>CM045770.1:95174947-95874626 GCA_025200525.1 Camellia lanceoleosa
ATTGCCTACGTATCCCAAAGATGGGAATCAAGCCTTATGTAGTTCGGCTCGGGTTCACTTGTGTATTAACTCTCTTCTTTTGCGCTCTAACTTTTGCCAAGGCCGCCCTTTCTGGGTTTTCAACCTTGCGAGCTCAGTTTTTATTATTTCAAATTTTCTGTGCTCTAACTTTTGCCTAGGTCGCCCTTTCGGGTTTTTAGCCTAGCGAGCCTCTCAGGGATAACATTTCTTCAACTTGTCCATGTTGATCGGCTGGGAGAACTCTAGGCCATCTAGGTCTATCAGAACTACAGCTCCACCCAACCAGATAGACTTGATGATGTAAGGACCAGTGCAATTGGGTTTGAACTTGCCCCTAGGGCCGTGGATGGGAGCTCGGTTGTCTTTGAGCACCAAATCTCCTTCTTTCAAATTCCTAGACTTAACCTTTTTGTTAAAAGCCCTAGCAATTCATCGTTGATAACCCTGAACATGATACAGTGCTTTCAGCCTTCTCTCGTCAAAAAGCATGAGTTATTCGAACCTACTTTGCTGCCAATCTGCCTAAGCCATCTGACACTCAGCCAATACCCGTAATGACGGAACCTCAACTTCGATAGGTAGAACAGCCTCCATCCCATAAACCAAGGAATACGAAGTCGCTCCAGTAGAAGTTCGAATTGAAGTCTGGAAGCCCCACAGAGCAAATGACAGCTTATCTGGCCAGTCCCGGTAGGTTTCCACCATGTTCTGCAGTATATGCTTGATGTTCTTAGTGGCAGCCTCAACTGCTCCGTTGGTCTGCGGCCGGCATGTAGACGACTTATGAAAAGCCACATTATATTTCTCCAACAAGTCGATCACCTCCTTCTTGAAGTAAGAGCCATTATCCGAAATAATCTCGTTTGGGATACCGTAACGACATATGATGTTGTTTCTGATGAACTTGGCGACATGCGAAGCCTTCAACACCACATAAGACTGGGCCTCAACCCACTTCATGAAGTAGTCTATCGCGACTAGAATGTACTCATGTCCGTTGGACCCCTTCGGGGTGACAGCTCCAATCACATCAATTCCTCAAATTGAAAATGGCCATGGCGAAGTCATGTTGTACAGCTTCAACGGCGGAATATTCGTGCAGTTTGCATGGATCTGACATTTGTGGCATCGCTGAACAAAGCCAATACATTCCTCCTCCATGGTGGACCAGTAATAACCCTGTCTAAAGATCTTCCGGGCTAGCATTACCCTGTTCATGTGCGCTTCGCACTCTTCTCCATAGATGGCCTCCATCAGGCGCTTGGATTTTTCAGCATCAACACACAGCTTATGCATCCCGAGATAACCTCTCTTGTATAGTTTACCCCATAAGCGATGGTGACGACCATTTTTCGAATTGCCCTCTTATCTTTGGCATTTGCCCCTGGTGGATACGCCTCTTTTTCCAAGAAGTTCTAGACATCGTAATACTAGGGGTTTTCATCTTGTATCTCGTCTATGGCGGCAATCAGCTCGTAGGCCGGCATAAATTTCTGTTCGATGATGATCGGACGCATTCGAACTCCGAAAGGGATGTCTATTATGGAAGATAGAGTTGCTAGTGAATCTGTAAACCTGTTGTTCTCTCTTAACAGATGGGCGAAATTCAACTTCTCAAACTGAGGAATTAACACGTCCAAGGTCTGGTGGTAAATTCTCATCTTTTCTTCTTTAACTTTCCAATCTCCTTTAGCTTGAGATACAACAAGGTTCAAGTCCCCGATGACGTCTAATTGTTTTGCCCCTAGTTCTAGGGCAGCTTCTAAACCAGTAATACATGCTTCATACTCTGCCTCATTGTTCGACACTTTGAACCGGAGTTTGAATGATAGAGGTATGCGGGAATTGTCGGGTGCTATCAGTAACACTCCTATCCTATACCCATATTGGTTTGACGCTTCGTCAAAGTACATCGTCCAGGTTTTGTCTTCGACATGCAAAATGGCCTCGTCTGGAAACATGTACTCAACTACTTCATCCCCTTCAACTGGGTGATCGGCTAGGAACTCTGCTACCGCTCTCCCTTTTACTGACTTGCGCGTTACATACTTCAGATCAAATTCGGAAAGCAGAAGCAACTAACAGGCTAGCCTACCTGTAAGTGCCAGTTTCTCGAAGAGATATTTAATGGGATCTAATCTCGAAACTAGTATTACGGAGTAAGCTAACAGGTAGTGCCGCAGCTTCCTGGTAGTCCATACCAAGGTCAGACAAGTCTTCTCCAACGGAGTGTAGCGGGTCTCGTACTCTAGTATTTTCTTGCTTAGGTAGTAGATAGCTCTCTCCACTTTGTCCTCAGACTCCTGTGCGAGCATGCAGCCCATCGTAGTTTCAGTCACTGAAAGGTATAGAATCAACGGTTTTCCCGGCTTAGGCAGTGACAACACAGGTGGGTTCTACAAATATTGCTTGATCTGTTCGAAAGCAGCTTGGCATCGGCCGTCCCATTGGAACTTCGTTCCTTTCTTCAGAAGACCAAAAAGTGGTTCACAAGTCAAGGTTAATTTAGCAATAAACCGTCTTATGAATTACACTTTACCCAGAAAGCCTCGCACCTCCTTTTCAGTCCTTAGTGGTGGCATTTCTAAGATGGCCTTGATTTTGGAAGGGTTGACTTCGATACCTCTCTGTGTAATCAAGAACTGACATTTTCCTATTTGTAACACCAAACGTACACTTCTGAGGATTCAGCCGCAGCCGATACTCTCTAATCCTTTGGAAAAATTTCTACAGGGCGGTGTAGTGGCCCTCTCTTTCAGTGGAATTGACAATCACGTCGTCCACGTACACCTCCACCTCTTTATGGATCATGTCGTGCAATATTGTGGTCGCAGCTCGTTGATATGTAGCGCTAGCATTCTTCAGCCCAAACGTCATTACCCTATAACAATAGGTCCTCTACGGGGTGGTAAAAGCAGTCTTCTCCCGATCTTCGGGTGCCATCAATATCTGATTGTAGCTAGAAAAGCCATCCATGAATGAGAGCAGCGCATGCCCTGCAGTGAAGTCCACTAACTCATCGATATGTGGCAGAGGAAAGTCATCCTTCGGACTAGCTTTGTTCAAATCCCTGAAGTCCACACATACCCGAATTCTGCTGTCTTTCTTCGGCACTGGAACTATATTGGCCAACCAGGTTGGGTATTCGGATACCAGCAGGAACCTTGCATCAATTTGCTTGGTGACCTCTTCTTTCATCTTGAGAGCCCAATCAGGGCGGATCCTTCTGAGCTTCTGCTTAACAGGTTGGGCCTCTGGGTCAAGAGGGATCCGGTGCTGTACAATCTCAGGATCGATTCCAGGCATGTCTTCGTAGGACCACATGAAAACATCTTTGAAATCTTTTAACAAAGTGACTAAGCGCTCGCGCTCCTCCGAAGACAACGTGGACCCAATCTGGACCAGCCGCGGGTCATTCTCAGTACCAACGTTAATTGTGGTGATTTCATCAACCAAGGGTTTTACAAACCTCTCCTGCTCTTGATCAAGCAAAAATTTCAAAACCGGAGGGATTTCTTCCTCGTCATTTTCATCGAAATTTTGAAAGTCTTGATTAATGCAATAAATTAAGGGCACAGAAAAGTACTCGAAGGCCATAGCTGCACAATTCTCATTAATCACTTCTACATCGTCTGATTCCTCTGTTACAACAAAGGAAAAAGAAAAAGATGACCTAGACAGGACTGTGGCATCTAGGTTGTCACCTCCAAGAATACCGGACTTAGACTCAGACGAGCTGGAACCTGATTCCGACTCTACGGACTCAGTGGAATCAGATTCCGGCTCATTACCTGACCCGGTGCTGCTCGATAAGAATCCCTCCTCGTATTGCCAGATGAGGGAGGGTGCGATGGATGCATCCTAAATGTTTGAAGATAGGTTCGTAGCCGTTTCATTCCCGATCATGGACACTGAAAAGTTATCCCCCAAGCACTCATGTACGATCGGAGGATCTGAAAGTAGACAAGCTAGTGCTACTCCTATTTCAATCTCTACGCTCTCAGAATCCTCCTCCCTGCATTGCTCAACCTCAGCTGGTGGGTTTGTCTGCTTCTCAGCAACATCATCCTGTGGACACGCCTGAATGTCCTGGGCTCCGCGCGCGAAAAAATCGGCGGGAAATCCCGTTTTGTTCATTTGGGCTTACCACAGTTCGGACTCAATGTCACGGTTCTGAATTTGATCTCGTAAAGTGCAATGCAAGATCGATAAATCACCAAAGAGTCCAAATCCGGCAAATCATTTTGGAAAACTGATTTTTGTAAAGAAGTGCCAAACATGGACTGCTTTGCCAGTTATAAAGTCGCCACCTAAATATTTTGTTTTGGGGGAATTTAGAAAACTCTGACTCGTGCCTAAGGCCACGTATCCGTCATCACCAAAGTTGCCTCAGCTCGAGAACTTGGGTACGAGAGGGGAAGGTCATGCAATGAGCACCCCTGCTCGCTCGATCAAAGATCGGCCTTTACTGGCATGATATCCTGTTTTTGAAAACACTTGTGTTCTTATTCTGGTTATTTAACCTAGAATTACTATATGATGCGCACATCATTGAAGTATAGACTAGATCGCTTAAGTTGGAACAGAGCATTGCACATTTGTTTGTTTGAAAATGGTTTAAAGTTCGCTACTCGCAAGTAGGCTAAAACAGGGATTTGATGAATTGTTCCAATTCAAGTAATCCAACCTTCACCCACAAGCATTCAGGCAGTTATATCAACTAAGCAGTTAGCCTCATGGCAATCATACTATCATGGTAATCAATAACACACATGCAGTATGCTGAAGTATAAACACTCACAGTGTACTTCGAGCCAAAACAGAGAACTAGTTAGAAATCAATGCATGATCCTAGTTCATGTTAAGATAGCTAATGCAACACATGCGAAGATGCATCTAAAATAGGCTCGGCTATTCTAAGATGGCATATGAAATGCAACAATTGATACATGTATTCAACTTGGTATTGAAATACAATGCAGTTAGTATGATGTGCCGAGCCCGGTGCATGCAAGACAGATGAATATGCAAACATGCGAAGCATAAGTATGCTAATTGAAACATGCCCTAAACTAACCATCGAAAGAGGTTAAGTAAAAGGGAGAAAGAAATGGGGGTTGGAAGACATGCATCGTACACACGCACGCTTATTACAAAGTTGTGCCTTCTCGACGGAGGGTCCGAATGAATAATACAAACCGACTAATTAACTAACTAACAAGCTAATTAATTATTACATAACCGAATGAATAACTAGCTACAACTAATTATTACAAAACTTAATTAATTAATAAATTAACTAATTAAATTACAAATCCAAATGCTAACTAACAAGTAAGCAATAAACAATGCTGTTCCAACGCTGGTTGAAGGAGAAGAGGATGCATGCTCGGTTGTCGTCCCGAAAAGCTCTCCAAATGCTCTTTAGAGGCTCTATTTGCAGGGTGTCCTTGAGAACTAGCTGCTGGATCTTACCAAAAACATGCTGAGGAGTGCACCAGTGGCCTGCCGGCCATGAGGAGCTTCTGCCGACCCCCCTGCCGGCCAAGAATGAAGGTCTGCCGGCTAGAAATAAGAAGCTGCCGGCCACTGGTGTTCTGTGACACCAAGCTGCAGCAGAGCACAAAATAGAGGAAATGGAGGGTCTTCCAAGGATATATATGCACTATGCCACCCCATATCACCTTAAAACATCAAGGGAGAGGCATAATCGAATCCAAGACCATCAATCACGCATCTCGATGCATAATGGCCAAAGATCCAACTTGTGCAATTCAATGTAAAATGAATGCACAAAAACACATAAATGTCTAGAACTCTATCATGCATCGTCAAGAGCGTTGGCAATCGAGAATCGAGGCATGTTTCATTACTTCAAGTATGAAACGTCCCTCGTCTCTCGTGTTTGGCTTAATACCCAAACCAAACACAATGCAATGCAAGGTGTGCCAAACACAATGCTAATGCAATATGAGCATGCAAGTATGCAATGTAACTCAAGCATGCAACAACAATACGATGGAATAAGCATGTAACAACACGCTATATGTCAAGCATGAAACAACATGCCGCAACACACAATGTACCAAGCAATGTAACAAGCACGCAAATGTCATGCAACTCAAGTATGGGAGCATGATGTAATGTAATAACATTTGAACAACGTGGTAAATGGAACAAGCATGCGACAACATGCAAAAAAAGCATGCAACAACATGCAAAGATGGACTTAAACCAAAATGGACAGACCTCAATCACGCCCAAATCAGTGGCCAACCAATGAATTGATGATACGAAAAGTGAGGAAAATGCACGTACATTTAATGGCCCAAGAATTAAGGCATAAGGACACAACTCTCAAACATGAGCAAGGAGTGACAATCATGATAATGTGGCAATGAAATAAACTCTGAAATCTCATGTAAATTGATGCCAAATCAACTAAACAATGCAAGCATGGCATGCTAGGATGTTCAAAGCTTAAGACTAGCCAAGGAGCTTGTACCAAGGCCACATGAATCAAACCCCAAAGGGCCAAGGACAACCAAAATAGTCCTAGATCATGCCAAAATGAATCTAAAACATGCATGGGCCAAGGCCAAAACAAGTCAACGTGAAAGGCAAAAAGCATGGTGCAAGTAAGGCCAACAAGGGGGATTGCACTACACCTATTACAACCAAACATGGCATGACTTAACCAATAAAAATTAGAGTTATGGCATGTCAAAATAAGCCCAAAAACCCATTGAGATGGCATCCCAAAGACCTACGCATAGAGGCATGCATAATGATCTATTCATGAGGCATAAAACACCAACTCTTCAAGGCATTGAAAGCATGACAAAAGCAAGTGTATGACCATGAAATATGCACTGATATAAGATTTCAAATGATGCCAAAGCATGCAAACATCACAAGTTAAGCATGCAAGCTCCCTCAAAACTCAAGGCTGGTCAAAGCATTTGCTCTATAAATATACTAAACATGAGTCATATGACCTTGGCAGCCCAAAACAGTCCTAGAACAGCCCAAAATACGAATAAAATCATGCTGGAGCAAAGCCAAAATATGCTAGAATAATGAGCTAAAACCTCATGCACACAAGGCCAGTAAGTAAGATTTGTTCTACAAGTACATGAGCCACTCAAGAGACTACCAAACCAACTTTAGATAGAGTTATGAGATGTCACGACCCCAACCCGCCCCCATGGGTTAAGGACATGATCGGCCAGTAATTTTGTGATCACCTACGGCCTCAAACCCAAGCGGACATAACTCGTCAGAGAAAAGGGGGCCAAGCGGAAGCAAAAATTTAAAACTTTGTCCATAGAGCGGTGCTTATATACACAACAAACAAACCATGCTCATATATGTTAATAACCCACATCAAAAGTATAGTAGCATAAACTTCTTTACAACAGGATCATCAAACCGAGCCAACCCATATCAGACTACGTACAAATGTACACAAAACCCTTGCCAATAAAACATCATATAATTACATAACAAAAAGGCAAGGATGGGTCTCGCACGTGAGACATGAGGGCTGACTCTCCAAAATCTGGGTTGCTCTACACAAGCTTCACTGAGGCTGGGTCTGGACCTCTCTTGGCTCACCTACAAAGACATGAATGAGCGTGAGCGATAGCTCAGTGAATAATATCAATTACAGAATTTATGCGACCAGACGTAAAACAACGTTTTCCAAACGGCCTTGGGCCCAATTCACTTCCATAGTTAATATATATATAAAGGTAATTTAAGTCATAGTTCCGCACACACTGGCCTGTTACTCATTTAGCTTTACATTCACTCTGAAACGCCTTGACCCATTTGATTATGTCAAAAGCGGCCTCTGCCTAATCATTCATTTCCAAACGGCCTTTGGCCCACTTATTCATTTCAAAACGGCCTTTGGCCCACTTATTCATTTCAAAACGGCCTTTGGCCCACTTATTCATTTCAAAACGGCCTTTGGTCCACTTATTCATTTCAAAACGGCCTTTGGCCCACTTATTCATTTCAAACGGCCTTTGGCCCACGCATTCGTATCCAAACGGCCTCTGGCCCACACATTCGTATCAAAACGGCCTTTTACTCATTCATGTCAAAACGACCTTGGGTCCATTCAGATTTATCAAAACGACCTTCGGTCCATTCAGGTTTATCAAAACGACCTTTGGTCCATTCATGTTCAACTTACATCCACAATCCCAATTAGCAGTTCATAAGCTTTAAGGGAATAAATAATTGAACATTCATAAGCATTCAAATATCGATATTACTCACAGTGATCGGTTGATTGGTTCACCCTGGAACTCGACCCTACACATGCCATGAACATAAGAGGGTCATTAACAATTCAATCCGTTCAAAATTTACATTTTTCTCTTTAGGCTTCATCCTTATCTCTTTAAATCATTCACAATGTTTAACATATGCCTAAGAGTGCTTGCAAGTGAAAGAGAACGGAAAACGAACACGGAATGCAAAAACAGAATTTCAGAAAATAGGGTCCCCGCTCGAGCGGACCCTTAAGTCTGCAGAAGTACTGGTTGCCTCAAATCCCCGCTCGAGCGTGAACCCCTCTGCTCAAGCGGACTTCTTGTCTACATAGCTCCCCGCTCGAGCGTCAACTTCCCCGCTCGAGCGGGAATCATGTCTGCAGAAAAATACTGGGAGCTCGATTTCTCCGCTCGAGCAGCCATTCCCCCGCTCGAGCGGAAGTCAGAATTTTGGAAATTCCAGATTGTGTTCTTGAGCTTCATCTCGACATTCAAAGGCTCTAAATGCATGATTTCGGTCCAAACTTCACATAGTCATGTACTAACATGGTACAAACATAGAATTACAACATATTGAAGCTCAATTTCATAATTTATCTACATGCATGGCTCATTTTCCACCAAACTCATCACCAATGTACGCATTTCATGCATTCACAGCTTCTACTTCCATGGATTGTACATGCATGTGTCATATAACCTTCATTCCCGTCTCATATGATGAATAGATGGTCAAATGTATGGATTTCAACCAAAATTGCAACATGAGTCATGTAATTCAAGCTCAAATATACAAATTCAAAACACTACATGCATGCATGCATGCATATATAATCTTCAATTTCACCCAAACCAACTCCTTTCATGTCCTAGATCACAAATTAATCTTCAATTCACAAAATCACAACCCAAATTCATGAGTTAGGGGTTGGTTACTCACCTAGAAGCTTTAAACTTCCAAACTCTAGTTAATTCTTGAGTTAAATCTTCAAATTCCCAAGCTAGAGCCAAAAATTGCCCAAGTCTCTTCCTTTCTCTCTCTATAGCCGGCCTTCACACCCTCTCAAATGTATTTTCTCAGATTTTGAAGTCATAAGGAACAAATGAGGGTGTATATGATCCTTGTGTGGCTCCACTAAACCATATTTAAAAATAATAAATAAAGGAGCACTTAATTCATTAATTTAATCGATTTAATCTAACCCGAATCAATTTTTAATTAAATTTCACCGTAGGCTCTAAAAATTATGCCAACCACGATGGCGTAATCAATTTCGGGTTCTATGGCCGATAAGGCCCTCAATTTAATTCCCGAAGCGGACTATTCAAACAGATATTCCTACGGCGAACAGATATGAATTCAAAATCACATATTATCACATAATGGCACACAAAATCATGCTAACACATAACCATAAACAAATTAAGGACCAGTTTAGCACTGTCACGACCCAAACCCGGCCCTATGGGTTTAGCATGTGGCGATGTCTGAGATTACCAAGGCCTCTGGTCGATATCTGAGTTGAGGCTGGCGGAAGCCAAAACAGTAAAAACTAGTGTCCATAGAGCTGCGTTAATTGGTATGCCAAAAACATTTTTCATACATTTATGCATTCACTACGGTCTGATATACACAATCATTCTGAATTGATGAGGGGACTTGATTCCTCACTCGCGATAAAGCAGTCTATCTGATGGCATTACAAGACAAAACAGTAGGGACTAGTGGGGACACAAAAACACCCCAAGCCATGGCATGGCGTCTCGGAACCTCACAGTGAGACACAAAGGCTGGCTGACAAAACTGGGGACAAATCCCACGCTCCTAGCTCCGGTCTGGTGGCTGAGCACCTACATATATATATCTAAACAATGAGCTAAAGCCCAGTGAATAACATAACGTGTAAAGAGGTTATGAATGAATGTCCCTTACAGTAATGAAATCAATTCATTATCTGATATTTCAATCTTCGATTTCACCAATCATTATTTCATTCAATCACCATATGTGGTACATCCATTAGCCTATAAACAAGAGGTCCAAAAGGACCGCCTTATGAACCCAACAATAATGATGGCCATCAATCGGTATGGTTCCACAAGCCCGCGAGCTCTGTAACAGTCAATAACAGTGGGTGCTAGGGATGCCACAATACAGTTCGAAATACAGGACATACATTCATTCAATAAACAATATCAGTTCAATAAACAGTTCGGTTCAGTAATCAAAATATAACCATTTTGAACATATCTTTACACAATCTGTTACTCACAGTGATTGGGCTATCAGTAGCTAAGCGGCGTCGAGAGTCAACCCTAAACAGTCAATCAAATAGAACACACACTAAGTTTACAGTTGGAAAGGATGATAATTAAATCCCTAAGTTCCTCGGTGTGGTTCTATGTCTACATCCTCATTAAGATGCTCTAAACTAGGCCTAAGAATGCCTAGGATGCGATGAGGATGCAAAAATGCGCTAAGGAAGCAATTCCAGAATTTTCAGTGAATAGGGCCTCCGCTCGAGCGCAGGTTTCCCCGCTCGAGCGGACAAGCACACAAAGGCCCACGCTCGAGCGTACATTCCGCCGCTCGAGCGGACTGATGAAAGGTGCAAAAATGCTGGATGCGCGATTTTCCCGCTCGAGCGTTAAAAGCCCCGCTCGAGCGGACTGTAAAACAATGCAAAGAGAATACTGGGAGCATGAATTCCCCGCTCGAGCGGCACTTCCCCCCCTCGAGCGGGCGTCCAAAATCTGGAAAATCCAGATTCGACCTCTGAGTTTCAAACCAAGTTTTGATGCTCCAAATTCGATCCTCTTGGGCCCATTTTCTGGAAAACTCTTTCAAACACATAGAATAACAAGTTTTAAAGCTCAATTTAAGAAATCAAGGCCCAAGGGTGTTTAACTCAAACTCAATTTCAAACCATTTTCAAGAACACTTTCAAAACATGACATGCATGATCTTTTAAACCAATTTCAAGCTTTAAATCTTGCTCCAAAGAGCTCCATAGTTGGCAAATGAAATGAAATCATGGACTAGAATATAAACATGGACATGCATGTATGATTCAAGCATGAATTCAACTCCAATTTCACTAATTCAACCATGCATGCAACAATTGATCTTTAATTCAACACATATGAACAAAATCATGTCTTAGCTCTATAATTCTTCATGAATCTAGCAAGAACCAACCTCAAGAATCAACAATACCAACAAATGAGTGGTTAATATACATACCTAAGTCTCAATTACAAGTCTAGGAGCTCAATCTAGCAATCTATGCCTCAAATCTTCAAGCAAAATCAACAAATGAGCTTAACTCTCAAATTCTCCCTCTACTCTCTCTCTCTGGTCGGTTATAGGACTAAGGGAATGAGCTGAGCAATTGTTGTGATCAAAATGTAAACAAGTCTCTAAGTGTGTGTGATGTAGTGGCCACTAAGTGGCAATTCCGTAAATAAGTCTAAGTTTGCAATTAACTCGTTTTTAATCTAATTTAATCATTCCTAATCAATTTTCAGATAAAAATATCATTAAATCACAAATATTATGCTGATTACAAAACATCAAACGGTTTCTAAATCGGCCGCCGATAAGGCCTTCAATTAACAGTTTAAACACATAAACTCAAACAGATAGTTATCCAATCTTGCAGATAGAAATGCAATTCAATGGATAAACTTATTCAATTTCGATTTGATTCCATTCGATGCATTCAGTAGTTCATCCAGTTCACTTATCAGTCATTAGCGGTCCAGTTTAGCAATAATCAGTATTTAATTCAGTGGTTATTCAGTAATCGGTACGAGGGTTGTTACAAGCACAATACAGAACAGGGGTATCACATGAGATGTCAAATGATGATAAAAAATCCAATGAAATGGGGCCAATACATGCTAGCAAGACATGCTACTTTGATGAGCCACAAATGGGATTACATTACACATACAAAAAGCACGCACAAGGTGACCAAACCAGCCATGGACAGAGTTAAGACAAGTCCTAAAAGTCACAAAAAAGTGCCTAAACTAAGCCTCAAAAGTATAGGGATACATGCTCCTTTGATAGGCTAATAATACAAGCAAACAAAACAAGAAGAGAAGGGGATCACTCCCTCTAATTTTAGGCCTCAAAACCACATTCCTACCACTGAAAATCCACTGGATTTCAGTGGCTAAAAGGCCAAACAAAGACTAACCCAAAGGCCTTAAGGCATGGCACAAAACAATGCCAAAGAGGCCTTAAACAAGAGGGTAGAACACCCTTAACACCAAAGAGGCCTTAAACAATCATAAAAAACACTTAAATACAAAACTTTTTTCAGTTGAAAGCAAGGCCTAAAACAATATGCAATGATGGCCAAAATGAGAAACAAACAAAGGCTTAAATGGGGAAAACGCTTACCCTTGAAGCACAACTTCAAAACCAGCAATCTCAGGGGCCAAAAACTCACTTTCAGAGCTCAAACAACACTCCTAAGAACCTCAACTCAAAGATGGTGGTGTATCATTATGTGTTGTAGTGCAAAAGTGAGAGGAAAACACATTTTGGGACACTATTCAATACAATATAGAGAGAGAGAGAGAGTGAGAAATATATAGAGAGATATAGCTTCTCTAAAAATGCTCTAACCTCAACTGGAGAGGAAGAGCCTCTCCTTATATAGAAGAATGCAATGAGAAGCTTGTTAAACAAGCTTGGAAGGGGCTTCATCCCTCCATACACGTGTATGGAGGAGGGATGAGTGAAAACCAACTGACTCAAAAGATCTGGAGTGAAATCTGCTGAGACAAAGGGTTCTGTCGGCCATCAGCTGTGGCCAGCAGTGCCTCATTGATGGCCGGCAGGCTTCATCAATGGCAGGCAGGGAGAAAACCATGGTCGGCAGGGCCAAAATGTGTTTGGCAGTGCCTCACAAGAAGCATGAAGAAAGGGCCAACACATGGTCCAAAAATGAGACAAAAAGAGTACAGGGTTTGGAAAGCTCAAACCTGTGACGTTCTGCCGCGAACTCGAATGCTCAATGAGCAATCGAACTTGTCATTGGATGTACCTGCAAGCATATCCAAGTCTTGAGGACGGTAAAAAATGGAGTGTCTACAGTTGCCCCTTTTTTACAGAACTCGAAAGTCACAAAGTGACGGGAGTGAATGTCAAAGCCCAGAGAGGACCTATTTTTGACAAGGTCGAAGACTCAAGCAAACATTCAATATAACCAAACAGAGATCCGCCTGCAGGATGGGGCAAAATGCAAATGACATGCACGATGCAAGAGCATAACTTATGATTATACAAAGAAAGTTGTAATGAAGTATTTATGCAAAATAAATACAACAATTTAAGCAAACTGACAAGTTGTAGAAAACTCACACATTTCAACAGAAAGGATGTAAGAGAATTATACAATTCTTACTGCGGCTCACGCGAAGAATACAATACCGTCGGGTTCGTCTGGTTGCGCCAGCTTCAAATGAACCATACATACAATATTGTGCCTTCACAAAAGGAAACTTTAATAGATACAATATAGTAGAAACACATGTTGGTAGAACGTGCATAACAATGCAAGTGAAAACGTTGCATGACAATGTAAGCGAAAAAGTGCATAACAATGCAAGTAATGTGCGTGATAGTGCAAGATAGATGTGCAAAACAATGCAAGTATAGTGTGTGACAGCGCAAGATAGATGAGGTGCATTACAATGCAAGATATGGGAAATGCGTAACAGCGTAAGATAAGGGGAGTGCGTAATATAGTAATGCTGTGATGACGTATGAATAAAGAAGTCGTAACAACGCATAAGATAAACATCGTAAATAACGAGGTTAAAGAAGTATGCGAAACAACGCAAGTAAAACATGCGTAATAGCGCAAGTTAAAGATATATGCGAAACAACGCAAGTAAAACATGCATAACAACTCAGGTTAAAGGAATATACGAAACAACGCAAGTAAAACATGCGTAACAGCACAGGTTAAAGAAATATGTGAAACAACGCAAGTAAAACACGCGTAACAGCGCAAGTTAAAGATATATGCGAAACAACGCAAGTAAAACATGCGTAACAGCGCAGGTTAAAGAAATATGCGAAACAACGCAAGTAAAACAAGCGTAACAGTGCAAGTTAAAGAAACATGCGAAACAACGCAAGTAAAACATGTGTAACAGCGCAAGTTAAAGATATATGTGAAACAACGCAAGTAAAACATGCGTAACAGCGCAGGTTAAAGAAATATGCGAAACAACGCAAGTAAAACATGCGTAACAGCGCAAGTTTAAAAAATAATGCGAAACAACGCAAGTAAAACATGCGTAACAGCGCAAGTTAAAGAAATATGCGAAACAACGCAAGTAAAACATGCGTAACAGCGCAGGTTAAAGAAATATGCGAAACAACGCAAGTAAAACATGCGTAACAGTGCAGGTTAAAGATATATGCGAAACAACACAAGTAAAACATGCGTAACAGCGCAGGTTAAAGAAATATGCGAAACAACGTAAGTAAAACATGCGTAACAGCGCAAGTTAAAAAAAATATGCGAAACAACGCAAGTAAAACATGTGTAACAACGCAAGTTAAAGAAATATGCGAAACAACGCAAGTAAAACATGCGTAAATAAGAGTTAAAGATATATCTTGAAACAACGCATAAGTAAAACATGCGTAAATAATACAGTTAAAGATATATGCGAAACAATGCAAGTAAAACATACGTAATAGCGCAAGTTAAAGATATATGCGAAACAACGCAAGTAAAACATGCGTAACAGCGCAGGTTAAAGAAATATGTGAAACAACGCAAGTAAAACATGTGTAACAGTGTAGGTTAAAGGTATGAAAAACAATGCAAGTAACATGCGGTGGAAAACAATGCATGTATATATGATGGATATTTAATACAACAAGCGAATGCTAGGTGACAACAAAAACATGCTTGATAAAGACATCCTGAAGGCAACTTCCGGTTTACCTCTCGGAAGATTTTTGACGTGTCAAAAAGGATACACCTTGTGCGCGTTGATGGGTGATGACCACCGTATATTGAGAACATGATTTCGGGCTTCCACGAAGGCATTTTGAATCAAATTTTGAACACTCCTCAGAATTGTTGGAACCTAAGTTCACATGTCAAGGTAAAATAGGCAATAGGATATGGTAGAGGCACGCTGCCATCGAAATCTTGCCCCCCCCTCTAGGGCATTAGTGGCCACTGCCGGCCATCAACAAAGGGGTGTCGGCCACCGATGAGGTCTTGGAAGCCACCATTGGCAGATTCGGCCATTTTGGTCATTTCGGCCATGGGTCTTTAAATACACCCAAAATCACTTCATTTCCTCCACACCCCTTGTACAAGAATCATTTCCCTTGCTCCCTAGGTGAGCCTTCTCTCTAGATTCACGCATTCTACGCGTTTCCCAACACCCTAAACAACCTTGAATCATTAAAACCCCTTTGTTCTCTTCGATTTGAATCGATCAGAATTTGAATCTGAGGTGTCTTTTGCCATTTCCACCATTCAAAGATCATTTCCCCCTAATTTCTCTCAAGGTTAGTTCACTTTTCCCGGGTTTTCAACTTTATTTGAATTTTTCTCTCTCCTAGGGTTTGATTTGTTCAAAACTTCACCATTTTGCTCATTTTTGCATCTATCTCAGATGGTTGACGATATCCCTCATGATGGGGGTTTTCCCGTACTCCCTCTAGCGGAGCTTGCCGCAGACTTTGCGGCTGAGCTGGGGGTAGAGCCTCAGCCTTTACCACCGAGCATACGCCCTTTTGACCCCGCGAGGTATCACCCAAAGACTCATATTATACCAGTGGCGGGAGGCATTCATGCCTTTACTAATTTTGATGAGGACGCGCCAGACAACTTTTTACTGAGGGAGCCGATGTCTCATTTGTTGGCCATTGCTATGGAGGTACCAACTCTGCTTTTTTGCAACTTTACTTTCAATTATTTGCATTTCTTGTGCTGTTTTGATCGGCTTGCATCACATGCTTTGATCTGCTTGTATTTCATACATTGTTGCTCTGCATTTAACTGTACTTCACACATCACTACCCTGTACGTACCCTATATGACTGTACCTCAGGCATCACTACTCTGAATTGGATTGTATTTTCAATACCTTACTGCTCTGAATGCAACTGTATTTTCAATACACCACTGCTCTGAATGCAACTGTATTTTCAATAAATCACTGCTCTGAATGCAACTGTATTTTTAATACATCACTGATTTGATTCGAACACATACACTGTCACAGGACGGATCCCGCTCCTTTAGAGGCTATGATGCGACGACTGCTCGGGATTGGTATGGTGAGCTTCCCGCGAGGGTCCGCCAGATCATCGACGGGATCGGCTTCGACTTATTTTGCTCCAGCTTGACATAGGTTATAGCGAGTCGCCCTTCCTAGGGGCTCTTGTGGAGAGGTGGTGGCACACCACCAACTCTTTTCACTTCTCCACAACGGGAGAGGTGACGATGACTCCATTTGACTTTGCTATGATCACTGGCCTAGGCATAGGAGGTGATTCGATTCCTCTTGATCCCGACATGGGAGAGTGGGTGGTCGCATGGGATACATTACTTGGAGCGCGTCCATCGACACTTCGAGCGGGCATGGTTAGATATACCTGGTTCGAGGAGCATTATAGAGGGGAGGATCCCAAGACTGATGAGGAGGTGGAGCAGTACGCTAGGCGCTTCCTCCTATTCCTCTTCGGTACCACCTTGTTTTTGAACAGGTGGAATACCGTGGGTTTATACTTCTTGGGCGCTCTGGTGGTGCTCCAATGGGTTCATTTCTATGATTGGGGCGCAGCCGACCTTACCACTCTCTACGGATACATAAGCTCGACCCCTTGGATGTGTGGGAGGTTGATCGGCAGCTACTGGCGAGCTTGGGAGGTACACAACTTAGTTTCCCCTTTTCATTATTTTGCTTAGCGTTTCTTGCTTTTGCTTTGTTTAACACTTGTACTTTCTGCATTTTTTGTATCTTCTCTTGTACTGTATGCTTTCTGCTTTGCATGTTCTGTACACGATACATATTGCACACCGCATACCATACACCGCATACACAAAATCTAATATCTGCTCTACACCTGCACCCCTTATGCATTGCACTGCGTTCTGCTTTCTGCATGTTCTATACTCTGTTCATACACTATACTGATCACATCTTTCTCACAGCTGTGGGTGTACGCATACTTCCCGACACTTGCTCTAGAGCCTGTGGAGGAGGCCCCAGCGACAGTCCCATTTTTCGATGTATACGATGGCCAGCTTCATCGTAGGACCCAAGAGAGCTTTATGTTCTTCCGGTAGTTTTTCGATTCAATCGCGTGAGGTAATTCTACAACGAGATTATTTCAATTAACCCAATGCACCCACATTAGTTATTTGACAATTGATCATCTTGTTCGTTCTCTTTTCTCAGATCACGTGGCAGCCATGGGATATGATTCCGTGAGGTCTCCGAGATCAGTGCCATACTACCTGAACTGTCTCTCACTACCACATCCTCTTCGAGGGCCTGATCTGTCGCGCCTGATTTTTGAGTGAGCGCTTCGTGCGCCAGACCTTAGGATTGCTTACTCCATTTGTACCGACAGCACCTCCACCATCGATGAGGGAGACACACAGGTTGTCCATTGACCAGGTAATCCAGTTTATGGTAGGACTGGAGACGGATTACTTCCGTGCAGAGGGCGACTATGCGACCTTTATTCAGACGCATCTGATGCCACCTTTGTCTGTTGTCTGAGGAGGAGAGGGAGCGCAGGCTCCAGCTGTGAAAGGGAATGATGGAAGTATATGCTCTGAAATACCATGCCAAATGATGCCATATCATGCACACATCACAAATATAGCATGCTAAGGGCCTCAAAACTTAAGACTAGTGAAGCCAATTACACTAGAGCTATACAAAGCAAGCCATACATGACCAAGGCCACTCAAATCAGACCTTAAGCATGCTAAAACATAGCTAAAAACATCTTTGGAGTAGAGCATACACATGCTAGAACAATAGGCCAGAACACCAAGTATGCTAGGTTAGTGAGTGAGATTGCACTACAAGTGCAAAAACCAAGCAAGAGGTGACCTCACCAACCAAAATCAGAGCTAAAGCATGCTAAAACTAGAGTAAAAGCATGTGAGAGCATAACCAAACTAAGCTAGAATGATGAGCCAAAGTAGCAAGCATGCAAGGCTAAATAGCAAGATTACACTACAAGTGTAAGAAGCATGCATGAGGTGACTCAACCAAGCCAAAACAGAGTTATGCCATGCTGAGATAAGGCCAAAAATAAGCTGAGAACAAGCCAACACATGCTAGAAAAACATGCTCAATAATTAGGCCAACAAGACAATCAAGCAAGACAAGAGGAGAGGGGACCACCCTCTCCTATTTGGGACCTCAAAACAAGTTTTCTCCCACTAAAATTCCTCTAGAATTCAATGGTTTTAAGGCAAAAAAGAAGTTGTTTGAAAAGCTTGAAAGATAGCTCAAAAGGCCTTACAAGCCAATGAGCAAAAGAGAGAAAACACCCCATAGCCAAACAAGACTTAAACCATCATTCTAGAACCTCAAAATCAGAGTTTTTTTATAGTTCAAAACCAGCCTCAAAATAGTCCAAAACAATAGAAAAAGAAGGGTAAAGCAAATGTGCAAAAACAAGCTTGAAAGGGGGAAAAGCTTACCCTTGAAGCACCTTGAAGGACAGTAGCAAAACCAGCCAAAATCTGAGCCAAAATCAGTCTTTTGGAGCTCAAAAAAACTCCCAATCTACCTCAGCCCAAAGATGATCAACTTTGGTTGAGGGTCTCTTTGCAAAAGTGTAGGAAATTCTCACTTCTAAGCCTAAAACAAGAGGAGAGAGAGAATTCTAGAGAGAGGAGAATTTGCTCACAAATCTTCTAGAGAGAAAGGATTCTAGAGTGAGAAGCTCCCAAATTTTCTCACCTTTCAATATGTTCTAACCTTGCAAAATATGAGATATAGCCTCCATATATAGCAAAAGCAAGAGCTTTGGTCGAAAATATCTGAATTGGGACAAATTTGGAGCTTGTGTGGAATAAATTGGAGGGAAAAGACCTGCTAATTCTGAGTTTTCTGGACATTTCTGGCTGACCGGCCATCTTTTTGGCCGACCTGCTACTTTGTTGGCCGCAAATTCTGCTCTGCATGTCGACTTAAAATGGGCATAACTCCTTCATCTAGACTTCTTTGCAGGTCATTATTGTGTCCAAAATGAAGCCCCGGAAGTAAGCTTTCCAATGGTGGTAGCCTCATCTCAAAATTATAAGTGTGCTAAGAGATATCCTTATTTTAGTGAAGACTGCTCCTTTCCAAATTTCAATCAGTTGATGCCTAACTTCAACCAACCATATCTTCCCTATCCGGACTCGGCTTTAGGAGATTCTTAAGTGTAAAATGAAGCCCCGGAAGTCTTCTTTCAAACGGTGGTGGCCTCGTAGCTGAAATCCAAGTATACAAGAGGATAGGACTGATTTAGCAAGGGTTGTTCGACTCTCTCTTAACAATTCATACCTAACTTCTTCCCCAACTTGCTTTCTTCCCTCCACTCCTCTTTTCTTCAACTCCAAACCCCCAAACAAGATGTTTTTGAAGATTTTTTTGAAGATTTTACCTCTCTTTCATGCATTTCCACTTTGTCTGTCACGCCCCAAACCCGCCCCGAGAGGTTCGGCGACGAGACCGGCCAGTAATCCTAGATTACCACAGGCCTTACTGTACATAACATAAATAAACGGGGCTCGCGGAAGGGAAAACACATAACTATAGTCCAAGAGCTGTGCATTTATATGCATATACATTTACATGCCAAAAAAAAAATAATGTTAATTTACCCACCAACTACACATGACATAAACCAAGTCATATACAAAACATAATATATGCTACAGATGCAAGACAAAAGAAAAGCTCTCAAAACGGCCTTCCAGGCCTAGCTCCGGCTCGGAGCACTCAAAATGGTAGGCTTTCAAAACGGCGGCTCGATCCGAGACTCCGCCTAGGCTTGGCTCCCAGATTGCTCACCTATAAATACATAAATACAAACAATGAGCTAAAGCTCAGCAAGTAACATAACAGTAAAGAGGTTAGTGAACGAAGTCCGACATTTCCATAAAACCATAATAAAACAGTCATAAACATACTTCAGTCATTCGTCATTATAAGAACATACGTAATGGCATACTCCATAGAACATAACATGTGCCGACTAACGACTAGAGTAACCGGTCCCGGACACCGATTAAACACATACCGAGATCTAAATCGGTCATGGGCTTGTCCTTCCATGCCGTCCCCCATGACTCATGACGCATGGGCCTGCATGTTCTCGCCCCCATGACTCAACTGACTATGGATGCCATACTAGGTTTGCAATAGAACATTCGTTCACAGAAAACATTCTCATTTCAAAACGTATCATATCATAGCACTTTTAGAACATAATTTCATAACAACATATCTTTACAGAAATGTCACTTACAGAGGGTTTCCGAAACCGATGGCACGGTCTTCTCAATTTGACCTGCAACAATAACATTATCACACATTTCTCAATATACATTATCCTTAATCATGCACTTCATTCCTTTCTTTACTTTATTTCATGTTCATTCATTTCATTTCAATCTCATGTAATTCATGCCCGTTTCATGCTCATAAGGTGATAAATGATGCAATTAACATGTAGGAATCACGTAGTTCATTTCCCCCAAAATTTCCTGAAAATAGCCTTCCCGCTCGAGCGCCCACTTGTCGGCCGAGCATCAGAACTGTCCGAAACTGCTGGAAGGGTGATTTCTACGCTTCGAAGCGGCTTACCTCCGCCGGCGACAAAGGTAAAAAGTCCAAAAATCTGGAACTCTTTCTTGAATCCATGGCTTCCTTCTTCCTTTACAAAATCCATTCCCAATACATGAAATCCAAGTCTCAAACCATTTAAAAACCAACTTGCTTTAATCCATGTGAATCATATACAAAATTGAACCCATAACTAAGGTGAAAAATCATAATCATGCATATACAAACTTCATGTCTCTACATCCATGGAGGTTTCTTCCTCAATATACAAGATAAACATGATTCACACTATCTAAGGCCATAATCTTGAGTTCAACATGCAAGATACCAAGAATCAACAATCTATTTCATGCAATTAGAGAAGATGCTTACCTTAATCACTTAATCAAGCTTGATTTTCCCCTTTTCACTTCTTCTTCCTCTTTGGTCTCTCTCTCTCCCACGACTTCTCTCTTCTCTCTCTCTCTTTCCCAGATTTTTCTTTCTTCTTGTGGAGTCAAATGAGTCAAAGTCCTATCTTATATCATATATATCAAATAAATAAACATTTGTGCCATAAACTCAAGCCAAACAAGACTTAGCGATTCAGACGAAATTCAGTCCTCAATTTATTTTCTCAAACAGTTCTAAAAATTCCCGGTATCACATAGACGTGCTCAATTTCATTTTCTGAACCCATTTCGGGCATCAATTTCAGTCCCGAAGTCGTACTTCCAACAGATATTTATCTAATTCGAACAGATTTTTTTCTCAATTAAATCATGTAAACACATAATTAATTACTGAAAATGACATCATACGGTTCTGGGTCGTTACACTGTCCTTGCTCGGTTTACCGAAAAGCGCAACATTTAACGAAATGCGAGCCTCGGAACATCGCAGAAACTTTGTTTCAAAAATGTTTTGAAAGAGAGGGTTTTAAGGTCTAAAATCTTTGGTCAAAATAGTTTTAGTCCAAAAATGGGGTGTAAGGTTGGGATTTGACTCTCTCCTTGCCGAAGAAATTCAACCTTTGCACTGCATAACTCATCACCAAGTAAACAATCAGTGGCGCCCAAGTCTTAAGGACGGTCAAAAATGGGGTGTCTACAATATGCCACTTCTCGCCCGGAAGAGGCACAAGGGTATAACCCTTCATTCTTAGCTCAGAAGGCTAAATTTTGCTCTTTTGACTGGCTTGACATCATCAATAGCCCCCAATTTCCCCCTACTTTCGAGATGGAAACTCCTGCACCTCCTCTTTCACAAGACCCTCACTGGATGGAGGAATTGAGGCATACTCTCTCTGAGGACCAGTTTCTCCCTTCCTATCACCCTTTATCTCCTCCTACTAAGGATCAGCGAAAGCAAGCCCAATTTCTGCTTGCGGCCTTTTCCCATTTGCCCTTCAATGTTCTTGATGACGATGTTCCTCTCAAGAACTTTCGATGGGCTTGTGACATTATGACCGGGTCATATTCTCAATCCCATTGCCCAAGCGAACTTCAAATGTTCTTGGACCAACTCCCACTACTCCTTCATTGGCATCACAATTATATCGCCACTACTCAGTCCTTGGACCAGATCTCAGCCAATCAAATTCATACTCGGTATGAAGCAGAGAACCTTATTGATGAATACGATGATTTCAAGAATAAAGATTCTATATAATGGGATGACCTGGATATGGACGAGACAGAACAAGGGCTAAAAGACAGAGTTTGAAATAAAAGATGAGAAACATTTTTACCAAGTGAGAGCATATCAACTTTAGCAACCTAGCCTGGAGAAGATAGAAGACAAAATAAGGAAAGAACATAAGCTTATTGACTATAGCTGGAACAAGTTCCATGATCTTGTTATTTATTCTATTCCTTATTTTTATGAACTTGAATATGTGCCTAGGCAAGGCTTCTGATGTAATCATGCTTATCTTAATAAAGCAGAAAGATTTCTTTTATTTGGTATAGTCTAACTTTACTTCACTTATCCGGAACCAATCAAAATTATAGCTTCAAATTCATCAATTTTATCTTCAAAACTTGACACTAAAAGAAGTATTTGGAAACCAATTTGACTTCTTCTAATATATGGAGGTCCCCTTTCAGAACTAGAGCCTCGATTTTAACAATCTTGCTCCTTAAAGCTTGTTTTAATTATATTCACCATATGGTTAGTACGATCAATCATTTTTACATTGGCCATTTTTCCTTGAACAACAAATTGTACTTTCAAAAATATGGAGGCCTCCTTTAATGACTGCATTGTTTTATTCTAAAAGAGCAATCCATTCTGGATATTATCAACCCAACTATTGATTTGGAACTTAGAACAAACCATTCCTAACCTTGAGGGATTTCAAGTTCTACTTCAAAGGATTTATTCTCACTAGGAAACTGTAGACACCCCATTTTTGACCGTCCTCAAGACTTGGACATCACCGCTTGAACACTCGGTGATTACCTATGTTTGTGTTTGTTTGGGATTCCCGGAGTTCTCGGCTACGCGCCTTGCCTCAGGATCCCCGAACTTGATTGTTTTGTGTCTGGTTTTGCACCAAACACTTGTGTTTTGCCTTGGAGGGGCAGGGAATGCCTTATGAGGCATTCCCACACACCACCGGCAGTGGCTAGAGGCCACCGGCTGGTTTTTGTTGCCACCGGCAATATATTTTGCCGGTCGGCACTCTTTGTTGCCGGTCGGCACTCCATTTTGTCAAAATGACAATTTTGAGCGGCCGACCACTGTTCATCTACTTTTTGTAGATATTTCTTGCCAACTGTGATAGCTGGCACCCACCCCATTCCCCTCCATACACGTGTATGGAGGGATTTCCCTCTTGGATGGCTTGTTTTGTAAGCCTTACAAGAGGGAATTGCCTATATAGGAGAGCTTCTTCTCTTGGCATTAGGGTTAGACACTTGTTAGACATTTTAGACAGCTTTGAAAAAGCTTGAGTTCTAGGTTTAGTGTTTGATATATATTCTATCTCTATAAGTGTGTGTTTTGTGCCATTTTTGCTCACACACACACACTAACACACCATCTCTTGGACTTGAGACCCTTGCAAGCTTGTTTGAGTGTTTTGGAGGTGGATTCAAGCCAAGAAGGGCTGTTGGAGCATCATTTGTGAAGGTGGTCTTCAAGGGTAAAAAACTTCCCTTTTATTCTCCATTTTTGCATCTTATTTATACCTATCTTAGAGCTGTTTTTGTGTTTAGTGTATAACATAAAAAAGTTCTGTTTTTAGGCCCTCTTGATAGTTTATTAAGAGTGTTTTGTGCTTTGGGGAAGTTTGACCCCTCTTAGGCCTTGCAAGGCCCTTGTTTTATGCCATTTTGTGCAAGTTTCGAGACTTTGGTGTTTGGGCCTCTTCACCACTGAAATCTTGAGGGATTTCAGTGGTGGGGATGGTGCCTTGAAGTCTCCAAAAGGGGAGGGCCACCCCCTCTCCTTGTTGTCCTTGAAAGGGACCATTTTTGGTCTCTTAAGGGAGCTTATGTTTGAGTGTGTGTTGAGCATGCCATGACTGTTTTTCATGCTTATATTGCCATAATATAACATGGTTTTAAGTTGGTTTTGGTGTACCATGCATGTTTAGCATACCTACCGTGTAATGCCTCCTTGATCCCTTAACATGCCTTAGGTTGTGTGCCTTTGTTTGAGCATGTTTTAGGCTTAGATTTGTGAAGGTTTCGTGCTTATTTTGCCATGTTTTAGGTCTGTCCATAGTTGCTTAGGTCGACCTTGGCATGCTTAGTATAGCTCTTTTGTATTGTGGCTTGTATGCTTCAAGTGTGTGAATGTGTAGCATGTGTTGCTTGCATCATTTTGATGGTTTGGAACCATCCTACATGTTATTTCAGTCCCTAAGACATACTTGTATGTTTGCCTTGGTTGTCTCTTTGTTGCCTCTAAAGCTTGTGTAGAATGTTCCATGTTTTGGTCATTACGCATGCCTTCATATTTGAGCCATTTAGATGCCATCTAAGTGGTCCCTTGGCCTTGTTTTAACATGCTAAAAATCTGTTTTAGGTACTTAGTGCATGCCATGTTTGTTATGCTAAGTGTACTTCAAAGTCTCATTACCTTGCTTTAAGTACTTGGACCATGTTGGTATGCTAATGTTAGCGTCATTTGAGTTGGTTTGGCACCACATTCTAGCATGATTTTTAGAGCTTATATGGCATGCTAATTGTCCATGATATCCCCTTTCAAGTGTGCTTGGAAGTTGCTAGTTTAAGGCTTAAGTGGTGGACCACAATATGTGCACGTGTGTATGTGTGTTCAACCTCCATTTTTGAACACTTTGGCCACTGTTTTGGGCTTAATTGGAACTGACCAATTCATGTTTAAGACCATCATTTGCTTGGTTGGATGCTTACCTCATGTTTGCTAGTATGCTTGCATAAGTGCCTTGCCATGCCATGTTGCATCCTTAGCTTGCATGCCTAGGTTGCATTACATCTTGCATGCATGCCTTGTTCCTTGATTTGGTGATAGGAATTGGGCCTTGTTTTGATTGTTTGACTTGCATTTCATTTGACATGAAAGTGCATACATTGGTTCTTTGGGCCATCATGCATGAAAATGCACGATTGGTGGCCCGAGAATCGAGACACATACCCCTTTGAGTCGCAAACATGATAGGGGGCATGATTGGTGCATACATTGTTTGAATTTGTATTGCCATGCAAGTTTTGCCCTCTGCTGTTGTGAGTTGCAGGTTCTGCAGGCATTCTTTGCTGACCGGCAACATTTTGTGCCGGCCGGCATAAAGTTATCAGCCGATGGATTCATTTTGTGCCGATGGCTACATCCTAGTGCCGGTGGTCATTCTACTTAGCCGGTGGGATCCCCCAGTATCCTGAGAGGCATTCCTGAGACTTTGGCAATTTTCAGAGGAGCAAAGCAGGGAAAACAGAGGCAGACTATGCATGGCAGTGCGATTCCGAGCAAATCCTGAGCATGCGCTGCATTTGATCTGCTTCCCGAGGGCTTTACTATTTTAATTAGATTAATTAATTTGTTAATTTAATTGATCTGTAATATTTAATTAGCTTGCGTAGTTAATTAATTTGTATATTCTTTTGATCCTCCTCGGCGAACAAATTTGTAATAAGCGTGTGAGTGGTGTGTATGTCTTCCAACCCCCACTTCTTTCTTCCCTTTTATTTACCCGCCACGATGGTAGATTAGGGCACGTTTATTTTAGCATACCTTATGCAATACATGCGCATCCATACATTTGTCTTACATGCACGGGCTCGACATCATACAAACCGCATTGTGTCTTCAAATCTAACTTGAATACGTGCACCGAATGATTGCATTTCACATGCCATTTTAGGGTTAGCTGAGCCTATCCTAATCACATTTCGCATGCGATGCATTAGTCACTCTAACATGAACTAGGGCATGCATGTTTGCTAACTAGTTTATTGTTTTGGCACGGAGTACGATGCAAGTATTTATGCTTTAGCATATCGCATGCGTGTGAATGTTAACATGACAGCATGATTACCATGTGGCTAAATGCTTATATGAGATAAACTGTTTGATTGCCTGTGGGTGAAGGTTGGATTGCTTGAGTTGGAAAAACTCGTTGAAATCTGTGTTTTAGCCTACTTGCGAGTAGCAAATTCCAAAGTGCTTTCAAAACAAACGGATAGGCAATGCTTGTTTCCAAATTAGGCGATCTAGTCTATACTTGTTTGCTGTGCACATAACATAGTAATTCTAGGCTAATAATTGGAACAAGAACACATAACGTTTTCAAAATCGGATATCATGGTTAGTAGAGGCCGGTCTTCGGACCGGGCGAAAGGGAGTGCTCATAGCTGACCTTCCCCGATCGTACCCAAGCTCCCGAGCCAAGACAACTTTGGTGATGACAGACACGTGGCCTTCGGCACCGAGTCAGGGTTTCCTAAATTTCCCATTTTAAAAATATTTAGGTGGTGACTCTGTATCTGGCAAAGCAGTTCATGTTTGGCACTTCTTTTCAAAATCTGTTTTTCTCAAAACGATTTTCCAGAGTTGGACTCTTTGGTTCAGATGACGAACCGCAACAAACAAAAAAGGGGAGTCCGAACTGTAGCATCGAGGTCCCTCGTGGGCGCTGTTACAGAAACCCTAAAACAAGTTTTCAATCCTTTTGAAGTAAACAAATACTTTAGCATTCTTGCATCCTTAGGCATGGAATGTGCTTTGAAGCCGGCTTCCTAGTTTCGACGCCATTTGTTATTTGACTTTTGTGCCAAAATCTGGTTTTGAAGCCAAATATTTTATTTCGAAGCTGACATCAGTATTTGAGATGTGTTTCCCTTCAAAATTATCAATATTGAGGGAAACTCTTCGCATCCGTACTTTTAGTACTTCTTTATGAATTCCATGATATATTTCCTAGACACAAAGGTTTTAAAACCCTTCTTACTTCGTGCTCTGGATTCACTCGTTTGTTCAATACACAAACCCTTCCCTTCTACAAATCCTTTCTTCCTTGCTGCTCGTCACCAATGGATTCTTCTTCACTGAAAATACCGACTGGCGAACGTATAAGCCTAACTATGGCTTTGAAAAGATGTATTGAGGAAGAGATCGCCAAATTTAAAGCTAATGGGTTAAGTACCATAGATGGATGCCTCTTTGTTCCTTTTCATAGCGACAAACAAGAATATGTCCTAGGTCCCATCTTTCGAGAAGCTCCCGCTTAACTTCCAGCTTTATACCCTCGTTTGGAGGACCACTTTCTTCTCTATGAAGGGGGGCTTGACTGGGGAAATTGGAGAATGAATCGACCTCACCGTTGCTGGCCAACATTGAGGGTTGAATAGGAGGAGTGGTACGACAGGGTTGTGCCTACGAGAGAATGGGACTTACAAGAACTCTGCATCCTCGATGCCCTTCGTCTTTCTAGGTTTATTATTCCTGAAGACCCTTTTTTAATTCCTACCGCTCTTTGTTTCTGGAACATGGCTTTTAACTTTTTCCAGTTTCGTTGTGGTATGATGGCTCCTACCATTCTTGATATCTGCCATCTTTTAGGGTTTTCACCCCTTGGAACCCTTTTCACACCCAGCTACCCAGACCTTTCGGTTAAATTTTCTCTTCCACCTTTGAATTCTTCTTTTAGTGATTTCGTAAAGGCTGAAAACAAGAAGGTGGGCCCTGTAGGCGATAGAGAACTCTTCTCCTTTATTTTTTATTGGCTGTGTAAATTTCTCTTTTGTACATTATCTCAGTAGATCATGCCTGAGTTTGCCCCACTTGTGAAAGTCTTTGTTTTGAAGAAACGAATAGCCTTGGCCCCTTACCTTTTAGGCCATATCTATAGAGCCTGCTCCCAATTTTGTGAAAGACCTCTTGACATCAATCAGGGAGGTCCTCTCTGGGTGCTTCAACTCTGGCTCTTTGCATACTTTATTGATCTGTATCCTAAGTGTTTGAAGTTTTTAGTTCAAAACCCTAGCACTTATGGAGAAAAGTATGCTAGAATTGCTCTTTATCCTGCTTCCTTTGCCTACTACCTCACCTTTTTTCATCAACTTGCTATTTCTCTAACTGCAACCTTCTTTTGCCCCTTTGATGCCAACAAAGGACCAGCTTGGCTACAAACATTCTTGGCTGATAAAGAGTGTTCCATCCCATTACACAAAGATATGTGGGCTTCCATTTTGTTACCGAGGGAACTATTTATTGGTACTTTAAACCCTCAAGCCTACAAGTGGATATCTGAGGTATATTGCCCTTCTTAGTTTGCCAGGCAATTTGGGCTTACCCAAGGAATTCCCATTCCACTATGCAGTCTCTCGAATGTCTATCTCACAGCCAGAGATCTAAGAGTACCCAAATTCAAACTAGAAGAGGCAACATTCAAACTATTGAAAGATTTGAGTGAGTTCAAATTTGTCTCCTTCTTCTCTTCTGGTTTGGCTTTGAAGAGATTTAAAAACTGGTGGACAGCCAATATGGAAGTGCATTTAGCCATACATCCTCATGATTTACTGATAGGGCTAGGAGTGCCTTCTAAGGTTAAACCAAAAGAAGCCGGGAACAACCCCTCTCCTTCTACAGTTGCCAAGATTGTTCCTGCAGTCTCACTCCCTCCTCCTAGAGTTACCGGAGCTGCTTCGAAAAAGGGTATGTATCTTGAGGTTTCTTTTCTTTTAGACTTCTATGTTCATTTTCTTAATGTTCATACTACTTGGTGTAGGGTCTCCACAAGAAGAATCTCCCAAGAGAGCTGAAGCTCTAGCTATTTTGAAGGATAAACATCAACAGAAAAAGAAGAGAAAACTACTACTCACTTCTGAGGAGTCTGAGCCCCAGATTGAGGAGAAAAAGACAGAAAAAGAGTAGGAAATACCTCTACAAAGGAAAAAGAGAAAGAAGATGACCATCTCTCCTTCTGACTTAGTCGAAGACCCCACTCATGAGGCAGCTGTCAAAGCAGTAGAGGAGGAACATTCCAAAGCAATAATTATTTTTTGAAGAGCTGAGAAAAGGCGACAGCAGCAATTACTAAGGAATGAAGTAACTGCTACTGATGCAACCCAAAGGGAAACAGTGAGAAGGCAACACAATGCTGAGCATTATTCCCTCCGTAACTCTCCCGTCATTGCCACCACCTCTGAAACCAGTAATTTCCTTTCATGTCTCCACTTTCTTTTCCCAAATTGTTGATACTGAGACTTAACATTGTTTTGTACTTCTTCTTTTGTAGTGACAACTACTGTGCCTATTCTCCCAATAAGGACTCCTTTAGCTTCCACTGAAGTTGAACAACCTCAAAATGCAGAGCCCATTCAGATAATACTCCCACTTCCTGGCCCTATATTTTTGATACCTTTCTTGAGGCCAAGTATTCCTGCATCTCTTTCTTTTGGCTTAACTCCACACCTCCCTCATTTGTCTTTCGATTTTACTCAATTTGATTCACTTTCGAGCCTTGCTTATCTTCCCTTTCCTAAGGAAATTCCAGCGGTTACTTCATCTTTTATGGTAGCTGATTCTTATAGAGAAGGTACTGGCAGCTCTCCAATCTATCATCCATTATCTTTACCTAGCTCCAGTCCTTCTTCTCTTAACCAACTGGTAGCCAAAACTATAGAGACTGCTAAGGATACTCCACCTTCTTCTCCTATTCCAATGCAATCATTTCTTCCTTCTACCAGGGCTCTTTCTGTACCTTCCATGTCAATGGATGAGGTGGATATCTTTGAGACTAGACTAGCTAGTCTTTTTGACATACCTTCCACCTCTCCAATGACTAGCAATGAGACTGAGCCATTAGTTCTAGCTAATTCTTTGCTAGAAATTTTTTAGAGCTCTTCATTCAGTGGTAAGACTTCCTTGCCTTCGATAGACTTGGACAGCTATCTGGAGCTACTGACAACCTTTTTGAGGATTCGTTTTGAAGCCTTACCAAGACCTACAATAAAAAATGGCTTCCTATAGTGCTGCAAGATTGTTGAACAATCCAGCATGACTGTTTCAAGTCATTTATCTCAAGCAGTAGCCACCATAGATTTTTACATCAACATCTGTCATGCTGCTAAGGCTGTAGAGGAGAAGTTGCTGAGAGATCAAAGTTTTGTTTCTAAAGTTCATACTGAAGTGTCAGAACTGAAAGAACAACATTCCTCCGTCTCCAAATTTCAAGCTCAACTGTTGGAAAAGAAGGCTTAACTTCAGGAAGAATTATTAGCAGTTAACCAAGCTTTGGATCGAACTACTACCAAGCTACAAATCACTAATCAAGAGCTAGCTGATCGAAAACAAGAGATGACTACAACCGTTCAATTGTTTCCATCCCTCAAGAATAGAGCATCTATTGTAAAAGAACAATTTAGACACTGTACTGACTTTTGGGCCAATCTATGGCTACATGTACTTGACTCTTTATGAAATAAATTCTTATTTATCATTGAAGTGTTCTCATGTTCTTTTATTTAGTACTTATTTTATTCCTTGTGTTTCCCACACGGTTGGATAATAAGTCTTCAAATATCTGCCATTAATCTTTTTGGGATGTACATATCCATTCAAATTCCTTAAATGGTATGCTCCAAAAGACACGACTCTATGAACTTGATATAGTCCTTCCCAGTTAGGTGACCATTTGCCAAACTTATGGCTTTTAATCCCTATTGGGAGTATTGTCTTCCATACCAAATCACCTTCATCAAAGCTAATATGCTTGACTTTCTTATTATAGTTTTTGGCTGCTTTCTTCTTTTGGAAGAGAATGCTATTTAATGCTAGGATTCTAGCTTCATCTATACTTTTTAATTCCAAGCACATACTCTGATGGTATTGCTCAAGGTCTAACTGATCCTGGCATCTTACTCTCAAGGACTTAACATTGATTTCCACAGGTAACACTGCATCATGCCCATATACTAAGGCATAAGGAGTGATTCTTGTGCTTGATCTTGGTAAAGTCCTATAAGCCCACAATATATCCAACAGTAAGTTATGCCAATCCCTAGGATTATTTTCCATAACTTTCTGAATTCCTTTTTTCAAAGACTTATTGGATGATTAGCTTGACCATTGGCTTGTGCATAATAGGGGGTAGAATTCACAAGACTAATTCCAAACTCTGCCACAAAAGACTTCACCATTTTCCCATCAAATACAGTCCCATTATCAACAGTTATAGTCTGTGGGATACCAAATCTGTGGATCAAATCTTTAATGAATCCAATGACTTCAGTCTGGTCCACAGTTTTATATGGCTTAGCCTTGACCCACTTAGTGAAGTAATCTGTGGCCACTAAGATGATACAATGATGCCTCGAAGAGGGTGGGTGTATTTTCCCTACCATATCCATAGCCCATCCTCTAAATGGCCAAGGCTTCACAACCGTATGCAGATCAGTTATGGGTACATGCTTTATTGTGCCATGCCTTTGGCATGCCTGGAAACCTCTAGCATATTCTATGCAGTCCTTAAGGATAGTTGGCCAATAGTAGGAATGTCTTCGAAGTAGCCATCTCATCTTCACACCAAGCTGATGAGCACCACAGATGCCTTCATGAACCTCAACCATGGCTGTCAGTGCTTCCTTTGGACCTAGACATTCCAATAATAAACCATCTGCTCCCCTTTTGTAGAGAGCATTACCATATATTATGTACTACATAGCTTGTAATTTGATTTTCCTGCTGGCTTTCGAAGATGGGCCAGCTAGATACTGCATTATTGGATGCCTCCAATCTTGTTCTTGTAAATCATTATGATTAACTTCCAAGACCATATCTCTTTTATTTAAGGGTGGTATTTCTTGCGGATATTATGTTTCGTTTATGTTCCCTTGAGTATTATCCATTCTCTTGAAATTCGAAGTTTTTAAGCCACATTATTAGCTCTATTATTCAAGAATCTTGGATATAAGTTACATTTGCTATCTGAAACTGAGAAAGTAAATGTAATGCAACCATATAGTATGGCAACATGCTCACACTTTGGCATTTGAAAATCTCTTTCACCTGGTTAACTACCAATTGAGAATCCCCAAATATATCAACTGCATGAACTTGTAATCCAATAAGTATTTCCAATCCCATTATTAAGGCTTCATATTCAGCTGGATTATTGGAACAAGTAATTTCATCCACTTTGAAACCATGTGTGGTTTCTACTCCTTGTGGTGACTTAATTACTATACCAATTCCAGTTAAACCATTGGCTTTTGATCTATCGAACCACATTTGCCATGGTTCAACACTAGCCATACCAAGTTCCATTATCTCTTAGCTTTCTATTCGAAATGGATGGTCTGCCAAAAAATTAGCTAAAACTTGTCCTTGTACTGCCTTTTGGGGAACATATTCTAAATGAAATTTTGATAAGACTAGTATCCATTTGCCAATTCTTCCCCTCAACATGGGTCTAGATAACATATACTTAACCAAATCTGTGGTTACAATTACCAAGACAATTGTAGGCAAAAGATAGTATCTTAATTTCATTGACCAAATTTGTGGTTGCAATTACCAAGACAGTTGTAAGCAAAAGATAGTATCTTAATTTCATTGCAGCGAAATACAATGCAAGGCACAACTTTTCTACAGCTAAGTATTTACATTTACAAGAATTTAGAAACCTACTAAGGTAATAAACAGCTTGCTCCTTGCCTTCTTCATTGTCTTGGGCTAAGAAAACTCTCAATGAATCCTCTGCTGCAGCTATGTACAACTTCAAGGGCTTATCATCCCTTGGTGGCATCAGCATTAGAGGGTTGTCCAAGTAGGCTTTGATTCCTTCAAAAGCAGTTTAATACTCTATTGTCCATCCAAACTCCTCTTCATCCTTCAGCCTTAATAAGGAAGAAAAAACTTTAGTTTTCCCCGTAGTATTAGAAATGAACCTTCGAAGAAAATTAACCTGTCCAAGGAATTTTTGTAATTCTTTCTTACTTGATGGAGGTCTGGCTTGAATGATAGCTTTGGCTTTATTCTGATCAATCTGTATTCCCTTCTTGTGTACTACATAGTCCAAGAGGTTTCCATCTGATACGCCAAAAGCACATTTGAGAGGATTACTTGAACCTTCTCATTCTTTCAAAGGCTGCCTCCAAGTGAAACAAATGTTCTTTCATGGATTGGGACTTTACTACAATATCATCAATATAACACTCTAAATATCCTCCAATGAGGTCATGAAAAATTGTGTTCATAGCCCTTTGATATGTAGTCCCAGCATTCTTCAAACCAAATGGCATTTTAACCCATTTGAAGGTGTCAATATTCCCAAGACATCTGAATGTTGTCTTGTGGATATCCTCCTCTCTGTCTGATTTGGTTATAACAAGAATGCCCATCCATCATTGATAAAACTTGATGCCCTCTTGAGCGTCTACCAACAAATCCACTATAGGCATATGATACTTATCTTTTCGGGTTGCTAAATTCAAGTTTCTGAAATCGATGCATACTCTCATTTTACCATTCTTCTTAACTACAGGTACAATATTGGATAGCCATTCAATGTATCTGGTTGTCCTAATAAAGCCTGCCTTGAGGAGCTTAAGAATTTCCTCCTTGACCTTCTGAATCACCTCAGAGCTCTTTCTTCTTGGTTTTTGCTTGTATGGCTTGAAATTAGGCCTCATAGGGAGCCTATGTTCCACTAATGATCTATCCAATCCTAGTAGTTCATTATAAGACCATGCAAAACAGTCTTTGTATCTCTTTAAGACCACCAACAATTGGTCCTTGTCAAGAGCATTCAAACAAGCACTTATATAGGTGGGTTGCTGTATGAAACCTTCCCATAAGTCCACTTCTTCCAAGGGGTCTTGTACCTGAGAACTCACTGATACTTTTTATTTGATTCCTTCTGACTTCGAAGCAATTTCCTTACTTTGTCCTGTTCCTAGTTTCTTTGGTTCGACATCCTTACCCTCTTCTTCATAGACAAAGTCTGTCCACAAGGCATCCTCCTCCTGTATCTCTTGGACTTTTATTTCAATATCCAAAGCATAGTATTTATCCAAGGCTAAACATCTGACTTGTTGTTGTTCCTGTTTCTAACCAATTATCATGGCTTCTTTCTCTTGTTCTTGCACTTTCTGGACTATTGACTGTATGTCCAATGTTGAAAACTTAATTAAAGCCAGAGATTTGGCCTCCTGGGTTCCATCTCTTTGCCTATAACCAGGCATCATTGTCATCTTTAACGACAAACTCTTTATCAGCACTTTCCTGGACTAAGTGCTTCAGGTGTGCTAATTCCTCATCAGCCGTCACTTCGATTGATCCATCAGGCTTTCTCAGTATATTGAGTGGTGCTACTCCTTTAGTATACAATTTAGCCTCTGCAAAATCTGCACAATCTATGAAGGGTTGAGGATCTGCATTGATCTCCTCTATCTCTCCACTGCCCAAAGCCATCATTATTTTTTGATGTAGAGAGGAAGGCACACATTTGTTGGTGTGAATCCAATCTCTACCAAGTAAAGCATTGTACTTAGCATTGCTGTCGATAACGAAGAATGCAATCATACAATCCCTGGTTTCTACACTCAGGTTGATGGGCAAAATACCTTGAGCCATCTGTTTGTCTCCAGCGAAACCAGCAATGGTTGCACTGGTTAGGATCAGTCTGGGGTTCTTCTTCCCTAACTTCTTCAAAGACGATTTTGGAAGCAGGTTTATTGCTGCCCCATTATCCACCAATACCCGATTCATCTGTACTCCATCAAAGAAGGCCTTGATATACAAGCGCTTGATATGCTGTGTCATGGACGTTGTATGATATTCGAAAGGGTATGAGAGGTTAATACTTACCTCTTCCTCACTCTCACCTTCAATTTCCATTGGTGTGGCCACTTCCGATTCGTCTTGTACCATACTCACTTATGAGTCTTCACTGGAAACTGGGATTGGGTCGATCTTCTAACCTTGGTTGTCATCTTCAGCTTGAAACTCCTGTGGTAATATGAGCACCATATTCACTGACACCGGAGGAAATGAGCCAAATTGGACGACTAGCTGTACCTGCTTTCTTTCCTGGCTGACTTGTTCAACTACTTCAGAAGTTTCTTCCATGCTGTATTCTAGCACTTCAGTACTAATAGCTTTCTTTGAATGGTTTGTTTCTGCTGGTTTTTCAACCAAAAATGTCTATTCAGCTATGAAGGCTTCAAACATCTCTTTTTCAACCACTTCCTTCTTTTGGCCTAGGCCGACTTTTTCTTCTATCTCACTATCACTTTCCATCAAAGCCTTCTCCAATCCTGCCAAACTGGACCTTTCTTTGGCTTTTAGCTCAAAATAAACTTTGGCCAATTGTTCTCTACTGCAACTCTTTTTGTCTTGAAGAGTCGACTTTGGATCATGATTTGACTTTGAATTTTCTTCTCTTTTTGTTTGGCTCTTTGGCTGGACCAATGAAGAGCTTTCTCCACTTTCTTTCAGGTCCTTCTAGTACTGAGTGTACCTTCGTTGTATCTTCTTTCTTTGGGACCTAGAAATTACCGGGACCATATTTAGTTCCTTTGTTTTTGGGTGCTTAAGTAACACCCAATTGCTTGGAACCACCAAAGGAGGTTTAACCATCCTACCTTGGTTTCCAACGACATTCCTTTGGGTAGACATCTCCTTGGGTTTGTTCTGCATGACAAACCAATCTAGAACTCCAAGTACCCATGAACCCACTGGCCCAGTTGTTGAACTATCTCTTTCGTCCTTTGAATCCATCTTCAAAACTAGCTGTGAAGGCCACTGCTTGGCCCTGACTTCCTGTTTTGGGCCCAATTCAAGCCTTCGATGAAGATGGCCACCTTCTATCCTGTGTGAGACTGGTCTAGGATGCCAATCCCTGGCTTTGATCTCGTAACTTGAACCCCTTTCAAATCTTCTTTCAAGATGATTGCCCTCCATTCTGTAATAGTTAGGTGGCCTAGATTCATGTAGAGGTCTCTTGCCTTTGGAGTGCACCCTAGTGACTGTTAGCTCAGCCATTAATGGCTGCTGCCTAGTACCAATTGGATATGGCCTTTTGTTATAAGCACTTGTTGGTTTAGGACGCCTTTGCACATCCTTGTAATATTGCTTCCCATCAATTGGAAGTCCTTTCAACCACTTGTAGCTTAGCCTGCATCTGGGACACATTCTTTGCATGACAGTTGCTTCTAAAGAATCGTCATCCAGTGCTTCTTCATCAGAATCTTCCATCTGGTCTGAGAAACCTTGTCCAATTGCTGGTAGATTTCCAGTGTCTTTCTTGACAATTGTCTGGCTGGTAACATGCATTTGCATATTAACTTCTTCTAATTCTTTCAGGGACAAGTTCTGGAAGTTTGGCATAATAACATTGGCTGCCACTTCTCCAATTTCTGGGAACGGATTAGTGTCAATCCCCATGGCCTTTTTTGTTTTAGTTAGGAATTTTAGACTCCCCTTTTGAATCTGCTCTTAGATCCTGTCTTGAAAAACAATGCAGTTTTTAGTTGAGTGAGACCAAAAATTATGCCATTTACATTACACTTTTCCCTTAAGTTCCTCTGGAGACTGGATTTTGACTCATTTTGGTAACTTCAGGAAGTTTGCAACAAGCAAACGATCAAAAATGTCATTTACCTTTGTTAAATCGAAAGAGTATTTCTTATGAAAGTCTTTCTTTTTAAATTGTTGGTCAATTATTGTGTCTTTATGAATTAATGCTTCACAGATCACAGGTTCTTTCCTTACAATCTTTGCTGCATCAATCTCATAATTAGGATCGCTATAATACGTCTTGTCTGATGCATTACTTCGATCTTGTTCTTCTTCTAGTAATGCTTCATACCTAGACACCTTATAGGTTAATTTCACTAAGTCTCTAAACTCAATTGAGTCAAACTTCTTTCGAAGCCTAAACTCTAGACCATTTTGAGCCAATCTCACAAATTCAGGCTCTGGTAAGATGATCCTACATTTATTTCGTGTTCTTTTAAATCTGGCAATAAACTGAGTAGCCTTCTCATTAGGCATTTGACTCAATCTTGCCAAGTCTGCCATGGAAACCTTTGGCTCTGTTTGGAAGAATTAAGCATGAAATGCCTCTTCCATTTGTTACCAAGTTTGGATAGAGCCAGGTGTAAGGTTAATATACCATATAAAGGTTGCCCTAGTTAGAGAATTTGGGAACAATCTTAACTTCATATAGTCATTGTTAGTAAATTCACCACATTAAGTAGCGAACCTAGCAATATGTTCAACCGTTGACTGGTTTCTATTTCCATAAAAAAGAGCGAAGTCGGGTATCCTAAACCCCCTTAGGTATTCATGTACCCTATCTACTCATTCTGGATATGGCTTCCTATACATAGGAGTTTGAACCCCCCGAGCCATTGGTCCACACATCTCTCTAACAATGTTAACAATTTGGTCCCTAGGGACCATATTTTGTGATTATTGAACCACTATCGGAGAAACAAACACAGGATTTGGTAGACAACCTTGTGCCTGGGGTCCTCTTGGTCCATAGGGTGGTATGTTTGGGACTAGTTGTCCCTGTGGTGCTGGCTGCTGTTGGGGATATGGGTGACCCCTTTGAGCCTGTCCTACAAAAGGACTTGTGAAAGGTGCTGGAACAGTTATTGTGTCTCTTCCAGTTGTAGGAAAACCTTCCAACCCCTAGGTATAAATTTGAACAAAGGATTAATGAACCCCCTCGTGCCAGGTATGGCTTCGAACATGGGATTTGGAACCATCCTTACACCATTATCCTGTGTTGGGTTGATTTGCCATAGGCCTCGAAAGAGGCTCATACCAAGACTGAGGTGGTGGTCTTTCATGATTTTGGTTACTAGTTTGACCATTAGTATGCCCATTACTCTGCATAGGCTGTTTATCTCTAGCCAATCTTTACTGAGGGGCATTTGAATTTTCCTCTACATGCCTTGCATTAGTTGGTTGATGAGTATTCATTTGATCCAAAAAGGATGCTGCCCATCTTTCCATTGTGTTTATTAACTGTTGTTCCATGGCATCTACTAGGCTTCCCCATTGATTCATTGGCTGAGTAGATGGAACAGTGGACCGTTCAATTCCTTGGCCTCGTCCAATACTGTGAACATGTGGTATTTGTTCCGAAATGTTGGTCTGTTCGACCATAGGTTCTGATACACCAGATGCCTCTACAGGATGTGTCATCACATTTTCCTCTAGATTAAGCATTTCTACCTCTCCTTCCATGCCTTCTTCCAAGCGTTCATTTTCTCTTTATCTCCTACGTCTAGCTATTTTAATTCAGGTCCCACTGGGCGTGCCAAAAATATATGTTGGCTTTTTGGCTTTCGAAGGTTATTACAGTAATTTTGAGAGTGCCAGCAAGGATCAATTAGTCCTTACAAAAATTTAATTGCCAACCAATTATCAGACGATTGTGTTTTAGTTCTTTTAGCCTCAATGAAGAGGACTTTTACTGGTGGCTTTGCTTAGGAGGAATAAACTGACAATGATTAAATGAAGAACAATTGCAGTATTTCATTAAGTAAAACGAAAGACTTACAATGATCCAATTCAGCCTCATAGAGGTTTATAGCAACAATCTATTTGAAATTAATCCTATGAACGAAATGCAGTACGGGAATCTGAAGTACAAAAATATAAAGGACAAGGAATGTAAAAACTGGAAGGAAAAATAAAGAAGATAAACTGGTTTTTTGGCTCTGAGGTCGTCCCCTTATTTTGAAGCCTTCTTCGCTATTTATACTGTCTTGTGGTAACCGTCGAAATGAGCTTCTAACCATCAAATTACTCTTCCATGATTGTTGATCATGTTTCCTCACAGTTAGCTCCACTACGCCATGTCTGCAGTTAGGCTTCCCTCTTAAATTTGAATTCAAATGTACGAATAACCGTTAGAATCACGTCATCTTAAATTCCTTTGCTAATCCAGTGTTATGCAGATCCATTATAACCAATACTGACTGCCACGTGTGTGATTACGATTGAAGACTTAAATAGTCTTCCCGTATTGCCCTTATTTCGCCATGTGTCGAACTGTGATTGGCCCGTACAAAATATATAGCCAACAGAAGTGTACTATAATGCTTACGTAAGTCTTTAGTAATCCTCACATCATAACGATAAAATTAAATAGAACACTTATTACACTTTTATCAAACTGGACTATAAGCTTTGAATGATTATAAATTGATGAGGTTTGGTACATGTTTTATTTTTGCTGCTGCTACTGTTGTTTGTATGTTTTATTTATTTATTTATTTTTACTTTTAGGGGAATTTGTTTTTTTGCTAAAGATGCTTTGGGTAAATAGATTTTTTGTCCGCCTATTTGAGTTGTTTATAGTTTTTTGTATTCTACAAATATGTGTCAGACTGTTTGGTACAACTTCTGCTTATGTTTGGTACAATTTTTGCTTTTTTATTAGGCATAAATAACTTAAATAAGTTGAAAAAAAAAAAAGGAGATTTCTAAAAGTTGGGTGACGGGGTACTTTTGACTTCTATTTTTAAATTATCAATTTTTAATTTACAATAAATTGTACACTATTATTATTATTATTATTATTATTATTATTATTATTATTAGGCCAAATAAGAATCTTTAGTGACCCTAATTACAAGTCTTTTAATGTGGAAAAAAATGTATTGTTGAAAAGTTTTAGATGGATTTTTGTAAGCAAAATTAAATTATGTGAAAAAAGAAATGCATGACTTTTTAGAGTCATAAAAAATTTGGAACTTAATTGGAAGCATAAAAAATTAGAATTTTTGTGATGTTTGTCTTTCAATATTTAAAAAGCCTACCCCATATGCTTTGATTGTTTAGTAGCCTTCATGAAAATTTGCATAGAAAGTCTTTTCAAATATGAGTTGTAAGCTAGTCTTCTTTAATTTTGACTTGAAATCTTCAATGACAATAAAATTATGCATCTAGAATTTTTGTATAGATATTTTTTTTAAATGTGAAATTTAAATTCAATTTTTATATTGTAAGGGGTGAATTGAAATTACAGATTACATTTTTTAAGTATTTTTTTCTATGACATTTAACCTCATTAAGTTTCTATATATTTTTCCACCCATTTGATAATCATGAGACATTATAATTAACTTACATGTAACATTAGGATACAATTAAAAGTGAAATGTTCAAAATAAGTTTTTGGTGAGAGTGTTGACGTTTGACAAGAAAAATATCAAGTGTGGCTCATATGTCAATTTTATTAATGCCAATAGATGAAAGAGTAAAATTGAAATTTAACTTAAAGTTTAAGAATTTGCTTCTTAATTTTCAGTGACAGTTTGATAATTTTATCACAAAAAATATTACTAATTATAAGTTTTAGCAACAGTTTAAAAAAATCGTCACAAAAAATGTCACTAATTTCAATTTTCAGCGAAAATTTAAAAAATTCGTCAAAGAAAAATGTCACTAATTGTAAGTTTTAGCAAAAATTTATAAAAACCGTGGCAAAAAAAAGTTACTAATCAGAATTTTAGTGACATATGCAAAAATTGTCACAAAAATGATTTTTAGCAATGATTTTATTAGGACTTATAGCGATTCCGATTTTGACCCAACCCTTGTTGTATCCCAAACTCGGGTTTCGTGGTTTCATGTTGTTGTTCACATCTTGCTTCCCTTATATCTCCTTAAATTTGGCTATTGGATTGTTGTGGTTGCGTTTGTGGCAGGTTGGTTGCTTAGTTTCCAAACTCTTATAGCCTAGAATTCTATTCCTCCGCTTGAGCGGTATTTCTTGCGCTCGAGCAGGCTTTGTGAACTCTCAGTATTTTTGCAGGTTTACAAAACTACTGGAGAGTGTATTCTACACTCAAGCGGATCTTTCAGTGCTCAAGCGGCCTTTCCTGCGCTTGAGCGTTGGTCTGTTGTCTGCAAAACTACTGGGAGTATGCTTCCTGTGCTCGAACGGAACAACTTATTATGTTTGACGCTCGAGCGTCACTTCTTGCACTCGAGCGGACTGTGCGTATATCAGTTCGTAACAGCTACTTTTTACATCATTTTTTTTTATCTCTTTCTCTCTCTAAAACATTCCAAAACCCTAGATCTTGAGCGTCTCTCTCTAGAACTCACATTCTCTTTACATTTTCACCTCGATCCGTTGGTTTCTCTGCCCTAGTGTCTTTGGGAAAAGGTAGACCATCTCAAGAGCTCCATTTTGATCTAAACAAAAGTCGGTTTCGACGTCTTTGAAGTTTTCTCCTTGTTTTGCTCATCTTCTAACTTCGTGTGAATAATGTTAGGATCTAGAGGATTTTAGACAAACCTAGGGTTTTAGTTTAAATTTGTGGATTTTGACACATGGGTTGGATTTGGAAGAGAATGGAGTTTTGCCCTAAAATATTTCAAATAATTATTTTGTATAAATAATGAAATTGGTACTGGGAATTTGAAATTAGATGAATGTGTATATAAATAGTAGAGTTGGATGTGTATTATCTCTCACCTATGGAAATTTGGATAGTTTATCTGTTTTGGAGATTGTATATCTGTTTAGAAATATCTGTTTTGGGGCTATCGGTAGAGGATAACTATGATTGTTGTAAAAATTACATGAGGATTAAGTGAATTGAAACTAATCTCTTATTGGTTATCATTGAATGTGACTGTGTTTTTAATAAATTGTATATGTATGATATTTAGGAGGAGAAATGAGATGTACTTCATGTTTGGGAGAAGAAAGGGGATGGACTCTATTGAATTAAGTTGGCCTGTGTATCTAGGGTGAAAGTCTCGAAAACCACGCTTATACATGGGTGCTGATTCCTGCGGATGAAATTTTCGTAAAATGACAAATTTGAAGTGTTTGTGCAATGATTGTATTGGTTAAAGAACCACTGAGTTATAGCCTTAGCTGGGTTGTCTAGATAACAATGGACTTGACTTATGAGTTGAGATAAAATGGATTGAGGTACAAAGCTTGGCATATTATAATCTTGTAGAACATGAATGATTTTATTACAGGCATTGTATATGCACATTATACGTATACATTTGTTAAGATTCATATATTGTGATAGATTGTTCATACCGGGCTTTGGCTCACCCTATTTGGGGAAAACCATTTTTAGGTGCTTATGATATGCCTTTGCCAAGGACTTAGCTTGGGAGGACTGTGTAGCTGAAGGCTCAATTTTGTTTATTTTGTATTTACTCTTTTACAAGCCTAGGGCTTTATTTGTATTGAGCTCATGACTCATTTTGTTGTAACCAAGTACGGTCTTGGAAAGATGTAAGCCATTAAAGCATATGAATATTTGTTTAGCTTTCATTATTTATTTCGTCTTGTAACACATGTTGTAGATTTAGGATGAACAATTTATGAATGTATATCGCATGTGTCACATTTTGTACATTAACTCTGATTAATAAAAGCCTTTTATTGCATTTATATCACTTTGTATTGGTGATTGGAGTTGAATTTTTGTAATTATTTTGAAAGCATTACAACTTGGTATCAGAGCGAACCGGGTTCTAATACTTTGGATACATGGGAAGTGGTTATTACCACAATGGATTTGTCTCGCTTGATTAAGACAATAGTATGTATAGTATGCTATGTGATAACATGCTTATGTGATTATATGGGTATGAGATTTAATTTCTAGGATGTTAATTGAGTCAACGGGTTTCTAGAGGTCCTATTAGAAGAGCACTTGAGCACTACTGTTTCTAATTTGAACTTTGGCAACACCGTGGGACAGTCATTATCCAGAAATGAAATTCGTACGTGTTTATGTGATAACGTGCTTATGTGGAGTGAATTACTGTTGTCCACTACTTTAGGAAGTGAGTGAGTTAGCTTCGGCACATTTGTAAATGTGCTAATCTATTATGTTACCTTCATTAGGATGTCAGGACGTGGACGTGGACGTGATGGTGGTAGGTCTAAGAGGCATGAGATGCCTTTACTGGATGAGATTCTGACACAGAAAGAATGGGTTGGTCAGGCCAATGTGGTCAAACCAATTGGTCAATAGGCCATGGGCTCCTTGGCTCGTGAAATGGCTAGAGCATTGCGGGAGTCAATGGACATTCGTAGAGTTAAGAATCAAGTCTAGGCCCAAGCAGCTAAAGCAGGGCTGTCATTCTTGAAGTGAGAGTTTTTCTGATCAAATCTGAATGAGTTTGTGGGTGATCCCAAGGAGCCACTAAAGACAGATGAGTGACTAAAGCAAATAGTGAAAACGTTCGAGATGCTTGGCATCGAGGACGATCAGTTGCGAGTGACCTTGGCATCTTTCCAACTGAAGAGAGATGTGGGTTAATAGTGGAAGTATGCACGGGGGCGCATTAGGGTGACATGGGATGCTTTTGTTAGCAGCTTCCAGGATAAGTTTCTACTTCCCACAGTTAGGGAGAAGTTAAGAGACCAGTTCTCCAAACTTGTACAGTTGAGCACTCTGGTGGCCGAGTTTGAGGCCACATTTACCATCTTGTCGAGGTTTGCACCGGAACTCGTGACAATTAAGGAGCACCGTTGTTTAGAGTTCGAGAAGCGATTGAGGACTAGGCTCATGTTCAAAGTGGCCAGGTCAATGATTAGAGACTATGGACACTTTGTAGAGGCGATGGCTCATGTTGAGACTGTAATGCAGATGGAAGAAGAGAGGATGGGGGGCTCCAAGAGGGGTTAGGATGTTTAGGGGGACAATAAGAGGCAGAAGGGTCCCACCCCACAGCAGTTCCAGGGAGCTTAGTCGTGGTCTACTTTTCTATTGCCAAGTTCAAGTTTTGGAAAAGGTGGTCAGGGAGATTTCACTTGTTACAAGTGTGGCCAATTAGGCCATAAGTCTCCAGCTTGCCCACAGAGAGGAGGAGGGTAGCGATGCGCATTGTCTTCGGCTTGTTCTCATAGCTAGAGCCAGAGGAGAGGCCAGTCGCTCACTTGTTATCAGTGTGGGCAGGCAGGGCACATGAAGAGATTTTGCCCTCAGTTGGGTGGCATACTCGGTGCGTCTAGTTCGAGATAGACATAGAGCCACCAGTCTGCACAGTCAACACAAGCCTCAAGGACCAATTAAAGAGCCTCTTTAGCTCAGTCAATGCATCAAGCTTATGCTCCAAGGGGTGAGCAGGTTAAGCAGAGACCTACAGGGCGTGTGTATGCGCCATATTTAGTACCAGCACATTCGGTAGTGAGAGGTACTTTCTTGTTTTGCAATTCATTTGCTAATGTGTTGATTGATATGGGTGCATCCCGTTCATTTATCTCGTCTGTATTTGCATCGGTTTTGAGGTACCTTATTATTTGGTCCTAAGACTCATGTCCTATGTTGATACCCCATTTTGTCTTGCTTTCTAAGGCAATCACACATGAAGTGATACTTCCTGAAGTGTTCTTACAGTAGAAACAAAACAATGTCATTTTGAATAATACAAAAAAAGAAAAAGAAAACACAAAAGAGGTAAGGCGGAGAGAAAGAGAGAGAGAGAGAGATAGAGAGAGAGAAGACTAGTGGAATACTATCCTTGCTAATTAGAGTCTCTTCCATCAACTACCCCACCTTCGTTGGTTGGCGGCCACCCTTAATAATCTCTATCAAAATGAAATCGAATCAAAGCATAAATTTACACATTTCTACGCCAACATTGAGCAAGTTATCACTTTGGCGTAGGCTAGATCTAGAGTTTTCGTGGAAGAAGAATAAAAAGATGATAAGGGGTGGGGATTGCATTGGGTGATCTGAGGAGAATAGGGTAGCGACTGGCAGCGATTAGTAATAGTGAGCTAAGAGGTGGTTGTCAGGTTGACGAGGATAGAGTAAGTGATGAAAGAAACTCTAACCAACAAGGGTAGTCTTCCTCTGGTCTTCTCTTTCTCTTTGTTGAGTGGGCTTGTGCCTCAAATTTATCTCACAAGTTGGATTGACTTGAGCCCATCGAAAACATACACGATGAGCTCTAATTTTTTGCATATTGACCCAACCAAATACAGACCGTTAGTCTAACTTTGTTGAATAATAGACTCATTGTAAGGAGTAATTATTCTATGATTTTAGATCAATATGTAATTTTTTGTTCTAATTGTTTTTATTTGATCATCTCAAACAAAGTAGGTTTTTTTATTTTTTATTTTAAGATAGTTAAAGAACCCAAAGTGGACTATACACACTTTGAAAAAACCACAGAAACTAGCTCAACTGGAACCTTCTCTATCCACACCATGAAGCCCGAAAAATGCCATGCCATCTTAGCCAAACTATGCATAACTAAGTTGGCCAATCTAGGTATATGAGAGAAGCAGTGCCATCGAAATTCCTTGCATATAAGAGCTGATCCTTGAAGAAGATGGCCAAACTATGAAAATTGGAACTTTTGTTTCTGAAGAGCCCTTGCAATAGACAATGAATCCCCTTCAAACTGAACGTCTCACAGGCCCAATTCAGCCGCAAACTCCATAGCCCTTACTGCTGTGAAGGCCTTGGTACAATTCGCATCTACCCAACTATAAATCTTCTCAGATAAGGATGTAATTATGGTGCCCTAAAAATCCCAAACAATCATGCCAACCCCAATCGCCCTTAAACAAAATGAGATTTAAAGTTTTATTTTTCTACTTTCCAATAATGTGAGTCCTCAATAAGTAAAATATTGAATATTCTTTTCATTTTAAGTAACCGACCTTTATTAATAATCAGAACAAAAAATGATATAATGGCTCCTAATAAATCACTAAATAATTAATATATATGCAATTGAGAAAATTGTCGATAAATCCACTCTAGTAATTGTCCAAGGCATTGGATCTAGTTGATTTTTTTGTTGGTGAGAGGTCTATCCTTTAGAAGTCCTTTTGTTTGTTTTAAATGACATTTTGTTTCTAATTTTACCCATTAATTTCTCTGTAGACTTTTTTTTTTACTATCAGTTCAAATTTTTTTTCTATCTGTTCAAATTTTTGAACTATATTTTTTTTTTTATCTTTTTAATTTTGTAACTATCTGTTCAATTATTTTCCTTTGTCTGTTCAAAATTTTCAATTATCTGTTCAAATTTTTGAACTATATTTTTTTATTTGTTCAATTTTGTAACTATCTGTTTATTTATTTTATTTATTTTTATAATTTTTTTAGCTAGTGAAATACCTAGCCAAACAAAATTATATATGTTGAAATTCAGAGCCAAATTAACCCTATTGCAATACCAAGCCCCTTTATGTTCAAATTTTGGGCAGATTTGTCATTTTATCTTTTCAAATCCTACTATCTGTTGAAAATTTGAACATATTTGTTTTTTCACTTCATCGTCATCGTCATTATCACCATCATCAATAACAATAACAAAAAAGAAAAAAAAAACAATTAATCAAAACAACAACCAGCCAAATCAAAAAAAAAAAAAAATGAAAGTCATTATCTGTTTAAATCAACAACCACCACTGCCACATTTCACTATCTCTTTCTTCTTTTGTCCCTACAGATCTGTCTATCCTTACCTCAGATCTGAGATCCACGACTTCAACAACCGCCAACAAGGTTACTGCAATAGTTTAAGAAATTACATATGAGGTTTATTTAGGGTTTTTAGATGAAATCAAAAGAATGAATTATATATATAAATATATAAATACCTACAAAGACAAGTAAAGAGAAGAACACTCTTTGAGTTTTCTGACGGTCTCATTATTCTCAGAATCACCAAACCCAATCACAACCTTCTCACATCTACTACCATCACCGGTCGGTTCTGGCAACTCGTAGATTTGCCTACTCTTTTGGATCTTCATCTACCTCTCAATCCGCTTTGTGTACCCGAACTACCTTTACTTCACCAAATCTATCACCATTACACCGGTATTGATGCAACAAGGGTTTCCCTTGGTGAATATGCTAAGGGGATGTATTCAGAAATGGAGCAAGTTTATTAATAAATTTCATAATATTGTCTATAAGCTTTAAGTAAATCTTTAATAATCTTGATTGGATACCATAAGATTATGTTTTAGGCGAATTACATTAGTACTTCTTACATTTTGTCACTAGTGCTATTTTGGTCCTTATATTTTTAATTGGCTCAATTTTGATCCTTAATTTTAGATTTCATGTCAATTTGGTCCAATTGATAATATCGTTAGTGCTTTTGATAAAAAAAATTATCACTGAATTGATTGTGGTTAACTCACTGAGTTGAGTGGACTTATAATTTTTCCTTTAAATTCATGACACATGCCCACTTATGTGCTTATATTTTTATTAAAAAATGCTAACAATTGTATTCAGTTGGACTAAGTTGAGACACAACCATAAATTCATGATGAAAATATAATTAATCGAAATTATAGGGACCAAAATAACTTAAGGATCAAAATACAAGGACTATCAATATAATTTGCCGTTATGTGTTTTTATAAGTTTGATTTTTCAGTAAAATTAATTTGGGGGACTTATGTATAGGTTGTAATAGGTGGGTTTATTGTCCAACAGGTCCTATGATAATTAATAGCGTTTTGATAAAATGTTATTAAAAAAGTCGAGAATTGTTAATTTTCAATAGCGGTTTGAAAATTTTGTCACAAAAATGTCACTAAGTATAAGTTTTAGCAATAGTTTAAAAAAATCAGCACAAAAAAAATGTCACTAATTTTCAACTTTCAGTGACAATTTGAAAAATTCATCACAAAAAACGTTACTAATTGCAAGTTTTAGCAACAATTTATAAAAACTGTGACAAAAAAAAGTTTGTAATTGTCAATTTTAGTGACATGCAAAAAATCGTCACAAAAAATTATTTTTAGCAATGATTTTATTAGGAGTTAATAGGAATTAAGTTCAACTATTAGAAGCTATTGATAATTTATCCTAAAATTAAATATTACACTTACTACACTTTTATTAAACGAATTATAAGTTTTGAATGGTTATAAATTGATGAGGTTTGGTAAATGTTTTGTTTTTGTTTTTACAATCGTGCCACGTGGCTCGATTTTTTTTTGGCTCGAGTGGCCCGATGAGGTTTGGTAAATGTTTTGTTTTTGTTTTTACAATCGTGCTACGTAGCTCGATTTTTTTTGGCTCGAGTGGCCCGATTTCCTCTCTCTCTCTCTTTCTCCTTTCCATTATTTCTATGTTTCTTCTCTTTTTCTCCCTTGGTTCGTCTTTCTCTCTCCTTGTTTATCTCTTTCTCTCCCAAAAATCTATCTCTATGTTTCTATGTTCATTAATCTGTCTCTGTTCATTCCAAAAATCCCTCTGTTCATCTCTCCGCCTCTTCTAAAAATCTGTCTCTGTTCATCTCTTTGTCTCTCCCAAAAATCTGTCTCTATGTTCATTAAGAATTTATTAAGAATTCACAATCACCAAAACCATCAAACCCAAAAATTTGGGAAAGATGGGTTTGAAACCCGAAAACCAAAACCAATCAAAAATCAAAACCTAGAAACCAAAAATCAAAACCAAACAAATCAAACCCAAAAACCAAAAAACCAAAAACCAAAACCAAAACCAAACAAATCAAAACCCAAAAACCAAAACCAATATACAAATCAAATCCAAATCGATTGATTTCAAACCCTAAAAAAAGAAGAAGAAGAAGAAATAGAAATAGAAATCTGGTGCTTTCTCTCTTCTCTCTCTTTCTTCTCTTTCTCTCTCTTTTCCTTTTTCTTCGTCCTTTGTCCAGATCTAATAGAACAAAAAAAAAAAAAACTACTGCCCAAAAGCAGCGTCGTTTTGGGGGTTAATATCGAATCGAAGATTTCGAGCTACGAATCATTTTTGTTATTTTTATTATTGTTGTTGCTACAGGTTTTTTTTTTTTTTTTTTTTTGACTTTTGGACTTTTGGGGATTTTTTAAAATTTTTTTGCTGAAGATGCTTTGGGTAAATTTGTTTTCTGCCTATATGGTGCAGCCTATCTGAGTTGTTTATATATATATATATTTTTTCTATTCTAGCAGTCTATGCCAAACTGTTTGGTACAACTTCTCGTACAATTTTTACATTATATTAGGTAAAAATAACTTAAATAAGTTGATAAAAGTAGATTTCAAAAAACTAGGTGACTGGGTACTTTTGACTTTTATTTTTAGATTATCAGTTTTTAATTTATAATAAATTGTACCAAACAACGCTATTATTATTATTATTATATTTTTTTGATTGGGCCAAATAAGTATCTTTAGTGACCCTAATTACAAGTCTTTTTATGTGGAAAAAAATGAATTGTTGAAAAGTTTTAGAGGGATTTTTGTAAACGAAATCAAATTATGTAGAAAAAGAAATGCACATTTTTTAGAGTCATAGAAAATTTGGAATTTAATTAGAAGCATCAAAAATTAGAATTTTTGTGACGTGTATCTTTCAGTATTTAAAATACCTACCCCACATGCTTAGATTTTGTATAGAAAGTCTTTTCGAATATTGATCAGGAAGTTTAAGCAAGGCTTCTTTAATTTTGACCTAAATCTTCAATGGCAATAAAATTATGCATCTAAAATTTTTATATAGAATTTTTGTATAGAATTTATTTTAAATGTGTAATTTAAATTTAATTTTTATATTTTAGGGGATGAATTAAAATTACAGATTACGTTTTTAGGTGTTTTTGGATAAATTACAGTTTACACCCCTGCACTTTGCAAGAAATCTCACTTTGGCCTTTACACAGGAAATCATGATAGTCAACTCCCTACACTTTTTGTTAAATCCCACTTTAGTTCTTACATATGAAATTGTGACAGTCAACCCCTTGTTATTTTTTGTCAAATCCCATTTTGATCCCTATACAAGTGTCAATCTTCCCTTTTTGTTACTCAATCATCTAAATCTTTAAAATAATCTAATCATGTGACAAGAATGTGATGACGATACGAGGGTAAAAAAGGAAAATTATCTACATTTTTCTATCAATACATATTTTATCCCAAAATTTACATCAAAATATGATTGTATTAGGCTAAAACAAAACGTATATTGTAAACAATTAAGAAGATGAACTAGGATTTTGCATAAATTGAAATCAAGAAACTCTATTTTTCATGGTAACACAGTCATTTATCTATTCATATTCTTTCTCTTTAATTTCTTTGTTGCATCTTTATTATTTCAAAAGCTCTACTTTCTTACATTTTCATCCCAAATTTTGCCATACAAACATATATATATATATATATATTGTATTATATAATTCTCATGTGCTTTTCACTTAGGAAAAAATGTATTGATGGGAAATATGGATGATTCTTCTCTTGTACCCTCATTTCGTAGTCATATTTTTGTCACAAAACTAGATTTTGTTATAGATTTGAAAATGAAGTAACAAAAGAGGAATACTGACACTTGTATAGGGACCAAAGTGGGATTTGAGTAAAAGTGCAGGGGGTTAACTGTTACGATTTCATGTGTAGGGACCAAAGTGGGACTTGAGCAGAAGTGTGAGTGGTTAACTGTTATGACTTCACGTGTAGGGACCAAGATAAGATTTGATACAAAGCGTACAGGTGCAAAGTGTAATTTACCCAGTATTTTTTTTATGACATTTAATCTCATTAAGTTTCTATATATTTTTCCATCAATCTGATATTAATGAGACATATTATAATTAATTTACATGTAACATTAGGACAAAATTAAAAGTGAAATGTTCAAACTAAGTTTTTGGTGAAGTGCAAACGTTTGGCAAGAAAAATATCATGTGTGGCTCATATGTCAACTTTTAATCAATTTTATTAATGTCAGTGGATGGAAGAGTAACACTGAAACTTAACTTAAAGTTTAAGAATTTGCTTGTTACAATTTAATGTAAAGGAACTAAGTGCAAATGTATTGTATTCACAGTGAAAGATATTACATAAGCCTAGATATCGTTCCAGCAGATGAAAAACAATTTAAATCCACAAGGAAGATACGGAATTTGGGGGCATTCCAAGCTCATCACAAAAGTTACGTTTTTACTCTCAATTTAACTTTTTATTTAATCTTTACTCGTCGAATTGTTTCAAAAATTCTTAACTACTTGTTCTACATTAATAATTCACCCTCTACTAAAACTATTTGGTAAGTCTTTTGTGATCTTAATTAAAAGATTTATTTTTAAAAAATGACGCATAATATAATGTTTATAAAAGCATAATTTCAAATAAACAACTATTTAGCAAATAATTACTTAAATTACTTAGAATTGTTGTCATAAATCGTTGAGTATTAGAAAACATAGTGTGCAAGTCTTTTCTCAATGTCACTCGCTTGATTTTATTAATAAATTTCAAAATATTGTCTATAAGCTTAAAGGGTGAAACACCAATAAATCCTAAAATGTGATCTTATGAATTGTTTAGTTCTTCTTTTTTTTTTTTCTCAATTAAATCAAAAGGTCCCATCAAAGTAGAAATTACACAAAAGAGTAGTCACTTACCCGTTTGGGTTCAATTTTTTAGGGATAAAAATAAGTTTCTCCAAATATGAAACTACACGTTTGAGCAATTTGCACTATAGAGGTTTTGGATTTTTCCTCCTGGAATAAATTCCACATTACGACCAAGAACGTGACACTCCAGTGTAATACTCCAATTACATAACACTCTAATGTAACACTCTAAAAAACTCCTTAGTATACTTCTCTCAAACGTAATAACGTAACATTCTAAAAAAAATATCTTAGTATACTTTTTCGAAACGTAACACTCTAATGTAACATATAAAACAACTCTTTATTGTATCTTTTCCAAACGTAATACTCCAATGTAACATACTCGAATGTAACACACAAAAAAACACTAAAAGACTCTTTAGTACTCTTTTTCCAAACGTAAAACTTACAGGTTGAAATTATACATTTGCCTAACACTTATAAGGAATTTTAATACTCCTTTTGGAATGGTTTGAAAAATCCCACATCTTTTTGGAATGATTTGAAGAATCTCACATCCTTTTTTTAGAGTGTTAAATTGGAGTGTTACATTTGAGAAAAGTATACTAAAGAGTTTTTTTGTGTGTTACATTGGAGTGCTACACTTAGGAGTTTTTTTTTGTAATGTTATGTTAGAATGTTATGTTTGAAAAAAGTACACTAATGAGTTTTTTTTTAGGGTTACATTAGAGTGTCACACTAAGGAATTTTTTATAGTGTTATATTGAAGTGTTATGTTTAAAAAAACTACACTAAGGAGTTTTTGTGTGTTACATTTGTAACGCCCTCAAAATAATACATAAAACCCATCACTAAAGACACGAATTGATACAAGAGAAATCAACTATTTCTATTCATCAGAGTAGTTCTTACAAAAGTATTACATGTTAACAACAAAAGCAAATGCCCCACGGGCTTACAGCTTTCCAAGTTAACACTTGGTTACACAAAAGAAGAGTGCTAACTCTATACAAAAGAAGCCCTTGGCTTGATATACATGTAATACAAACAAAATAAACAAAAAGAGTCTTCAACTCTCATCATCATCCAAGCTATGTCCTTGGAGGGGGCATGCTACCTGTACCTGAAAATGATGTCCCATAAAGGGTGAGCCAACGCCTAGTATAGATATGTTAAACACAGTATGAACAATAACTAAGACTTTAGCAATTGATAAATGTTTAATTCCCATAAATCAATTTATACACGATTTTCGTTACATGACTACTGTATTCTTGTTTTATTTCATTTTCCATTTCTTACCATTTTCACTACATCAACGGCTCAGGACTTGGCCAACCACTTATATGAGACAGTGACTCATATCAAACGTTTCCTATTTTACAATAGATAAACATACTAGTTATATCAACATCTCAACAGATAAGCGTACAAGCTGTATCCACGTTTCAACAGATAAGCCTATTAGCTATATCGACACTTCCAAAGACAAGCATATGAGTCAGATCAACACTTCCATAGATAAGCATATTAGCTATATCAACACATTAACTGACAAGCATATGAGCTGTATCAGTGGAGTCCATCCCCTATCTCCTCCCAATCAACTTCTGGTTTAGAGGTCCATCCCCTATCTTTTCCTAAACCGTGGAGTACACCCCTATCTCCTCCCACACACACAATGTATATACATATAAGTCATATACACAATCAATCAATACATAACGTTAATGTATTCTATCAACCGTCATACTCTATGACATATCCAATCGATTAGTTTTAGTTTGCCTAATCATCATGCATTGTCTACAACAATCAAAACTACCTTCCAGCGGTAGCCCAAGTAGTTATTTCTAAACAGATAATAAAAGCTCTAACAAATAAGATATCGACGTTTTCAAAAGTGAGCGATTAATAAATTAAACTCCATCATTTCACAATATAATGAGTCAATTTCATTATTCCCAACTCAATTCCAAACTTCAACACATTACCGAGATTAATTATACCAATTAATCTATACAACAAATTAGGGTTTTCTACCCCTTTTTCCAATATTAACCCAATAGCCCAAATATCAACAACCAACAGCAATATCATCATTTTGAAACCAAAATACACGTTTTTAGAATCAAAATAACAAAACCCTCTTTTACCATTTTGAAACCCTAAGTCTCAAAATTACCCAACTTCAACACTTTATCAAAACAACCAAAAATCTATGTCAAAGACCATAAGAGTGAGTAGGAATCCCTACCTCAAAAGATGAAACCCAACGAAGAAGAAGATGAAAACGAAAATGCTCCAAATCACAAGTTTTCCAAATCAAAAGATAGCCCTCGACGATCAATAACTTTTTTGTAAAGGCCAAAGGTGAGCAAACAACTCCTACTAGATCAATACCTAGAGAGAAGGGAAGGTTCTAGAGAGAGAGGCACAACAATGGAGTTTTTGGAAAAGTAAGAGAGAGAAGAGATGTGAAAAAGTGATTTTAAAAAGTCAAAACACGGAGTCTTAAACCAGTCGCCTCGCTCGAGCATGGAAACCCCTGCTCGAGCGTCACTCACAGATCCCCGCTCGAGCGTCCCATCCGCCGCTTGAGCGGTGAATACGCACTCCCAAAGAGTTTTGCGTAACCAGTCCCGCTCAAGCTGCTCAACTCCTGCCGAGCGTAACACAAACTCCCGCCGAAAGGCCCAAACCACCGCCGAGCGCATAACACTACAGAGGAGATATCGATGGTTGATTTTCCGCCGAGAGCCAAAACCCGCCGAGGACAAGTTATAACAGAGGCCCGCTGAGCGCCAAAGCTCCGCCGACGGACAAGCAAAAATCTGGGCATCTAGTCTTGGTTCCTAAGCTCAACCAACCTGTTTCAAACCTGCCCAACACAACCCAAGACTCAAATACAAAGAGTAGAGGATTCAAACAAGATATACACACCTACCAACTCTATGGAACCTAAGCTTTGATACAATAATTAAAGAAAATGGAAATCGATCGCTATAACCTCCCCCCCTTAAAGAAGTTCGTCCCCGAAATTAAACACAAGTTTTCTCCATTTCCAATAATATTACAACATAATATTAAACCTTCCGACCCATTACCGGTCCATCCCAACTCTTTTCAAGAGGCATTTCACATTATACCAAACAACCTGCATTATCAACATGCATTTCTTGAAATTTACCAATTTCAACTTATTTTCCACAATTTCATAACACATGCAACATTAATATCATGCTTGCAATCCCACAATTTATTTAACATACACGATGTTAAAACAACTTCCATTAACCAAAACATTTACAATGTTTTACAACTTGAGACATATACAATGCTTTTAAAGTTCAATATTATTACAAAATTTATTACATGATTACACATCAACAAACATGTCCGGATATTTCTCACGGACTTCCAACTCACGTTCCCAAGTGGCCTCCTCCACTCTGTGATGCTTCCACAAAACCTTTACCAGGGGAATGGTCTTGCCCCGCAAGACTTGATCCTGCTTATCCAAGACCCGAACCGGTCTCTCCTCATACGAGGCATCCTCATCTACCTCCAAATCGGTCCAATCCAATACATGGGACGGATCCAACTCGTACTTCCGAAGCATACTAACATGAAACACGTCATGAACCCCGAACAACTGCGGTGGCAAAGCCAAGCGATAAGCAACTTCCCTAATCCTCTCAAGGATCTCAAAGGGACCAATAAACCGAGGGGATAACTTCCCACTCTTCCCAAACCTCAAACATGATCACCTACCTCCAACGCCAAAGGCCTCCTTCTACGGTCAGCATAACTCTTTTGGCAACTTTGGGCTGTAACATGCCTCCTACAGATAAGCTCAACTTTCTCCATCGTCTCCCTAACCAACTTCCAACCCAACAAAAGTGCAACACCCACCTCAAATTTCAACAACCGGAGATCTACATTGGCCGCCATACAAGGCCTCAAACGGTGCCATACCGACATTAGATCGAAACTGTTGTTGTAGGCAACTCCACCAAGGGCAAGTGCCTCTCCCACGCCCCACAAAAGTCAAGGACACAACCTCAAGCATATCCTCAAGGATCTGAATAGACGCCAGATCGCCTGGCCACCGAGGATGGTAAGCCGCATCAAGGTCAACTTAGTGCCCAAGGCACTCGCAAACTCGCCACAACCTAGCAAAGAAACGAGGATCTCTATCGAGACGATCGCCACTCGACCTCAGGCAACCTCACTATGTCCCGAATATATAAATTGGCAAGGTGATTCATCAATCTCTCACGCCAAGATAGGAATAAAGTGCGCCGACTTAGTCAACCTGCCTAAAACCACCCAAATCGCATCACTACCCCGCTGAGTCCTCGGAAGACCTACAATGAAGTCCATAGTGACATGCTCCCACTTCCACTCGGCAATCGGCAAGGGTTGCAACAAGCCCGCTGGCCTCTGGTGCTCGGCCTTCACTTGCTAACAAGCAAGGCACTTAGAAACGAAAACCGCCACATCCCTCTTCATACCCCTCCCCCAACATTCGCGCCCCAAATCGCGATACATCTTGGTGCTACCCGGGTGCTCCTCAAGACGTGCATGGTGGAACTCGTTGAGTACTTCCTCTCGGAAGACTCCTAGACAAACAAACGGTCTCAGATCTCACACTGCCTGGATACACCGTTAAACCTTTCTCAACCTTTCCATCGAGATTTTCTCTGAGGATTCTACCTCAAGGTCACCTCTGCGTTTTTAACACTTTAGTCACAAGTGTAGGCTGTGCAACAACAGAAAACAAGGCCGTAGCCTCAACGGATTCGCCCAGAAGCAAATCAAACTCGCCAAGCGCCCCCAACATCTCCCGTTCCCGGATGGCTACACAAGCTACATCACTTATGGATTTCCTGCTAAGGGCATCGGCCACAACATTGGCCTTCCCCGGATAATAGTGCAACTCGAAGTCGTAGTCCTCAATGAACTCCATCCACCTTCTCTGCCTCAGATTCAAGTCCCTCTGTGTAAACAGATACTTCAAACTCTTGTAGTCCGAGAACACCTCGAACTTCTCACCATAAAGGTAGTGCCTCCAGATTTTCAAGGCAAAGATCACGGCTGCTAACTCAAGATCATGCGTAGGGTAATTCTTCTCGTGTATTTTCTGTTGACGTGAGCCATAGGCTACCACTTTCCCTTCTTGCATCAACACACAACCCAAACCCTCTCGTGAGGCATCACAATAAACTGCATAACCCAAACCTCTCTTCAGAATAATCAACACCGGAGCGGTGGTCAATCTAACTTTCAACTCCTGGAACGACTTTTCACAAGTCTCACTCCACACAAACTTGACCCCTTTCCGTGTCAACCTAGTTAACAGCGACGCTAGCCTGGAGAAATCCTTCACAAACCGGTAATACCCACTAACCCCAGGAAACTACAGATCTCAAACACACTCTTAGGCTGTGCCCAATCCTGCACTGCCTCAATCTTGGATGTAACAACAGACACTCCTTCCCCGGATACTACATGGCTTAAGAACTTGACTTCTCCTAGCCAAAACTCACACTTCTAACTTGGCATACAAATTTTATGGGCTCTAAGCAACTCAAGCACCACTCAAGTGTTCCTCATGTTCCTCCTCGTAAGGTGAATAGATAAGAATGTCGCCCAAAGACGACTACAACGATCTAAGAATTCCCTAATATCCGGCTCATCAAATCCATAAAATCGCCGGCATTAGTGAGCCCAAATGGCATCACCAGAACTCAGAATGGCTATACCGCATTTTAATGCCGCCTTCTAATATCCTCCTCCTCGATCCTCAACCGGTGGTAACCCGATCTCAAGTCTATCTTAGAGAAACAACGGAACCCTTCAACCGGGTCGAACAAATCATCTATACGGGCATAGGGTACTTATTCTTGACCGTAGTCTGATTCAATTTCTAATCGATACACAATCTCAAGGCACCATCTTTCTTTTAGCAAAGAGGGCGGTGCTCCCCACTACAAACACTAGGGCTAACAAATCCCTTATCTAACAATTCTCGAGTCAATCTTCAACTCACTCAACTCTACCGGGCAAAACGATAAGGTGCCATAGAAATCGGCGGCGTCGCACTAAATCAATGGAGAACTCAATCTCACGTGAGGTGGCAAACCAACGAGATCCTTGGAAAAACATCCGAATACTCACAAACCACCTCGACAATACAACTGGTCTCACACACTCACCACTCAAAAAGCTAGCAAGTAGACCACTAAGCTCATTCGCCTCATGATCATACACCGTGGCAACACACTACCAACCCAATCCCCAAGAAATGGAAACACTCCCGCCACGGTACAACAAGTGACCCTCTGGCAGTAGCAATCAATAACTGCTTGGTATGACGCTAGCCAGTCCATACCCAAAATGACATCAAAACCTTTCATTGGCATAACAACAAAAGGAAAGGAAGCCTACGGTCATGCGATCAGATCAAAACCTCTACATCCGTGTTTCAAAATCAATTTGCCCCAACAAAGCGATACAATACATATAGGAGATACTTATAGTGCTAACTCCAACTCCCACACGGAAGCAAGTGCAGCAGATACAAAAGGATGAGATGCTCCCGTATCAAACAACCCACTAGCAACCGAGTTGCGAAACAGAAAGGTACCTCTCACTATTGATGGAGCCAGATTAAGTCCTCATGCAGAATAACATAAACGCTACCAGAGGCCTCGATCCACTCGCCACCTCTAGGAGCATAAGATCGGCTGCAGACCGATGATGAAGCTCTTGATTGGCCTCGAGGCTTGCATGCATCGAATCGGCCGATAACTCTACGCCTGCTCGAACCAGACGCCCAAGTGGCGCCCAACTGTGGGCTAAACCTCTTCAGGTGCCCAGGCTGTCCACACTAATAACAAGACAAAGGCCGCCCTCGCCTCGACTCGCCTTGAGGTCTGGTCAAGAAGAAGCAACTCACGACCTCCTCCTTCAAGGCAATCGACGACTTGTGACCCACCGCCACATGTAAAACAAGTCAAGCCTCGACTACTCTCCCGCACCGCACTCGATCGAAAGGTCGATCTAGCCAAACCGCCGAGATCCGAGGTTAAAACCCTCGCCTCCTCGCCATCACTCGCCATCTTGGCTCCTCTTGAGCCTCTATGCTTCTCATCATCCTCCTCCGCATCATAAGCTCCATATGAGCCGCAAAGATCCACCAAACGCCTATACTTCCAGATAAACGACCTCCAACCTCAAATTGAGTCCACGCCAAAGATCCGCCAAACTCAAAGCAACGGCATTCCTGACGCCACCAGCCTGTGCAAACCTCGACAAGATAGTAAAAGAGGCCTCAAACTCGCCATCGACAAACCTACATTTGTAAGCCGCAAACTGCTCCATCAACTTCTCCCTAGTAGTCAAGATAAGAACTTCTCGAAGGCATCTACAAAAGCCCCCATACACCACCAACGTGGCCCTTCTTCGATTTCCACCATTGACCAAGATCTCCTTCAATTGGAAGGATGCCAAGGTCACCTTTAAAGCCCCATCCTCGATGCCAAGCATCTCAATGTCTTCCATCTGCTCCAACCACTCATCAGCCTTAAGTGGCTTTTTCGGATCTCCAACAAATTTTTTCGGGTTAGACCGGAAAAATTCCCTCTTCAAGAAAGAAGGCCCTGCATCTGCAACCTGATGCTCAACTCTGAGAATACCTAAAGCTCCCGTTATCTCTCTGGCCAAAGTACCCATAGCCTGCTAACCCACTAGCTCGGCCACATTGGCTCGACTAACTCCCTCTCTCAGACGCCAAACGCCATCCCAAAGGCACTGCGCCTCCTAGGCCTACCACACCTACCACCTCGTCGACATCCTATTAAAGGTAACAAAGACGTTAACACATTCGTAAATGTCTGAAACTAAACACCAAGGCCCTAATGCATGGATAATCAGAATTCACTCCACGTAAGCACATAAACACATAAGCACCTACGAATTTCATTCCCGGATAATGTCAGTCCCAAGGCATTACTAGAGTTCTGGTTAGAAACAGCATTGATCAAGTGCTTTTCCAACAAGACTCACAAAAACCCAAGGATCCAACCGATATCCCAGAAATCAAATCCCATACCCAAATAGTCACATAAACATGCTATCACATAAACACATTACATTACACTTAAGTCTCTAACAAGCGAGACAAACCCATTGTGATACTAATCACTTTCCACGTACCCAAAGTATTCGAACCCGGTATGCTTTGATACCAAGTTGTAACGCCCTCAAAATAATACATAAAATCCATCACTAAAGACATGAATTGATACAAGAGAAATCAACTATTTCTATTCATCAGAGTAGTTCTTACAAAAGTATTACATGTTAACAACAAAAGCAAATGCCCCACGGGCTTACAGCTTTCCAAGTTAACACTTGGTTACACAAAAGAAGAGTGCTAACTCTATAAAAAAGAAGCCTTTGGCTTGATATACATGTAATACAAACAAAATAAACAAAAAGAGTCTTCAACTCTCATCATCATCCAAGCTATGTCCTTGGAGGTGGCATGTTACCTGTACCTGAAAATGATGTCCCATAAAGGGTAAGCCAACGCCCAGTAAAGATATGCTAAACACAGTATGAGCAATAACTAAGACTTTAGCAATTGATAAATGTTTAATTCCCATAAATCAATTTATACACGATTTTCGTTACATGACAATCAGATTCTGCTTTTATTTCATTTTCCATTTCTTACCATTTTCACTACATCAACGGCCAGACTTGGCCAACCACTTATATGAGATGTTGACTCATATCAAACGTTTCCTATTTTACAATAGATAAACATACTAGTTATATCAACATCTCAACAGATAAGCGTACAAGCTGTATCCACGTTTCAACAGATAAGCCTATTAGCTATATCGACACTTCCAAAGACAAGCATATGAGCTGTATCAACACTTCCATAGATAAGCATATTAGCTATATCAACACATTAACTGACAAGCATATGAGCTGTATCAGTGGAGTCCATCCCCTATCTCCTCCCAATCAACTTCCGGTTTAGAGGTCCATCCCCTATCTTTTCCTAAACTGTGGAGTACACCCCTATCTCCTCCCACACACACAATGTATATACATATAAGTCATATACACAATCAATCAATACATAACGTTAATGTATTCTATCAACCATCATACTCTATGACATATCCAATCGATTAGTTTTAGTTTGCCTAATCATCATGCATTGTCTACAACAATCAAAACTACCTTCCAGCGGTAGCCCAAGTAGTTATTTCTAAACAGATAATAAAAGCTCTAACAAATAAGATATCGACGTTTTCAAAAGTGAGCGATTAATAAATTAAACTCCATCATTTCACAATATAATGAGTCAATTTCATTATTCCCAACTCAATTCCAAACTTCAACACATTACCGAGATTAATTATACCAATTAATCTATACAACAAATTAGGGTTTTCTACCCCTTTTTCCAATATTAACCCAATAGCCCAAATATCAACAACCAACAGCAATATCATCATTTTGAAACCAAAATACACGTTTTTAGAATCAAAATAACAAAACCCTCTTTTACCATTTTGAAACCCTAAGTCCCAAAATTACCCAACCTCAACACTTTATCAAAACAACCAAAAATCTATGTCAAAGACCATAAGAGTGAGTAGGAATCCCTACCTCAAAAGATGAAACCCAACGAAGAAGAAGATGAAAACGAAAATGCTTCAAATCACAAGTTTCCCGGATCAAAAGATAGCCCTCGACGATCAATAACTTTTTTGTAAAGGCCAAAGGTGAGCAAACAACTCCTACTAGATCAATACCTAGAGAGAAGGCAAGGTTCTAGAGAGAGAGGCTCAACAATGGAGTTTTTGGAAAAGTAAGAGAGCGAAGAGATGTGAAAAAGTGATTTTAAAAAGTCAAAACACGGAGTCTTAAACCACGCCCGCCAAGCTGGAAACCTCGCCGAAGGCCACTCATAGATCCCCGCTCGAGTGTCCCACCCGCCGCTCGAGCAGTGAATACGCACTTCCAGTACTTTTGCAGAACCAGGTCCATGCTCGAGCGTTCAACTCCCCGCTCGAGCGTAACACACAAACTCCTGCTCGAGCTTCGAAACCATCGCTCGAGCGTACAACACTACAAAGGAGATACTGGATGGTTGATTTTCCCGCTCGAGCGCCAAAAGCTCCGCTCGATCGGATAGGCCAAAATCTGGGCATCTAGTCTTGGTTCCTAAGCTCAACCAACCTATTTCAAACCTGCCCAACACAACCCAAGACTCAAATACAAAGAGTAGAGGATTCAAACAAGATATACACACCTACCAACTCTATGGAACCTAAGCTTCGGATACAATAATTAAAGAAAAGGGAAACCGGGATCGCTATAACATTGGAGTGTTACGCTAATGAGTTTTTTAGAAGTGTTATATTAGAGTGCTACGTTTAGGAAAGTACACTAAGGAGGTTTTTTTGGACTATTACATTGGAATTTTAAAGTTTGAAATTATAGATTTACCCAAAGCTTATTAAGGAGTTTTTGTACTCCTTTTGATATGTTTGAAGAATCTCATGTCCTTTGAAATGTTTGAAAATTTTCATATTTCAAGTCATTTTTATACTCCTTTTGCAATATTTGAAGAATTTCACATTTCAACTCATTCCAAAACAAAAAAGATTTCCACATAAAAATTCATCCCAAAATTGATTTCTATAGGTTGTGTATCTTACCTTTTTAGCAGAAAATAAAAGAAAAGAAAATGGAAAAAGAAGGAAGCATAATAAAAATAAAGGTACAACTGTAAATTCAATTTTCAAATAATATATTAAATTTCTATTTTGGGAAAATTACACCGGTAATCCTTACATTTTGTTGCATGTGTCATTTTGGTCCCTATACTTTCAATTTGTTCAATTTTGATCCTTAATTTAAGATTTTTTGTTAATTTGGTCCAATTGATAATACCATTAGTGCTTTGGACAAGAAATTATCACCGAATTGATTGAGCTTAACTCACTGAGTTGAGTAAACTCATAATTTTTCTCTTAAAATCTTGGCACATGAATAAAAATGAGACAATCATAAATTCAAGATCAAAATAAAATCAATTGAAATTATAGGAATATAAATGACATAAATATCAAAATACAAGCACTATCAATATAATTTACTGTTATGTTTTTTCATAAGTTTGATTTTTGCGTAAAATTAATTTAGAAGTGTACTATAATGCTTACATGAGTCTTTAGTAATCCTCACATCATAACGATAGAATTAAATAGAACACTTATTACACTTTTATTAAACTGGACTATAAGCTTTGAATGATTATAAATTGATGAGGTTTGGTACATGTTTTATTTTTGCTGCTGCTACTGTTTGTTTGTTTGTTTTTTTGGGACGGGAGGCGGGGGGGAAATTTTCGCCGCCTATTTGAGTTGTTTATAGGTTTTTATATTCTAGAAGTATGTGTCAGACTGTTAACTACAACTTCTACTTATGTTTGGTACAAGTATTGCTTTTTTATTAGGTAGAAATCACTTAAATAAGTTGAAAAAAAAAAATAGATTTCTAAAAGTTGGGTGAGGGGGTGCTTTTGACTTCTATTTCTAGATTATCAATTTTTAATTTACAATAAATTTTACACTATTATTATTATTATTATTATTATTATTATTATTATTATTATTATTATTATTATTATTATTATTATTATGCCAAATAAGAATTTTTAGTGACCCTAATTACAAGTCTTTTTATGTGGAAAAAAATGGATTGTTGAAAATTTTTAAATGGATTTTTGTAAGCAAAATTAAATTATGTGGAAAAAGAATTGCATGACTTTTTAGAGTCAAGAAAATTTGGAACTTAATTGGAAGCATCAAATATTAGAATTTTTGTGATGTGTGTCTTTCAGTATTTAAAAAACCAATCCCACATACTTTGATTGTTCAGTGGCCTTCATAAAAGTTTGCATAGAAAGTCTTCTCAAATATGAGTTTTAAGCTAGTCTTCTTTAATTCTGACTTGAAATTTCAATAACAATAACATTATGCATCTAGAATTTTTATATGGATTTTTTTTTTTAAATGTGAAATTTGAATTCAATTTTTATATTGTAAGGGGTGAATTGAAATTACAGATTACGTTTTTTAGGTTTTCTTTTTCTATGACATTTAACCTCATTAAGTTTCTATATATTTTTCCACCCATTTGATATTAATGAGACATATTATAATTAACTTACATGTAACTTTAGGATACAATTAAAAGTGAAATGTTCAAAATAAGTTTTTGGTGAAGTGCGAACATTTGGCAAGAAAAATATCATGTGTGGCTCATATGTCAACTTTTAATCAATTTTATTAATGTCAAGGATGGAAGAGTAACACCTAAACTTAACTTAAAGTTTAAGAGTTTGCTTGTTACAATTTAATGTAAAGGAACTAAGTGCAAATGTATTGCATTCACAGTGAAAGATATTACATAAACCTAGATATCGTTCCAACAGACGAAAAACATTTTAAATCCACAAGGAAGATACGGAATTTGGGGGCATTCCAAGCTCATCACAAAAGTTACGTTTTTACTCTCAATTTAACTTTTTATTTAATCTTTACTCGTCGAATTGTTTCAAAAATTCTTAACTACTTGTTCTACATTAATAATTCACCCTCTACTAAAACTATTTGGTAAGTCTTTTGTGATCTTAATTACAAGATTTATTTTTAAAAAATGACGCATAATCTAATGTTTATAAAAGCATAATTTCAAAAAAGCAACTATTTAGCAAATAATTACTTAAATTACTTAGAATTTTTGTCATAAATCGTTGAGTATTAGAAAACATAGCGTGCAAGTCTTTTCTCAATGTCACTCGCTTGATTTTATTAATAAATTTCAAAATATTGTCTATAAGCTTAAAGGATGAAACACCAATAAATCCTAAAATGTGATCTTATGAATTGTTTAGTTCTTTTTTTTTTTCTCTTATAAATCAAAAGGTCCCATCAACGTAGAAATTACACAAAAGAGTAGTCACTTACCCGTTTGGGTTCAATTTTTTAAGGATAAAAATAAGTTTCTCCAAATATGAAATTACACACTTGAGCAATCTGCACTATAGAGGTTTTGGATTTTTCCTCCTGGAATAAATTCCACATTACGACCAAGAACGTGACACTCCAGTGTAATACTCCAATTACATAACACTCTAATGTAACACTCTAAAAAACTCCTTAGTATACTTCTCCCAAACGTAATAACGTAACATTCTAAAAAAAGTATCTTAGTATACTTTTTCGAAACGTAACACTCTAATGTAACATATAAAACAACTCTTTATTGTATCTTTTCCAAATGTAATACTCAAATGTAACATACTCGAATGTAACACACAAAAAAAACTAAAGGACTCTTTAGTACTCTTTTTCCAAACGTAAAACATACAGGTTGAAATTATACATTTTGCCTAACACTTATAAGGAATTTTAATACTCCTTTTGGAATGGTTTGAAAAATCCCACATCTTTTTGGAATGATTTGAAGAATCTCACATCCTTTTTTTAGAGTGTTAAATTGGAGTGTTACATTTGAGAAAAGTATACTAAAGAGTTTTTTTGTGTGTTACATTGGAGTGCTACACTTTGGAGTTTTTTTTTTTTTTGTAGTGTTATATTAGAATGTTATGTTTAAAAAAAGTACACTGATGAGTTTTTTTTTAGGGTTACATTAGAGTGTCACACTAAGGAATTTTTTATAGTGTTATATTGAAGTGTTATGTTTAGAAAAACTACACTAAGGAGTTTTTGCGTGTTACATTGGAGTATTATGCTAATGAGTTTTTTAGAAGTGTTATATTAGAGTGCTACGTTTAGGAAAGTACACTAAGGAGTTTTTTTTGGACTATTACATTGGAATTTGAAAGTTTGAAATTATACATTTACCCAAAGCTTACTAAGGAGTTTTTGTACTCCTTTTGATATGTTTGAAGAATCTCATGTCCTTTGAAATGTTTGAAAATTTTCATATTTCAAGTCATTTTTATACTCTTTTTGCAATATTTGAAGAATTTCACATTTCAACTGATTCCAAAACAAAAAAGATTTCCACACAAAAATTCATCCCAAATTTGATTTCTATAGGTTGTGTATCTTACCTTTTTAGCACAAAATAAAAGAAAAAAAATGGAAAAAGAAAAAAGAAAAAAGAAAAAGAAGGAAGCATAATAAAAATAAAGATATAACTGTAAATTCAATTTTCAAATAATATATTAAATTTTTGTTTTGGGTAAATTACACCGGCAATCCTTACATTTTGTTACATGTGTCATTTTTGGTCCCTATACTTTCAATTTGTTCAATTTTGATCCTTAATTTAAGATTTTATGTTAATTTGGTCCAATTGATAATACCGTTATGGCATGTTTGATTGGGTGGATTAGAGCATGGGATTGAGATTATTAATCCGTGGGCCCAATTATTCTATGTTTGTTTTAACATTTTGGTTTAGGATTATTAATCCAATGGATAATTAATCCAACAAATTTGTAGGAATATTAGTAATGGGGGTAGGGGTGGGATTATTAATCCAATGGATATTAATCCAATTGGATAGTGAATACCACACTAATTTAATAGGATTATTAATACTTCACTATTAGTCTCATGAATCAAACATGACCTTAGTGCTTTGGACAAGAAATTATCACCGAATTGATTGAGATTAACTCACTGAGTTGAGTAAACTCATACTTTTTCTCTTAAAATCTTGGCACATGAATAAAAATGAGACAATCATAAATTCAAGATCAAAATAAAATCAATTGAAATTACAGGAATAAAAATGACATAAATATCAAAATACAAGCACTATCAATATAATTTACTGTTATGTTTTTTCATAAGTTTGATTTTTGCGTAAAATTAATTTAGAAGTGTACTATAATGCTTACATGAGTCTTTAGTAATCCTCACATCATAACGATAGAATTAAATAGAACACTTATTACACTTTTATTAAACTGGACTATAAGCTTTGAATGATTATAAATTGATGAGGTTTGGTACATGTTTTATTTTTGCTGTTGCTATTTGTTTTTTTTTTTTTAGAAGGGGAGGCGGGGGGGAAATTTTCGCCGCCTATTTGAGTTGTTTATAGTTTTTTATATTCTAGAAGTATGTGTCAGGCTGTTAGCTACAACTTCTACTTATGTTTGGTACAATTGTTGCATTTTTATTAGGTAGAAATAATTTAAATAAGTTGAAAAAAAAATATATTTCTAAAAGTTGGGTGAGGGGGTGCTTTTGACTTCTATTTCTAGATTATCAATTTTTAATTTACAATAAATTTTACACTATTATTATTATTATTATGCCAAATAAGAATTTTTAGTGACCCTAATTACAAGTCTTTTTATGTGGAAAAAAATGGATTGTTGAAAAGTTTTAGATGGATTTTTGTAAGCAAAATTAAATTATGTGGAAAAAGAATTGCACGACTTTTTAGAGTCAAGAAAATTTGGAACTTAATTGGAAGCATCAAATATTAGAATTTTTGTGATGTGTGTCTTTCAGTATTTAAAAAAGCTATCCCACATACTTTGATTGTTCAGTAGCCTTCATAAAAGTTTGCATAGAAAGTCTTCTCAAATATGAGTTTTAAGCTAGTCTTCTTTAATTTTGACTTGAAATTTCAATGACAATAACATTATGCATCTGGAATTTTTATATGGATTTTGTTTTTTTAAATGTGAAATTTAAATTCAATTTTTATATTGTAAGGGGTGAATTGAAATTACAGATTACGTTTTTTAGGTTTTCTTTTTCTATGACATTTAACCTCATTAAGTTTCTATATATTTTTCCACCCATTTGATATTAATGAGACATATTATAATTAACTTACATGTAACTTTAGGATACAATTAAAAGTGAAATGTTCAAAATAAGTTTTTGGTGAAGTGCGAACATTTGGCAAGAAAAATATCATGTGTGGCTCATATGTCAACTTTTAATCAATTTTATTAATGCCAGTGGATGGAAGAGTAACACTGAAACTTAACTTAAAGTTTAAGAATTTGCTTGTTACAATTTAATGTAAAGGAACTAAGTGCAAATGTATTGCATTCACAAAGGAAAGATATTACATAAACCTAGATATCGCTCCAACAGATTTAAAAACATTTTAAATCCACAAGGAAGATACTAATTTGGGGGCATTCCAAGCTCATCACAAAAGTTACGCTTTTACTCTCAATTTAACTTTTATTTAATCTTTACTCTCAATTGTTTCAAAAATTCTTAACTACTTGTTCTACATTAATAATTCACCCTCTACTAAAACTATTTGGTAAGTCTTTTGTGATCTTAATTACAAGATTTATTTTTAAAAAATGACGCATAATCTAATGTTTATAAAAGCATAATTTCAAAAAAGCAACTATTTAGCAAATAATTACTTAAATTACTTAGAATTTTTGTCATAAATCGTTGAGTATTAGAAAACATAGCGTGCAAGTCTTTTCTCAATGTCACTCGCTTGATTTTATTAATAAATTTCAAAATATTGTCTATAAGCTTAAAGGATGAAACACCAATAAATCCTAAAATGTGATCTTATGAATTGTTTAGTTCTTTTTTTTTTTCTCTTATAAATCAAAAGGTCCCATCAACGTAGAAATTACACAAAAGAGTAGTCACTTACCCGTTTGGGTTCAATTTTTTAAGGATAAAAATAAGTTTCTCCAAATATGAAATTACACACTTGAGCAATCTGCACTATAGAGGTTTTGGATTTTTCCTCCTGGAATAAATTCCACATTACGACCAAGAACGTGACACTCCAGTGTAATACTCCAATTACATAACACTCTAATGTAACACTCTAAAAAACTCCTTAGTATACTTCTCCCAAACGTAATAACGTAACATTCTAAAAAATATATCTTAGTATACTTTTTCGAAACGTAACACTCTAATGTAACATATAAAACAACTCTTTATTGTATCTTTTCCAAACGTAATACTCCATTGTAACATACTCGAACGTAACACACAAAAAAAACTAAAGGACTCTTTAGTACTCTTTTTCCAAACGTAAAACTTACAGGTTGAAATTATACATTTGCCTAACACTTATGAGGAATTTTAATACTCCTTTTGGAATGGTTTGAAAAATCCCACATCTTTTTGGAATGATTTGAAGAATCTCACATCCTTTTTATATAGTGTTAAATTGGAGTGTTACATTTGAGAAAAGTATACTAAAGAGTTTTTTTGTGTGTTACATTGGAGTGCTACACTTAGGAGTTTTTTTTGTAGGGATAGATTAGAATGCTATGTTTGAAAAAAGTACGCTGATGAGTTTTTTTTTAAGGTTACATTAAAGTGTCACACTAAGGAATTTTTTATAGTGTTATATTGAAGTGTTATGTTTAGAAAAACTGGACTAAGAAGTTTTTGTGTGTTACATTGGAGTGTTACGCTAATGAGTTTTTTAGAAGTGTTATATTGGAGTGCTACGTTTAGGAATGTACACTAAGGAGTTCTTTTTGGACTATTACATTGGAATTTGAAAATTTGAAATTATACATTTACCGAAAGCTTACTAAGGAGTTTTTGTACTCCTTTTGATATGTTTGAAGAATCTCATGTCCTTTGAAATGTTTGAAAATTTTCATATTTCTAGTCATTTTTATACTCCTTTTGCAATATTTGAAGAATTTCACATTTCAACTCATTCCAAAACAAAAAAAGATTTCCACATAAAAATTCATCCCAAATTTGATTTCTATAGTTTGTGTATCTTACCTTTTTAGCAGAAAATAAAAGAAAAGAAAATGGAAAAAGAAGGAAGCATAATAAAAATAAAGGTATAACTGTAAATTCAATTTTCAAATAATATATTAAATTTTTGTTTTGGGCAAATTACACCGGTAATCCTTACATTTTGTTACATGTGTCATTTTGGTCCCTATGCTTTCAATTTGTTCAATTTTGATCCTTAATTTAAGATTTTATGTTAATTTGGTCCAATTGATAATACCGTTAGTGCTTTGGACAAGAAATTATCACCGAATTGATTGAGATGAACTCACTGAGTTGAGTAAACTCATAATTTTTCTCTTAAAATCTTAGCACATGAAATGAGACAATCATAAATTCAAGATCAAAATAAAATCAATTGAAATTACAGGAATAAAAATGACATAAATATCAAAATACAAGCACTATCAATATAATTTACTGTTATGTTTTTTCATAAGTTTGATTTTTGCGTAAAATTAATTTAGAAGTGTACTATAATGCTTACATGAGTCTTTAGTAATCCTCACATCATAACGATAGAATTAAATAGAACACTTATTACACTTTTTATTAAACCGACTATATGCTTTGAATGATTATAAATTGATGAGGTTTGGTACATGTTTTATTTTTGCTGCTGTTGTTTGTTTTTTTTTTTTTAGGAGGGGAGGCGGGGGGGGGGGGGAATTTTCGCCACCTATTTGAGTTGTTTATAGTTTTTTATATTCTAGAAGTATGTGTCAGACTGTTAGCTACAACTTCTACTTATGTTTGGTACAATTGTTGCTTTTTTATTAAGTAGAAATAACTTAAATAAGTTGAAAAAAAAAATAGATTTCTAAAAGTTGGGTGAGGGGGTGCTTTTGACTTCTATTTCTAGATTATCAATTTTTAATTTACAATAAATTTTACACTATTATTATTATTATTATGCCAAATAAGAATTTTTAGTGACCCTAATTACAAGTCTTTTTATGTGGAAAAAAATGGATTGTTGAAAAGTTTTAGATGGATTTTTGTAAGCAAAATTAAATTATGTGGAAAAAGAATTGCACGACTTTTTAGAGTCAAGAAAATTTGGAACTTAATTGGAAGCATCAAATATTAGAATTTTTGTGATGTGTGTCTTTCAGTATTTAAAAAAGCTATCCCACATACTTTGATTGTTCAGTAGCCTTCATAAAAGTTTGCATAGAAAGTCTTCTCAAATATGAGTTTTAAGCTAGTCTTCTTTAATTTTGACTTGAAATTTCAATGACAATAACATTATGCATCTAGAATTTTTATATGGATTTTTTTTTAAAATGTGAAATTTAAATTCAATTTTTATATTGTAAGGGGTGAATTGAAATTACAGATTACGTTTTTTAGGTTTTCTTTTTCTATGACATTTAACCTCATTAAGTTTCTATATATTTTTCCACCCATTTGATATTAATGAGACATATTATAATTAACTTACATGTAACTTTAGGATACAATTAAAAGTGAAATGTTAAAAATAAGTTTTTGGTGAGAGTGTAGACATTTGACAAGAAAAATATCATGTGTGGCTCATATGTCAATTTTATTAATGCCAGTAGATGAAAGAGTAACATTGAAACTTAACTTAAAGTTTAAGAATTTGCTTGTTACAACTTAAAGTAAAGGAACTAAGTGCAAATGTATTGTGTACACATCGAAAAATATTACATAAGGCTAGATATCGTTATAGTTGTTGGAAATAGTTATAAAATTATGGGTAAAATCAGAATTTTTTCTTAAGTTTGGTCTATTTTTTAGGTGGGCCCTGAGCGTCGTTTGTCGCGGGTCAAAGTGGTAACGCATTCTATGCCGCTACAGATTCACGTGATATATTTGGTTGCTCAAAACCATTACCGAGTGAATGGGAAATTGAAGCCAAATTGTGCTCCATGGAAATGGAGTTTTGGTGGAAAATCTTTAAAGGTTTGAATAAGGCTTGTCCCACATTGATTTGGTGAGAAGTTTTAAATGGGTTTATAAGATATGGGATTGGAACTTGGGGTGTGCCCCAAGGGGTACCCAAGTGTTTTAAAGAGGGAGGTTATGGGCACAATGGGCTAGACCCAATGGACTCAAAAATCACCACACGCACGCCGCCGCCGTCTGTCTAGTTGGTCGAGCAGGCCGGGCTGGGCTTAAGCGTGGGTGCGTGGTGTGTAGTTGGGCTTGTTCGGCCCAATACTAATCTTTTTGGGCCAAAAACATATGAATTTAGATTTATTTTTGGTAAAATAAAATCCAGAATTCAAATTAAACCGGAAATAAACTGGTATGGTTTTACTGTACATCCAAACAGGGCCCTTCCCGTTTTTTATCTGTTTGAATTATGAACCCAATAGATTCAAATCTGTTTGAATTCAAAACCAACAGGTTCATTCCTGTTCAAACAGGTTCGCACCTGTTTAATTCAAAACCTACAGCCACCATTACATCTATAAATAGGACAACCCTCATTTGATGTTTTAAATTCAGAAATTTCGTATTTCATCTCTGCAAATTCTATTCTTCATTTTGCTGCATTTTATTTTTATGAGAAAGAGTATAAACACTTAGTATGTTCGTTAGGCAAACAATTTGTAGTGTTGCTATTGTTTGTAGTTGATCATTTCATCCTGGGAGATAGACGTCCACAATCTGAAAGCACCGAGGAGAGGACGAATCTATCTTAAGAATACAGTGTCAAACACTGGACTTGATCAGATTATAATTCGAAGATATTAATCAAGTTATTTAATTTATTTTCGGTGTTTTGTTATTTATTTAAATAAGATTTTAATTTTGTTTTTGTAACAAAATAAAATTTGTTTTTATTTATTTATTTTTTGAGTTTGATTTTTGTAATCGAACAAATTCTCTCATTTCCTTTATTTCTTTTATATTCTGTTTGTTGTTAAGTACACAAACTGAATTAATTAATTACAGTGAAGATTGTCCAACAATCTTAAGACAGAAACATTTTTTTGCTATCTTCATTGTATTTAATTTTCTGTAATTTTATAAAGACATATTCTGGTTGGAAAAACAAATAGTGTTTATGCTATTTGACAGATAGTAGTAGTATACTGTCTCTTTTCTTTGACAACTAGTAGTAATACACTGGTGTCATTAACAATTGCAGAATATTAATTTGTGTTACAGAAAATTATTGTAGTATTTTATTTTGCTAGTTTTAGTAACAAGAAAAATAAAATTATTTTGTGTTATAATTTATTTTCTGGTTTTAGTAACTAGGAAATTAGTTTGTGTTTTAATTTTTTTGATTTTTGTAATCAGAGATTATTGCTACTGCTATTGAAACTGCAACTGGAAGTGATACACCGATTATTACACCAACACCGTTCCCTATCTAGAACCATGTTCATGTACCAATCAATCATGGAGAAAAATCGGAAAAATTTAACAGTACCGAGTTTAAGAGATGGCAGCAGAAGATGCTATTCTATCTTACAACTCTTAATTTGGTCCGGTTTCTCCATGAAGAGGCTCCAGCACTTAAAGAGGGTGAAAGTGATCAGCAAGTTGTTGTCACCAGAGATGCTTGGAAACATTCAGATTTCCTGTGCAAAAACTACATCCTCAATGGCCTTGACAACATGTTGTATAATGTATATAGTCCTCTGAAAACAGCAAAAGAATTGTGGGATTCTTTGGAGAAGAAATACAATACAGAGGATGCTAGCACGAAGAAATTTGTCGTCGATAAATTCCTGGACTTTGTTATGGTAGACTCCCAAACGGTAATTTCTCAAGTTCAAAGTTTTCAATTAATTTTACATGATATTCATTCTGAGAGTATGTCTCTAAGCGAGTCTTTCCAAGTCGCTGCTTTAGTGGAAAAGTTACTACCGGCTTGGAAAGATTTCAAAAATTATTTAAAATATAAACGCAAAGAGATGACCATGGATGAATTGATTATAAGATTAAGAATTGAGGAAGATAACCGAAAGGCTGAAAAGAGGAATGTGAAAAATCACATTGAGTCCAAGGCTAATGTGGTTGAACAAGTTCATAAATCACATAATAAAATGAGGAAGTTTACTGGAGATGGTCCTAAACAAAGCGATAGCAACAAGAAATTCAAAGGAAAATGCTATAACTGTGGCAAGACTGGACATCGAACTTCTGACTGTCGCCGCCCTAAGAAGGATCATGGAAGTACAAGGAAGAAGACTACCAATCAGGCCAATGTAACTGAACTAGATTATATCTCTGACGGAGTGAATGATGTCAACCTCTCTGCTGTGATGTCTGAGGCTAACTTGGTTGGAAATCCCAAGGAATGGTGGGTTCACACTGGGGCAATTCGTCACATTTATGCGGACAAGAAAATGTTTACTACCTACAATAAGGCTGCAAATGGTGAACAAGTTTTCATGGGAAATTCTTCTACTTCTACCGGGTCGACAAGGGAAAGTGATTTTGAAGATGACATCAGGAAATAATTGACCTCAACAACGCATTACATGTACCGACATCCTAAGAATTTAGTTTCTGGTTCTTTGTTAAGTAAAAATGGTTTTAGGCTTGTTTTTTAGTCTGATAAATTTGTATTAACAAAGAGTGGTATGTATGTTGGTAAGGGATACATGAGTGATGGTCTCTTTAAACTAAATATAACTTGCTTGTATCAAAAGTTGCTATGAATGAGAATAACACATCTTTTGCTTATATTCTTGAGTCGAATTTATGGCATGGTAGATTAGGTCATGTAAATTATGATGCTTTATGAGATTAATTGGTTTGGATTATATACCAAAGTTTGAAATTAATCCTAATCATAAATGTGAAGTTTGTGTAGAAGCTTAAACTAACTAAGGCTCCATTTAAATCAGTTGAAAGAAAAATCAAACCTCTAGAATTAATTCATACTGATGTATGTGATCTAAAATTTGTTCAAACTAGAGGAGGCAAAAAGTATTTCATAACATTTATCGATGATTGCACAAGATATTATTATGTTTATTTACTTAGAAGTAAAGATGAAGCCTTAGAAATGTTTAAACTCTACAAAATGGTTGAAAATCAACTTGGTAAAACCATTAAAATGGTTAGAAGTGATAGGTGGTGAATATGATGCACCATTAGATGAATTTTGTGCACAATATATTATTCACCAAACTACAGCACCCTATTCTCCTCAGCAAAATGGAATTGTTGAAAGAAAGAATACAACCCTAAAAGAAATGATGAATGCCATGTTACTAAGTTCAAAGCTACTACGTAACTTGTGGAGGGAAGCAATATTGTTCGCTAATTATGTTCTTAACAGAATACCCTACAAAAACCAACAAGACTTATGAATTGTGGAAAGGTCAAAGCCTTCCTACAAATACTTAAAAGTGTGGGGGTGTTTGGCAAAAGTTGAAGTTCCTGTTCCTAAAAAGACTAAGATTGGACCAAAAATAGTAGATTGTGTGTTTATTGGTTATGCTCAGAATAGTAGTGCATATCGATTTCTGACTTATAAATCAGAAATACCTGATATAAATGTGAACATTATTATAGAATCAAGGAATGATGTGTTTTTTGAACATGTCTTTCCTTACAAGAAAGGACAAAAATTAAGTTCACAGAAAAGAACTTATGATTGTACACAAAGTCAAGAGACAACTGACAATCAAACACAAGAGACTAGTAATGGTCTCGACCAATAGGATTTAATTGATGATGAACCAAGAAGAAGTAAGAGAGCGAGAACATCAAAATCTTTTGGCCCAGATTTTCTGACATACCTGTTAGAAAATGAACCTCAAAGCTTTAAGGCAGCAATGACAGGTCCTGAAGCACCTTTGTGGAAAGAGGCTATTAATAATGAAATTGAATCTATTATGCAAAATCATACTTGGGAATTGGTGGATCTTCCACCAGGTTCTAAACCTCTTGGATATAAATGGATATTCAAAAGAAAAATGAAAGCAGATGGTTCAATAGACAAGTATAAAGCAGGACTTGTAATTAAAGGTTACAGACAAAAGGAAGGTTTGGACTATTTTGATACATATTCCCCTGTGACAAGAATAACATCCATTCGCATGCTTATTTCTATAGCAGCGTTGTTTAATTTAGAAATACATCAAATGAATGTTAAAATAGCTTTCTTAAACAAAGGATCTAAATGAAGAGATTTATATGGATCAACTCAAGGCTTTGTAGTACCAGAGCAAGAAAAGAAAGTTTGTCGACTTGTAAAATCCCTTTATGGATTAAAACAAGCACCTAAGCAATGGCATGAAAAATTTGATCATGTAATGCTTACTAATGGGTTTAAGATAAACGAATGTGACAAATGCGTCTATGTTAAAAAACACCACCAAGGATATGTCATAGTTTATCTTTATGTGGATGACATGCTTATCATTAGAAGTAGTCAAAACATGATCAAATCAACTAAGCAAATGCTTAACAAAAGATTTGATATGAAAGATATGGGGTCGCAGATGCTATATTAGGAATGAAAATTACTAAAACATCTCGACGGATATGCTATCTCAATCTCATTATATTGAGAAAATTCTTGATAAATTTATCAAGGATGATATGACTTTAGCTAGAACACCAGACATTAGTCTTTATTTATCGAAAAATAAAGGTGATGCAGTTGTCTCTGCTAAAATACTCCCAAATCATTGGAAGCCTAATGTACCTAATGAATTGTACTGCCTCGATATAGCTTATGCTATCAAGAGATTGAGTAGGTACACTAGTAACCCCGAAGAAGACCATTGAAAGCGATCATTCGTGTTCTTTGATATCTAAGATTCACCGTGATCATGGTTTGAACTTTACTTGATATCCAGCAGTACTTGAAGGTTATTGTGATGCCAATTGGATATCGGATACTAAAGATTCAAAATCCACTAGTGGCTATGTCTTTACTCTAAGAGGCGCTGCTGTTTCTTGGAAGTCCACGAAACAAACTTACATCGCATCGATCCACAATGGAATCAATTCATTGCTTTAGACAAAGCATGAGAAGAAGCGTAATGGCTTCGCCATTTCTTAGAAAATATTCCAATGTGGCCAAAACTCGCGCTGCTTATTTGCATTCATTGTGATAGTCAATCGCAATAGCAGGCACGTAATCATATGTATAACGGTAAGTCACTTACATATTCGCTGCCGACATAATATCAGAAGGCAATTATTTTCAAATGGAATAATCTCAATAGATTATATAAAATCTAAAGAGAATATTGCTAATCTATTAACAAAAGGTTTGACAAAAGAGCTAGTGTATAGTTCATCGGCGATGGGATTAATGCCTATTACATAAGAGTCGCCATAATGGTAACCCTACTTATATGACTAGAGATCCCAAGAACTAAGTTCAAAGGGATAACTAAGTTATGTATGGCTTGCCAGAAATCACCAAGGGATTAAAATTCCTTACCCATTCCTATAGTGAGAGTGATATCTGCAACATTTGTTGTATGCAGGGGTTTAAGGATAAGCTTTGCTTTTAATGATTACTTATATCTTGATTGAGGCATAAAATCAAGATGAGTATAAAGAGATACTCACAATAAGAATCACCTATATGAGTGTCGAACTGGGTCCAGTTCTATGAGAATGCAAAAGGCTAAATTCTCTAGAAACACTCATGAAAACCAGGCGCGTTCAAGGCCAAAATGAACACAACAGTGAGAACCACGATGTGTTAGAAGATATTTTGTGTGAAATCTGTTGTCTTGGCTTACACAAACGGCTGAACAATTCAAGGCATCGCGTTCATTGATTAGCCAGTAAGTCCGATAGGTTATCACTAGGGAAGGTTCAAGGCCGAAAGCTACCTATCCTGATGCAAGATATTTTTGACTTATACTATTTCAATAAAGTCTGCATATTGTTGCATTTTCGTTGTCATCAAATTCCATTCATGTGGGGGATTGTTGGAAATGGTTATAAAATTATGGGTAAAACCAGAATTTTTTCCTAAGTTTGGTCTATTTTTTAGGTGGGCCCCGAGCGTCGTTTGTCGCGGGTCAAAGTGGTAACGCGTTCTATGCCAAGCAGATTCACGTGGTATCTTTGGTTGCTCAAAACCATTACCGAGTGAATGGGAAATTAAAGCCAAAGTGTGCTCCATGGAAATAGAGTTTTAGTGAAAAATCCTTAAAGGTTTGAATAAGGCTTGTCCCACATTGATTTGGTAGGAAGTTTTAAATGGGTTTATAAGGCATGGGATTGGAACTTGGGGTGTGCCCTAAGGGATACCCAAGTGTTTTAGGGAGGGAGGTTATGGGCACAATGGGCTAGACCCAATGGACTCAAAAATCACCACACGTGCGCCGCCGCCGTCTATCCAGTCGGTTGGGCGGGCTGGGCTAGGCTGGGCTTGGGCGCGGGTGCGTAGTGTGTGGTTGGGCTTATTCGGCCCAATACTAATCTTTTTGGACCAAAAAAATTTGAATCTAATTTTATTTTTGGTAAAATAAAATCCAGAATTCAAATTAAACCGAAAATAAATCGTCCTGCTTATCAGACATCCAAACAGGCCCTTCCGCTTTTTTATCTGCTTGAATTCAAAACCAACAGGTCCATTCCTATTAAAGCGGGTTTCACCCTGTTTAATCCAAAATCTAGAGCCACCATTACATCTATAAATAAGGCAACCCTCATTTGATGTTTTAAATTCAGAAATTTCGTATTTCACCTCTGCAAATTATATTCTTCATTTTGCTGCATTTTATTTTTGTGAGAAAGAGTATAAACACTTAGTGTGTTCGTTAGGCAAACAATTTGTAGTGCTGCTATTGTTTGTAGTTGATCATTTCATCCTAGGAGATAGACGTCCACATTCTGAAATCACCAAGGAAAGGACGAATCTGTCTTAAGGACACAGTGTCAAACACTAGACTTGATCAGATTATAATTCGAAGCTATTAATCAAGTAAGTTATTTAATTTATTTTCGGTGTTTTGTTATTTATTTAAATCAGATTTTAATTTGGTTTTGTAACAAAATAAAATCTGTTTTTATTTATTTACTTTTTTTTTTGAGTTTGATTTTTGTAATCAAACAAATTCTCTCATTTCCTTTATTTCTTTTATATTCTGTTTGTTGTTAAGTACACAAACTGAATTAATTAATTACAATGAAGATTGTCCAACAATAGTAGATGGATAATACTTTAAATCCACAAGGAAGACACGAAATTTGGGACGATTCCAAGCTCGTGACAAAAGTTACTTTTTACTCTCAATTTAACTTTTTATTTTCTTTTTACTCGTTAATAGTTTCCAAAATTCTTTACTACTTGTTCTACATCAATAATTAACCCTCCACTAAAACTATTTGATAAGTCTTTTGTGATCTTGATTACAAGATTTATTTTTAAAAAATGACACATAATCTAATGTTTATAAAAGCATAATTTCAAGTAAACTACTATTTAGCAAATAATTACTTAAATTACATGGAATAAGTTTTTTTTTTTTTTTTAAGTTATAAACATTATTTTTTAACCTATGTTTTTCGTAAATAAAGAAAAGTGTCACACTATAAAATAGTGCTACATAACCACTAGGTCAAATAAAAAGCTACCAAAAGAAAATTGAAAGCTCTTGTAACTTTATCAGTCATGGTGAAAATTCTTTAGTAGCAAAAACAAAATTTCAGATGGGTAAATGGTAAAAATATTTTTTTAGAATATTAATGTGGCAATTGAATCGTCAACACATATCTTGGTCATTGATTGATTGGTAAATTTTGTATTAAGTTTGTGTCGATTGAAACGTAACAAAATAGTTTACGAACAGTAGCTTAACCCAACAATATCACTACATATAGTAACCACACCTAACTCAACAATCACATAATACAATCCTCATAATGAGAGAAAAGTAAAATATGTTAAATTTTTTCATAGGATTTGAATCCATAGTCTTATTGAAGTAATGAGTCCCAACACTCACTCATTTTATTGTTAATAATAAAATGCTAACATATGAGGTGATATATAATTTTTGGTAAGCAAATGCAACCGTCATTGTATTATGAAGAAAATTGTGTTTGAATCATGAATTGGTAAAAGAATTTGAAAAGAGAATGGCAAATATAAGAGAAATATAAATAAAAGGGTATAATTCATTTTACCCCTTGTGATTTGAGACAAAACCACTTTACCCCTTTTTAGAAAACATATCGTGCAAGTCTTTCCTCAATGTCACTAACTTGATTTTGTTAATAAATTTCATAATATTGTCTATATGCTTTAAGTAAATCTTTAATAATCGTGATTGGATAACCATAAGATTATGTTTTAGGCAAATTACAACGGTGGTTCTTACATTTTGTCACTACTATTATTTTAGTCCCTATATTTTTAATTGGCTAAATTTTGATCCTTGATTTTAGATTTTATGTCAATTTGGTCCAATTGATAATACTATTAGTTCTTTTGATAAAAAAATTATCACCGAATTGATTGAGGTTAACTCACTGAGTTGAGTAGACTTATAATTTTTCTTTTAAATTCATGACGCATGCCACTTATGTGCTTATTTTTTATTAAAAAATGCTAACAATTGTATTCAATTGGACTAAATTGAGACGCAATCATAAATTCAATGTAAAAATCTAATTAATTGAATTATAAGGACCAAAATAACGTAAGGATCAAACACAAGGACTATCAATATAATTTGCCGTTATGTTTTTTTTTAAGTTTGATTTTTCAGTAAAATTAATTTGGGGGACTTACGTATAGGTTGTAATATGTGATGTCTCGGGTCTTGGACTTGACTGGTATTGAGTAGTAAGATAGTGTGCATTACTTTGCATTTTGTTTATCGTATTGGGTCGTTGAAAATTCTTTTCTACTCTTACTTAACCTCTCTTGACTTTTTTGGGTTAAAAATTTTGCATTTTGGGCATTGGAACTTGTTTCAGAGTGCGAAATCAATTTTGTCTGCTTCTAGCAAAAATAGTTTATGCTAATTTGGAAACCACTCGAGCGGATTGAGACAAGGTTTTTTGGGTTTTTCTGCGCAGAAATTGCTCATGCGGAATTAGGATTCCGCTCGTGCAAATTTTGTGGTAAAACTGGGTTTTTTCTCTAGACCAAGCCGCTAGTGGAAGCATCAGAATCCGCTCGTGCGGATTTGGAATTCCACTTGTGCGAAATTCAGACTACTATAGATTTCGGTGTGTCTATTTCGAATTTCAAGCTTTTTTCATGAAAACTGATGCCAAAAATGTGTTTGAGACACTTTTTCACTTGTTCTCTCTCTCTCTCTCTCTCTACTCATCTTTTATCTTCCTTCTCTCTACAAACACACCCAAATCCAAACTTATTTTTAAGATTTAGCAAAAAACCTTCAAAACTTGCTAGGGCTTTTTACATCAAATCGAAGAGGGCGATGAGGGCTATGTTTACACCAATTGAATCAAGTTTTCTCCAACGTTGAATTATAGGGTTTTCATCTCCTTCATTTTCCAAACTTGCGGTAGGGGCATTCTTAGAGTTTTATATATATATATATATGTTTTTGCGAGTTTATGCTTGTTTGGGGTATTTCTTACGTGTTTGAGCCATAATTTTGGGTTAATGAACCATATATGATTGTAAAGGTGGATTTTCTCTATTTCTCCCAAAACTTTTAAAAGTATGAGCCATGTTATAGAGTATGGGTGTTGTTTTGTTAAAATCTTTTCAAAAATGGAACAAAAACCTAGTTTTGGTGGAAACCTTAGAAATTTGGAGATTTTGAAAAATGTTGAGTTTTTTGAAATTTATACTTAATAAATTATCATGGTAAATAATTGATGGAGAAATTACTATAGTTGTATCAAATGAGGGATTTTCACGGAGGAATGGGAATTGTTGATTTTTTGAAGCTTGACATTGTTATTTTGTTTCTTGGAAAATATGGTATGATGTTACTTGGACAAGAGATGTGGAAATTGATCACAATAAATGATTATGTGGTAGAATTGAAAATGAAACTATATTAATACATTGTTACATTTCACATTGCCATTCCATTTAATCTTGTTGTAATTGATTTTGAATCTTGCATTGGAAAATTATTGCTTTGAGAAAGGAATTGTTTTAGAAAATAAGAACATTTTGAACTGTTTTGGGATAAATACGTTGGTAAGTCTGGATAGGAGGTGTAATTTGGTATTGATTAAGTTGGCCTGAGTGTCCATGGTGAAAAATCGAAAACACGCACAGAGGAGGTACCACATATAGCGATCTCGGTTTTGATCCGACTATTGTGGTATCCCGGACGCGGGTTTAATGGTTTCATATTGTTGTTTACCTCTCATTTCCCTTGTATCTCTTTGAAATTGGATTTTGGGTTGTTGTGGTTGTGTTTAGGCAGGTTGGTCGTTTGTTTTTCAAACCTTGTGCTGCCCAGAATTTTGGTCCTCCACTCGAGTAGGCCTTCTTGTGCTCGAGTGGGAGTTGCAAACTCTCAAGATTTTTATGATCCGCAAAATTATCGAGGAGTGTTTTTCGTGCTCTAGCAAAGATTTCCTACACTCGAGCGGGTGGGCGCTCGAGCGGCCTTTCTTGCGCTCGAGCGGCTTGTCTGTTGTCTACAAAAGTTCTGAATATGTGTAATCTGCACTCAAGCGGGCCACCTTTGCGCTCGAGCGGAAAAAAATGTTATATCTAATGCTCGAGCCTCAACTCTTCTGCTCGAGTGGACTGTGCGTATATGAGATCACGAAAGTGATATTTTATATCACTTTTTCATTCTTCTCTCTCTCTAAAACTTTCCAAAAACCTAGATTTTGACTCTCTCACTCTTAACTACTCTCTCCCTCTCTCTCTCTACATTTTGACCTTAATCTAGTGGTTTCCCTACCCTAGTGCCTTTGTTAAAAAGTTAGAGCTTCTCAACATCCTCCCTTTGATCCAAAGCATTTCGACATCTTTGAGGTTTCTCTCTCTCTTGGCTCGTCTTCTCTCTTTGAGGTGGGGATTTTCTACACTTTGTTATGATTTTTAACTTGGTTATTTGTGGTTGTGTAACAATGGTGGAATTTGGGAGTATTTTGAGCCAAACCTAGGGTCTTGGTGAAATGTGAAAGAGGGATTTTTTGGTGGAAATGAAATAAACGAACTTGGGGTTTGAAAATGAAGTCATGTTATGTCAAAATGGGTGATTTGTGTATTTGGATTGGTATTTTGAAAAAAGGGATTTTTGCCCTAAATTGATTATCATATCTATTTTGTATAAATAGTTGAAGTTGGTGTTGCAAATATGGAATTAAGTGAGTATTGAAATAGATGATGGAATTGAGTATATAATGCTTCACACCCTTGGAATGTTTGGATAAATTATCTATCTTGAGATTATATATCTGTTTAGAAATATCTGTACTGGGCTATCGGTGGAGGATAACTTTGCTTGTTGTAGAAATTGTATGTGGATTAGGTGAATTGAAACTAGTCTATGGTTGATTATCATTGAATATGATCATGTTGTGAATACATTGTATATGTATGATTATTTGGGAGGAGAAAAAGGATGTATTCCATGTGTGATTATGTGTTTAAATACATTGCATATGTATGATTGATTGTTTGGGAGAAGAAAAAGGATGGACTCCATTGTTTAGGAGGAGAAAGGGGATGAACTCCATTATAATTAAGTTGGCCAGAATGTCCTGGATGAAAGTCTTGAAATATATACATAGGTGTCGATTCCGTAGACGAAATATTCGTAAAATGGCAAATTGAAACTATACATGGTGTCGATCCAATGACAAAATATCCATAAAATGGTAGTTTAAAGTGTTTGTATGTTGATGATGTGATTGTGGAACCATTGAGTTGTAGTCTCATTTAGGTTATTAAAGAAATAATGAAATTGGCTCATATATTGAAATGAAATGAAATAGAATATGGACTTGGTATTTTTATGACTATATAAAAGTGTGAATGTTTAATCCTTAGCATTATATATGCACACTGCACTTATATCTTCGTTAAATCTTATATACTGTGTTAGATTGTTCCTACTGAGCTGTTGCTCACCCTATTTGAGAAAAACATTTTTAGGTATTGAGGGCATGCCTCTGCCAAGACAATAACTGGAAGGGACTTTGGAAGTACGAGCTTTTTTTCTTTCGATTGTATATTTTTGTATAGCCAATGGCTTATTTGTAAAAGCTAGTCTCTCTTCTGTTGTAACCAATCAAGGCTTGGAAAGGTGTAGACCGATAGGGCACTTATTTATGTTAAACTCTTTTGTATCATTAACCTTATGTAATGAAAGGACTATTCACTCTGATTTATGTAGCTATTAGCAAATGTTTGGGTTGTATTTATTGTATTATTTTGGGGGTGTTACACCACGTGCCTTTCAGTTAGCAATCGGTAAAGTGGTGATTAGTAGTGTTTGTTATGCCTACTTGCAAACACCAGCCTAGGAATTACCTGAGTCGTATTTACCACCCCTTGAACTACCTTGAAGTTATTGAATTGTTGTGTTTTCAAGTTACATAGTGCACAAAATTTTCGAAAGATAGAGATATATGTCTTTTAGGATGACATGGCATATGCATTCATCTTAGAAGACTGTATAAAATGTATATACTTTGTTAAGATCTTCTTACTAGGCTTTGTACTCACCCTAGGGGATTTTGTGCAGTAAAGGATGTGGTGATCCCGCCAAGTTAAAGGTGTGGAATGTAATTTGAGAGCACAATGCTCTTTTCTTTCGTTGTAATTATTTTGACAAGCCAAGGGCTTTACATGTATGGGTTCGAAACCATTTTTGTGTAACTGGGCATAAGCCTTGGAATTTGTAGCTTTTGAGGGCATTAATTTGTACTTGACTTATTGTGTCATATGCTACAGATTCATATTATATGAATGTTGAATGTATAATCGCATTTTTTTTCAAATCTCTAGAGTTTAATGAAAACAAATGTTAAAGATTTAATGATGATGTTAATGATGAGACATTATATTCCTCATACATTTATGCAATGGAAGCTATTAATTTGGAAACAAGAATATGCTAGTGAAATATGATGAGTTTATTTATGTTAATTTCTTTGGGTTGTTACATAATAGATGAACTTATTGTCTAATAGGTCATATGATAATTAATGGCATTTTTCATCAAATACTATTTAAAAAAAGTCAGTAATTGTTAATTTTCAGTGACAGTTTGAGAATTTTGTCACAAAAAATGTTACTAATTATAAGTTTTAGCAACACTTTAAAAAAAGCATCACAAAAAATGTCACTCATTTTCAACTTTTAGCGACAATTTGAAAAATTCGTCAAAGAAAAACGTCACTAATTGTTAAGTTTTAGCAAAAAATTTATAAAAACCGTGGAAAAAAAAAGTTACTAATTGTCAATTTTAGTGACATATGCAAAAATCGTCACAAAAAATTATTTTTAGCAATGATTTTATTAGGACTTATGGTGATTCCGGTTTTGACCCCACTCTTGTTGTATCCCAGACTCAAGTTTCGTGGTTTCATATTGTTGTTCACATCTTGCTTTCTTTGTATCTCCTTAAATTTGGCTATTGGATTGTTGTAGTTGCATTTGGGACAGGTTGGTTGTTTAGTTTTCAAACTTTTGTTGCCCAGAATTCTTGTAACGCCCCCAAAATAATATAAATAATCCGGCTCATAATAGAAATGAGCATAATAGAATCGATATACTTTCATTTATCAGAGGTCATATTACAAAAGATAATACATGCAATATACATTCATAAATGTTTATCCTGAATCTATAGCATGTAACATCAGTTAATAACAACAAAATAAATGCCCTACGAGCTTATATCTTTCTAAGACTTTACTTGGTTAAAACAAAAGAAAGTCATAAGCTATGTACATATATAAAGCCCTTGGCTTAAATAAACATTTAAATACAAAACACAAAATAGAGCCTCCAACTCCTACGTCGTCCCAAGCTACGTCCTTGGAGGAGGTATATCACCGGTACCTGAAAATGGTTTTTCAAATAGGGTGAGCCAAAGCCGAGTAGAAACAGTCTATCACAATATATAAGGTTTAACTAAGATATACGTGTCAGAGATATATTCAATATTTATGACATACACACATCCTTTAAATGACCACACAGTACTGATATTTACATCTCAATCCATTCCCATTTATTCATTTCAAGTTAATTCATTTCATTTCAAATTCACAGACCAAGTTTATAATTCTCCGAATAACCCAACTGAGACTACAACTTAGTGATTCTCAATTAACATAACCATCATTCAAGCACTTCAATCTTGCTATTTTACGAAAATTTCATCCGCGGGATCGGCACCCATGTATGTATATGATTTCGAGACTTTCATCCTAGACACTCCAGCCAACTTAATTTCAATGGAGTCCATCCCTATCTCCTCCCAAAACATGGAGTACATCCCCTTTCTCCTCCCAACACATTATACATATACAATGTATTTAAAAGCACCGTCATATTCAATGACTATCAATTATACATATTCAATGCCTTAACATACCGTCATATTTAATGACACAATTTAAATAATTAGTTTCAATTCACCTAATTCTGATGCAATTTCTATAACAATCATAGATATCCTCCACCGATAGCCTAATACAGATATTTCTAAACAGATATACAATCCTTATAACAGATAATTCATCAAATTTTCATAGGTAAGTGATTAAACAAATCCAACTCCACCATTCATCAATACTTTTCCCCAATTTCGCATTTTCTATGCCAATTTTATTATTTATACAAAATAATTTTTCAAGATACATTAGGGCAATTTTTCCCATTTTTCAAATATTAATCCAAAGGTTAAAATCCACTATTCTAACACAAGACATCCTCATATTCAAAACCTCATAATCATTTATGTAACACAATATAGAAACCCCTCTTTTTCCTTTTGAATCCAAACCCTAGGTTTTCTCAAAACACCCCCAAATCTCACCATTTATACACAACAACAAATAACTAGGTTAAAAATCATATTAAGGTGTAGAATATCCCTATCTCAAGCATAGAAGCCCAAAGAAGAAGTAGAGGAACTTCAAAAATGCCCAAACTCAACTTTATTTGGATGTAATGGTAGCCCTTGAGATGTTTCACCTCTTTATCAAAGAGAGTAGAGTAGAGTAGAGAGACCCTTAGATCCTAGGGGATTTGTAAAGAGAAGTCAACTTTTAGGGAGAGAATGAGCTAATTTAGGGTTTTTGAGTGAAGAGATAGCAAAAAGTGAAGTAAAAATGAGCTGTTGCGAACTGATATACGCGAGGCTCGCTCAAGCAAAGGAGTTGTTGCTCGAGTGACCAGACACAATAAGTGTCCTCGCTCGAGTGCAATAAGCGTCGCTCGAGCGCTGAATACAAATTCTTAGAAGTTTTGCAGACAAAAAACCGTCGCTCAAGCGCAAGAGTTCTCGCTCAAGCGAACAACGACACCCTCCTAGAAACTTTGCAGGTCTGAGAAAATACTGGAAGAATACAAAGCTCGCCGAACGCAAGAAGCTTTGCTCAAGCAAAGAAGCCAAAATCAAGCAACAATAATCTAGATCAACAAACGACCAACCTGTTCCAAATATGCCTAACGCATTCCAAAACTCAAACTCAAAGAATGAACGGGGAAAACATATAAATAACAACATTAAACCATGAGACCCAAGTCCAAAATACAACAAAGGTTGGGTCAAAAATCAAAATCGCTATAATTCTGTTCCTCCGCTCGAGCGGCACTTCTTGTGCTCGAGCAGGCTTTATGAACTCTCAGTATTTTTGTAGGTCTACAAAAGAACTGGAAGAGTGTATTCTACACTCGAGTAGATTTTTCTATGCTCGAGCGGCCTTTCTTGCGCTTAAGCATTGGTCTGTCTGCTAAACTACTGGGAGTGTGCTTCCTACACTTGAGTGGAACAACTTATTATGTCTGACGCTCGACCGCGACTTCTTGTGCTCGAGGGGATCAGGCGATATCGGTTCAGAATACCACTTTTACATCACTTTTTCATCTCTTTCTCTCTCTAAAATATTTCAAAACCCTAGATCTTGAGCGTCTCTTTCTAGAACTCACATTCTCTCTACATTTTCACTTAGATCCGCTGGTTTCTCCGTCTCTAGTGTCTTTGGAAAAAGGTAGATTGTCTCAAGAGCTCTATTTTGATCGTAACAAAAGCTCTGTTTCAAAGATCTTTGAAGCTTTCTCCTTATTTTGCTCATCTTCTAACTTTGAGGTAGGGACTTTCTACACTTTCCTATGATTTTTAACTTAGTTATTTGTTGTTGTGTAAATAATGTTGGGATCTGGAGGATTTTAGACAAGCCTAGGGTTTTGGTTTAAAATCAAAAGAGGGTTTTTCAAATGAAGGTATTAAAAATGGTTATGGGTATAGATATGAAGATGTGTCGTGTTAAATTTATGGATTTTGACACAGGGGTTGGATTTGGGAGAAAATAAAGTTTTGCCCTAAGATGTTTCAAATAATTATTTTGTGTAAATAATGAAATTGGTATTGGAATTTTGAAATTAGATGAATGTGTATATAAATGGTAGCGTTGGATGTATATTATCTCTCATCTATGAAAATTTGGATAGTTTATCTGTTTTGGAGATTGTATATCCTGCTTAGAGATATCTTTTTTGGCACTATCGGTGGAGGATAGCCATTGATTGTTGTAGACCTTGCATGAGAATTAGGTGAATTGAAACTAATCTCTTATCGGCTGTCATTGAATGTGCTTGTGTTTTAATAGATTGCATATATATGATATTTGGAAAGAAAAATGGGATGTACTCCATGTTCGAGAGAAAAAGGGCATAGACTCAATTGAATTAAGTTGACTTGTGTATCCGGATGAAAGTCTCAAAATCGCGCTTATACATAGGTGTCGATTACTACGGACGAAATTCCGTGAAATGGCAAATTTGAAATGTTTGTGTAATGATTGTATTGGTTAGAGAACCACAAAGTTATAGCCTCGTTGGGTTGTTAGGATAACAATAGACTTGACTCATGAGTTGAGATAAAATGGATTGAGATACAAAGCTTAGCATATTATAATCTTATAGAACATGAATGATTTTATTACAGACATTGTTTATGCACATTACACTTATACCTTTGTTAAGATTCATCTATTGTGCTAAATTATTCCTCTGGGCTTTCACTCACCCTACTTGGGAAAAACCATTTTCAGTGTCGATGATATGCCTCCACCAAGGAGTTAGCAATGGAGGATCGTGGAGTCAAGGCTCAATTTTGTTTATTTTATATTTACTTTTTACAAGCCTAGCGCTTTATTTGTATTGAGCTATTGACTTATTTTTTGTAACTAAGTAAGGTCTTGGAAAGATGTAAGCCATTAAGGCATATGAATATCTAAACAATTTATGAATATATATCGCATGTGTCACATTTTGTACATTAACTCTAATTAATGAAAGCTTTTTATTGTATCTATATCACTTTGTGCGGGTGATTGGAGTTGAATTATTGTAATTATTTTGGGGCCATTACAACTTGGTATCGTGAGCGCACGGTTTGAATACTTTAGGTAAGTATGCGAGAAGTGGTTATTACCACAATGGGTTTGTCTCGCTTGATAGAGACATTAGTATGTATGGTATGCTATGTAATAACATGCTTATGTGATTATATGGGTATGGGATTTGATTTCTAGGATATTGAATTAGTCTACGGGTTTCTATGAGTCTTGTTGGAAAAGCACTTGATCACCGCTTTTAATTAGAACTCTGGCAATGCCGTGGGATAGTCATTATTCGAAAATGAAATTCATATGTGTTTATGTGATAGCGTGCTTATGTGGAGTGAATTACTATTGTCCACTACTTTAGGACGCAAGTGAGCTAGCTTCGACACATTTGTAAATGTGCTAATCTATTATGTTACCTTCATTAGGATGTCAGGACGTGGACGTGATAGTGGTAGGCGTGGTGGGCCTAGGAGGCATGATGTGCCTTTACCGGATGAGATTCTGACATAGGAAGAAGGAGTTGGTCAAGTCAATGTGGTCGAACTAGTTGGTCAACAGGCCATGGGTGCCTTGGCCCACGAAATGGCCAGAGCATTGCAGGAGTCAATGGACATTCGCAAAGCTAAGAATCAAATCCAGGCCAAAGCAGCTGAGGCAGGGTCGTCATTCTTGAAGTGAGAGTTTTTTCTGGTCAAATTCGAATGAGTTTATGGGTGATCCCAAGGAGCCACTAAAGGCAGATGAGTGACTAGAGCAAATAGTGAAAACGTTCAAGATGCTTGGTATCGAGAACGACTAGTTGCGAGTGACCTTGGCATCTTTCCAATCGAAGGGAGATGCGGGTCAATGGTAGAAGTATGTACGGTGGCGCATTAGGGTGACATTGGTGGTTTTAGTCAGTGCCTTCCAAGACAAGTTTCTACCTCCCACAGTTAGGAAGAAGTTGAGAGACCAGTTCTCCAAGTTGAGAGACCAGTTCGCTGCTTTAGTGGAAAAGTTACTACCGGCTTGGAAAGATTTCAAAAATTATTTAAAATATAAACGCAAAGAGATGACCATGGATGAATTGATTATAAGATTAAGAATTGAGGAAGATAACCGAAAGGCTGAAAAGAGGAATGTGAAAAATCACATTGAGTCCAAGGCTAATGTGGTTGAACAAGTTCATAAATCACATAATAAAATGAGGAAGTTTACTGGAGATGGTCCTAAACAAAGCGATAGCAACAAGAAATTCAAAGGAAAATGCTATAACTGTGGCAAGACTGGACATCGAACTTCTGACTGTCGCCGCCCTAAGAAGGATCATGGAAGTACAAGGAAGAAGACTACCAATCAGGCCAATGTAACTGAACTAGATTATATCTCTGACGGAGTGAATGATGTCAACCTCTCTGCTGTGATGTCTGAGGCTAACTTGGTTGGAAATCCCAAGGAATGGTGGGTTCACACTGGGGCAATTCGTCACATTTATGCGGACAAGAAAATGTTTACTACCTACAATAAGGCTGCAAATGGTGAACAAGTTTTCATGGGAAATTCTTCTACTTCTACTGTGGCTGGACAAGGGAAAGTGATTTTGAAGATGACATCAGGGAAATAATTGACCCTCAACAACGTACTACATGTACCTGACATCCGGAAGAATTTAGTTTCTGGTTCTTTGTTAAGTAAAAATGGTTTTAGGCTTGTTTTTTAGTCTGATAAATTTGTATTAACAAAGAGTGGTATGTATGTTGGTAAGGGATACATGAGTGATGGTCTCTTTAAACTAAATATAACGACAGTTGTATCAAAAGTTGCTATGAATGAGAATAACACATCTTTTGCTTATATTCTTGAGTCGAATTTATGGCATGGTAGATTAGGTCATGTAAATTATGATGCTTTGCGTAGATTAATTGGTTTGGATTATATACCAAAGTTTGAAATTAATCCTAATCATAAATGTGAAGTTTGTGTAGAAGCGAAACTAACTAAGGCTCCATTTAAATCAGTTGAAAGAAAAATCAAACCTCTAGAATTAATTCATACTGATGTATGTGATCTAAAATTTGTTCAAACTAGAGGAGGCAAAAAGTATTTCATAACATTTATCGATGATTGCACAAGATATTATTATGTTTATTTACTTAGAAGTAAAGATGAAGCCTTAGAAATGTTTAAACTCTACAAAACAGAAGTTGAAAATCAACTTGGTAAAACCATTAAAATGGTTAGAAGTGATAGGGGTGGTGAATATGATGCACCATTAAATGAATTTTGTGCACAATATATTATTCACCAAACTACAGCACCCTATTCTCCTCAGCAAAATGGAATTGTTGAAAGAAAGAATACAACCCTAAAAGAAATGATGAATGCCATGTTACTAAGTTCAGGCTTACCACAGAACTTGTGGAGGGAAGCAATATTGTCTGCTAATTATGTTCTTAACAGAATACCCTACAAAAAAACCAACAGCACTCCTTATGAATTGTGGAAAGGTCGAAAGCCTTCCTACAAATACTTAAAAGTGTGGGGGTGTTTGGCAAAAGTTGAAGTTCCTGTTCCTAAAAAGACTAAGATTGGACCAAAAATAGTAGATTGTGTGTTTATTGGTTATGCTCAGAATAGTAGTGCATATCGATTTCTGACTTATAAATCAGAAATACCTGATATAAATGTGAACATTATTATAGAATCAAGGAATGATGTGTTTTTTGAACATGTCTTTCCTTACAAGAAAGGACAAAAATTAAGTTCACAGAAAAGAACTTATGATTGTACACAAAGTCAAGAGACAACTGACAATCAAACACAAGAGACTAGTAATGGTCTCGACCAATAGGATTTAATTGATGATGAACCAAGAAGAAGTAAGAGAGCGAGAACATCAAAATCTTTTGGCCCAGATTTTCTGACATACCTGTTAGAAAATGAACCTCAAAGCTTTAAGGCAGCAATGACAGGTCCTGAAGCACCTTTGTGGAAAGAGGCTATTAATAATGAAATTGAATCTATTATGCAAAATCATACTTGGGAATTGGTGGATCTTCCACCAGGTTCTAAACCTCTTGGATATAAATGGATATTCAAAAGAAAAATGAAAGCAGATGGTTCAATAGACAAGTATAAAGCAGGACTTGTAATTAAAGGTTACAGACAAAAGGAAGGTTTGGACTATTTTGATACATATTCCCCTGTGACAAGAATAACATCCATTCGCATGCTTATTTCTATAGCAGCGTTGTTTAATTTAGAAATACATCAAATGAATGTTAAAATAGCTTTCTTAAACGGTGATCTAAATGAAGAGATTTATATGGATCAACCTGAAGGCTTTGTAGTACCAGAGCAAGAAAAGAAAGTTTGTCGACTTGTAAAATCCCTTTATGGATTAAAACAAGCACCTAAGCAATGGCATGAAAAATTTGATCATGTAATGCTTACTAATGGGTTTAAGATAAACGAATGTGACAAATGCGTCTATGTTAAAAACACTGACCAAGGATATGTCATAGTTTATCTTTATGTGGATGACATGCTTATCATTAGAAGTAGTCAAAACATGATCAAATCAACTAAGCAAATGCTTAACAAAAGATTTGATATGAAAGATATGGGGGTCGCAGATGCTATATTAGGAATGAAAATTACTAAAACATCTGACGGATATGCGTTATCTCAATCTCATTATATTGAGAAAATTCTTGATAAATTTATCAAGGATGATATGACTTTAGCTAGAACACCTGTAGACATTAGTCTTTATTTATCGAAAAATAAAGGTGATGCAGTGTCTCGGTTAAAATACTCCCAAATCATTGGAAGCCTAATGTACCTAATGAATTGTACTCGTCCTGATATAGCTTATGCTATCAGTAGATTGAGTAGGTACACTAGTAACCCCGAAGAAGACCATTGGAAAGCGATCATTCAGGTTCTTTGATATCTAAGATTCACCCGTGATCATGGTTTGAACTTTACTTGATATCCAGCAGTACTTGAAGGTTATTGTGATGCCAATTGGATATCGGATACTAAAGATTCAAAATCCACTAGTGGCTATGTCTTTACTCTAAGAGGCGCTGCTGTTTCTTGGAAGTCCACGAAACAAACTTACATCGCACGATCCACAATGGAATCCGAATTCATTGCTTTAGACAAAGCATGAGAAGAAGCAGAATGGCTTCGTCATTTCTTAGAAAATATTCCAATGTGGCCAAAACCTGTGCCAGTTATTTGCATTCATTGTGATAGTCAATCTGCAATAGGCAGGGCACAGAATCATATGTATAACGGTAAGTCACGACATATTCGTCGTCGACATAATACTGTAAGGCAATTATTTTCAAATGGAATAATCTCAATAGATTATATAAAATCTAAAGAGAATATTGCGAATCTATTAACAAAAGGTTTGACAAAAGAGCTAGTGTATAGTTCATCGAAGGGGATGGGATTAATGCCTATTACATAAGAGTCGTCATAATGGTAACCCTACTTATATGACTAGAGATCCCAAGAACTAAGTTCAAAGGGATAACTAAGTTATGTATGGCTTGCCAGAAATCACCAAGGGATTAAAATTCCTTACCCATTCCTATAGTGAGAGTGATATCTGCAACATTTGTTGTATGCAGGGGTTTAAGGATAAGCTTTGCTTTTAATGATTACTTATATCTTGATTGAGGCATAAAATCAAGATGAGTATAAAGAGATACTCACAATAAGAATCACCTATATGAGTGTCGAACTGGGTCCAGTTCTATGAGAATGCAAAAGGCTAAATTCTCTAGAAACACTCATGAAAACCAGGCGCGTTCAAGGCCAAAATGAACACAACAGTGAGAACCACGATGTGTTAGAAGATATTTTGTGTGAAATCTGTTGTCTTGGCTTACACAAACGGCTGAACAATTCAAGGCATCGCGTTCATTGATTAGCCAGTAAGTCCGATAGGTTATCACTAGGGAAGGTTCAAGGCCGAAAGCTACCTATCCTGATGCAAGATATTTTTGACTTATACTATTTCAATAAAGTCTGCATATTGTTGCATTTTCGTTGTCATCAAATTCCATTCATGTGGGGGATTGTTGGAAATGGTTATAAAATTATGGGTAAAACCAGAATTTTTTCCTAAGTTTGGTCTATTTTTTAGGTGGGCCCCGAGCGTCGTTTGTCGCGGGTCAAAGTGGTAACGCGTTCTATGCCGCGTTGTGATTCACGTGGTATATTTGGTTGCTCAAAACCATTACCGAGTGAATGGGAAATTAAAGCCAAAGTGTGCTCCATGGAAATAGAGTTTTAGTGAAAAATCCTTAAAGGTTTGAATAAGGCTTGTCCCACATTGATTTGGTAGGAAGTTTTAAATGGGTTTATAAGGCATGGGATTGGAACTTGGGGTGTGCCCTAAGGGATACCCAAGTGTTTTAGGGAGGGAGGTTATGGGCACAATGGGCTAGACCCAATGGACTCAAAAATCACCACACGTGCGCCGCCGCCGTCTATCCAGTCGGTTGGGCGGGCTGGGCTAGGCTGGGCTTGGGCGCGGGTGCGTAGTGTGTGGTTGGGCTTATTCGGCCCAATACTAATCTTTTTGGACCAAAAAAATTTGAATCTAATTTTATTTTTGGTAAAATAAAATCCAGAATTCAAATTAAACTGAAAATAAACTGGTCCGGTTTTACTGTACATCCAAACAGGGCCCTTCCCGTTTTTTATCTGTTTGAATTCAAAACCAACAGGTTCATTCCTATTCAAACAGGTTTGCACCTGTTTAATTCAAAATCTACAGCCACCATTACATCTATAAATAAGGCAACCCTCATTTGATGTTTTAAATTCAGAAATTTCGTATTTCACCTCTGCAAATTATATTCTTCATTTTGCTGCATTTTATTTTTGTGAGAAAGAGTATAAACACTTAGTGTGTTCGTTAGGCAAACAATTTGTAGTGCTGCTATTGTTTGTAGTTGATCATTTCATCCTAGGAGATAGACGTCCACATTCTGAAATCACCAAGGAAAGGACGAATCTGTCTTAAGGACACAGTGTCAAACACTAGACTTGATCAGATTATAATTCGAAGCTATTAATCAAGTAAGTTATTTAATTTATTTTCGGTGTTTTGTTATTTATTTAAATCAGATTTTAATTTGGTTTTGTAACAAAATAAAATCTGTTTTTATTTATTTACTTTTTTTTTTGAGTTTGATTTTTGTAATCAAACAAATTCTCTCATTTCCTTTATTTCTTTTATATTCTGTTTGTTGTTAAGTACACAAACTGAATTAATTAATTACAATGAAGATTGTCCAACAATAGTAGATGGATAATACTTTAAATCCACAAGGAAGACACGAAATTTGGGACGATTCCAAGCTCGTGACAAAAGTTACTTTTTACTCTCAATTTAACTTTTTATTTTCTTTTTACTCGTCGAATAGTTTCCAAAATTCTTTACTACTTGTTCTACATCAATAATTAACCCTCCACTAAAACTATTTGATAAGTCTTTTGTGATCTTGATTACAAGATTTATTTTTAAAAAATGACACATAATCTAATGTTTATAAAAGCATAATTTCAAGTAAACTACTATTTAGCAAATAATTACTTAAATTACATGGAATAAGTTTTTTTTTTTTTTTTTAAGTTATAAACATTATTTTTTAACCTATGTTTTTCGTAAATAAAGAAAAGTGTCACACTATAAAATAGTGCTACATAACCACTAGGTCAAATAAAAAGCTACCAAAAGAAAATTGAAAGCTCTTGTAACTTTATCAGTCATGGTGAAAATTCTTTAGTAGCAAAAACAAAATTTCAGATGGGTAAATGGTAAAAATATTTTTTTAGAATATTAATGTGGCAATTGAATCGTCAACACATATCTTGGTCATTGATTGATTGGTAAATTTTGTATTAAGTTTGTGTCGATTGAAACGTAACAAAATAGTTTACGAACAGTAGCTTAACCCAACAATATCACTACATATAGTAACCACACCTAACTCAACAATCACATAATACAATCCTCATAATGAGAGAAAAGTAAAATATGTTAAATTTTTTCATAGGATTTGAATCCATAGTCTTATTGAAGTAATGAGTCCCAACACTCACTCATTTTATTGTTAATAATAAAATGCTAACATATGAGGTGATATATAATTTTTGGTAAGCAAATGCAACCGTCATTGTATTATGAAGAAAATTGTGTTTGAATCATGAATTGGTAAAAGAATTTGAAAAGAGAATGGCAAATATAAGAGAAATATAAATAAAAGGGTATAATTCATTTTACCCCTTGTGATTTGAGACAAAACCACTTTACCCCTTTAGAAAACATATCGTGCAAGTCTTTCCTCAATGTCACTAACTTGATTTTGTTAATAAATTTCATAATATTGTCTATATGCTTTAAGTAAATCTTTAATAATCTTGATTGGATAACCATAAGATTATGTTTTAGGCAAATTACAACGGTGGTTCTTACATTTTGTCACTACTATTATTTTAGTCCCTATATTTTTAATTGGCTAAATTTTGATCCTTGATTTTAGATTTTATGTCAATTTGGTCCAATTGATAATACTATTAGTTCTTTTGATAAAAAAATTATCACCGAATTGATTGAGGTTAACTCACTGAGTTGAGTAGACTTATAATTTTTCTTTTAAATTCATGACGCATGCCACTTATGTGCTTATTTTTTATTAAAAAATGCTAACAATTGTATTCAATTGGACTAAATTGAGACGCAATCATAAATTCAATGTAAAAATCTAATTAATTGAATTATAAGGACCAAAATAACGTAAGGATCAAACACAAGGACTATCAATATAATTTGCCGTTATGTTTTTTTTTAAGTTTGATTTTTCAGTAAAATTAATTTGGGGGACTTACGTATAGGTTGTAATATGTGATGTCTCGGGTCTTGGACTTGACTGGTATTGAGTAGTAAGATAGTGTGCATTACTTTCGGCATTTTGTTTATCGTATTGGGTCGTTGAAAATTCTTTTCTACTCTTACTTAACCTCTCTTGACTTTTTTGGGTTAAAAATTTTGCATTTTGGGCATTGGAACTTGTTTCAGAGTGCGAAATCAATTTTGTCTGCTTCTAGCAAAAATAGTTTATGCTAATTTGGAAACCACTCGAGCGGATTGAGACAAGGTTTTTTGGGTTTTTCTGCGCAGAAATTGCTCATGCGGAATTAGGATTCCGCTCGTGCAAATTTTGTGGTAAAACTGGGTTTTTTCTCTAGACCAAGCCGCTAGTGGAAGCATCAGAATCCGCTCGTGCGGATTTGGAATTCCACTTGTGCGAAATTCAGACTACTATAGATTTCGGTGTGTCTATTTCGAATTTCAAGCTTTTTTCATGAAAACTGATGCCAAAAATGTGTTTGAGACACTTTTTCACTTGTTCTCTCTCTCTCTCTCTCTCTACTCATCTTTTATCTTCCTTCTCTCTACAAACACACCCAAATCCAAACTTATTTTTAAGATTTAGCAAAAAACCTTCAAAACTTGCTAGGGCTTTTTACATCAAATCGAAGAGGGCGATGAGGGCTATGTTTACACCAATTGAATCAAGTTTTCTCCAACGTTGAATTATAGGGTTTTCATCTCCTTCATTTTCCAAACTTGCGGTAGGGGCATTCTTAGAGTTTTATATATATATATATATATGTTTTTGCGAGTTTATGCTTGTTTGGGGTATTTCTTACGTGTTTGAGCCATAATTTTGGGTTAATGAACCATATATGATTGTAAAGGTGGATTTTCTCTATTTCTCCCAAAACTTTTAAAAGTATGAGCCATGTTATAGAGTATGGGTGTTGTTTTGTTAAAATCTTTTCAAAAATGGAACAAAAACCTAGTTTTGGTGGAAACCTTAGAAATTTGGAGATTTTGAAAAAAATGTTGAGTTTTTTTGAAATTTATACTTAATAAATTATCATGGTAAATAATTGATGGAGAAATTACTATAGTTGTATCAAATGAGGGATTTTCACGGAGGAATGGGAATTGTTGATTTTTTGAAGCTTGACATTGTTATTTTGTTTCTTGGAAAATATGGTATGATGTTACTTGGACAAGAGATGTGGAAATTGATCACAATAAATGATTATGTGGTAGAATTGAAAATGAAACTATATTAATACATTGTTACATTTCACATTGCCATTCCATTTAATCTTGTTGTAATTGATTTTGAATCTTGCATTGGAAAATTATTGCTTTGAGAAAGGAATTGTTTTAGAAAATAAGAACATTTTGAACTGTTTTGGGATAAATACGTTGGTAAGTCTGGATAGGAGGTGTAATTTGGTATTGATTAAGTTGGCCTGAGTGTCCATGGTGAAAAATCGAAAACACGCACAGAGGAGGTACCACATATAGCGATCTCGGTTTTGATCCGACTATTGTGGTATCCCGGACGCGGGTTTAATGGTTTCATATTGTTGTTTACCTCTCATTTCCCTTGTATCTCTTTGAAATTGGATTTTGGGTTGTTGTGGTTGTGTTTAGGCAGGTTGGTCGTTTGTTTTTCAAACCTTGTGCTGCCCAGAATTTTGGTCCTCCACTCGAGTAGGCCTTCTTGTGCTCGAGTGGGAGTTGCAAACTCTCAGTACTTTGCGCATCTGCAAAATTACTGGAGGAGTGTTTTTCAGGCTCTAGCAGCATTTCCTACACTCGAGCGGGTGGGCGCTCGAGCGGCCTTTCTTGCGCTCGAGCGGCTTGTCTGTTGTCTACAAAAGTTCTGAATATGTGTAATCTGCGCTCAAGCGGGCCACCTTTGCGCTCGAGCGGAAAAAAATGTTATATCTAATGCTCGAGCCTCAACTCTTCTGCTCGAGTGGACTGTGCGTATATGAGATCACGAAAGTGATATTTTATATCACTTTTTCATTCTTCTCTCTCTCTAAAACTTTCCAAAAACCTAGATTTTGACTCTCTCACTCTTAACTACTCTCTCCCTCTCTCTCTCTACATTTTGACCTTAATCTAGTGGTTTCCCTACCCTAGTGCCTTTGTTAAAAAGTTAGAGCTTCTCAACATCCTCCCTTTGATCCAAAGCATTTCGACATCTTTGAGGTTTCTCTCTCTCTTGGCTCGTCTTCTCTCTTTGAGGTGGGGATTTTCTACACTTTGTTATGATTTTTAACTTGGTTATTTGTGGTTGTGTAACAATGGTGGAATTTGGGAGTATTTTGAGCCAAACCTAGGGTCTTGGTGAAATGTGAAAGAGGGATTTTTTGGTGGAAATGAAATAAACGAACTTGGGGTTTGAAAATGAAGTCATGTTATGTCAAAATGGGTGATTTGTGTATTTGGATTGGTATTTTGAAAAAAGGGATTTTTGCCCTAAATTGATTATCATATCTATTTTGTATAAATAGTTGAAGTTGGTGTTGCAAATATGGAATTAAGTGAGTATTGAAATAGATGATGGAATTGAGTATATAATGCTTCACACCCTTGGAATGTTTGGATAAATTATCTATCTTGAGATTATATATCTGTTTAGAAATATCTGTACTGGGCTATCGGTGGAGGATAACTTTGCTTGTTGTAGAAATTGTATGTGGATTAGGTGAATTGAAACTAGTCTATGGTTGATTATCATTGAATATGATCATGTTGTGAATACATTGTATATGTATGATTATTTGGGAGGAGAAAAAGGATGTATTCCATGTGTGATTATGTGTTTAAATACATTGCATATGTATGATTGATTGTTTGGGAGAAGAAAAAGGATGGACTCCATTGTTTAGGAGGAGAAAGGGGATGAACTCCATTATAATTAAGTTGGCCAGAATGTCCTGGATGAAAGTCTTGAAATATATACATAGGTGTCGATTCCGCAGACGAAATATTCGTAAAATGGCAAATTGAAACTATACATGGGTGCTGATCCAGCGGACAAAATATCCATAAAATGGTAGTTTAAAGTGTTTGTATGTTGATGATGTGATTGTGGAACCATTGAGTTGTAGTCTCATTTAGGTTATTAAAGAAATAATGAAATTGGCTCATATATTGAAATGAAATGAAATAGAATATGGACTTGGTATTTTTATGACTATATAAAAGTGTGAATGTTTAATCCTTAGCATTATATATGCACACTGCACTTATATCTTCGTTAAATCTTATATACTGTGTTAGATTGTTCCTACTGAGCTGTTGCTCACCCTATTTGAGAAAAACATTTTTAGGTATTGAGGGCATGCCTCTGCCAAGACAATAACTGGAAGGGACTTTGGAAGTCTGAGCTTTTTTTTTCGATTGTATATTTTTGTATAGCCAATGGCTTATTTGTAAAAGCTAGTCTCTCTTCTGTTGTAACCAATCAAGGCTTGGAAAGGTGTAGACCGATAGGGCACTTATTTATGTTAAACTCTTTTGTATCATTAACCTTATGTAATGAAAGGACTATTCACTCTGATTTATGTAGCTATTAGCAAATGTTTGGGTTGTATTTATTGTATTATTTTGGGGGTGTTACACCACGTGCCTTTCAGTTAGCAATCGGTAAAGTGGTGATTAGTAGTGTTTGTTATGCCTACTTGCAAACACCAGCCTAGGAATTACCTGAGTCGTATTTACCACCCCTTGAACTACCTTGAAGTTATTGAATTGTTGTGTTTTCAAGTTACATAGTGCACAAAATTTTCGAAAGATAGAGATATATGTCTTTTAGGATGACATGGCATATGCATTCATCTTAGAAGACTGTATAAAATGTATATACTTTGTTAAGATCTTCTTACTAGGCTTTGTACTCACCCTAGGGGATTTTGTGCAGTAAAGGATGTGGTGATCCCGCCAAGTTAAAGGTGTGGAATGTAATTTGAGAGCACAATGCTCTTTTCTTTCGTTGTAATTATTTTGACAAGCCAAGGGCTTTACATGTATGGGTTCGAAACCATTTTTGTGTAACTGGGCATAAGCCTTGGAATTTGTAGCTTTTGAGGGCATTAATTTGTACTTGACTTATTGTGTCATATGCTACAGATTCATATTATATGAATGTTGAATGTATAATCGCATTTTTTTTTCAAATCTCTAGAGTTTAATGAAAACAAATGTTAAAGATTTAATGATGATGTTAATGATGAGACATTATATTCCTCATACATTTATGCAATGGAAGCTATTAATTTGGAAACAAGAATATGCTAGTGAAATATGATGAGTTTATTTATGTTAATTTCTTTGGGTTGTTACATAATAGATGAACTTATTGTCTAATAGGTCATATGATAATTAATGGCATTTTTCATCAAATACTATTTAAAAAAAGTCAGTAATTGTTAATTTTCAGTGACAGTTTGAGAATTTTGTCACAAAAAATGTTACTAATTATAAGTTTTAGCAACACTTTAAAAAAAGCATCACAAAAAATGTCACTCATTTTCAACTTTTAGCGACAATTTGAAAATTTCGTCAAAGAAAAACGTCACTAATTGTTAAGTTTTAGCAAAAAATTTATAAAAACCGTGGAAAAAAAAAGTTACTAATTGTCAATTTTAGTGACATATGCAAAAATCGTCACAAAAAATTATTTTTAGCAATGATTTTATTAGGACTTATGGTGATTCCGGTTTTGACCCCACTCTTGTTGTATCCCAGACTCAAGTTTCGTGGTTTCATATTGTTGTTCACATCTTGCTTTCTTTGTATCTCCTTAAATTTGGCTATTGGATTGTTGTAGTTGCATTTGGGACAGGTTGGTTGTTTAGTTTTCAAACTTTTGTTGCCCAGAATTCTTGTAACGCCCCCAAAATAATATAAATAATCCGGCTCATAATAGAAATGAGCATAATAGAATCGATATACTTTCATTTATCAGAGGTCATATTACAAAAGATAATACATGCAATATACATTCATAAATGTTTATCCTGAATCTATAGCATGTAACATCAGTTAATAACAACAAAATAAATGCCCTACGAGCTTATATCTTTCTAAGACTTTACTTGGTTAAAACAAAAGAAAGTCATAAGCTATGTACATATATAAAGCCCTTGGCTTAAATAAACATTTAAATACAAAACACAAAATAGAGCCTCCAACTCCTACGTCGTCCCAAGCTACGTCCTTGGAGGAGGTATATCACCGGTACCTGAAAATGGTTTTTCAAATAGGGTGAGCCAAAGCCGAGTAGAAACAGTCTATCACAATATATAAGGTTTAACTAAGATATACGTGTCAGAGATATATTCAATATTTATGACATACACACATCCTTTAAATGACCACACAGTACTGATATTTACATCTCAATCCATTCCCATTTATTCATTTCAAGTTAATTCATTTCATTTCAAATTCACAGACCAAGTTTATAATTCTCCGAATAACCCAACTGAGACTACAACTTAGTGATTCTCAATTAACATAACCATCATTCAAGCACTTCAATCTTGCTATTTTACGAAAATTTCATCCGCGGGATCGGCACCCATGTATGTATATGATTTCGAGACTTTCATCCTAGACACTCCAGCCAACTTAATTTCAATGGAGTCCATCCCCTATCTCCTCCCAAAACATGGAGTACATCCCCTTTCTCCTCCCAACACATTATACATATACAATGTATTTAAAAGCACCGTCATATTCAATGACTATCAATTATACATATTCAATGCCTTAACATACCGTCATATTTAATGACACAATTTAAATAATTAGTTTCAATTCACCTAATTCTGATGCAATTTCTATAACAATCATAGATATCCTCCACCGATAGCCTAATACAGATATTTCTAAACAGATATACAATCCTTATAACAGATAATTCATCAAATTTTCATAGGTAAGTGATTAAACAAATCCAACTCCACCATTCATCAATACTTTTCCCCAATTTCGCATTTTCTATGCCAATTTTATTATTTATACAAAATAATTTTTCAAGATACATTAGGGCAATTTTTCCCATTTTTCAAATATTAATCCAAAGGTTAAAATCCACTATTCTAACACAAGACATCCTCATATTCAAAACCTCATAATCATTTATGTAACACAATATAGAAACCCCTCTTTTTCCTTTTGAATCCAAACCCTAGGTTTTCTCAAAACACCCCCAAATCTCACCATTTATACACAACAACAAATAACTAGGTTAAAAATCATATTAAGGTGTAGAATATCCCTATCTCAAGCATAGAAGCCCAAAGAAGAAGTAGAGGAACTTCAAAAATGCCCAAACTCAACTTTATTTGGATGTAATGGTAGCCCTTGAGATGTTTCACCTCTTTATCAAAGAGAGTAGAGTAGAGTAGAGAGACCCTTAGATCCTAGGGGATTTGTAAAGAGAAGTCAACTTTTAGGGAGAGAATGAGCTAATTTAGGGTTTTTGAGTGAAGAGATAGCAAAAAGTGAAGTAAAAATGAGCTGTTGCGAACTGATATACGCGAGGCTCGCTCAAGCAAAGGAGTTGTTGCTCGAGTGACCAGACACAATAAGTGTCCTCGCTCGAGTGCAATAAGCGTCGCTCGAGCGCTGAATACAAATTCTTAGAAGTTTTGCAGACAAAAAACCGTCGCTCAAGCGCAAGAGTTCTCGCTCAAGCGAACAACGACACCCTCCTAGAAACTTTGCAGGTCTGAGAAAATACTGGAAGAATACAAAGCTCGCTCGAACGCAAGAAGCTTTGCTCAAGCAAAGAAGCCAAAATCTGGGCAACAATAATCTAGATCAACAAACGACCAACCTGTTCCAAATATGCCTAACGCATTCCAAAACTCAAACTCAAAGAATGAACGGGGAAAACATATAAATAACAACATTAAACCATGAGACCCAAGTCCAAAATACAACAAAGGTTGGGTCAAAAATCAAAATCGCTATAATTCTGTTCCTCCGCTCGAGCGGCACTTCTTGTGCTCGAGCAGGCTTTATGAACTCTCAGTATTTTTGTAGGTCTACAAAAGAACTGGAAGAGTGTATTCTACACTCGAGTAGATTTTTCTATGCTCGAGCGGCCTTTCTTGCGCTTAAGCATTGGTCTGTTGTCTGCTAAACTACTGGGAGTGTGCTTCCTACACTTGAGTGGAACAACTTATTATGTCTGACGCTCGACCGTCACTTCTTGTGCTCGAGGGGACTGTGCGTATATCAGTTCGTAACAGTCACTTTTTACATCACTTTTTCATCTCTTTCTCTCTCTAAAATATTTCAAAACCCTAGATCTTGAGCGTCTCTTTCTAGAACTCACATTCTCTCTACATTTTCACTTAGATCCGTTGGTTTCTCTGTCCTAGTGTCTTTGGAAAAAGGTAGATTGTCTCAAGAGCTCTATTTTGATCAGAACAAAAGTCGGTTTCTGCATCTTTGAAGCTTTCTCCTTATTTTGCTCATCTTCTAACTTTGAGGTAGGGACTTTCTACACTTTCCTATGATTTTTAACTTAGTTATTTGTTGTTGTGTAAATAATGTTGGGATCTGGAGGATTTTAGACAAGCCTAGGGTTTTGGTTTAAAATCAAAAGAGGGTTTTTCAAATGAAGGTATTAAAAATGGTTATGGGTATAGATATGAAGATGTGTCGTGTTAAATTTATGGATTTTGACACAGGGGTTGGATTTGGGAGAAAATAAAGTTTTGCCCTAAGATGTTTCAAATAATTATTTTGTGTAAATAATGAAATTGGTATTGGAATTTTGAAATTAGATGAATGTGTATATAAATGGTAGCGTTGGATGTATATTATCTCTCATCTATGAAAATTTGGATAGTTTATCTGTTTTGGAGATTGTATATCTGTTTAGAAATATCTATTTTGGCACTATCGGTGGAGGATAGCTATGATTGTTGTAGAAATTGCATGAGAATTAGGTGAATTGAAACTAATCTCTTATCGGCTGTCATTGAATGTGCTTGTGTTTTAATAGATTGCATATATATGATATTTGGAAAGAAAAATGGGATGTACTCCATGTTCGAGAGAAAAAAGGGCATAGACTCAATTGAATTAAGTTGACTTGTGTATCCAGGATGAAAGTCTCAAAAATCGCGCTTATACATAGGTGTCGATTACTACGGACGAAATTCCGTAAAATGGCAAATTTGAAATGTTTGTGTAATGATTGTATTGGTTAGAGAACCACAAAGTTATAGCCTCAGTTGGGTTGTTAGGATAACAATAGACTTGACTCATGAGTTGAGATAAAATGGATTGAGATACAAAGCTTAGCATATTATAATCTTATAGAACATGAATGATTTTATTACAGACATTGTTTATGCACATTACACTTATACCTTTGTTAAGATTCATCTATTGTGCTAAATTATTCCTACTGGGCTTTCACTCACCCTACTTGGGAAAAACCATTTTCAGGTGCTGATGATATGCCTCCACCAAGGAGTTAGCAATGGAGGACTGTGGAGCTGAAGGCTCAATTTTGTTTATTTTATATTTACTTTTTTACAAGCCTAGCGCTTTATTTGTATTGAGCTATTGACTTATTTTTTTGTAACTAAGTAAGGTCTTGGAAAGATGTAAGCCATTAAGGCATATGAATATCTAAACAATTTATGAATATATATCGCATGTGTCACATTTTGTACATTAACTCTAATTAATGAAAGCTTTTTATTGTATCTATATCACTTTGTGCGGGTGATTGGAGTTGAATTATTGTAATTATTTTGGGGCCATTACAACTTGGTATCAGAGCGTACCGGGTTTGAATACTTTAGGTAAGTATGCGAGAAGTGGTTATTACCACAATGGGTTTGTCTCGCTTGATAGAGACATTAGTATGTATGGTATGCTATGTAATAACATGCTTATGTGATTATATGGGTATGGGATTTGATTTCTAGGATATTGAATTAGTCTACGGGTTTCTAGAAGTCCTATTAGAAAAGCACTTGATCACTGCTGTTTCTAATTAGAACTCTGGCAATGCCGTGGGATAGTCATTATTCGAAAATGAAATTCATATGTGTTTATGTGATAGCGTGCTTATGTGGAGTGAATTACTATTGTCCACTACTTTAGGACGCAAGTGAGCTAGCTTCGACACATTTGTAAATGTGCTAATCTATTATGTTACCTTCATTAGGATGTCAGGACGTGGACGTGATAGTGGTAGGCGTGGTGGGCCTAGGAGGCATGATGTGCCTTTACCGGATGAGATTCTGACATAGGAAGAAGGAGTTGGTCAAGTCAATGTGGTCGAACTAGTTGGTCAACAGGCCATGGGTGCCTTGGCCCACGAAATGGCCAGAGCATTGCAGGAGTCAATGGACATTCGCAAAGCTAAGAATCAAATCCAGGCCAAAGCAGCTGAGGCAGGGTCGTCATTCTTGAAGTGAGAGTTTTTTCTGGTCAAATTCGAATGAGTTTATGGGTGATCCCAAGGAGCCACTAAAGGCAGATGAGTGACTAGAGCAAATAGTGAAAACGTTCAAGATGCTTGGTATCGAGAACGACTAGTTGCGAGTGACCTTGGCATCTTTCCAATCGAAGGGAGATGCGGGTCAATGGTAGAAGTATGTACGGTGGCGCATTAGGGTGACATTGGTGGTTTTAGTCAGTGCCTTCCAAGACAAGTTTCTACCTCCCACAGTTAGGAAGAAGTTGAGAGACCAGTTCTCCAAGCTTGTACAGTTGAACACTCTGGTGGCCAAGTTTGAGGCCACATTTACTAGCTTGTCGAGGTTTGCACCGAAACTCATGGCAACTAAGGAGCACCGTCGTTTAGAGTTCGAGAAGCGATTGAGGACGAGGCTCAAGTTCAAAGTGGCCGGGTCAATGATTAAAGACTATGGACGCCTTGTGGAGGCAGCGGCTCATCTTAAGACCATAATGCAGATGGAGGAGGAAATGATGAGGCACTCTAGGAGGGGTCAATGAGACAGTAAGAGGCAAAAGGGTCCCATCCCACAGCAGTCCCAGGGAGCTTAGTCAAGGTCCACCTTTCCAGTGCCAAGTTCAGGTTCTGAAAGAGGTGGTCAAGGAGATTTCACTTATTATAAGTGTGCCCAGTTAGGCCACAAGTCTCCAGCTTGCCCACAGAAATGAGGAGTGCAGCGGTCTGTATCATCTTCGGCTCATTCTTAGAGCCAGAGTCAGGAGAGAGGCCAACCGCTCACTTGTTATCAATGTGGATATGCGGGGCACATGAAGAGATTTTTCCCTCAGTTGGGTGGCACACTCGATGCGTCTGGTTTGAGATAGACACAGAGCCACCAGCCTGTACAGTTAACACAAGCCTTAAGGGCTAATCAGGGAGCGTCTTTAGCTAAGTTAGTGCATCAGGCTTATACTCCAAGGGGTGAGTAGGTTGAGCAGAGACCTATAAGGCGTGTGTATGCTGTTACTGCGCCAGATTTAGTACCAACGTCTTCGATAGTGAGAGGTACCTTCTTGTTTTGCAATTCAGTTACTAATGTGTTAATTGATACGGCTGTATCCCATTCATTTATCTCGTCTACATTTGCATCGGTTTTGTGGTACCTTATTATTTGGTCCTAAGACTTATGTCCTATGTTGATACCTCATTTTGTCTTGCTTTCTAAGGCAATCACACATGAAGTGAAACTTCCTAAAGTGTTATTACAGTAGAAACAAAACAATGTCGTTTTGAATAATACAAAAAAAGAAAAAGAAAACACAAAAAATGGGAGGGAGAGATAGAGAGAGAGAAGAATGGTGGAATACTATCCTTGCTGATTAGAGTCTCTTCTATCAACTACCCCACCTTCGCTAGTTGGCAGCCACCCTTAATAATCTTTATCAAAATGAAATCAAATCAAAGCATAAATTTACACATTTCTACACCAATATTGAGCAAGTTATCATTTTGGAGCAGGCTAGATCTAGAGTTTTGGTGGAAGAAGAATAAAACGATGATAATGGGTAAGGATTGAATTGGGTGATTTGAGAAGAGTGGGGTAGCGACTGGCGGCGATTAGTGAGAGTGACGTAAAAGATGGTTGTCAGGTCGAGGAGGATAGAGTGAGTGATAGAGGAAACTCCAACCAACGAGGGTAGTCTTCCTCTAGTCTTCTCTTTCTCTTTGTTGAGTGGGCTTGGGACTCAGATTTTATCTCACAAGTTGGATTGACTTGAGCCCATCGAAAACATACACGATGGGCTCTAATTTTTTGCAAATTGACCCAACCAGATACAGACCATTAGTCTAACTTTGTTGAATAGTAGACTCATTGTAAGGAGTAATTATTCTATGATCTTAGATCAATATGTAATTTTTTGTTCTAATAGTTTTTACTTGATCATCTCAAACAAAGTAAGTTTTTTTTTAGATAATTAAAGAACCAAAATTGGGCTACACACACTTTGAAAAAACCACAAAAACTAGCTCAACTGGAACTTCCTCTATCCATACCATCAAGCCCGAAAAATGCCCTGCTATCTTAGCCAAAATATGCATAATTGAGTTGGCCAATCTAGGTATATAAGAGAAGCAGTGCCATCAAAATTCCTTGCATGTAAAAGTTGATCCTTGAAGAAGATGACCAAACTATGAAAATTGGAACTTTTGTTTCTGAAGAGCCCTTACAATAGACAATGAATCCCTTTCAAACTGAACGTCCCATAGGCCCAATTCAACCACAAAATCCATAGCCCTTACAGCTGCGAAGGCCTTGGTACAATCCGCATCCACCCAACTATGAATCTTCTCAGATAAGAATGTAATTACGATGCCTTGAAAATCCCGAACAATCATACCAACCTTAATCGCCCTTAAACAAAGTAAGATTTAAAGTTTTATTTTTCTACTTTCCAATAATGTAAGTCCTCAATAAGTAAAATATTGAATATTCTTTTCATTTTAAGTAACCGACCTTCATAAATAATCAAAACAAAAAATGATATAATGGCTCCTAATAAATCACTAAATAATTAATACATATACAATAGAGAAAATTGTCGATAAATTCACTCTAGTAATTCTCCAAGGCATTAGATCTAGTTGATTTTTTTGTTGGTGAGAGATCTACCCTTTAGAAGTCCTTTTGTTTGTTTTAAAAGATATTATGTTTCCAATTTTACCTCTTAATTTATCTGTAGACTTTTTTTGGCTATCTGTTCAAATTTTTTTCTATCTATTCAAAATTTTTAACTATATATTTTTTTTATCTATTTAATTTTGTAACTATCTATTCAATTAATTTCCTTTATCTGTTCAAATTTATATATATATATATGTTCAAAATTTTCAACTATCTGTTCAAATTTTTGAACTAAATATTTTTATTTGTTCAATTTTGTAACTATCTGTTTAATTTTATTTTTTTTTTTTATCTATTGAAATACCTAGCCAAACAAAATTCTATCTGTTGAAATTCAGAGCCAAATTAACCCTATTGCAATACCAAGCCCTTATATGTTCAAATTTTGAGCAGATTTGTCATTTTATCTGTTCAAATCCTACGATCTATTGAAAATTTGAACATATTTGTTTCTTTACAACATTATCATCATCATCAACAACAACAACAACAAAAAAGAAAAAAAAATAATTAATCAAAAAAATTTGAAAGTCACTATCTGTTAAAATCAATAACCACCACTACCACATCCCACAGCCTCTTTCTTCTTTTCTCCCAACAATTCTGTCTATCCTTACCTCGGATCTGATATCCACAACTTCAATAACCAGCAACAAGGTTACTACAATAGTTTAAGAAATTACATATGTGGGTTTATTGAGGATTTTTAGATAGAAATCAAAAGAATGAATTATATATATAAATATATAGATACCTACAAAGACAAGTAGAGAGAAGAACACTCTCTGAGTTTTCTGACGGTTTCATTATCCTCACAATCACCGAACCCAATCACAACCTTCTTACCTCTGCCACCATCGCCAGTCGGTTTTGGCAGTTCGTAGATTTGACCGCTCTTCTGGATCTCCATCTACTTCTTGATTCGTTTCGTGTACCCGAACCACCTTTACTTCACTAGATTTGTCACCATCATGTCGGTGTTAATGCAACAAGGGTTTTCCTCGGTAAATGTGCTAAGGGGATGTATTTGGAAACGAAGCAAGTTTATTAATAAATTTCATAATATTGTCTATAAGCTTTAAGTAAATCTTTAATAATCTTGATTGGATACCATAAGATTATGTTTTAGGCAAATTACATCGGTGATTCTTACATTTTGTCACTAGTGCTATTTTGGTACCTATATTTTTAATTAGCTCAATTTTGATCCTTAATTTTAGATTTTATGCCAATTTGGTCCAATTGATAATACCGTTAATACTTTTGATAAAAAATAAAAAAATAAAAAAAAATTATCACCGAATTAATTGAGGTTAACTCACTGAGTTGAGTAGACTTATAATTTTTCCTTTAAATTCATGACACATGCCACATGCCACTTATGTGCTTATTTTTTATTAAAAAATGCTAACAATTGTATTCAGTTGGACTAAATTGAGACACAATATTCACCCAAAAAAAATTGAGACACAACCATAAATTCATGATGAAAATATAATTAATCGAAATTATAGGGAGCAAAATAACTTAAGGATCAAAATACAAGGACTATCAATATAATTTGCTGTTACGTTTTTTTATAAGCTTGATTTTTCAATAAAATTAATTTGGGGGACTTACGTGTAGGTTGTAATAGGTGGATTTATTGTCTAATAGGTCCTATGATAATTAATGATGTTTTTCATAAAATATTATTAAAAAAAAGTCAATAATTGATAATTTTCAGTGACAGTCTGAAAATTTTGTCACAAAAAATGTCGCTAACTATAAGTTTTAGCAACAACTTAAAAAAAATCGTCACAAAAAAATGTCACTAATTTTCAACTTTCAGTGACAATGTGAAAATTTTGCCACATAAAAACGTTACTAATTGCAAGTTTTAGCAACAATTTATACAAACTGTGACCCAAAAAAAAAAAATTTCTAATTGTCAATTTTAGCAACATGCAAAAAATCGTCACAAAAAATTATTTGTAGCAATGATTTTATTAGGACTTTATAGGAATTAAGTTCAACTATTAGGACCTATTGATAATTTATTCTAAAATTAAATATAACGCTTATTACACTTTTATTAAACTGGATTACAAGCTATGAATGGTTATAAATTGATGAGATTTTATAAGTGTTTTATTTTTGTTTTTATTATTGCTACTGTTGCTTTCTTTTTTCTTTTTTTTTTCTTTTTTTTGACTTTTGGGGATTTTTTTAATTTTTTTGCTGAAGATGCTTTGGGTAAATTTCTTTTTTGCCTATGTGGTGCAGTCTATCTGGGTTGTTTATATTTTTTTTTTCTATTCTAGCAGTCTATGCCAAACTATTTGGTATAACTTCTCGTACAATTTTTACATTTTTATTAGGTAAAAATAACTTAAATAAGTTGATAAAAGTAGATTTCAAAAAACTAGGTGACATGTTACTTTTGACTTTTATTTTTAGATTATCAACTTTTAATTTATAATAAATTGTACCAAACAACACCATTATTATTATTAATATATTTTTTTGATTGGGCCAAATAAGAACCTTTAGTGACCCTAATTACAAGTCTTTTTATGTGGAAAAAAATGGATTGTTAAAAAGTTTTAGAGGGATTTTTGTAAACGAAATCAAATTATGTGGAAAAAGAAATGCACGATTTTTTAGAGTCATAGAAAATTTAGAATTTAATTAGAAGCATCAAAAATTAGAATTTTTGTGACATGTGTCTTTCAATATTTAAAAAACCTACCCCATATGCTTAGATTTTGTATAGAAAGCCTCTTCAAATATTGATTAGGAATTTTAAACAAGGCTTCTTTAATTTTAACCTAAATCTTCAATGACAATAAAACTATGCATCTAAAATTTTTATATAGAATTTTTGTATAGAATTTATTTTAAATGTGTAATTTAAATTTAATTTTTATATTGTAGGGGATGAATTGAAATTACAGATTATGTTTTTTAGGTATTTTTGGGTAAATTACAATTTACATTCCTACACTTTGCACCAAATCTCACTTTGGCCCTTATACATAAAATCATGACAGTCAACTCACTGCACTTTTTGTTAAATCCCACTTTGCTTCTTACACATGAAATTGCAATAGTCAACCCCTTGTTATTTTTGGTCAAATCTCACTTTAACCCCTATATAAGTGTCAATTTTCCATTTTTGTTACTCAGTCGTCTAAATCTTTAAAATAATCTAATTATGTGATAACAATGTGATGACAATACCAGGGTAAAAAAGGAAAATCATCTACATTTTTCTATCAATACATACTTTATACCAAAATTTACATCAAAATATGACGGTATTAGGTTAAAACAAAACGTTTATTGTAAACAATTAAGAAGATGAACTAGAGTTTTGCATAAATTGAAATCACGAAACTCTGTTTTTCACGGTAACACAATCTTTTATCTATTCATCTTTCTTTCTCTTTATTTTCTTTGTTGCATTTTTATTATTTCAAAAGCTCTACTTTCTTGCATTTTCATCCCAAATTTTGCCATACGAACATATATATATATATACATATATATTGTATTATATAATTCTCATGTGCTTTTCACTTAGGGAAAAGTGTATTGGTGGGAATATGAATGATTTTTCTCTTTTACCCTTATTTCGTAGTCATATTTTTGTCACAAAACTGGATTTTGTTAAAGATTTGAAAATGAAATAACAAAATAGGGACACTGACACTTGTATAGAGACTAAAGTGGGATTTGAGTAAAAGTGCAGGGGGTTAACTGTCACGATTTCATGTGTAAAGACCAAAGTGGGACTTCACCAGAAGTACGAGTGGTTAACTGTCATGATTTTACATATAGGGACCAAAGTAAGATTTGATACAAAGCGTAGAGGTGCAAAGTGTAATTTACCTAGTATTTTTTTATGACATTTAATCTCATTCAGTTTCTATATATTTTTTCATTAATCTGATATTAATGAGACATATTATAATTAACTTACATGTAATATTAGGACAAAATTAAAAGTGAAATGTTCAAAGTAAGTTTTTGGTGAAGTGTAGACATTTGATAAGAAAAATATCATGTGTGGCTCATAGGTCAGTTTTTAATCAATTTTATTAATGTCAGTGAATGGAAGAGTAACATTGAAACTTAACTTAAAGTTTAAGAATTTGCTTGTTACAATTTAAAGGAACTAAGTGCAAATGTATTGTATTCACAGCGAAAGATATTACATAAGGTTAGATATCGTTCCAGTAGACGAAAAACATTTTAAATCCACAAGGAAGACATGGAATTTGGGAGGATTCCAAGCTCATCACAAAAGTTATGTTTTTACTTTCAATTTAACTTTTTATTTAATCTTTACTCGTCAAATTGTTTCAAAAATTCTTAACTACTTGTTCTACATTAATAATTCACCCTCTACTAAAACTATTCGGTAAGTCTTTTGTGATCTTGATTACAAGATTTATTTTTAAAAAATGACGCATAATCTAGTGTTTATAAAAGCATAATCTCATGTAAACAACTATTTAGCAAATAATTACTTAAATTACTAGATATAGTAATTTTGGTCCCTATTTTGTTGTAACCAAGTACGACCTTGGAAAGATGTAAGCCATTAAGGCATATGAATATCTGTTTAGCTTTCATTCTTTATTTCGTCATGTAACACATGCTGTAGATTCAGGATGAACAATTGATGAATATATATCGCATATGTCACATTTTATACATTAGCTCTGATTAATGAAAGCTTTTTATTGCATCTATATCACTTTGTACTGGTGATTGCAGTTGAATTATTGTAATTATTTTGGGGGCTTTACAACTTGGTAGCAAAGTATACCGGGTTTGAATACTTTGGGTTCGTGGGAAGTAGTTATTACCACAATGGGTTTGTCTCGCATGATAGAAACATTAGTATATATGGTATGCTATGTGATAACATGTTTATGTGATTATATGGGTATAGGATTTAATTTTTAGGATGTTGATTGAGTCTACGAGTTTCTAGAAGTCCTATTAGAAAAGCACTTGATCATTGCTATTTCTAATTGGAACTCTGGCAACGCCGCAGGACGGTCATTATCCGTAAATGAAATTTGTATGTGTTTATTTTATGTGGAGTGAATTACTGTTGTCCACTACTTTAGGACGCGAGTGTGTTAGTTTCGGTACATTTGTAAATGTGCTAATCTATTCTGTTACCTTCATTAGGATGTCAAGACGTGGACGTGGCGGTGGTAGGCGTAGTAGGCCTAAAAGGCATGAGGGGTCTTTACCGGATGAGATTCCGGCACAGGAAGAAGGGATTGGTTAGGCCAATGTGGCCGAACCAGTTGGTCAACAGGCTATGGGCGCCTTGGCCTGTGAAATGGCCAGAGCATTACGGGAGTCAATGGACATTCTCAGAGCTAAGAATCAAGTCCAGGTCCAAGCAACTGAGGTAGGGCCGTCATTCTTGAAGCAAGAGGTTTTTCGGTCAAATCTAGATGAGTTTGTAGGTGATCCCAAGGAGCCACTGAAGAAAGATGAATGGCTAGAGCAAATAGTAAAACATTTGAGATGTTTGGCATCAAGGACAACCAGTTGCGAGTGACCTTGGCATCTTTCCAACTGAGGCAGGCCGTCATTCTTGAAGCGAGAGTTTTTCCGGTCAAATTTGGATAAGTTTGTGGGTGATCCCAAGAAGCCACTGAAGGCAGGTGAGTAGCTAGAGCAAATAATGAAAACGTTCGAGATTCTTGGCATCGAGGACGACCAGTTACAAGTGACCTTGGCATGTTTCCAATTGAAGGAAGATGCGGGTCAATGGTAGAAGTATGCGCGGGGGCGCATTAGGGTGACATGGGAGGCTTTTGTCAGCGCCTTCCAGGACAAGTTTCTACCTCTCACGGTTAGGAAGAAGTTGAGAGACCAGTTCTCCAAGCTTTTACAGTTGAGCACTTCGGTGGCCGAGTTTGAGGCCATATTTATTAGCTTGTCGAGGTTTGCATTGGAACTCGTGACGATTGAGGAGCATCGTTGTTTAGAGTTCGAGAAGCGATTGAGGACTGAGCTCATGTTCAAAGTGGTCGGGTCAATGTTTAGAGACTATGGACGCCTTGTGGAGGCGGTGACTCATCTTGAGATCACAATGCAGATAAAGAAGGAGATGATGAGGGGCTCTAGCAGGAGTTAGGATGTTCGGGGGTACAGTAAAAGGCAGAAGGGTCTCACTCCACAACAGTCGTAGGGAGCTTAGTCGAGGTCCACCTTTCCAGTGCCGAGTTTAGGTTCTCAGAGAGATGGTCAAGGAGATTTCACTTGTTACAAGTGTGGCTAGTTAAGCCACAAGTCTCCAACTTGTCCACAGAAAGGATGAGGGCAGCGATCTGCATCATCTTTGGCTCGTTCTCAGAGTCAGAGTCAAGGGAGAGGCTAGCCGCTCACTTGTTATCTGTGTGGGCAGGCGAGGCACATAAATAGATTTTGGCCTCAATTGGGTGACACACTTGGTGCGTCTGGTTCGAGATAGACACAAAGCCACCAGTCTACATAGTCAACACAGGCCTCAAGGACCAATCAAGGAGCCTCTTCGACTCAGTCAGTGCATCAAGTTTATGCTCTAAGGGGTGAGCAGGTTGAGCAGAGACCTACAGTGTGTATATATGGTATTACCACGCCAGATTTAGTACCAACGCTTTCGATAGTGATAGGTACCTTCTTATTTTGCAATTTAGTTGCTAATATGTTGATTGATACGGATGCATCCCATTCATTTATCTCGTTTGCATTTGTATCGGTTTTGAGATTAGAGTTGACTTAATTAGCATCTCCTATATGTATAGAATCACCTATTGCTGCTTAAGTATGCCTTTATAGACAGAACCTTGGCAAAAAAAAATTAAAAATTTGGACTTAAAAAATTCAAATTTAAACTTTTTGCCCGATGGCACTTTATAATTTGGTTTGAGTCCCCATAGAACCATACATCCATATGTAATATGATTTTGTTGGGCGCATGATATATCATATATGGGCTCTTTTGGAAAATGGCTAAAAATTAATTTTTAATTTTTAATTTATTTTTAGTCATATTATTTATCTATTTTTTTACATATCTTTTATTAAAAAAAAACTAAAAAAATTAAAAATTTAATTTTTAATCAACTTTTCAAAATAATTCTATGCATAGGGACATTATTCTACACGAAAAGAGGAGAGGAAGGAGAAAAATAAAAAAATAAAATAAAGCTGCTTAAAATAAAACGTGATGGGTTGGGTGTGCCGCGTGCCTGTCCACTCTTGTGGTTTTGTGTCGGTGTGTGAAGTGTCTGCAGCATTTGGTAGGGAGAGTTATTACAATTTAGTGGGGACACACACTGACAAAGAATCAATTCAATGTCCAACATTTTTTTTTTCCTTCTCATCATAAAGATCTAACTATCAATACATAAGTCTTCTTTTAAATTAATATTGATTTTTTTAGGTGACTTTTTGTGTAAGAATTTTTTTAAGAAAAATAATTTGTTCCTCTAAAAATATCTTCTTAATCTCTTTAATGTATAAAACGACGTCATTTTAGAAAAATTATTATTATTATTATTTTTTTTTGTCTTGGTATGAAATTTAGGGAGATTAGGGGGCCAAAAATTAGGACTCCCTAGCACAACCCTTTTTTTAATTTAGTTTTTATAGTCTTGTTTGATTTGATTTTTTTAATTTTTATAAAAGAAAAAGTGTAATAATTATAATTTAGATATACATTTTATCTTATTAACTTATGTAGTCAATTTTATTTTTTTTAGCTAAAAATCTAAAACCAAACGAAATTTAATTGTGGGTTTTTTTTTTTTTTTCATTTGCAGGGTAAATTTAACTAGGGTAATTTACACAAAATATAATTTATACTGAACTTTTGATATAATTACATTTTTTTAAATATGATTAAAATTACTTGAAGTAATATGGATGGTGAGTAGATACTGAAATAAAAAGGATAAACACATATTTTAGTTAAAAATATATGACAATATCATTTTTTTTTATATGACTAATGGATTATTTAGAGAGAGAGAGAAAAAAAAAAAACTTAATTTTAATGTGGATTAAAATCTCAAAACAAAAATATCAGAATGATAGTGTTTTTTCCAATGGACTTGACTCTCTCTAGTTGGTTATTCCAACTGGACAGTCTAATCTGGCTCATTTTAAGTTCTTCTCAATAATTCAAGCTATTCAATATGTAGGGTTCGTCGAGTATTTTCATTTTTATAAAAAATAACGTTATTCAGATATCAATAAGTACTTGATCATATCACATTTGTGTCAATAATTTATTTTTAAAATCATACTTATGGTTAGTGGTGTGTATGGTGCGGTTCGAACGATTTGAGAGTAAATTTATAAATCAAACTGTGAATAAAAGATTGACAGATAACCAAACCGTGGCTTGAGCGGTTTGAGATAGTTTCAGTTTATTAGTTGATTGAAAAATATTCCTAAACAATTAACAATCATTTACATAATATATAACACTAATCTGCATAATATTTTTCATATATATAAGACAAACTAATTTTACATAATATTTTTCATATATATAATTACTAATTTGTATCAAATTTCACATCTTAAATCTCTCTCACACTCATTTTTATTTTAATATTTTATTAGAGGTTAAAAAATATATGTATAACTATAGTTACAGCTGAGCATAGGGTTATCCGATCTACGAAAATCGCCCAACCCGAACCGGTCGGGCCTATTTGGGCAGTTTCACAGAATTATTAGGGTTGGATGCAGTTTAGAATTTTTCAATTTCACAAAAAATCGCCCAACCTGAACCCACCCGCATCTGTATACAATTGTTTTTTAAACCCTAATCTTCTCTTTTCTTACTCACTTTGATTTGATTGTCAAACTTGTAGGCTCTAACATTATAATATTATAATGATATTACACATTGCCTTGTTTAATACTTATTATTCAATTGAAATTATTCAATTTTTTGCAAATCTAATTATGTGATTTTTTTTTCTATGTTAGTTTTTATTTAATTTTCATTCTAATTTTTTGTAATCCGGCTTTAATAGTGGATATTGTTGAACCTCCTGCAATCAAAAATATTTTAAAAATAAGAAAAAAACAAGTCGAAAAACAAATTTTTAAAAGAAAAAGCTTAATCTGCAAACCACCTGCACATTTGTAAACCCTATCCGCACAAACCGCAACCCGCATTGCGGGCCGTTGCGGGTTCAATTTTCCCCAAACCTCAAACATGTTGGCTAGTCCAAACCCAAACCGAACCGTCAAAAACTGATCCGCGAGCACCCTTAACTATAGCGAAACTATAGCGACCCCGGTCTTTTTCCATTTGGTGGTTGTATCCGGACTTACGTTTCGTAGATTCTGTTGTTATATATTTGTTGTTGTCATCCTTTAATTCCTTATTTTTGAGTTATAGGATGTATTTGACAGGTTTGTTACAGGTTGAGAGTGTTTGGGAGCAAAGGGTTGCTGCCTAGAATTTTGGTCCTTCGCTCGAGCGAGAAGTTTGTCGCTTGAGCGATATCTTTGTTTTGTTCCGTCGCTCGAGCCAGCGTTTCTTCGTTCGAGCCAGCGACTGCATCTAGGTATAGACCTGAGAGCTGTGTTTGTTGGCTCGAGTGAGCTCTTCTTCGCTCGAGCGAGCTGGTTTGTTCATCGCTCGAGCGTGCGTTTGGTTGCAGACCTGAGGGTTTGAGTTGTTGACTCGAGCGAGCAGTCTGTCGCTCGAGCGAGATTTTTTCTATGTCTGGTCGCTCGAGCGACCAAGTCTTCACTCGAGCGAGCCTGTTTTATTTAAATATGCAGCAGCGGTTTTAAACATCTTTTTTTCAGCCTCTTTTGTTTTAAAAACCCTAAGTCTGTATTTTCTCTCCCTCTACACACCTTCTCTCTTAGGTTTGATCTACTTAGAGTGTATTTCTACCCTAGGTCCTTTGTTAAAAAGATATAGTGGGTCGAGGGCTTCACTTTAATCTGAACAATCTTGGGTTTGGAGCACATTGGGTTTTGCCATCTTCTCCATTTGAGTTCTTCACTTCGAGGTAGGGATTCCCTACTCCATATTATAGGTTTTGACCTAAGTTTTGGTATTTTTGATATGTTGGTGTCATTTAGTAATTTTGGAAAAACTAGGGTTTGTGTTATAATTTGAGAAATAGGGAACTGTTTATATATTAAATTCCATGTGATTGTGAGTCATGATAAATGACATTGGTAGTGTCAGGTTGATTAAAATTGAACCTTAGGGTTAATTTTGAGGAAAGGGGGAAAAGCCCTAGTTGTTATAATAAATTAATTTGTATAATTAATTTAGAGAAAAATGTGGAATTAAGTTTAATTCTCGGAATTTGGGGAATTATGAATTTAAATGGTGTAGTCGGATACTTTAATCACTCACCTATGAAAATATAGAGTTTACATTTGTGGGTACATTTATTTCCTGTTTAGAAATAACTGTTTTGGGCTATCGGTGAAGGATAGTCGTGATTGTTGTAAACATTGCATGTTGATTAGGGAAAACTGAAACTAATCACATTAAATGAGTCATTGAAATTGACAGTTGAATTAATACAGCGAATTTGTGTATTGATTGAATATTGTGTATGACAAGTGTTTAATACATTGTATATGCATATTGTTTGGGAGGAGATAGGGGATGTATTCCATGGTTTGAGGAAAGATAGGGGATGGACTCTCAAACTTGTTTAGGAGGAGAAAGGGGATGGACTCCATTAGTACAGCAAATCTGTGTACTTATTGTTGTATGGAAGTGTATTAGTACAGCATATATGTGTACTTATCAATTGATGGAAGTGTTTTATTATGTGCCTTAGCCTCATTTAATTGTTAAGATCAGAAGAAATATTAATTTGAGATGTAGTCTCAATTTGTTGTTTGGCCAGGTTCTGAGCTATGTCTGTATAATGGGAAAATTGGATAAATAATGGAAAGTGAAACTGTATTGTGATAAAAGTGATTTATAAGTGTAACCATCTATTGAATGTTATTGCTTTAGTCAATTCGTATATTTGGTTTAGTATATTTCTGCTGGGCTGTGGCTCACCCTATACGGGAACATCATTTTCAGGTCCAAGTGATATGCTACCTCCAAGGACTTAGCTTGGGAGGATTTGGAGTTGAAGACTCTTTCTTTTTAGTTAGCTAGTTTGTTATTTTGATGTTACATATAATTACAAGCCAAGGGTTTAACCTGTAGTTGAGTTAGTGCTCATTTCTTTTATGTCCAAGTATTGGCTTGGAAAGATGTAAGCCCGTAGGGCATTTACTTTCGTTATTACATGTAATGTTTTCTTTTAAGAATATTCTGATGAATGGAATAATATTTTATTTTCTTATGTCGATGCATGTCAATATTGTATGTATTTTGGGTTAAATTTGAGGGCGTGACAGAAGCATACAGGTTTTGAAGACGAATTATAAATTTTAAAATTTAATCCATGGTTAGCAAATAGATCTGTGCAGATCGGTATGATTTTAGCAGATTGTGTGATATTTTGCACGACCCTACTTACTATTGACACAAATTTGAACAAACTAAGTGATTACTGATATCCGATCAACTAAATTTTTTTCAGAGACGAAATACTCAACGAACCCTACACATTAAATTATTCAAATCATCAATGTGGGCAGCGGCAAAGTTAGCTAAGGCCCGGGAGGGCACGTGCCCCTAAAGTTTTGATAATTGGACTACTACCCATATATATGAATATTATATATTATTTATTCCTAATAAAACTATAATATTATCCCTCCATAAATCATGTAACATTCTTTGTATTTTTAAAATTTTAAAAATGTTTTATTATATTCTCTTCTTTATTTTGTACACTCTTAGCTATCATGTCAAAGTAAGAATTGAATCAATTGATAATTTATTTTTTAATATGTAATTTGTTTAGTTGGTTTTTTTTATTTTATTTATTTTTAGTTGAGTTGATAGTATTGAACTTATTAATTGTAAATTGAGTTGTTTGTTTGTTTCTATTGTTGGGTTAATAGAAGTTAATTGTTGATTATGAATTTATAAATCACGTTGATATAAATCTCATGATAATTATAATATTATATTTTATCGATTGACAAAAAATAAAGAAAAAAGTATATAAATTTAATAATATCTCATTATTATTTGTTATAGGGAGAAAATAAAAAATTTAATATTATGATTAATATGTATCCTTCTATTTTAAATTTTTTATTCCATTACTGGATATGAGTTTTATAGTGAACCCATGAAAACCCAACACCACTATCAAATATGATTTTGGACCGAAGACCAGTCTAATTTTTTTTTTAAAAATTTGAAGGAGGTAAATTATGAACTTTTAATATCAAGTTGATTTGTGATCATTCAATGCATTAAATGGTAGTACCTACTTTAATTTTTTTATTATTAGTTTTTTAACTTGGCTTTGAAAGTGATCGTTTTAGTGTTTACAATCATTTATTTTAAAATTTTAAAAAATATATTAATAATATTACCCATAAAAAAAATTATACAAATAAATAAAATTAAAACCTTTTCTTATTAACTGATGTGTCATACAATAGCAAAATTTAGAAATTAAACCCGCTTTAATAATATGAGAGCCTCATCAGAGAGTAAAAAAAACAGGTTGTAAATTTTGTTAATTTGTAAAGTCTTACTTGCATTAAAATATTGGTACTCCTCATTGCTTTCCTATAGTCGTGCAAAAAAATCAATAATTTATTTTTAAAATTATACTTGTAATCCATTTTTAAATAAAAAAAATATGATAAATTATGATTACAAATTTATTTAATTTTTTTTATGAATAATTACAAATTTATGGTCTATTATGAGCCCACATGTTAGAATTATAGTTTCATCCATAATGATGCCGTATATTGATAGAAGAAAAGGGCTTGCTTGATGTTATTATTATTATTATTATTTAAATTCAAAGTTAACAATTATAAAATTAAAATTAAAAGTACTATTTTCTCAAATTTTTTATTTAAATTATTTTTGTCATATAAACGATAAATATAATCTGTACCAAACATTTTGATATAAATTCTCAAAATAAAAAATAAAAGTAGTTAATACACAAAACAGGATCATAGTAGTACATAAATACAGAAACGACCATAATGAATAAATGCCAAGTGATAAATAATTGAATTTTCAGAAACTTTGGTCTTACTTTAAAAATCAGCATTCATCTCCATCAATTCTACTCAAACATGGAGAAAATGATTCACCACCTTTGAAAAAGGATACAAAACTAGTAAATACACTTTTCACAAAGTGTAAATGATAATAGAAATTTTTTAAAATGACGTTAAAATATATGCTTAATTTAAGTGTAAATGATAATAGAAATTTTTTTAAATGACATTAAAACATATGCTTAATTTAATTATTAGAAGGTTTGGTATCAATGAGGCTGAAATTAGATATTTAGAGAATGTAAATAAATGAAGATTAATATTGTATTTGGATCTTGAATTTTTTCTTTTTGCAAAGCCAGTTGTTAATTTAGGAGTTAGTCTCCCTACCTTTACAATACTAAGGGCTCTTTTGGGAAAGGGAATAAAACGCATGGTTTGCGTTTTGGAAGTAAGCGCAGGTTGCGTTTTTTGTCTCATTTGTGATGTGTAAAAATCAAGTTAAAAAATTACATAATTACTCTCAATATTTATATTTTGTAAGTTTGGGTAAAATGTAATTTTTTAAGTTGAATGAGGATATTTTAGTCAAATCACTCCCAAAAAGTTTGGTTAAAAGCAACTTTTTACCAACTTCCCAAATCACTTTAAAAAATCTTAATTAAAAGCAAAAAAGTTAATTTTTACCATCTTTCCAAAATAGGCCTAAATGCTTGTCTCCTCAATTCAACTTCCCTTTAGAAAGAGTTGAATCCATAAACTTTCACCTTAAAACCAAGTCTTTAGGAGAATTATAGTGGCCAATTAAGCTAGACCTAGTTGTTATTTGAATATTGAATTTGTGAATTTATGGAGGCGGGGAAAGACAAATGAAGGAAAAAAAAAAACTTATAATTTATTTAGTTTCTCTATATTTTTTTCTTTTATCTTCACAAATTTCCATATGAATCAAAAATCAAAACATAACTTAAAGATCGGGAATAACAAAAAAAGGACAAATTGGCGATAATCCACTTTTATGTGTATATGGCATATTTATTTTGATTTTAAAGACATAGTTAACAAAAATATATTTGTGAGAATAACAAATTATTATTTTAATGACCTCTTCTTCTTCTTCTTTTTTGTCTTTTTATATTTTTAACCTTTGTACATTTTATATCTCTATTTTCTCTTTTTATTTTCGCACACTATTATCAATAGCCACCGGCAATGAACAGATAAATAGGCATATAAATAAAAATAATATAATTTTTTAAATTATTATTAGTCTTATAAACAAACAAAAAAAAAAGCAAAAAAAAAAGAGAGATAATTATTTTAAATTTTAAAATTTAAACTATTGGGCCGTGTGCCTTAACAAAAAACTAATCATTATCTTTGCTCACCCTTTGATTAGTCACAAGATTTGAGAAATTCTTTCATCTTAAGTTTTTGGCATGCATTGCAATTTATCTCACTTTTTTTTTTTTTTTTGCCTTTTTCTACACCGAGTATGATCTTTTCAAGTTAATAAATTAGATTAACACAATCAGACATTCGACGTTTATAAATCTTGAACTCCAAACCTCCATCTATAAACCTAAATGCACAACTACTAGAACAACGCTTAAGTTCTTGCCATTTTTTTATATTAAAAATAAATAAATAAATAAACAAAACAAAACTCATTGCCATACCTAATTTGATAGCAAATTTTTGTGCTCCCTTTCACTTTGATATTTTTAAAATTTTTAATTTTGATAAAGAAAAACTTTCATCTGAGCATGATGTAGGACAAGAAAGTTGGATCATATTTTTAGACAGATCAATCAACCTATTTACTTAGGTTTAGCATGATGTTTTTTACCTGGCTTATTCTCATTGCCACCTTAATTGAGAGTCTTATATGTTACCTAAATCTATTGCTTTCGACCTTAAAAAATAAAAATGAAATGAAAATGAAAGGACAACTCTAAGGTACTTTTTGATGTAGTCTAAGGCACCGTTTGAGAAGTGGTTTTGTAGGCTTTTTTGGTTATTTTAGCCACAAAAAATAAAATAGGCTATTTTAGCTACAACAAACAAAACATCACATCCAACCCATAATCATTACATTCTTCTCTCACAAAAAAAATCAAAAAAGCTAAAAAGCCAAAAAGCCCTTCCCAAATCAAACTTTTTAGCCCAGGCTAAAATAGTCAAAAAAGTCAAAAAGCCAAGAAGCCAACCTACTTCTAAATAGGTTATTCTTCAACTTAAATAAATAAATAAAAGACAAGTCTAGGTGAGGGATACCTCTAAACTAAAAAATTAGGATCCATTACATTTTCATCTTATGAAGTATGACTATTTTCTCACTTTAATCCCTTAAAGAAAATATTCCTTCACTTTGGTCTCTAAACTATCAAATTCTTCTCATTTGGGTCCAAAATGTAAATAGAATAAATTACACTTTTACTCCCTAAAGTATGTAGATTTTCCTACTAAAAACAATGTAACTTTAAAAAAAAAAGGGTAAGTAATATCTCCTAATCATAACTTGTTACATCATCTATTAAAAAATTATCTCACAACACATGAATCTTCACTTTTCCCACCTTCTCTTATCTTGTACGTACTTTCTTAGTCCACTCCTATAATCGACTATCTCTCCTCCCTCACCATATCTCCAAAACTAATCTTCTCTCTACTCCCAACTCACCATCTAATCTCCACTAGTTTCCGTACTTTGATTTGCAGTCACTTTGCTCCTCAAATAACATAGACCAATTGTAATTTTTCATTTCGTTCATGTGATATCAAGTTGATTTTGAGATTGAAAGGATAAGAGTTTGGGTTTGGATTTGAGTTTGGGTTTGGGGATGGTTTTGAGATTAGGCTGGATTTGAATTTATGGACGAAAGTGAAGAAAAATTATTTTTAAGGACAAAAGTGAAAAACCTAATCTTCAAAATTTCTAAATTGCCCCTTAACTGTGACAGAAGTTGATAATTAGACTTTAAGTAAAAAATGACAAATAGTTTAGGGAGTAAAGTGGGAAAATCTCTTCTTTAAGTATCAAAGTGAGAAATGACCATAATTTAAGGGACAAAGGTGTAATTTACCCTAAAAATCATCATTCAGCTTAGAATAAGCCTATTATTTTATTTTATTTTTTAATTCAGCTATGCCATGCAGGTTTACTATATGTTAACCAATACGACTTTGTTTCGATTTCTTGCCTTCAAAGATGATGAAATTTCATCCACCTATAAGATATTTAAGATACCAAATGTATTTATTTATTTTTTTAATACAAACTTGAATTTGGAATGTTCTGAAACCATTTTTTTTTTTTTTTTTAAAAAAAAAAAAAAAAAAAAAAAAACCCTCATAGAAGCTATAAGATTTTGGTGGTAAATCCCTTGAATTACACTCCATAGATTTTGGTTTAAATTGTTCTTTAGCACCTCAACATTGTTTTCAGTAGGTTGGAGGGTTTGGGGTCTGTTGATGTAAACAAAATAGACAGAACATCAACCTTGAAGCATGGTTTTGGATTGATTTCAAAATAAAATAAATGAGAAATTGGTCTTATTTTCATTTTTCTTTTCTTTGGCTAAGTTTGGTGAGGATGAAAGTGGTGGAAAGTGATGGAAATGAAAAATAAATAAATTTTTTTTCTAAGTTTGTTTAGCAATAAAATGGTGAAATTTACAAGATAGTAAGTATTTTGAAAAAATTACATGTCAGTGGGGTTTTCAAAAATTAATTATATATTCGTAAAAAAATGTTTATGATTTTACTTTTTAATATTATGAAGTCTACCACTAATTTGAAAATATTTTTCTAAACATACATTGAAATGAAATTATCCCTGTTTATTTATTTATTTTTTAGTACAACTCATGTTGCATGACAACTAAGCTTTTAGTCTCTTGAAGAAAAAAAAAAAAAAAAAAAAGGAAATACGAGAAAGTTTTAGGACTAGTTTGAGGAAGACAGATTATCTTAATTATAATTTTAATGTATTATGTAGTTTCTAGTATAAAAAAATAATTATCTGTTTGGGGGAGAAAAGATTGGCTATACACCTAATTTTTGGCATGGTGCATAAAGTGATTATTTCGAGATTTAAACTCATAATCTCAAGGTTATTAGGTTAAGATTTTACCATTGAATATATGTAGTTTTTGGTATATGTAATTTTTTTTTTTTCGGATCGGATATATGTAATTGATTAATTATATTTAAGAAAGAAAAGAAGAGGAGAGAGAATGGAATAAACATATCCTTGGAGAATAACTTTTATTTTTTTTGATTAATAAAGCCATAGAGAATGAATTTTTTATCTTTCTGCTTGTTTGGTTGAGTTGAAAGGAAAGAAATTTCTGCCATTACACCTTTTCTTTTCTTGGATCATATGGTGAGGGGTAGCCCTCTCCTTTCTCATTAGCTCCCAACCTATCAAGTTGGTTGAGACCTTTCATTTTATGACCTCAATTTTATAAACTATACCTTTATTTATTTATAAGAATCAAGCACAATAAGAATATGAAAAGGATAATACATCACGCAGCAGCGATACTTGTGTCAAGGCATCATATTGGTAATATGGTTTGATGTATTCAAAAATAATTTGGACTTAATTATTGAGATCCAATCTCACAACCCATTAGACAAAAGGAGTGCAAGCCATCGATTGGGAAAGTCAAGACGACCTCATCATTTTTATTATGGAATGTTTTGATAAGATGATTAAAAATTAATTTTTTAATTTTTTTTTGATTTTTTGACTCTTTTTTTTTTTGGTGAGAGAAAGTGAATTAAAAGTTAAGAAGTGACTTTTAACTCACTTTCTAAAATATCCCAACAACGACTTTTCAACCTAGTCTGTAAATTACACTGAGTTATTCAGGGAGTCTTCCTAACCTAAGAACGAACACGTAGTTTGTATGAAAAATGTTTGGTACCTCTTATTTTATAGCTCTAAAAGAGTTCTAATTATGTGACTCTAATCCATGTATAATTATTATTATTTTTATAGGTATTTTTTCTTTTAAGTTGTCAACTTATTAGAGCTCTATTTAAAACTCTTCAATTAAAGCTATATATCATTACACATTAATAAGATAAAATATCATATTTAAATCATAATTATTTTATTTTTTTCTTATAAAAATTAAAAAAATCAATTCAATTAAACTTTTAAATTCCAAGTTAAAATAGTTGAAGAAGCAATCTACTTTCCAAACGAATACGTATGGACACGATCTGGAGTTGTCCTCCACTATAACCGTCAGTAACTAGAAGGGCATGCCTTGAAGCCTCAACCTCTTAGCTTGACGGTGGCCCATGTGGCATTCTCCAATTAGAGGAAAGTCCAATAGAGTTATTCCTTTCGCGTGAAGCAAATCATGAGAGGCGAGTCTCTCTCTATGTATACACCACCGACACTGTGACAGTCTCCTTACAGGTAGTGTAAAAATAGTTCTCGGTCCGTAGGGAATTTGAAATTAGTTTGTGATTTGGAATGATTGCAGTCCGTTTAAGTTGGTTTGGGTCCAGATCTAAGCTCAGCATGATGTTTTGGACTTGGACCGTTATTTTAAAACTCGATTTACCTAGCTCGGTCAATGGCTTGGCCCATCAACTTGTTTATTGAAACTCACTTAAAACTTGACTTGAGACCCGACCTACTCGATTCTCAGTGTTTTTTTTTGTAAAAAATAATAAAATTTTAATAAAAAAAAATATTCAGTCCTGTCTAAGGTCCAAATACCTCGTGGGTCTAAATCTTGACCTAATTTTTGATTCGTGAGTCGGCCCGAGCCAAACTAAGTCGATTAATACCTTTCTAGAATTTTAGAGTGGCTATGATACTGATCACAAATTGTTTAAAAGTGTACTACGATCCTAATTTTGTCAATCATTTTTCTTATTATTTATCTCTGTTATCAGAATCTTACAATTCACAATTGATTCATATTTTTAACAAAATCGATACGAATCTATAGATAAATCTATTTTGAAAGTGAATCTATAGTTAATCGCATTATTCACAATTGATTCACGATTTGATTAATTTTTTACAATTCATGTAATTTTTGAAATTGTTGTATCCGACATATTTTAAACTCTTTTTTTCTCTATCTTTTTAGTGAAAAATGACATTATACAATTTTTAATAGTATTTAATACTAAAATAACCAACATATATACATGTTTTGTTGTTATTTTAGTGATTGTGAGATTTTAATAGAATCCAATCAGATTCAGTTAGACCCAACATATTTTTAACATTTTTCTTATTTTTTTTTCCCTTTAAAAAATCATAATATATCTTTTAAAGACGTTTAAAATTAAAGCTACACTATAAATTACCTATTTCTATTTTATTAAATTAAAAATTGAATATTATGTGTGTGATGTCAGTTATACTTTTTAAAATGTATTAGGCTTTAAAATAAAATATTTTAAATAATTATTTCTTATTATTTGCTCACTGTTACTGAGAAAAGTATGAATGCTTATTGTCTAAATATCAATATCGTTGTTAATTATTGTTATTTTGAAAATTGATAGTTTGTCTATTTGGTTATTATCTTTCTTAAAAATGATTAATAAGAAATATTTAAAAAAGAAAAAAGGTAAGATGGTGATCTTACATAGAAACCTTTGTTAATTTCTTACCTATTAAACTACGTGATTATCATTCAAAATAACATTTTTATTAAATATTTCATATTCATAAGATATATATCTAAATGTATAGATATATGTTTTCAAGTAATTTAAAAAAAGTAACTGAATCTTTACGATTCACGATTCGTGATTTAGGCCAAGTTTGGCATATTTCAAATAATCCATCTTTTTATCTTTTTTTCATCACATCATCTCTCTATTTTTCTGCATATCTTTTTGTAAAAAGATAAAAAATACACTTATTTAGGTCATTCCAAACAACCCTTTAATATGAAGCTATTTCGATTCACGATACGAATTACGATTTGACAATTATATTATTTCTTTTAATACATGTAATGTTTGTTTACATATATTGAGATTTTGACTAGACACTTATTTGAATTAAAATGTTTGGAGAGAGATTTTAAAGTTTGGTTCATTTCTAAAATTAAAGCCATTGGATTCAATTTATTATTTGAATCAAATTTTTTGGATGGAGGATTGAAATTTTAATTTCCCTATAAAATCAGTAATAGTAACCATTTTATCAATTATCATTAGTAAATATTATTAGTAAGTAATTGACAATAATTTATATTATTATAGAAGATACTTTATATCATAATTATTATTTCTTTTTAATAATGTTTAACATACATCATCATTATTAATAATTTTTCACTTTATCCGATTCCCTTCCTTTTTCTAAAACTAAAAGGTTAATTTATTTTGATCTAACTACACTAATGATCATTGTAGTTTTGGGGTTATGTCATTTTAATTTTTGACTTTTTAATTGTGATACATTTGATCATAAAATTTAAATCTTGTTCCAAATAACGACAATTAAAGATACTATTGCTTAATTTCAAGGGCAAAATTGTTAATTTGATTAAAATATAAACTAATTTGACAAAAATAAATGTCAAAAAATATTTTTAAATTTTTAAAATTTATTTCTACCGCTAAAGATAAAATTATGTAAAATTAATAAATCTTTTTTATATATATTTTATTTATTTATTGTTATCAAATTAATTTTTATTATGTGTTTGGATGATAATTATGTAATTTTTCTTTTCATTAAAATAATTTTTATTTTTTTAAAAGTCAAATATTGCGATAACTTTGATATTATTATTAAACCAATCCATTAAATTAAAAAATTCAAAACTAAAAACATTTCATATATTAAATATATCGATTACACATTAAAATCTTAACAATCACCCATTACATGATCATCATCCAAACACATAATAAAAATTAATTTTGTAAAATAAATAAATAAATAAATAAATATCTATAAGATTTATCAATTTTACATAATTTTATCTTTAGTGGGTAGAAATAATTTTTAAAAATTTAAAAATATTTTTTTTTATTTATTTTTGCCAAATTAGTTTATATTTTATCAATTGACAATTTTGCTCTTGAAATTAAGCAATAATATTTTCAATTCATAATCAAATACGTCACAATTAAAAAGTTAGAGATCAAAATGACATAAGTTCTAAACTATAGCGAGTGTTAGTGTAATTTACCCATTTATTATTGACTTGTTTTTTGTATTTTCTTACATTTTTTCAACTATGAGTTAAAGATTTTTTTTCTTTTTAAGTCTGTCTTTATTAGATGATTCCAAAAAAAATAAAAAAAATTGAGTCAATTTTTAAAAAGTTTACTAAAGAGGAAATTAAATCAAATTTTATATTAAAAAAAATAAACTTACAAAAACTAGATTTTTTTTTTTTTTTTTTTTTTGTCTTTTCTTAATTTTTTTATGAAGAAAATTTGATTTTTTTTTTTTTTTTTTCTGGATCATCTAGTTGAGATTAATCTAATAAGTAAAAAAATTAACATAATTTAAAAAAAAAAAATTACCAAAGACAAAAATATGCAGAAACAACCAACTCCCAAAAGATTGCAAACTTCAGTGATCCCCCAAATAGGTTCTCAATTTTAACAACATCGCTTGGTAAATGGGCATCTCATCCACTCCGTAGTCTGAAGATATAACCAACTTTTAACGTGCAAAAATAGAGGTATTTTTTTAGTGTCAATAGGTGGATGTCATATGATATCTATATATTAAGTAAAATGGTCTTTTAAAACCTAAGGCTTGTGAAAGTATCAATATGTCAATTATAATTTCTTGATTTTTTAATATTTTTTTTAAAAAAAATTGACTTGGTGATTGGTGATTGGTTCAAAGATTGTAATAATTACACTATTGATTACAATAAACACTTAATTTATAATAATTACACTTATTAAATGAATAACGCAATAAATGAAATCCTAATTTCCTTACTTTTTGCATCCCCAAGAGACCCATGTAATTATTGTGTAAATGCCTCTTAAATAAATAAATAAGCACTTATTAAATTCTTTCAAACTCCTCGGTCAAACCCCATGTATTTAATTTATATATTAAAAAAAATGAAAATAAATATAAATATCTATAATTATCCCGTGCATAGCACAGGTGATAGGCTAGTCTTCTTATATTGTGATTGGATTTGACAGTAAATTTCATTATATTTAGATTCGGTGTTTGAGAAAAAGTAAATAACATATATATTTGTGATTGATGGAAAGTACTACTTGACAATACCACGTGATACCCTCATAACATACAAAAAAAAAATTTCTTGCAAAAATATGATAAAATTAGTGATAGAAGCTATTTCCCTACTCTTATACTTACAAATTTGATTGATGAGTTTTGGTGGGCCTGGAGGGGACGTATTTCCTCCTCTTTTCTCCACCAAACAAGCAATAGAAATTGCTTTCCTCCTTTCCTCTCTAAGTGGGTTGATCTGCAATCAAAAAGTCCATTTTATGTTGTTGCTAAAAGACCAAACAAATGTGGACCCAATCTACCTTGTTTGGGTCCATATACGTTTTGGATGAATGGATGACATGTTGATCTTCAATGTTTGTTTTGATCTTGACCCCAATTTGTCTAGTTAATGTGTGACAAAATTTTCCAATTTGCTCTTGAATCATTATATCAAACATTACCAAAAAAAAAAAAAAGTGAAGGGGTATGTGTTTTGACATGGATCCAACGAAGGCTATGCATGAGGTCCACAAAGTCCTCCCAAAAATTGGAACAAATATTTTTTTTTAAAAAAAAAATCCTACGAAACAAACAAAACATAAGCAAATAAATTAAAATAATCATCATTACAAATTTGATTTACTCTTACCCTCAACAAACCAAATTATTTTTTTTCCTCTCAAATTTCGTAGAAAGAGAAAATGGATAAAATAACAATGATAACAATGATGACAGAGAATGTAGTTTGAGACATATGAAGTCCTAGATGTGTAATATACCAATTTTATTAAAACATTGTATTTGAATTTTAGATTCGTAAAGGATTTTTTGTTTTTTTTTTTTTTTGCCCAACGTTTCGAATTGTTTTGGGAGAGGTCCAAGTTTGAATCTTTGTTAGTTATAAAAACACACACATATAATACTATCGGCCGGTAAATCCAAATATGTGGTAGTAAAGACAATTTTTAATAAATCCGTTTTTAATAAAATTTATATCTTTTAGACTCATCTTTTCAAGATTTTTAAAACAAAATCTATATTGGATATGAAATTCCAATATATATATATATAATATATTCAGCAGATAGACCTTTTGGTCCCATTTTGAAACTAATTTAAGGTAAATCAAGGCCAAGGAAAACCATAGCAAAGGAACTATGTATTTGATATCATGTAAACTATGTATTTCATGATTCATGTGTAAAAATATAAATTCAAAGTCAAAACAACATTCTTTTGTGAAAGTATAAATTCAAAGTATAAAAAAAAATAAAAATAAAAAAATCTAAAAGGAACTACCTAATGCAATGTTATGGTGTATTGAAGTTTTAGCACTACATATATCAGTAACTATTTTTAAATTTGTAAAATAAACACATATATGTTTGTGCCTATTTTTAATTTAAAAAAAAAAAAGATTTACTAGTGCCTAAATAAAAAACAGATGGCACAAATAATACACAGATATTACACAGACAATGCACAAATAAAACACCAATAGCACAAATAGTGCACAGGTAATGTATAGATAGTGCACAGATTGCACTGATAATGCACAGATATAAACTTGTCTCTATTTTTTAATGGGTAAACTACCAATAGGTCTTACTTTGGAGACTTATTACCCAATAAGTCCTACTTTGGAGACTTATTACCCATTAAGTTCTATTGATAAATTTATTAAGTGATAAAGATAAATTTATCAATTTTTTATTTTTATGAATAAATTTATAATGATAAATTTATCAGTCTCTTTGTTTTTATGAATAAATTTTTAGTGATAAATTTATCACTCTCTTATTTTTATAGTATTAAATTTATTAGTTAGGACCTGTAGGTAAATAAGTTTAGTTAATAGAACTAATTGGTAAGTATCCCTTTTTTAATTTAATAATGTATATATATATTTCTATTTATTCTTATTTTTAATTAAAAAGTGTACAAATAAACTTCTAGACCTATCTGTCTCCATTTTTCAATTTTATCAATCCAAAATTAGTTGTGCATAAGACGAAGCTTTCAAAATTAATTGCAAAAATGATAAATTTTTTAGTTAAAAATACCCCGCTCCCCCCCCCCCCCTCCCTCCTCCTCTCATTTTTTAATTTAAAAGTGAAGAGATAGATCTGTCTCTTTAAATCACCAAAAAAGTTATTTGTGATGGCCGATGTCAATAAGCAATGGTTAAAGTGATTAGGATAAAAGAAATTTGTTATTTGAAAGTGCAGAGATAAACCTATCTGTTTAAATCACCAGAAAAGTTATCAGTGATGGCTGGCTGGCGTCAATAAGCAATGATTGAAATAGTTAGGATAAAGGAGATTTGTTATTATAATTGAGGACAATATAATCTTTTAATTATTCTTCTGACCCTAAAAAAATAAAGCTTGAGCCAATTGTCACCAAAATTTTAAAATTAGACTTATAGCCCTTGTGTTTTTAATTAAAGGGAAATAAATAAATTATACACAAAAATGGAGTGCCTAGTAGAGTGTTCAGCAGATATTTCGATTCACCCAAATTGATCAAATTGAACCGGTCCGTCACATTTTGGACGAATTCATGATAACGAGCGGACGGTTACAGGGTTGATTTTTTCTAATCCGTCTAATTTTGAATGGATTGCGGATTTTAGGTTTCTTTGACCGCAACTAAATTGCCGATCCGCAAACACCCCTAGTAATTTGTAAAATTTTGTATTTTCGATTTTTTAGATATTCTGTTTGTATTTTCAATTTAAAAAAAGTTAGATATTCTGTTATGTTTTCAATTTGTTTCAATTTGAAAATCTTTTTATCAAATAGCAAGTGTTAATATTTGATATTTTTGTATGGAAAATATTAGGCTTAATTTTATCATTTTTATAAAAAAAAAATCAAATTAAATAGTTTTTTAATAAAAAAAATAATGAAATAATTTTGATAATGTATGGCTTTCTTATATATATATTTATTATTGGTATTTGATAATTTGCTTGACAATCTTTTGGTTAGTTGAGTTGAATTGTTACCCAAAAAAAATGTTGACAAATTGTTGTATTATGTTCAAAATTTATAAAAATTTAAATTGCCAAACCGATTCGAATCCATCCACCAATCTGCTAATCCGATCAATCTACATCCATCAAAACAACGAACAGATATAGATTAATTTTTTCTAATATGCTAATCCGACAAACGGATAATAGATCAAAAGTTCTCTTACCGCAACGCGACCGCGAACACTCCTACTGCCTAGGTTGGAATTTGACGATGAAACTAGCGCTTGTTAGCCTAGGTTGTAATTTAGCCATATTTCACATACACACAACAGATGCGGGACTTTTTATTTTCACACAAGAACTCCCGTAACACTTCTTTTTTTCTCTAGACCCGAACTTTAAAATCTAATTATTTGTTCAATACACTACTTACCGTATAAAAAATATCCATCTTCAACTTTAAAATCTAATTATTTGTTCAGTACACAACTTACCATCTTCAACTTTAAAATCTAATTATTTGTTCAGTACACAACTTACCGTATAAAAAATATCCATCTTCAACTTTCAAACCCTAACCCTATCTCTTTTCTCAACCGCCAGTATCAATATTAGCTTTATCAAAAATCTCATTACAAACAGTACAGGAAGTAATATGATCCAACTCAATACTAGTTTGAAACAAGTTCATTAACCCCAACCTGCAAACAGTAACATAACCCAACTCAATACCATTTTGAAGCTCATTAAAACTAAAAGCAACCTACTTCATACAAAATGAATTTACACAACACGAGCTACAAGCCTACAACCCCTTTCAAAAGATTGGGGACCAAAAAATTACTTGCAGAGGTACGCAAATTCAAACTCACACACGAGGAGCCCAACAATCGAGCAGTTTTAAGTTTAACTCTCGCTCGTGTCTTCTGAATTTAACTAACACAGTTTACAAGTGATCAGATATATGAGATTTACTCTGTAGAGATGACTCATAGGCCCTACCTTGAAGAGATTCCTCTCTCTCTCTCTCTCTCTCTCTTACACATACACACACACACACACACACACACATTTGAATTTTCAAATGAATACTGAGCATCAAACACCAAAAAAGAGTCTATAATTTCCAGGTCACCACAGGGCATGAATACATAAGAGTACTAACCATTTATAAAACAGGCCAGAAGTAGTCACTTCCAGGTTCATATTAATATTTCCATAAGCATCTGTAACAAATTGTGCAACATATTTGATACCGAATCTGAATTTTTATATAAACATAAAATAATTTACAGGCACATACCCATTTAAATAAAAAGGTATTGTCGTCCGTTGATATCAAAGCTCTCTCTCTCTCTCCCTCTCTCACTGACTTCCTTTCCTTTATTGGGATCGGACCACAATGGTTCCTGGCTCTTTACAGTCCCCCTTCGGCCTAAAATGCTATGCATCTTACCCTCAGCATGTCATCTCTGAAGACAAGGGGTTCACAACCTGAAAAAACAAAGCTGACCTCAGTAACACAAGACAACATGAAACTAAAAATATATATATATATTTAAATAAGCTGTGCAAATTATAGTAATTGATTCATGAACCTCAATACAAAAGAAAGATTGATTACCCTCATTGATTACCTTAAAATACAATTCTAGTACAACTCTTACACTCCAAATTTTAACAAATTGTTACTTCAATCTTTGGTCATCCGAGATCAAGCTTCTGTGCATGCCTTTATACAAATTCATTCAGCCTATTGCAAACTTCAAGATGCAATTTTTTGAAGCCTGAAATCTTTGAAATATGCACATCTATGAAATCTTCAGTTCAGATCTTCGAAATGAAATTTTTTTAATGAGGTAGAAAATGCAATAATTTCCAAAAACAAAAACTCATAATGCACTTTCTTCCACCCAAAAAAATGTTTGGTTTAACTCGTTTTTCAAAAAATTGAGTTTTTTTGCTTTTCGTTTTTTTTTTTTTTTTTTTTTTTTTTTTTGAATGTTTTTAATATTTTATGCATTTTTTTTTTATTTTTTAGATACACCTAATCTAAATACACTTAAAAAGTGTAAATTTGTGAAAAAAACTTTAAAAATCCACCAAATACAAAAAAATAAAAATAAATAATAATACGAAAATTCAGTACATTTTGTGTATTTTGTTGTATTCAAGGAGTCTTTGAACAAATTTTATACTTTTTAAATGTATCAAGAAATTTTTTTTTTTTTTTTTTTGAACAAAAGTATATCAAGATTAAATGGATCTAAAAAGTAAAAAAAAAAAATGATTAAAATATTTTTAAAAATCACTAAAAATAGAAAAATACAAATTGAAAACTCAAAATTGTTTCTGCAAATTCCAGACCAAATAGAGTGGACCCTTACCTAGTTTCAACTCCAAAAACCCTATCACCTTTGTCAAAATCCTAAAACCCCAATTTTTTATCAACCTTTTCTACAATAGAACCAAGCCATTATCTGACAATATGACTCTTCTATATCCAGTGTGGTGACTTAAATTATAAAAAAGTGTTTCCCTCACTTGCAGATTTATTACCACAATTTTGGTAATAAATCTGCAAATTCCAGCAAAATATGCTCATCCAGAAGCCATGAAATGCTGTAAATGAACCTTAGATTTAAAGGATAGTTGTGACTTGTGAGGTCCGTCAGGAGAAAGTCAGAAACTTTGTCACAAACAGGTGACAGGTAGCCTATGAAGTAACCCGAACAAGAAGTAATGGCCTGGTAGCCAACAAATACTGATCCCAGTGCGAAAAATCAACAAGAATTTCAAGTAGCCACCTACCTAGGAGGAGGTTGCACAAAGACTAAGAAACTATGATTGGAATAATATTTGTGATAACAAACACTCAATATGTATTTGAGCCTAAATCAAGTAGCAATACTACTTAATTGTGTAACTTAAGAGAAATCCAGCTTCTAATCTTCTCTTCTTTCTGCTATGAAAGAATGATCAACCCTAGACCTTAATCACATAACCTTTCCCTCATATTGGAGCAAACTTGACCTTGAGTATTGTGACATCACACCCAAACAAAAATTCATCCATGTGTTGGAAGAGTTGTCAATGTTTAAAGAGAAAAGAAAAAGACAAAAAAGAAACTGTTAAAGCAACTAGGTAAAATGATCTGAATTTTCTCTAAAATTGAGCATTATGTATTCATAAATGTATATATGGGTATGTATGTGTGCATGAAAAATGTAGTTTTTAACTTCATCTAAATAATTGAATGCCATATAATAGCATGAAACTAGCTAATATTTTGCATAAAACATGAAATAAACCAGACTGAAAAATCAATTGCCAAACAAAGAAAATAAAATAAGTGTGCACACGCATTAAAATAGAGCACAAATACACGCACAGGCACACGAAATCTAGGAGAGGAAAAAAATAGAAGATATCAACTGCAACAGACAAGACAGCATGATCTACATAAAATAATATATAGTTACCAAGATTATTTATATGATACCATATCAGACTAACCTTCAAACATGAAATGCTGAGGACAGATGCAGATTACTTAAATAATGTCCAAGAACTTAATTTGAAACTGAACTAGCAGCAATAGCTGCAGTGCTGCTGTCATTCCGTGAGGTTGCATGACGAGTTTCCACATTATTTTGGTTGAGCTGCTCTGTAACTGAAGGACCAGCTAGATTATGTGAAGCTGAAGCATGGTCCGCACTGCTATTTTCTCTGTTTTCAAGGCGCTCCATCAAGCGAGAGACGCTAGCAATTCCAGCATTCACTTCCCTCCTAACTTCAGAACCAATGTCTGCCATAGAAGTGTTACTACGAGAGAACAGCCTCTCCCTCCACCCCCTCGTACCCTTTGAAATCGTCTCTTTGTATCTTAAATAAAAAAATAAAAAATTAACAAAAAAATAGATAACATAGTTCGAACTAGAAAAAAAAATTCAAGCAGTTCGCCACACAGAGAGAAGCTGAAAAGAAGTGTTGCTTTTACATGACATTGACTTGTACCTCATCGACATTGAATTAAATCGAGATTTCACTGATTCTGAAAATGACTGTAAATCCGATGGTCCTGCTCTATCTTGATTTGGCAGGGAAGTTTGACCGCAGGAAAAGAAATGCTTCAGAAAACTTATTGACAAAATAATGAGAATATAGTAAATAATAAAACAACAAATTCAGCTAATTATCACTACCGATTATGAACAGATATTCCTCGTCGATTTCCCGGTATCATAGTAGATCCAGAGGATGAGGAGGAAAATTGATCAGTTTGAACAGAATGAAACTGGTGCCTATGCTGTTGTGGTTCATCCCCACCAGCAAGTGGAACAGATGGACTAGCTACAGTAATAGTAGCCGGTTCAGATTCCCCTCCTACAGGTGCCAGATAAGCAGGAGGTGAATTAGGATGAGAGGAAAGCACCACGAACTGTGGACGACCATGAACAGATGACCGACTCCTTGGGCCATCCCTCCGAGCAATGTGGTGGTGGGACCTTCCCATTGCAGCAGCAGCAGCCAAGTGCTGGATAATTCGCTCTTCAAGCTCAGCATCATTTGCACCAACTGGTAACTGCGTTGTAAGAGAAAAATAATAATAAAAAAAAAATAGTTAAACTAAGCTTTCAAAGGTTGATCAACCAAATTATGAATTCCACTTAGTATTGATAGATAACCTACATGCTGTAATTCGAAATCCCCAAGGGTGGGATGATGGAATATTGTGGAATTCCTTGAAGGATTAAACCTAAAGCTCCTCTCCCGTTCCACACCTTCAAGCAATTCCTGACTGCCACAACAAAGAAAATAGGATATTATATTAAGAAACTAACAGCAAGAATATACAATAAGAAAGTGATGGCAAATATAAAATTAAAATTAAATTACTATAGAGAGAAGCCAGAATGAACCTGGAAGGATCCTTCAGGCTAATGGATTGCCAACACATTGGACAGTTAGAGCTTCTCTGGCACCTATTGAGAGAGAGAGAGAGAGAGAGAGAGAGAGAGAGAGAGAGTTAAATTTCATGTTCATCCATCCTTCTCTAGTTATTTACATTAGATTTCAAAATTCCAAGCTGGAACGCTAAGTGTAACCTTACATGCTAATTAGATCAGTTTATGCTGCCAATGCTGAATGGTTGTTTGGTGGAAAGCTTGAAGAATGGCTTATAATAAACTTTTAAACAAGTCTATATCAGAATCTACACAAGATCCTAGATCTTCCAGAGAAACACCATGAAAGCAATTTCACCAGAACCAAAAACCTAGCCTTGGGAGGGGAAAACCTCTCAAACTCAACAAATCAGATACTTTTAAAGACTCCATCTATAAACATATTTGGTGTTCTCCTATTTCACATTCAGCAGGTCCATTTGAGTTTTTAATGATATATCAAAACAAAATGAGATAGAGTCCATCCAACCTTACAATAATCCTAATTATATGAGATTGTGCTTGAAAGTGTGGTGGTTTACCGCCTGAACTAGTTTTGCTTGTAACATTCGTAAATTTTAGATTACTCAACATTCCATCCTCAAAGTGTTGACCTAAATTTCTTTGTCTATGTCATAGTAAAAATTCAGATACCACTTCAAATTTCAGAATGAGGATGATTGAATTTCCTTCAAATTTAGAACCCTGTCAAATTCTGGGAAAAGAATGATGCCCACTAAACACAACCAGAATCATAAACATGAAGATGATCCCATTGAAAGGATGCTATCAGTATTTTTTTCAAACAAAGACATCAAACTTGGTAGTTGTCCCCCTTATTGCCAACTAACCAAATTCTTGTTCTTCCAGCCTGTAAACATGAGTATAAATCTGTTTGTCTGTGCATGAATGTGTTTGTGTTGAATCAAAGATGCATGAGTGCACATGTGCATGCAAGGAAGAGAGATAGAGAGAGAGAGAGGTCAACTGCACAACCTCAAGAATGATTGGAATTTTCAAGCTAAAAAACTGGTTGAATCCCATGAGACATGTATTTGATCTCATATGCCCTAGACGTAGTGGAGAACATCAAATTAGTGCGCCAAGACCATCAGACTCCTACCCAAGACACTGCGTTGGCAATATTAAGCTAGGGTTACTCATGCTGGCCACTGCAGTATTAGATTTGCCAGTGCTACACACAATGCTGCAGTATATTGGGCATATGAGACCCATATGTGCCCTTATTCATGCTATACAGAGAACAGGCAATATATGAATTGATACAAGTCCGTCCTCTGCTCCATCAGTTAGGAATTGAGCATCATTACTCAATTATGTACTTACAAAACCAAAGAGAGGGTGAAGAGGCTTATGATTTGGCAGGCATAGACAAATCACAATCAACACCTGGGTGGACGGGAGCAACATTGGAGAACAGTGAGAAACATCATAGTAAAACTAGCAAATCATTGTTCCACGCCCTTCACAGTGGTGTAGCCAGAAATTTTACTCAGTGGGGTCATTCAACCAACAATTATCAATATCAAATTTAAAGTTATGTAGAACCTAACAAAATCAACTTTAACACCGCTGTAATAGGGTATTGACACTCCCTTTTTGCACAAATACACTACATTTTTTGTTTTCATTATACAAAATTACAACAAGGTCCTTACATTTTATAATATAAATTAAAGGGCTTTGTTGTAATTTTGTATAATGAAGACAAAAAAAATGAAATGTATTTGTGCAAAATGGGACTGTGAATCACACTTCCCTCGTAATATCACCCATTTTCAATAAAAATTAAAATATAAAAATTAAAGCAAGATTACTAAAAATGGAAGAAGATATCGTTATTTCTTCAATAAATAATTCAATTTCAGCCTGAATTGATCAAATCCAACAAGTTCACTTGATTATAACTGAATTCCAACTCATTTGACCAAATAATCAACAATTCCAACATAGACTTTAATCCAATAATTTCATATCAAATTTTTGCTCAATTTCACCAAATTAACCAATGATTTTGGCTCAATTCCATCAAATAATAAAAACTTTAGGCACAAATTCTTTCGAAAAAAAAATTCAACAATTTTACTCAGTTTAGTTCAATTCAAAATCAGTTTCATCACAATTTTAGCACAAATTCATCAAATAATCAACACCTTCTACTCAATTTCACTCAATAAATTTTATTGGAAATGGAGTCTCAAGTAACTTTCTTTTCCCTCTTTACATTGACCAATCAGTTTTTTTTTTACTATTATTATTATTACCATTCTAGAGGGTTGACTGGGTCCAGTTCAACACTCACAACCATGTAGGTCCACTGCCCTTGATTACACATGGTAAATAAAAAATGCCGATGGCTGAGCAACAGGAGACTCCATCAGGTCCATTCACTTCTAAATGAAAAATGCCATGGCTGAGGGTATTTAACAAGCTACATTTCAAATGGGTACCATTCAAATTTTACATGCGCTCCCCCAACTATTTAAATCGCTAGATTTTTTGTTTTATTATAGAAGTTTCTTTTCTCCCTTCCAAGAAGGTGAAAAATTCAAGGTTTGACCAAGAATTGTCCCGAGAATATTCCTGACGAAAGTTATTAACTAAACAATCAAACACCTTAAATTGGAAATTAATTTATAGAAAACTAGAATTACAAAGTATTTTTATATCTTTCCCGTATTTTTCAATTAATCACAACATATCCTTTTAAAAACAGGAGAAATAGCAGAACAATGTTGATCCTATTCCCTCCAAAAAATCTAACCCTATGTTACAATGAACGCGGATCATTTAGGTACAAGGAACGGGAACGAAAACATGGTACATCAAATGCTCTAAAATGTGCTACGATGGGGGTAGAATTGTATAAATCACAATACCAGAATTTAAGAGACTACTACATATAATAACAATTATATATTAATTGTTAGACATCCAATAAAATAAAGTTACAAATTAGTCATGTAAAAACACAATTCTAGAAGCATCATTTATTTTATATTTGGTCTTGCAAAAATCTAATTCTTTCTAAATTTTAGTTCATTATTTTTTATTTGTTTCAACCTACAGGAAATTTTAAGAATTATTCAGGGAAAATTTTGGAATCACTTGCGATCGCTAAATTCTCTGTTTTGGAACGAAAGCGTACCATGTTTCAGACTGTGCATTCTAAAACGCAAATTGATAAGGTTTGGTGTTTCTGGGTAACACATCTAACCTTATTGTAAGACAGAAGGCACACACAAGTTGAGGAGAATAGGAAACTATACATCAGTTGATAGCCCAGGAAATGCAAAATTAGCAAGTGGGAAGTACAATAGCAAACTGACAACAGAAAAGATGTGAGACCATACCATTCAAGAATGCACTGAAGGTGGAATTCATGCTTGCAAGTAGTCACCTGGAAGTGATTATTAATCAGTATTTACACAACACATTTCCTTAAAATTTTAACACATGAGAGATAATTGTGTTTTACTGTTGAAGGGTCACTCTCAATGAAGGCCTCCAGGCATATGCTGCAAGCATCATCACAGGATTCTTGAATTCCCCCCTCCACAAAAGCTGCAGCTGATGTCAAATGACTTTCAGTCTTATTGATCTCATCCATCCCTGGGACCTTGTAAACACAAAAACCATGAATTTGATATCAAAAACTGCATATAAATCCCAACACTTTTCCAATTCACACAATTCGTCCGAAATAAACAGAAAGGGATAGAATCCAACTTAGAACTGCCTACAGTTCAATTTTGGCAAGGAATATTAATTTAGAGGAGTATCTAAAACCTTATTTAGAGAGAAAGGCATGGAGGTAGGAAGGGAGGAGGGACAAAGCAACTGACCTCCATGGGAAGTTAAGCAAATTTGTTATAAACTAATTGTATAACTAAAATCACACACAGAGGCATACCAGGAGGAAAAAGCCCTAAACAAAGCCTCCCCGAATTTACCCACTAATGACATGACAGGTTACGTGTCAATTTTTGATACGTCACAAACTCAATTATGTAATGAATTGTGGGTTCTAAATTGTAGGTCTCTAGCATTCCTCAAAAAATCAATCTCTTTCCTATAAAATTTATCAGATTTAACACCCAAAGAGAAGAACAATCATCATTATCACCCACAAAACCAACAAGATAAACTGCCATGTACCCATACATAATATGTCTATTTATGTAATTTTTTGTATGTTATGTCTCATCAATGAACCTCTTTATAAGAGTACCATAACCTTTTCAGACAAAGAAAGGGGAAAGCATGGAAAACCCATAATGGTGAGACAATGTAATCAAGAGAATATCCACAATATCAAATTATCAACCAAAAAAAAAAATCCAAATATATAGTAAGAAAAAGAAAACAAATTTATGACTGTTTAAGACAAGAGAACAAAAGATCGAATTGAACCCAATAATGTATAGATCGTATAAAATTTTGGGATTTCTTCAATTACCTCCATTCCAAACTGAGAATTGTTCTCTGAATTGGGTCAAGAATTGGCAAAACAGCCCATGAACAGAAGGTCAAGCTTTTGAATTCCCCCCCACTGGAAAAGGGAATCCTTCGAAGGGATAGACCAAAAACCCTAGACTTTTAGAGAGAGAACGACGTTTTGGAGAGAGAGAGACAGAGAGATTAATGGGCAGGAGAGAAGACACAGGAGATGATGGAAGACATGTCCACCTTTAACTTTTATTTTTTTATTTAATTTTATTTAATTCTATTTTTGTGTTACAAAAGTCACAATTGGCATCAGATGGTGGGGTCTCCACCCCCATTTTAAAAATAGAGTAAATTATATATTTTTTTGGCACATATGGTAATAGTTGTTTGAGATGACTTAAATAAATATATTTTTTATCTTTTTATAAAAAGATATATAAAAAAATAAAGAAGTAATGTGATAAAAAAAGATAAAAAGATAGATTATTTTTAAATTGTCAAACTTGACCTAAATTACATTAACCCTTCCTGAGTGTTGATTTAATTATATTTTACCTTTTGACATTTTAAAAATTATATTCTTATTTCTGTAATTAATAATTCCATTTTACAAACTATTTCTTTATATAAAAGACAATAATTTTTAGTAAAAAAAATAAAATAAATTACATTAAAAAAAAGTAAAGCAAAAAAATAAATAAATACATGAATTTAATGTTTTCATCCCGTCTAAATAATTACAATAACAATGAGTTTGTGTAATTTTTTAAACGTCAGAATGTGATATATATTAAATCCAAACCTCAGTGGTGTAAATCTAATTTATTCATAAAAATAAGAGTAAACTCTCAATAGATTCTAATAGTTGGACTTAATTTTCATCAAGTCCTATTGAAAATAACTTCTAATAAAATTATCGCTAAAAATATTTTTTTTTTATGACAATTTTTTACATATGTCACTAAAATTGACAATTAGTGACTTTTTTGTTCCATTTTTTTATAAATTGTCATTAAAACTTATAATTAGTGACTTTTTTCTGTGATGAATTTTTCAAACTGTCATTGAAAGTTGAAAATTATTGACTTTTTTTGTGCCGATTTTTTAAAATTTTCACTAAAACGTATAATTAATGATTTTTTTGTGACAAAATTTTCAAACTGTTGTTGGAAATTAACGATTAGTAACATTTTTCAATAGTGTTTGATGAAAAATGTCATTAATTATCATATGACTTATTGGACAATAAATTTACTTATTAAGACCTATACGTACGTCCCCCAAAATGGTGAAGTGTCAACAGGTCCTAATAATTGAACTTAATTCCCATCAAGTACTATTAAAAATAAATTCTAATAAAATTGTCATTAAAAATAAATTTTTATAATGATTTTTTACGTATGTCGTTCAAAATTGATGATTAGTAACTTTTTTTTGTCGTGATTTTTATAAATTATCGCTAAAACTTATAATTAGTGACTTTTTCTATGATGAATTTTTCAAACTGTCGCTGAAAATTGAAAATTAGTAACTTTTTGTGACGATTTTTTTAAATTGTCGCTAAAAGTTATAATTAGTGACATCTTTTGTGACAAAATTTTTAAACTGTAGTTGAAAATTAATAATTAGTGATATTTTTAATAGTGTTTAATGAAAAACGCCATTAATTATCATAAGACCCATTAATCAATAAGTTCACCAATTAGAACCTATATGTAAGTCCCCCCAAAAAAATTGATATACAAGTCTATTTTTTAGGATATAAGCTCACCTTCATATCTCTTATTTCCATGCCTCTCCATACTCACTACAACATTTTCTTAGTTTAATGACATTTGAAAGTGTCACAAAACTATTGGTTTAATAACATTTTTTAGTCTTGTGGCATTTTGAACAAGTGTCATTTGTATCCGTGCCACAGTAGATACTTGCAAGTGTCACTACACCATCATAGCTAAAAACTTTCAATGACATTTTGATGTCATGGTAGATATTATTTGTGGCACTATCAAGCGCTATTAAAAAAAGAGTTAGTAACACTTATAAGTGTCATTACACCATCAAGACTAAAACCTTTCAGTAACACTTTAATGTCATGGTAAACACTATTCGTGACGCTATCAAGTTCCATTCGTGACGATAAGTCGTTGTAAAATAATTTGATCCGCTCTTGCGGAGACTCGAACCGCCAACCTCCCACATCATAAACCTTATACAACACACTCTTCCCACTACACCTTTATAGCACCACATGATTATATATGCAACATATATTATTTATATAGTACATACATCCATATTAACATAAAAGTATATATATAAACATAATTATTTTATTGAACATAATTTATGTAAAATAAACTATTTACTAGCAAAATAAAAAAAGACCACTTTTGGTGACTAAAAATATTTTTCAGTCGCCAATTCTATACTTTTGGCTATTAATTGTTTTTTAGTTACTAAAAAACTTAACTTTTGCCGACCAAAATCAGATTTGGTCGCCAAAGTGCACTTTCAGCTACCAAAATTTTGGTCGCCAAAAAATTTAATTCCCGCCTTGGGATTTTAGTTCTCCCGCGCTAACAATGACCACTTTTGGCAACTAAACTTATTTTTTAGTCGCCAATTATAGACTTTTGGCTGCTAAAATTTTTTTCGTCACCAAAAAACTTTACTTTTGGCTACTAAAATTTTTTTCATCTGTAAAACCCATATAATCAGTGACCAAACTTAATTTTAGTCGCCAATTGTAGACTTTTGGCTACTAAAATTGTTTAGTCACCAAAAAGTTTTACTTTTGGTTACTAATACTGTTTTGGTCGCTGAAAGCTATACTTTCAACGACCAAAATTTTTTTGGTCAGGAAATTTAGTCGCCGAATGTGCTTTTTCCTGTAGTGTATATTGAGTTAAATTTATTTATTTTTAATCATTTACTGCATTTTAAAAATTTAGAAAATATATTGGCATTTTTTATTTTTTCAAAAATGCCATTATAAGCTTGGAAAGTTTTTGGTTTAATGGCATTTCTCAAAATGTTATAAAATATTTGTCTATGACACTTTTCACTTAAGTGCCATTGTTGGCTACATATTTTGTATAAGCCAATTACAATTCGACGCGTGGCAAAATAAGGGTAATATAGGAAGACTATTCAGGTCCTCGATCCTGATCGTACACATGACAGTTAGTATTGGTTATTAAGAGATCTGAGTAGCAGCAGATCAACAAAGAGATACAAAGTGACGTGACTTCAACGGTTACTTGCATTTCAGATTCAAATTTAGGAGGGAAGCTTAATTGCAAGTAATGGCGTAATGGAGCTAATATTGGGGCAACATAATCGATGATCATAAAGGAGCAGTTTGACGGTTAGAAGTGCAATTCGATGGTCACCCTTGAGCAGTATAAATAGTAGAGAAGGCCCCAGAAAAAACCCCCAGGCTCAAATCCAAAAAATCAGTCCTTTATACTTATTTTCCTTTCTAGTTTTACATTTATAATATTACATTTACAATTCTTTACATTACTGTATTTTAAAATTCCTGCACTACACTTCGTTTTATAGGAGTAATTCCAAGTAGATTTGCTGTAAACCAATACGAGTCTGAGTTTGGATCATTGTAAATCTTTTCATCTTAATGAAATACTTCGACTGTTCTTCAATTCATTATTATCTGTTTAATTCTCTTAAGTCAAGCCACCAGTAAAAGTCCTCTTCATTGAGGTTGAAAGAACTAAAATACAATCGTCTGATAATTGGTTGGCAATTAATTTTCTATGAGAACTAACTGGTCTTTACTGGCACGCTCGCAATTACTAAAATAACCTTCGAAAGCCAAAAAGCCAATAGCTATAAAAAGTAATTTGCACCTACCTAGTGTCCTGACATTTTTTAAAAAATGCCATTGCTACTAAAGTTTAGTGGCATTTGTTGGTAAATGTCATGAACATAATTTTTTGTGTCATTATTTTATAAAATGCCATAAAATTGATTTGACATTTCTTTATTGAAATGCCACTGGAACCTTATATGTTTGTGGTTCTGTGACATTTTTCTAAAACAATAAATGCCAATTTTTATTTTTTTGACATTTTCTAAAAACCTGCCATTAGTGTATTATCACTAAAGTGTAAATTTGTTGTAGTGACATTTTTGTTGTAGTGAAGTGACACTTTTTTTAATTGAAATGCCACTAGAGCCTTGTATGTTTGTGGCTCTATGACATTTTTCTAAAAAATGCCACCAAATATTCTTTTTGTGACATTTTTTAAGAACATGACACTAGTATAGTGTCACTAAAATGTGTTTTTGTTGTAGTGACTCTTCTTGTAAGTTTTAATCCGGACTCGCATCGATGATCCGAACCATCTACCTCTTAGGCCCTACAATAAAGGTCATCCATTCAAAAAATCAACTTCACCAAAAAATTATAAATACAAAAATAAATCACATTTTGTTTTATAAAATGAATGATAAATATAATTAAATTTGAACTATCTATTTCATAAAATAAAATGCGATTTATTCTCATATTTATAATTGTCCGATAAAGTTAATTTTTTGCTCGGATGACCTGCATTGCGGGACTTACGAGATAGATGATTTAGATTATCAATGCAAATTCAAATTAAAACTCATAAAAAGAGTATGTAGAGATATAGAAAGATGAAGTATGAGGGAAAACTTATCCCAAAGTAGGTCTAACTTTTGAACCTAAATAATAATACTAAAAAAAATGTTATAACCAAATACTGAATGAGGCTTAAGGCTCATGAGTCCCAACTAAAATAATGTCATAATTAAAGAAGAAAATTGTATAATTAAAGGTGCATATGGTACACCCCTTTCAAATGAAGAAAATTGTATAATTAAAGGTGCATATGGTACACCCCTTTCAAAGGATGTGTATAATAAAATTTTCCTTATTTTAAATTTAAATTTAAATTTGATTGTCGTGTTTAGGTTAATAGAGTTTATTATGGGTCATATTTCAATAATCTAAATTACTTAATTTGTAAGAATCTCCAAGTATATTGTCCATGAAAACAGTTAGATTAATATGATAATCGCAATTTTTTTATTTTTATTTTATCGCGCTAAAAATATATGACAAGTGTATAGAGATGGCAATTTGAACCCGACTCGATGGGGACCGAACTCCCAAACCCTGATTAGAATGGTTTTTTCTCGAAAAATATCCCCGACGGGCTGGGTATGGTATTCGAAAATGTATCCCCGACAAGTTTCGGGCCGGGGACGGTTATGCATTCCCCGTCCCCATTCCCGTTTCCCCTCGAACTGAAATTACTATTATACCCTCTATCTATTCATATTATATACCCCTCTCTCTCTCAGACTCCTCTCCCTCTCTCTCTCTCTCTCTCTCTCTCACATTCTCAACCCTAATCTCAAACCTACATCGATCCAGACCAGATCCCGTGCGTCTCTACCTTTGCCAAGGTCGCCAAGGTCACTATCCTCAAGAACTGTCGCTTCGCCATCCTCCGTCGCAGTACCGCCGTAGCACTTCCTCTACCATTCTCAAGAACAGTCGCTCTACCTTCCTCTATCGCAGCACTTCCTCTACTATCTTCCATCGCAGCACCGCCTTAGCACATTCTCTCTTGCTTCTCTCCTCAATTCTTTCCTCTCGCTTTCTGTTTCCTCCCTATCTCTCTCTTTCTCAATTCTGATAGTGAAACCCTAACCAACACCTCGAGATACGAAGTGTCAGCCATGTTTCGACGTAAATCTGAGTCAATCCATATGGATCCGTGAGCCATCCACATAGATCTGTGTATATGTATACATGTGTGCGTGTGTGAGTGTGCATTTGTATCCATTTTTTTTTTTTAGTTGTTCATTTGTTGTATATGTTGTGGTTGTTGATCTGTTGTGGTTGTGGTTGTGGTTATTGATCTGTTGTTGTAGATGTTGTTTTTGTACGAGGATTTTTCGGGATCGGGGATCCTCAATCCCCGTTAGGGAGCGAGCGCGGGTGATGGGTTCCCTACCGAGGAATGAAGACGAGAAAAGGGAATTTTGTGCCTTCGGGGATCAAAGATAGGGAGTGTGATCCCGGGCCCGGCCCCATTGCCATTCTTACAAGTGTATTTTGAAAATAGATCATCTATTTATTTTTAAAGACAAATGCAATGAAATGAAAATACCACAATCATTTAATAGACTTAATTTTTTTATTCGTTGATTTAAGTTATCGAAATGTGAGTCATGATAAATTTCACAAGTTCAAATATGACGATTAAGTTCAAATTAAGAAAAACTCAATTTATATATGAAAGGTACAACATGTGTTAGTTGAGATTCACTTTGAATATTACGTAGGTCATATTCAAAATAAAGTATATATTTTGTGTGTGTTTGTTTTTTTTTTTCATGTTTTAATTTTATATAGAGTTGCAAATGAATAAAACCATTCGTAAACAGGCTCAAACTCGACTAGGTAGGAGTTCATTCGAACTCGGTTCGTTAAAGTTTTTTTGCATTCGAGCTCGAGCTCGTTAAATTTTTAATAAATAAGTCCAAACATTTTAAAACTCAGCTCATAAGCTCAACTCGTTAACTGGCTTATTTAATATTTATTATTTATATATTAAATAATGTAAAAATAATAATAAAAAATAAGATAAATATGTTATTTATATATTTAAAAAATATAAATGTAAATAATAGTTAGCTATAGATAATACATTTATATTGTAGTGGTATACATGCAACACTGTTGTTTGTAAAATTTATTCACTATGTTTGTTTTCAGTTTTTTTAAAACACTTTTTAGAAAATTCTACTTTTTTTGTTTTTCACTTTTTTTTTTACTGAATTTTTTTTATTAATTTAAGCAATTTTTTAAAAAAAATTTAGACACAAAAAAGTATAAATTTCGTGAGAAAAATCTTTAAAAAAATTCACTAAATACCAAAAATATTTTTAAAAAAAAAACAAAATTCAGTATATTTTTGTGTATTTATTAATTTTTAAAATATTTTTTTATAAATATTTTACTTTTTAGATACATCTAAGTAAGATGCATATAAAAAAGTAAAAAAAAAATGTTTAAAATTTTAAAAACATTCACTAAAAATAAAAAAATACGAAAAACAAAAAATTTAATTTTCAAAAAATTGAATTCAAAAAACTAAAATAGACACATTGATTAGTTTTTGTGGTTTTTTTTTTTTTATTAATATAAAGCTTAAGAAAAATTGGCCATAGAATTAAACACAAAATATATATAACCATACCATTTTTAGCATAAATTGTAATTTTCACTTTCAAACTTCACTTTATTTTTTAATTACAACATGTCTCATTTGGGAACATGTTTTTTTAGTAACTTTTTGACTTGTTGGCTAAAATATGATATTAAGAAAACTAGTATGTTTGGAATGACTTTTTGATTTTTTATGAAAAAATGTACAAAAAGTAAAGAGAAAATAGAGTTTTTGACTTTTTGGTATAAGTTGTTGATTTTTTATTTTTTTTTAATGATTTTTTGACTTTTAAACTAAAAACCAATGTTACCAAGCGAGTTCTTAAATTTTCAAATTTTAAATCGTGTTTAAATATGATTCTTTCCTCATTGTTAAAAATTAAATAGAAAGTGTTCATATGAGCGCGGAGTTGGCACATTTTAGAAAATAGAAAATTTTGTATGACAAGTGTTCGGGGGTAAAAGTGCTAATAGTGATGGCCACCAAATCGGCAGCTGAATATAACAAGTTATGTTTGCAACCATACCTTGGTTTATCCTATTGATCCAGAGCACTCGAGCCTTGTTTGTTGAGCCCAAGAAAAAGTTTATACGAGTAGGTCCAAATCAACCTATCCTGAAAATCAAACCAAACACCATAGGGTTGTTTTGGTTTGTTTTTCTACTTTCTCAGTTTCCTTTTAGGATATAATAAAATAAAAAAAATTAACGGATTGTGGCAACTTGGTAAGGTCTTGAAATATAAGTCTTAAGGTTTTAGGTTTTATTCTCTCTAAGGCTAGTCACTCAGGCAACAGCACATACGGTTGATAGAACAAACTTTTTAGGCTTGAGCGAACCGTATCCATTGTCAGGAGTGTGGGTTCAAATTCCTGTCTATATGCGAGTCCGCGATTTACCATTATATGATTGAGTAGTTCTATATAGCAGCATCTCCTAAGGGTGACCTCTGGGCCCTCGGCTCGTTAGAGTCTAACCCCAAAAGTCACTCCTCTATAATTAGACCATTTTATATAACAAAATAAAAATAACTGAATCTATTTGGTGTGGGTTGGCAAGCTGGTTATTAGATATCAGTTGAGAACCAACCTTTACTTTTAACTAACCTTTTGTTTTTTGACATCTAATTTGCTTGGTAGAAAAGCCAAGTCCTAGTAGTTGAGCTTCATTGCATTTAAGAGCTTATTCAATTCAACTTGAGGTTATAAAGTGCAACATGAACTAGTTTGAAAATATAAAATAAAACTTGCTTTGTTTAGATGTGTTAAATAAAAATTAGGTGAGCCAATTAGAGAGAGTTGATTTGATTTTAAAGCTGTGTTAAGTTAGAAGATTTGAGGAAAGATTTGGAAAAAGAAAGAAAATATATATATGAAATTAGGTAAAATGTATGTATATTTTATTCACATTTAATTTACCTTTTATTTTTTTCTTTGCAAATCTCTTTTTGAATAGTAATAGGGATTTAGTTATACACAGACGGGCCATGAATATCAACATTACGGTTCTCTAATACTTAGCTGACACCAGAGACGGAATTAGGAGAAGAGTATGGAGGGCCAACATTAGTGTTTGCTATAACTTTAAATATATATATATATATTATTTTATATATAAAATGACCCACAATATAAAAAATATATGTCATTTTTCTTTTAAATTGAATTCTCTTTCTATTTTACATATAAAAAAAAAAAAAAAAAAAACTTATTCATCCTATTAGAAATTACTTCTATGGTATTTAAATTTTTTGATGTATATATAATTTATATATCATATATACATACATGTGTGTTTTGTGTATATGGTGAAAAAAAATTATTTTTCTTTTGGCTTCTGTAATAATGAAATTCTGATTCTATCCCTGACTGACACGTATGCCAAATGAAAAAAACGAAAAAAGAAGTAGCCCAACTCCCGTCGTTGCTCTTCACGTCTTCTCCAACATCATGTCATCGTTGTTTCTTCTCTTATTGAAGATGAAAGAGTCGTCCCCCTCATTACCTTGAACTATCCAGTTTCTTTCTATCTTATATGGTGAGTTTTAGGTTTGGTGGAAGCCATAGTTGCTGTAGATGTGATTACAGTGATTCGATGGTGTGAGGAATGGATAATTGGATTTGTGAAGATGGCGTGATTTATTCATCCTGAATTCTGATTAAAACTTGATAGGGTTGATTGTGCTTATTCCCCCATGATATTTTTGATAGCTTACGATTTGGGTGAATGATTCCTTCATAATTATTCTTTCAATGGTCTAGCACTTGAGACTAGTGATTAGAGTTGCCTTATGGGAAACGCTTGTTTTTTTATAGTATAACTCTACTATTTGAAAATTGATCATGATTATTTAAGTACTTTGGAGCATATGATTCACTCTTCTTGTTTCTAAAAATACAATTTTGTTTCTAAAAATATAAAATATAATTTTTTTAAATTTTTTTTTAAACAATACCAGTTTCAGAGGCATTGAGTTCAACACTTTTGTAACTTGCATTGCAGTTGTCTATTATGTGTTACAATTATTTCATATATCCCTTAATTCATAATTTTAACCAAATAATAATTAGTAATGTTACCAACACTAATTAGTGTATCAACTTATACCAATTACATTCAATATTAAGTAGGATCCATATTAAGGTCTTGTTTGGAAATATGCTATTTTAATAACTTTTTGATTTTTTAACTAAAATATGAGATAAAAAAATTAATATATTTGGAATAACTTTTTAATTTTTTATGAAAAAAATATACAAAAAATAGAGAGAAAATAAAATTTTAAATTTTTTTTGTATAGATTATTAGTTTTTTAATTTTTTTAATAATTTTTTGACTTTTAAATAAAAATATTAAGTTATCAAACAAGACATATGTACATGTATATCTTCTGTCTTATTTAATATACCAATCACATCCAATGTTACGTAGGATCTATAGTAATAGAACCTATATATATATATATATATATATGTCTTTTATTATTTATTTTATTTTTTTTGAGAACATTAAGAACATCTATAATATTATCTACCTATTTAAAGGGGGTGAGGGGATGCAAGGCTCGGAACTTTAATTATGAGCGTGGATACATGATCCCTAACCACTCGAACACTCGCTTTGACACCTAAATATTAGGCCGATTGTGCAACTGAAACACTACTAGCTTCACTATCATTCACGATAACGTGGACCATCATCAAACAACGGTATCAAAGCAAGGGACATGTGAATGGATCTACTCACACTATAATAAATAAGAGTTTTAGAAATTAAATATTTTAATTTTTAAAAATAAAAATTTTGTTGTAAAGGATAACGCTAGAAATTAATTTCTATCGTTATGAAGATAGTTGTCAAAAAGTTGTCTTAAAAAGTCTAAAACAAGGCTTTTAGTGATAAAATTTTAAAAATATCACTAATAAATAAACTTTTAGGGATAATATAATTTGATCTTAAAATAGTTTATTTTTTGAGACAAAAAATTTAGTCCTAAAAGGATAATAATTTTTCACTAATATCTAATTTTTGTTGCTAAAAATATAATAACGGCACTTTTCGCAACAAAAATATTTAGTCCCTAAAAAATAAATTTTTTTAAAAATTTTAATTTCTAAAATCTTAATTTTTTGTAGTGTGATTTCGGTGGAAATATTCGACATACATATTATTTTCCTAAAAGGAGAAAAAAAAAGAGGCATAAAGCAAATGCTCTAGTTAAAATAAGGTTTGAAAGGTCAAAATATAGAGATTATTTCATTTTTACCCTTATACTTTGTCACGATTTTCAATGATTCCCTAGACAATTCTTATTTTCACGCGTACCTCTATACTATTTAAATTACTATCAATTTTACCTCTACCATCAAATTTAAAACGAAAAATGTTAAAAAAAATTACATTTTGACTCTAAATTTCAAAAGATGCAAACCCACCCTTTCCTAATATCAAACCACCACTTCAAGCCTTTCTATCTCCTTCGTTATAACTCCGTTTCGCTTCATTTTTACATCGTTGGATTCAACTCACGATCTAGTTTTCGTATCACATTTTACACGTCTCGTTCTTCCTCTTTTTACATGCTATCGGAGTTTCGAAAGTTGATAAAAAAAATAAAACTTTTCTTCTCGTTTTCGGCTTTTCTTTGAGCCATCTTTCAAATCTCACATCTTTTTCGATTCTTGACAGTTCTACTTCATTCTTTCGCCATTCTCTTCACTTCACTTCCTACTTTGCCCTACACTACCTCACTTTCTCACTTCTTCGTGGAATGAGCAATTTTGGTATGCCGAAAGCTGTTCGAAAACTAATTTCAAAAATTTTAAAACATTCATCTTTTGTTTCTTTCTACTCCATCTTCCTCATTCTTCTTCTTCTCCTTCTTCTTCTTCTTCTTCTCCTTCTTCTCCTTCCCTTATAACATGATGTAGAACATGTTTTTAGGTGGTAACGGAACTGGTGATGGTGGTGGTGGTAGTGGTGGTGGCGGTAATGGAGTTTGGTGGCGATGAAGTTGGTGATTCGGGTAGTAATCTTCTTCTTCTTCTTCTTCTTCTTCAATTCTATGCATATATATCATCTTTCCTACTGGAAGTTTCTCAGTCCATTTGAATGGAACATCGTGCACATTTAGACTTGGATCATAAATGAGATGCAAACCTTAACTGTTTTGCCAAGAACAAAAGAAATTTGTATTGTTATGAAAAATCTCATAGCAAATAACTAATTTTGTATTAGAACAAAGGTTTTGTTGCTTTAGCCATTGATGTTGAATTACAAATTAATGAGCACCTATTGATTTCTTTATTTGCTATGACTGCTTTATCATGATATGAATCTAAACATGTCAAATAAGAGTTTTTCTCTCAGTTGAATATCCTCTAGGCTCTCTCTTCGAAATTACACCTATTTTTAATGCAGCACCATGCACATTATAAGCACTCAACTGCCTGGCTTGTTGATTGAACTCACTAACCAAAATGTTGAAAGAAATCTTTGTGGGGATTGAACTACCTCGACGCATAAGGACTAACACCGACAATGCCTCCTCCACTTTTCCCATGGCACAAAGTGCTCGAATGACATTGTTGAAAGTGATATTTTTCGGGACATATGCAATCTCAACCATCAACTTCACCAACAACACCACCCGAGCCACTAACTTCACCTCCACCGAACTCCATTACCGCCACCATGATCATTACCATCACTACCACCTTACATCACCAAACCCACCTTTTTCACAAATAAGTTCCATTACCACCACCATGAGCATTACTATCACCACCACCTTACAACACCAACCCACCACCATCGCCGGACCGTCACCATCGCCATCACCAATTTCGTTACTAGCTAGAACCATGTTCTACATCATGTTATAAGTGAACAAGAAAAAGAAGAATGAGGAAGATGGAGCAAAAAGAAGCAAAAAATGAATGTTTTGAAAATTTTGAAATTGGTTTTCGGACAACTTTTAGCATACCAAAACCGCCCATTACATGAAGAAGTGAGAAAGTGAGGCAGTGTAGGGCGAAGTAGGAAGTGAGGTAAAGAGAATGACGAAAGAATGAAGTAGAACCGTGAAGAATCGAGAAAGATATGAAGTCTGAAAGATAGCTTGAACAAAAGTCAAAAGCGAGAAGAAAAGTCTATTTTTTTTTTATTAACTTTCAGAGCTCCGATAGCTTGCAAAAATAGGAAGAATGAGACGTGTGAAATGTGATACGAAAATTAGACTGTGAGTTGAATCCAATGACATAAAAATGAGGCGAAACGGAGTTATGACGAGGGAGATAGAAGGGCTTGAAGTGATAGTTGCTGGTGGTGGTTTACTGGTAGAAAAATGTGGGTTTGCATTTTTTTTTGGAAATTTGGAACCAAAATATAATTTTTTTAACTTTTTTTCATTTCAAATCTGACGGCAAGAACAAAATTAATAGTAACTTAAATAGTATAAGGATACGCGTGAAAATAAGAGTAATTTGAGAAATCATTGAAATCCTGACAAAATATAAAAGTAACAATGAAATAATCTCCAAAATATATGTAACTATAACCACTTTTATATCGAGGTAGTTTTCATAACTAAATTTTGTGCCATTAAAATGCTAACGGCAAACCTTTGCCATTGAGCCAAGCCCTTTCGTTCCCTAACCAAATATTCCCTAAGGATTTAATTGCATATTTTAAGTGCTATTGGGTGGTGTGGAGTTATATATTAGTACATGCTTATCTTTTTTTTTTATTCAAAAAAAAGTTTAGGAGGAGGGGAGGCTACCCCATTCCAGGGCCAGGGAAAGCGTTACGCAATATCGCTCCACCAACAAAGGACTGCCGGCAGTGGGACTCGAACCTAAGCCAAATGGGCGAAGGGGACGATCCTTACCAACTAAACCAACTCTTGTTGGTTAGTACATGCTTATCATGTTCCAAGGTTTACCACCCAATGTTTGGAAAATTATTAGTTATATGGCAAGTATTCTATGATATTATTTATATGATATTTTTTATCAATAAAAAATTATAATGCATATTAAGTGAGATGTTATATATCTAATAAAATGAAGTTAATATATCACTCGTAAATTTTTTTACTATGTAATTTATTTAGAACACACCCAAGCAATACCACATGGAGTACCAAATAATTGCCTCATATTTCTATGATATCACAAGAACAAGAAGAGAAAAATTGTTGGTTGGTCAACAAAATTTGGACACTTATGTGGTCTTCTCCCCTCATTTTCAATAATGTTGTTTGTTTAACTTAAACATCAAAGACAAGCCCAACATTAATTACTCACTAATCAGCAGTCTGATAGGACTTGTGTTTTGAACTCTAATGGAATTTTTGGTTGGACCACATAGATAGAGCCAATGACTTGAAGATGGAAATTAAAATCTTGGATGAATCAAAAGGGACCTAATTGTTTTTTAATTAATAGGATAACCATTGTGTTCATTATTGTACTGACATACTGTAATCAACTAATATTGAAAGAGATATAATTTATGATACTCCCTCCGTACTGACATATTGTAATCAACTAATATTGAAAGAGATATAATTTATGATACTCCCTCCGTCTTAAAATGAAGTGATCTCTTTTTAAAAATTAAAAATTAAAATATTATAAATTTTTTATTTTGTCTTTTTTTAAATTCATCAATTATGATAATTGTTGTTTCTAAAAAAAAGTCAAGGATAGTTTTGGAAATTTAATAATTTTGAAATATAATAATCATACTACAAAAAAAAAAAAAAAAAGGTTAAATTCTCAAAAAATAACTAATATTTTGAGAGGAAGATTTGGTTCTATTATGGAGGTGATCTATCTACTTGGGGCTAACAATTTATCTTGGGGATTGAGATTTTGAATGATTTCGTTACATTATTTAATGGCCGTAAAAAACCATATCAATGAGCATAATGACTTTTTTTTTTTTTTATTTTAAAAAAAAGAATAAATTACACTGACATTCTCTAAGGTTTATATTTATCACAATTCTCTCTCTTACATTTGAGAAATTACACTGATTCCCTGTTAGTTTAATTTTATGTATAATGATTATTACAGTGAGGGAAGAACTGTTATGAAACTTTAAACTTCAGGCGACAATCTGTAATGAAACTTTAAACTTCAGAGAGGGAGATGTAATTTTCAAAAGGTGGGGGTGAAACTGTAATAAATATAAACTTCAGGAAATGTCAATATAATTTACCTTAAAAAAATTAAAATAATAATAAATTTACATGTCTAGGGACCGTAATTTACAGTATATTATAGCTGAGGCGCAACTTTGGGTTGATTCAACCAGAACCACTTCATTTCACCGTAAAATTTTTTAGGATGTGGATAACATATATTGGAATTCGGTGCCGGTTCAAACAGAAATTCAGAAGTTTGAACTTAGGTCAGGCTTGAACAAAATTTTCAACAACCCAAAATCTAAAGTTGTATATATAAATATATAAAAATACTAAATGAACAAATAAATTATTAGTCATCAGATAATGTTAAAATATTTCAAACCATTAAATTATATATACAAGTAATATAATACAAAACTTCGTCCTCTCCTTTTCTCAAACAAAATGAAAAATCACATCAACAACATATAGATTTCTTGATTCTCATTTCTATTCTCGTTGTCTCTCTCACATCATATAAATTAGTATTTGTTTTGATAGTATTCACAATTTTACAAAATCAAAAATAAAAAAGGAAAAAGAAGAAAATGTTGATAGGGTCTAAGTTTAACAAATTAATCAGCCTAATATTTTTTTTTTTTTCCTTTCAAATTTCTGGACAATTCAAGCATAGCCCAAGTTCAATTTATTCAGGTCAAACTTAAGCAGACAACTTTGGATTTCAGACTGAACTTGAGTAACTCTCAATAAAATTCAAATTGGACTTAAACAGATTATAATTCTCTCCATGGCATATTTGTAATTGAGAGGTTCTATCATATCATCTAACGGTGAATGTAATAATTTTTTTAATTTAAAATAATTATAACTTTGTATTCCTATTTTATACCTCTATTACATACCTAGAATGGATAAGATTAACTTATATAATCTCTTAATTAACTTGAACCCATCCAAATTTAGAGTTGATTATTGTATTCTTAATCAATGATGGCTCTGCCCCATGATTACATGTTTTTTATTCTCATATATATATATATATATATATGTATATAATTTATGTCATTGTCAAATATTGAGGATTTAAACTATTGAATACCCCTAGCCTATTCTTGACCATATGTGTTATATGTTATTCCAATTCATGGCATTTGTGATTGACAATGTTAGGTGCATTGACCCAAACCCATGAAAGGGAGGGCATAAGTAATTAGGTCAAATATTTAATCTACTCCAACATGGAAAATAGTTTTTAAGTTGTTACATAAAATGGGTTGCCAAGACCACCTTACAGAAAAGAAAATAAAAGGAAAAAGATGTAAAGAGTCAAAATAGGTATTTACCAAGTAAGAGTTAGTTTTTGTTTTGTATTTTTATTTTTTTTTAAATATATATAAATTGTTTATAAAATTGTTTTTCTAAAAACAGCCCACTTTTAAAGAAACATCAAAAGTTACTTTTAAATTTTAAACTCTATTTTTGCATAAAAATTAAAACAATAGATGGATGTTTTCAAACTTTTTTCTTTTTTGAAAACAAAGAAAACTGAACAGGTCTTAATTTCTTGTGCAGTTAAACCCCAAGTCAAAAGGTTTACACATAGTAGGACTAATGGATTGGGCAATAGAACATGAATTGATTATGTGTGGCCCAAAATAGATTGGGCCTTAAAGTGACAACCCAATAGGGTCCTTGACTCCTTGTTATATTTTAGTCCAAATGCATGTACAAGGTCTAGAAGTTCTAGGACGTTGCATGTCCAAAAAATTAAAAAAATAAAAACACTACGAGGTCATGAATTCAATTTTTCTATCAATATATTAAAAAAAAAAATTCTAAGACCATATGTCGTCGTTTTTTAATTGATCTTTCTTATACATCAAATCACCAAAAAGTGTAAATTTACAATTATAAATGCATAACGTTTGCACCTACTGCCAGCATAATTAAAAGTAAGCATGTTCTAAGGGTAAAGAGCGATTTAGTGTTTGACCACTGAAATAAATTAGAATAAAATGATCGTTTTATTAAAATATTTATTTTCATACTTAATTAAAAATAATATATATATCTATTAAAAATTAAATTATCATTTATTATTATAAAGAAATAATCATTTTATAAATGTGTCTAAAGAATTATTATTCCATTCAATTTTAGCTCATTTCAATGAACTATTTCATTCGATCATTCCAATGTATGATAGAATAACATTTGGAGGCCCAATGATTTTGAGCCTAATCATAAACCGAGCCAAGGCCCCAAAAATTGGGTGTCTTGGTTTTTCGGCCTCATTGATAATTACGTATTTTAATTAAAAAATTATTATATTATCACATTATTTTCTCTAATTTTCTGTATATCTTTTAATAAAAAGTCAAAAAGTTATTACGAAGCTGTACCCCATTTTGGCTCTTTTCTTAGACTTCGTTTGGGATGTGAGTTGATTTTTTAGTTTTTTAATTAATTTAGCCAGAGGCTAAAAAGTCTCGTTTATGATAGACTTTTTAACTTTTGTGAGAAAAAAAATAAAATAATTATGAGTTAGATGTGACATTTTATCCTATTTGACTAAAATAGTCAATCTTGTCTTATATAGTTATTTAAACCCAAATGTGTATCCCAAACGGAGTCTTAGTAGATTTTTGCCCCTAAAAAAATGTTATGCATCGAGAAATTGTGTCCCACGTTTTATTTTGAAGGGTGATGCTACAGAGCTCGAAAGGGGCCCTCCCTGAATCCCTCGAATTCGAAGAAGAATGAGAAGAAGCAGGGGAGGGAGGGGAAGGAGGAAGAGGAGGAATTGGAGGGGGCCATCAAAATGGAAGGAGGCGGATGCGGAGCTGGGCAGAGGCAGAGGCGGAGGTGGGGCTGGGTAGAGGCTGCGACGGCGAAGTGGGCAAGCAAACGACCCTAAGCGACGATCGGGGCTCGGCAGACGCAATGACGGCGGCGGCTTGCTGACAGCAGCTCTCTTCTCTCTCTCTCTCTTCCCCTCTTCTTCTCTTTTTCTCTCCCTCTCCCTCCTGCGTTTCAGAGCCGAAATGGAAGAAGAAGAAGAAAAAAAAAAAAAAATGGCCAAAACGACGTCGTTTTGGCCATTAGGGGGATTCGGGGGGAAGAATTTCGGGGGACAAATCATTATTCTATTTTGAAAATGAATTGAATGGTGTAAATTTATAATTGATAGATTTGGCCTGAAACACTCAAAATAATTGCGAACCATAAATGCATGTTTAGATAATTTTTTAAGTATTTTTTTTTGGGCAAATTACATATACCTCCCTCGAGGTTTAGCTAAATTACAAATACCCTCCTGAGGTCTCAGAAATTATAGATATCCCCCTGAGGTTTATATTTTCATAACAAATTGCCCCATGAAATTTATATTTTTATAACAAATTGCCCCCTAATTTGTTATGCAAATATAACCTTCAGGAGGGTATTTGTAATTTATCAAACCTCAGGAGGATATCTGTAATTTAGCTAAATCTCGAGGGGGTGTAACAACGCCCGCAGGGGACCTCGCTACAGTTCGGACTCGATTTTTGTTGCGGTTCTCAATCTTGAACCAAAGAGTCCAAATCCGGCAATTCGTTTTGAAGGAAAACATATTTTTTGAAAAGAAGTGCCAAACATGGATCACTTTGCGGATAATGAGTCGCCACCTAAATATTTTAAAATGGGAAATTTAGGAAACCACGACTCGGTGCCAAAAGGCCACGTGTCCGTCATCACCAAAGTTGGCTCGGAACTTGGGTACGATTAGGGAAGGTCACATCGTGAGCACCCTCTCGCCGGTCAAAGACCGCCTCTACTAACCATGATATCTGATTTTGAAAACATTGTATGCTCTTATTCCGATTATTAGCCTAGGTTACTATGTGATGCTCGCAGCAAACAAGTATAGACTGGGCCGTCTGAATTGGAATTGAACATCTCATGTTTGTTTGTTTGAAAATGGTTTGATGGTGCTACCCGTAGGTAGGCTAAGATGCGGATTTGCCACCCTCGGGTGGGCTTAGAAAACATGATTTTGCCACTATCTAGTGGGCTTAAAACAAACAGTCGATGAATGGTCCCAATTCAGATAACTCAACCTCCACCCACAGGCATTCAAGGCAGTTATATCACATAAGCATTTAGCCTCATGGTAAGCATGCTATCATGGCAACACTCACACGCATGCAAGGATGCTAAAGCATAACCACTTACCGAGTACTCCAAGCCAAAACAGAAAACCGATTAGAAATCATGCATGATCCTAAGTATACTGAAATGCCTAATGCAACACATGCAAAATGCAACTATAGCAGGCTCGGCTATCCTAAAGATGGCATATGAGATGCAACAACTAACATGTATTCAACTTGGAATTGAAAATACAGATGCAGTTTGTATGATGCGCCGAGCCCGGTGCATGCAAAACAGATGAATGAATGCAAACATGCTATCATACTGTATGCTAAATGAAATATGCCCTATATCTAACCATCCAAAGCGGATAAATAAAAGGGAGAAAGACGTGGGGTTGGAAGACATACATCACACTTACACACCCTTATTACAACATTGCCCTCGCGCAGAGGGTCCGAATAAATAATAATACAGTCCGAAATAAAAGAATAATACAGTCCAAATATACAGATTTTAATTAATTAACAAATTAATTATAAAAGAAGTAAAACTGGCATGCAGGCCGGGACCTCGCCTCGATAGATGATGTATCTTTGACATGGCGCGAAATCCTTCGATGCCCTGATTAGCCTCTGTTTGCACTTTTTCTTGAAATGCGCACCGGACTTCGAAAAGTTGTTGATCCTCGGTTTCTTTATGTAGCAGAGAGCGGGGAAAAGGGCATAGCAATGTATTTTCACAAATATATGCATGCCTCGATCCTCGTGCCACCAATCACGCATCTCGATGCATGATGGCCGAGGAATCGGATTGCACAACTCAATATAGGATGAATGTATATGAATGCTATGACAAAACCTAACTCCATCATGGGTAATCCGGAGTGTCGGTGACTTGGGAATTGAGACACACTCCGTCACTCGGAGTACGGAATGTACCTCGTTTCCCGTGCCCGGGCTAATTCCTATCCCGAACACGACGCAATATGCATAGTATGCATGAAATGCAGCTAACATGTGATATAGCATGCACAATGCTATGAAAATGAGGTGTCTCGAAATGCGTGCCCACGGGCACGCAAACCGAGGCGATGACATACAAGCATGAGATGACATGAAATATGATACACAATGAGACTAAAAAAAAAGATATCTCGAAATGCGTGCCCACGGGCACGCAAGCCGAGGAAATGCATGAATGCAATCTAAGATACAACCTAGTATGCACAATTCGGATGAAAATGAGATGAAAATAAGATGCCTCGAAAAGCGTGCACGCGGGCACGCAAACCGAGGCGATGGCATGAAATTCAAAGCGGATAAAACAGAGTGCCTCGAAACGCGTGCACACGGGCACACAAACCGAGGCGATGATGTGAAATGCAAGTCGGATAAAATCAAAGTGCCTCGAAACGCGTGCACACGGGCAAGCAAACCGAGGCGATGATAAAATAGAAACCGGGTAAAACCAAAGTGCCTCGAAACGCGCGCCCACGGGCACGCAAACCGAGGCGATGATGAAACGAGAAAATCGGATACAACCGAAGTGCCTCGAAATGCGCGCCCACAGGCACGCAAACCGAGGCAATGATGAAATGGAAATCGGATACAACCGAAGTGCCTCGAAATGCGTGCACACAGGCACGCAAACCGAGGCGATGATGAAATGGAAATCGGATACAACCGAAGTGCCTCGAAATACGTGCACACAGGCACACAAACCGAGGCGATGATAAAAATGCAAATCGGATAAAACCGAAGTGCCTCGAAATGCGTGCACACGGGCACGCAAACCGAGGCGATGACAAAAATGCAAATCGGATAAAACTGAAGTGCCTCGAAATGCGCATGCAGACGCATAACCGAGGCGATGATGAAAACGAAAATCGGATACAACCGGCAAAGTGCCTCGAAATGCGCGTCCACGGCACGCAAGCGAAGGCAATGATGAAATGGAAATCGGATACAGCAAAGTGCCTCGAAATGCGTGCACGCAAACCGCATAAAGCGATGATGAAAGATGAAAATCGGATAAAACCGAAGTGCCTCGAAGTCGTGCGTGCCACAGCGCGCAAACCGAAGCGATGATGAAAGATGAAAATCGGATAAAGCGAAGTGCCTCGAAGTGCGTGCCTGGTAGCAAACCGAGGCGATGATGAAAGAATGAAATGGCATACGGAATGCCGCAATGGACTTACACCAACGTGGGAGAGCCTCGGCTCACTCACATAGGAGGCCGTCGGGTAAAAAACAAAGCTGCCTCGAAACGCGTATCTGCGGACACGCAAATCGGGGCAATGATGTAGAAGCATGAAAATGCAAATTGGGCTTATGCCAACATGAGATAGCCTCAGCCACGCTCACATAGGCTGCCGGAATGATAAGAATGAGGTGCCTCGAAGTGCGTGTCCATTGGCACGCAAACCGAGGCAATGCAAAAATGATACGAATGGCATAGGGAATGATATGTAAGCATGGCAATGGAATTTCAGCACCTAAATAAAGGGGAAAACAGCCCCGAAACGATTCGAAATGACACTCGAAGCATGCATTCATCCCGAAAATGTGGAATTAAGCCCCGAAATGGCCTATAGCCATGCTATACATGCAAAATATGATCATGGCAGCAAGAACAGTAGCAAGGCAGTCCCAAATATGGCATTTTTCAGTAACAAACATGGCCAAAATGCAAGCATAGATAGATCAACAATAGCATGCAAAGTTAGTGGCCAAAAGAGGAGTATTGAGACAAGTGATATATGCAAACCCCAAATGGACAAACTTTCTTCTACAACATTGAAGATGAGATAAAAATAAGCACAATTTCATAAGATGACATCCTCAGAATCAGAATACAAACATGCTATAAAATCCATGCAAAGTAGGCTTCCAAATAGGCTATATCATGAGACATGCAATGCGCACACCAAATGACAAAACTTTCTTCATGGAATATGTAAAGAGGGTCAAAATAAGACCAAAGTCAGTAGGGGTCAAAGCCCCAAAAACAAATAGAGATAGGTCAAAATTGCATGCAAAAAGTGGCACACTTGATGAATATTGAAGGAGATGGTATATACAAGCACCAAATGGGGTTGAGCCTCTCTACAATGTTGTAGAGGGGCTCAAAATAACATTAAAACCAGTAGGGGTCGGACCCCTAAAAACAAAATGAAATAGGCCTAAACTAGCATGCAAGATATTGGCATAAAAGCTAGGTATTGAAACAAGTACATCATAGGAGCATCAAATGAAGTTGAGCCCTTCTACAAAGTTGTAGAGGGGCTCAAAACAAACACAAAAGAAGTAGGGGTCGGAGCCCCAATTCTCGACCAATTAGAGTATAAAATTGAACCAAGAAAAAGCCCTAAAAGTTGGTTTTGAATACTCACCCTTGAAGGCTTGTCTTTCTTTGCTTCTTGGCTTTGATTTGTAGCTTCTCAACCTCTGAAATTCACCTCCTTGCTGCTGAAATGATGGTAGGGATGGTGAGGCTAGGTGTTGATGAAGGAATGGCCTTGACACTTGAAGCTTTTTTGGAGTTTAAAGCTTTGGAAATGGATGATTTTGGAGGGGTGATCTTGAGACAAGTTTTTCCAACCTTGAAGAAGGAGAGGGCCTTCAAATAGGCAAGAAATGGGGTGTAAAAGGGAGGAAAGCACCCAATCTTTCCTCCCGAAATATCCCGGATGCCCGGATATGTTGGAAGATATCCGGACATTTGGACAGTCAGAAGCAAGAATCTGGTGGCCGGGTAACTTTGTGGGAGGTGGCCGGCCACCACTGACCCACCTGGCCGGCCACCTCAAAAACCAACTTCAAAATTTCGGCCGACCACCATACAAGAGTGTCCTCCCAAGTGTGTAGGATAAGGCCCGGGGTTGGAATCGCAACCGAACCGAAGTCACAACATAGAACTTGAAAGAGAGGCTCAAAACTGAAATGCACCATTTCTGGCCGACCACCATACCAAAGTGTCCTCCCAGATGTGTAGAGCAAGGATCCAAGGTTGGAATTTGGCAACATTGAACCAAGAGCCACAACATAGAGCTTGAAGGAGGCCCAAAATGAACTCCATAATTTCTGGCCGACCAGTATACCAAAGGGTCCTCCCAGATGTCCTGATCACAGATATGTAACTTTGGTTGGAAGAAAATACCCCCAAGGTGTTCAACATTGGCCCGGAAGTGAGCAAAACAGGCTCCGGAGGAGCGAAACTGGTTATCTGGGATAATTGATGGCCTCCCACCCCAAAGGATCTTCTGATGTTGAAACAGAGGTACCGCCAAGTTTGAACAAAACTAATGAGAAATGAACGTTAAGGCCAAAACCGAGCAAATCGGGATCCGAAAATGGGCGGGTCTGGGAAGTGGTGTTCGGCAAAAGTGGGTATCTGCGACCCCAGTGTCCTCTGGAATGACAAAAGCAGAGGTACGCCAAAACCGGAGAAGATGGATGCGAAATGAATGCTTGGGACCAAACCGCTCAATTTGGGGTCCCGAAACCCCATGATGAGCACCGAAGTGGCATCTGACCACGGTGGCATCGGGGCCCTGTGGTTCTCGAAATATTAAAAGCAGGTCTCCGCCAAAACCGGAGAAGGTGATGCAAAATGAATGCTCGGGACCAAAACCGGTTTGGGGTCCCAAAATGGGTCGCCGGCACCGGAAGTGGTGTTCAGGGCCCCAGTGTCCCTCGGAACACTAAAAAGAGGCACATGCCAAAAACCGGAGAACTTCGGAGATGGTTGGGCGATCCGAGCCGAGGCACGCGGCTCGACGGCCCGAAAACCGGAACTCGAAATGGGCAAAATGGCCTCTGACCACGAAACGTAGCTCACGGCCACCGGAGATAGTCTACGGACCACTCCTTCCCTCGAGAGAAAAGCAGAGAAAACCGAGCCCGTTCGCAAACCGAGACAAGATAGAAGATGGTTGGAAGTCCGGGAGGCACGCGGCCGTGACTCTGGGACTTCTGAACAAGCACAGTATGCAATATCACCGAGCGCTCAACTGGTGACGTCTGAGTCTTAAGGTCGGTCAAAAATGGGGTGTCTACAGGGGGTATATGTAATTTGCCCTTTTTTTTTCAAATTCATAGCATTGCTGTTTTTCCTCAATTTTCCATTTTTCTTATTGAAATAGCATAGAAAATTTTTTTTTCTTTAGGGGACAATTTTGTTTTCAAATTGGATATTTTTTATATATAAAAAATAGCGAGTTCTAATTTAAAAGCATCTAAATAGTACGAAATTTTGATAAAATTTTGAATAAATTCACTAAAACTTTTTTTAAAAAATCCCAAAGAAATAGAACAAAAAAATAAAAAATAAAAAATGATAAGAAATGCCTTTATTCCAGTTAAGGTGGACTTATCATTTTTGTAGTCTATTGTTAGAGTGAATTATATTTTACATCTCTGTACTTTACATCAAATTTCAGTTTGATTCCTACACATAAAATTGTATCAGTCAATCACTTACATTTTTGTTTAAATATCATTGTCCTTTTTTTTGTTAATCCACTGTATAAATTTTTAAGAGAAATCAGTCATGTGACAAGCATATAATTATGAAATAAGGGTAAGAGATAAAAATCATTTATATTTTTTGCCGATACATACTGCGTCTCGAAATTTACATTAAGTTAAGACTATATTCGACTAAAATAATATGAAAATGTTTTGTAGAAATTGAAATCACGAAACTCTGGTTTTCACAATAACATAGTCTTCCATCCATTCATCTTTCTTTCTTTTCGATTTCTTTATTGTTTTTCTTTATTTCAAAATCACTATTTTCTTCCCTCTTGATCTCTCTTTTCAGAATATGAACATATATATTGTATCATATAACTCTCACATGTTTATCACGTGGGACAATGTGTTTATTAGAGAAAAATGAAGATGCTTTTCCATTTTTGCCCCCATTTTGCAACCATATGTTTGTCATATGACTGACTTTTGTTAAAAGTTTAATAGTGGAGTTGTTGGCTACATATTTTGTACAAGCTAATCACAACTTAACACGTGGCACGATGAGGACAATTTGAGGAGTTAATATAAGTTGCCAATCAAGGTAGGACACGTGGCAGTTCGTATTGGTAATAATGGATCTGCGTAGCACTGGAATAGTTAAGAGACACAAGATGATGCGGCCTAACGGTTACTCATAAATTTAAATTCAAAATCATGAGGAAAGCCTAATTGCAAGAGTGGCGTAGTGGGCTTGACTGTGATAGAGCATGTTCAGCAATCATGGGAGGACACTTCGACGGTTATAAGCCCACTTCGACGGTTACCACTGGAAAGTATAAATAGCAAGGAAGGCCTCAGAATCAAGGACCCAGACTCAGATCTAGAAACAAGTTTATTTACTTCATTTTCTTTCCAGTTTTACATTTCTAGTTCTTTACATTTCCAGCACTTCAATTCATGTACTGCACTTCATTTCCTAGGAGTAGTTTTTCAGTAGTTTGTTGCTGTGAACCTTATCGAGGTTGGGTCATTGTGACTTTATTGTAAGTTTTCATTTGCTTAATGAAATTCGATTTCTAAATTATATTTACTTGTTACTATTCACAATTTTCTCCTAAACAAGTCACTAGTAAAAGTCCTTTTCATTGAGGTTGAAAGAACTTCAACACAATCGCTTGATAATTGGTTGGCAATTATAAATTCTGTAAGGACTAATTGATCCTTGCTGGCATGCTTAAATTTACATTATTAAGTTTCGAAAGCCAAAAAAGACAACATATATTTTTGGCACGCCTAGTGGGACTCTAAAAATGGCTAGACGTAGGAGACAAGGAGAATTGAATGCCTGGAAGAAGGTGTGAAGGGAGAGGTAGAAGTACCTAATTCAGAGGATAATGTAATAACACATCCTATGGAACTACCTATTTCATCAGAACCTATGGTCAAATAGACCAGCACCTCGGAACATGCACCATATGCTCAGGATATTGGACGAGGCCATGGAATTGGACCATCCACTGTTTTGTCTACCCAGCCAATGAATCCGTGGAGAGGCTTGGTAGATGCCATGGGACAGCAATTAATGTATACAATGGAAAGATGGGTAACATCCTTAATAGATCGAATGAATTCCTATTAACTAATTGTCACAAGACATATGGAGGAAAATTCAAATGTTCTTCAGCAAACATTGGCTAGAGATAAACAGCCTATGCAAATTAATGGACATACTAATGGTCAAACTAGTAATCAAAATTATGAAAGACCATCACCTGTGCCTCAGTCATGGTATGAGCCTCATTCGAGGCCTTTGATAAATCAAAATATGCCATTACCTAATAGTGAAGCCATACAAATTGGTGGATCTGGGCCAACACAAGAAAATGGCATGAGAATGTTTCGAAATTCCATGTTCGAAACCATACTTGGCACAAGGGGGTTCACTAATCCTCTGTTCGAATTCACACATGGGGGGTTAGAAGGGTTTCCTGCGGCTGGGAAAGAAACAACACCTATTTCTCCTCTTGCAGCACCTTTCGTAGGTCATTTCGCAGGACAGGCCTAGAGAGATCAACCATACCATCAACAGCAACCAGTACCACAGGGACAACCAGTCCTAAATATACCTCTCTATGGACCAAGAAGACCTCAAGTACATGGAGTTCCGCCAAACCCTATGTTTGCTCCTTCAGTAGTAGTCCAACAAGCATAGAATATGGTTCTTAGGGACCAAATTGCTGATATTGTCAGGGAGATGCGTGGACCCATGGCTCGGGGGGTCCAGACTCTTGTATATAGAAAGCCATACCTAAAATGGGTGGATAGGGTACATGAATACCCTAGGGGGTTTAGAACACCAGATTTTGCTCTCTTTTATGGAAATAGAAACCAATCAATAGTAGAACACATTGCCAGGTTTACAGGCCAATGTAGTGAATTCACTAATAATGATTACATGAAATTGAGACTCTTTCCAAATTCTTTAACTGTGGCAGCCTTCATATGGTATATTAACCTTACACCTAGATCTATCCAAACTTGGTAATAAATGGAAGAGGCATTTCATGCCCAATTCTTCCAAACAGAGCCTGAGGTTTCCATGGCAGATTTGGCAAGGCTAAGCCAAAGGCCTGATGAGAAAGCTGCTTAATTCATGACCTGATTCAAAAGAGCACGAAACAAGTGTAGGGTCATTTTACCAAAGCTTGAATTGTGAGATTGGCTCAAAATAGTTTGGAGTGTAGGCTTTAAAAGAAGTTCGATTCAATTGAGTTTCGAGACTTAGTGGAATTAACCTATAAGGTGTCTAGATATGAATCTTTACTTGAGGAAGAACATGATCAAAGTAATGCATCATATAAGACCTATTATAGGGACCCTAATTATGACATCGATGCAGCATAAATTGTAGGAAAAGAACTTATGACCTGTGAGGCATTGATTCAGAAGGCCAGTACAACAGACCTTCGTAGGAAGTATTCTTTTGATTTAACAAAAGCAGATGACATTTTTGATCATTTACATGTAGCAAATTTTCTAAAGTTACCAAAGGGAGTTAAGATCCCTACCCTAGAAGAACTTAAAGGAAAAATGTACTGTAAATGGCATAATTCTTGGTCTCATTCAACTAAAAATTGTATTATTTTTTGGGACAAGATCTAAGAACAGATTCGAAAAGGGAGGCTAAAGTTTCAAGCTAAGGTAGAGAAAGCTATGGGAATTAACACCAATTCGTTTCTAGAGATTGGGAAGGCTGCAGCCAATATTGGCATGCCAGATTTTCAAAGCCTATCCTTGAAGAAATTGGAGGAGGTTTATGTGCAAATGCATGTTGCCAGCCAGACTGCTTTCAAAAAGATACTAGAAGTGCACCAGCAAATGGATAGAGCTTTGCAAACCAAAAGGATGACTCTAGTGAGGAAGCACTGGATGATGACTCTCTTGAGGCAGTTGTCATGTAAAGGATGTGTCCCAGGTGCAGGTTAAGTTACAAATGGTTGAGAGGGCTCCTGATTGATGGGAAGTAGCATTACAAAGATGTAAAGAGACACTCTAAGCCAACCAATACCTACAACAGAAGGCCATACCCAACTGGTCCTAGACAACAGTCATTTCTAGCTGGACCATCAGCCACTAGAATGCAATCCAAGGGTAAGAGACCTCTACATAAGGTCAGAGCACCCAATTACTACAGGATGGAAGGAAATTATCTTCAGAGAATGCCTGAATTAGGCTCAAGTCAGGGAAGCAATGCCAGAGATTGGTCTCCAAAGTCAACTTCGAACAAAATGCAAGGCAATTACCCTGAAAGAAGGCTTGAATTAGGCTTAAGACAGGGTGCCAGAGCCAGTGATTGGCCTTAACAGTTAGCTTCAAAGGTGGCTTCAAAGACTAGGAAAGCAAGTTCAGTAACTGAACTAGTGAGGTCATGGGTACCCGGGGTTCCAGACTGGTTTGTCATGCAGAGCAAGTCTAAAGAAATTCATGCCCGGAGAAATATTTTTGGAGACAAGGGCAGAATGATTAAACCTCTCTTGGTGGCTCCAAATAATTTGGTATTACTCAAACACCCAAAGACAAAGGAACCAGATATGGTTCTAGTAATTTCTAGGTCTCGAAGAAGGAAGATCCAATGAAGGTACACCCAGTACCAAAGGGATTTAAAGGAAAGGGGAGAGAGTTCTTCATTGGCCCAGTTAGAAGGCCAGACAGAGAGAAAATAAAGTCCAAAGCTGGCTTCTCAGATCAAAAGAAGCGTCAGCAGAGAGCAGTTGGCTAAGGTTCACACTGAACTAAAAGCCAAGGAAAGGTCCAGCTTAGCAAGTCTTGAAAAGGCCTTGATGGAAAGCGACAGTGAGATAGAAGGAGAAGTTGAACTAGGCTAAGGAAAAGAATTGGCTGAAGATGAAATGTTTTAAGCCTTCATAGCTGAATAGACTTTTTTGGTCGAAAAGCCAACGAGATCACAAACGAGTTGCTTCGAAGGAAACCACCAACATTGAGGTACCAGCGTGTAGCATGGAAGATGCCTCCCAAGCTTCAGAATAGGCCCAAATGGGAGAAAAGCAATTACAGCCAGTAGTACCATTTGGCTCATTCCCTCCAGTACCAGTGAACATGGTATATGTGTTGCCATAGGAATTCCAAGTTGAAGAGGGAGACTACAAAGGTCAAGAAGATGACCCCATTCCAGTTTCTAGTGAAGATTCGTAGGTCAGCATGATTTAAGATGAGTCAAAAGTGGCCAAGCTAATGGAAACTGACGAATAATGTGAGGAGGTGACCATTAACCTCTCATATCCCTTCGAGTACCCCACAATATCTATGACCCAGCACGTTAAGCCCTTGTATATCAGAGCTTACTTTGATAGGATAGAGATGAACAGGGTGTTAGTGGACAATGGTGCAGCAGTAAACCTGTTTTCGAAGTTCTCTTTGAAAAAGATGGAAAAGAGAAATGCTAGGTTGATCCCCACTAGTATAACCATTGTTGGTTTTACTGGGGATAAGCAAATGGCTCATGGTATTTTACCCATCAACTTAATTGTGGGAACTAGAGATTGCATGACAGCATTCTTCGTTATAGATAGTAATGTCATGTATAATGCTTTGCTTGGCAGGGACTGGATCCACACCAACAAGTGTGTGCCTTTCTCTTTACATCAGAAAATGATGATACCTCTGTGCAATGGGGAAACAGAGGAAATCAATGTGGATTCGCAGCCTTTTATTGCTTGTGCTAATTTTGCTAAGGCCAAGCTATACATTGAAGGGGTTGTACCGCTCAGTGTGTTGAGGAAGCCTGATGAAGCAACTGAAATGACGGCTGATAAGGCTGAAGCATTTAGTGTAGGAGAGTGCTGATGAAAAGTTTGTCAACAAAGATGATGGTGATGCATGGTTGTAGGCAGAAAGATAAAGACCAACAAGCCAACCCATTGGCTTTAATCGAATTTTCAACATTGGACGTAAAGGCAATAGTCTAGAATGTAAAGGGGAAAAAGCAAGAAACTATAATAGTTGGCTATAGTTAGATGCACCAAGTGGTCAGACCTTTGGCTCTTGGTAAATACTATGCATTGGACATTGAAAATAAAGTCCAGGAAATACAAAAAGATGCTTTATGGACAAATTTTGTCTATGAAAAAGAAAGTAAAGATGTTAAACCAGAAAAGGTGAGAGCAGAACAAAATAGAGGGGTTGGTTCGAGGGTGGAAGAAGATAAAGAGAGGGCATCAGTGAGTGCTCAAGTACAAGACCCTTTAGAAGAAGTCAACCTGGGCGAAGATTCGATGCAGCAACCCACTTACATCAGTGCTTGGTTAAGTGTTTGTGACAAGAACCAATTATTGGTTGTCTCAAAACAATATAAGGATTGTTTTATTTGGTCATACAATGAACTGCCTAGATTGGATATAGGTTATTAGTGGAACATAGGCTCTCTATGAAACCGAATTTCATGCCATACAAGCAGAAACTAAGACAGATGAGTCCTGAAGTGGTTCTGAAGGTAAAAGAGGAGATTCTTAGGCTCCTTAATACAAGCTTCATCAGAACAACCAGATATGTTGAATGGCTATCCAACATTGTGCCTATAGTCAAAAAGAATGGTAAAATGAGGGTATGTATCGATTTCAGAAATTTGAATTTAGCAACCCCAAAAGATGAGTACCCCATGCCCATAGTAGATTTACTAGTGGACAGTTCAGTAGGATACAAGATTTTGTCTATGATGGATGGACATTCTGGTTATAATCAGATCTGCATTGCAGAGGAAGATGTCCATAAGACAACATTTAGGTGTCCTGGAAATATTGGCACCTTTGAATGGATTAAAATGCCATTTGGTTTAAAGAATGCTGGGGCAACATATCAGAGGGCAATGACTACTATCTTCCATGATCTCATTGGAGGATACTTAGAGTGTTTCATTGATGATATTATTGTAAAGTCCTAGTCTATAGAGGAGCACCTGGCTCACTTGACAGCAGCTTTCGAAAGAATAAGAAAGTTCAAGTTGAAGCTTAATTCTCTCAAATGTGCTTTTGGTGTATCAGCTGAAAACTTCTTCGGGTATGTAGTGCACAATCGGAATAAAGCTAAAGCCATCATTGAGGCCAAACCTCCATCAAGTAAGAAAGAATTACAAAAGTTCCTTGGTCAGGTTAATTTCCTTCGAAGATTTATTTCTAACACTACAAGGAAAACTAAAGTACTTTCTTCTTTGTTAAAGCTGAGAAATGAAGAAGAATTTGTGTGGACAGCTGAGCATCAAGTTGCTTTTGAAGAACTTAAAGCCTACTTAGCCAAACCTCCAGTGTTGATGCCACCAAGGAGAGATAAACCCTTGAAGTTATATATTGCTGCAGCAGAAAATTCGTTGGGAGTTTTCCTAGCCTAGGACAATGAAGAAAGTAAGGAGCAATTAATTTATTACCTTAGTAGGTTTTTAAATTCTTGTAAATGTAAATACTTAACTGTAGAAAAGTTGTACCTCGTATTGTACTTTGCAAGAATAAAATTAAGATATTATCTTTTGCATACTGTCGTGTTGGTAATTGTAACCACAAACTTGGTTAAATACCTGTTATCTAGACCTATGCTAAGAGGAAGAATTGGCAAATGGATGTTGGCTCTTTTAGAGTTTCATCTAGAATATGTCTCCCCAAAAGAAAGTAAAAGGGAAAGTCTTGGCTAACTTTTTGGCAGATCATCCGTGTCAAACAGAATGCCAAGAGACAATGGATCTTGGCATGGTCAATATTGAGCCTTGGAAAATGTGGTTTAATAGATCAAAGGCCAATGGTCTGATTGGAATTGGTGTTGTAATTAAGTCACCACAGAGGGTAGAAACCACACATAATTTCAGAGTTGATGAAATCACTTGTTCCAATAACCAAGCTGAATATGAAGCTTTAATAATGGGACTTGAAATACTTATTGGATTACAAGCTCATGCAGTTGACATATTTGGAGATTCTCAATTGGTAGTTAACCAAATGAAAGGAATTTTCAAATGTCAAAGTGAAAGCATGTTGCCATATTATGTTGCTTCATTATATTTGCTTTCTCAGTTTCAGATAGCAAATGTGACTTATATCTCAAGGTTCATGAATAACAAAGCCAATGATGTAGCTCAGAAGGTTTCGAATTTCAAAAGAAGGGATGACACTTAATTGAACATAAGTCAAGCAACGTATAAAAAATTAATACCACTTTTAGTTAAAAGGGGCATTATGTTGAAAGTCAAACATAATAATTTACAAGATCAAGATTAGAGATATCCAATCATGCAGCACTTGACTGGCCCATCTTCGAAGGCCAGCAAAAAGATTAAATTACAGTCCATGCAGTATATAGTGTATGGTAATGCTCTGTACGAAAGGAGATCATATGGGTTATTATTGGAATGTCTAGGGCCAAAGGAGACATTGATGGCTATGGCTGAAGTACATGAAGGCATTTGTGGTGCCCATCAGCCTGGTGTGAAAATGAGATGGTTGCTTAGAAGGCATTCCTTTTATTGGCCAACCATCTTTAAAGACTGTATAGAGTATACTAAAGGTTGTCAAGCATGGCATGATAAGACATGTGCTAATAACTGGTTTACATGCAGTTGTGAAGCCGTGTCCATTTAGAGGTTGGGCTATGGATATGATAGGAAAAATACATCCACCCTCCTCGAAGCACCATTGTTTCATCCTAGTGGTCGAAGCTAAACTATATAAGGCTGTGGATCAAACTGAAGTTATTGGATTTATTAAAGATCTGATTCACAAATTTGGCATCCCATAGACCATAACTATAGATAATGAGACTGTATTTGATGGAAAGATGGTAAAATCTTTCACAGCAGAATTTGGAATTAGCTTTATTAATTCTATCCCTTATTATGCACAAGTAAATGGTCAGGCAGAATCATCCAACAAGTCCTTGAAAAAAAGAATACAAAGAGTTGTAGAAGATAATCCTAGGGATTGGTATAACTTGTTGTTAGATGTATTATGGGCTTATAGGACTTCTATAAGGTCAAGTACAAAGTCACTCCTTATGCCTTAGTATATGGGCATGATGCAGTTTTGCCTGTGGAAGTTAACATCAAGTCCTTAAGGGTGAAAGCCAAGACCAGTTAACTTTTGAGCAATATCATCAAAGCATGCTCTTGGAAATAGAACATGTGGATGAGGCTAGAATCTTGGCGTTAAACAATATCTTTTTCTAAAAGAAAAAGGCAGCCAAAAGTTATAACAAGAAAGTCAAGCATATTAGCTTTGATAAAGGTGACTTTGTATGGAAGACAATACTTCCAATAGTTATTAAGAGCTATAAATTTGTCAAATGGTCACCTAATTGGGAAGGAACATATCAGGTTCATAGAGTCTTGCTGGGAAGAGCCTACCATCTAAGGAACCTGAATGGTTATGTGTATCCCAAGAAAATTAATGGCAAGTACCTGAAGCTTTATTATCCAACTATGTGGGAGACACAATGAGTGTAGAGAGTGCTAAATAAAATAATAAGAGAGCATGAGACACTCAGATAGATAATAAAAGGTTTTCATTTCATAAAGAATTAAGTACATGCAGCCATAAATTGGCCCAGCAATTAGTACAATGCTTCAGTTGTTCCCTTACAATTGATTCTCTACTCCTAAAGGATAGGAATAACTGAATGGCTGTAGCCATGTCCTGCCTACGGTCAGCTAGCCCTTGATTGGTAATTTGCAGCTTTTTAGCAGTATGATCTAAGGCTAGGTTAACTGCTGCTAACTTTTTCTCTAATTGGGCCTTTTTCTCAAAGAGTTGAGTTCGAAATTAAGAAGCAGAGGAATGTTGTCCCTTTAATTCAAATATCTCAGCATGTATATGGGAAATGAATTCCTTGTCCTTCAGTAGCTTCTCTTCTGCAGCTTTAGCAATATGGCAGATATTGACATAGAAATCCATGGTAGCTGCTGCTTGGGATAAGTGTCTTGAAATAGCCATGTTGGATTGCTCAATAACTTTGCAGCATTGGAGGAAACCATTCTCAATGACAGGCCTTTATAAGGCTTCGAATGGAATCCTTGAGAATAATGTCAGCAATTCTAAATAGGTGCCCAAGTCCACTAGGAGTGAAGGAACTCTGCTGATAGTAGAGGAACTCTCAAAATTTCCAGGAGGGAGTCAGCAAGGACTAATGGTTCAGCTTCACTGCTGGTTGATTGAACTGAGGAAGGCATGCCAAATAGGCTAGCTAGCCAGGCTTCAAAAATATCCTTCTCCTCTTTTGATATTGAAAGTACAGAGGAATCATTAGTGGAAGGAAGACATGGCTGCATAGGGATTGGAGAAGGAATATAAGATTCCCCAGCAGTGTCTATAGTCCTGGTCACCAGCAGGTCAAGGAAAGAGGGACTGGAGCTAGATGGTGGACAAGAAATTAGTAAGCGACCAATATCTTCTCTGGGAGTATTAGCTATCACTGAGGATAAGGTGACAACTGGAGCCCTCTCAGGTGATGAAGGAGCAGCCAGGACTATAGAGAGAGGAAACTGGGTTGAGGCAAAAGTTAAATGAGGCAGATATGGAGTTAAGCCCAGGCATAAAGAAAGAGGGATGCTTGGCCTCAAAGAAGGTGTGGAAAGTGTAAGGCTGGGAAGTGGAAGTACTGTCTGGATGGGCTCTACGCTTAAAGGCACTTCAACATTGTTCTTCTTTCTCCTTTTTGAGGCTACCTCTAATGGCCTTTAATCTTTAAGCAAAACAGAAGAAGCTAGTGTCAAAGGATGGGGAGGTGGAATAACTGTTGCTGCGAATAAGAAAATAAGCAACAATGGTGAGTTTTTATGTTGAAATCTTGGGAAAAGAAATTACCATAGGGATTAAGAGAAATTAACAGTCTTAGAAGTGGTGGTGATGATTGGAGAACTATGAAGAGTATAGTGCTTGGCAGTTTGTTACCTCATTGCAGTTTCCCTTTGTAGTGCATCAGTAGTAGCAACTTCATCCCTTAGTATCTGCTACTGTCTCCTCTTCTCAGACCTCTAGAAGGCAATTATTTCCTTAGATTGTTCTCTCTCCACTGCCTTAGTAGCCACTTTGTGAGTAGGGTCCTCAGTAAAATCAGAAGAGGAGACTGTCACTTTTTTCCTTTTCCTTTTTAATGGCACATTTTTCTCTTTCTCTGCTTCTTCCTTGTCCGTATGAGCTGCAGATACTTTTTCTTCTTCAGGGTCACACAAGAGTTTTCTCTTCTTTTGTTGTAGTTGCTTGCTCTTGAGAATGTTTAAGGCTTGAGCTCTCTGAGGAGAGTCGTCCTGAGAAGTTCCTGTATCAAACAAAAGCCATAAGTAAATAACCAAAATATCATAAAAGGAAAGGAAAAGGGAAAGAAGAAATGAATACCTTTCTTCGAAGTAGCCCTGGTGACTTAAGGAAGAGGGGCTGACACAGCAAGTGTAGAAGCTAGGATAGCAAGAGAGATGGGAACACTAGCAGAAATCCCAGTCTCCTGGGGTTTAGCCTAGGAGGGCACATCTAACCCTACTTAACAAATCCTCAAGGGAAATGGCTAGGAGCACCTCCATATTGGTCGTCTACCAATTCTGGTACCTTTTTAGTGCAGTGCCTTGTGGGATGAAGGGAGTGAATTGAAATTCGATCAAGTCTTGAATCAATTTGGAGGTTACTTCTTCCAGTCTGGTACTTTGCCCTTTCAGCTCTCTAGTGGCAAGATTTAGGTTAGTTTGGCTGTATAGAGGGATATGGATCCCCTGGGTAAGCCCAAATTGCCTAGCAAATTGAGCAGGGCAGTAGGCTTCTGCTATGCATTTGTAAGCTCGAGGGTGTAAAGTGCCAATAAAAAGCTCCCTTGGAGTTAAGATAGAAGCCCACATGTCTCTGAGTTGAGGTTGGGAGCAGTCTCTATCAGCCAAGAAGGTCCCTAACCATATTGGGCCAACATTGGCTTCGAAGGGACAGAAACATGTGCGAGAAGTAGGAGAAGTTGGGAGTTGGTGGAAAAAAGTGAAGTAGTAAGCAAAGTTGGAAGGCTAAAGTGAAACTCTGGCGTATTTTACTCTATAAGTAGTAGGGTTTGGTACCAAAAATCTCAGACATCTGGAGTGTAAATCAATGAAGTAGGTAAAGAGCTAAAGTTGCAATATCCAGAGTGGCCCCCCGTAGTTGGCATCCAAAGGTTTTTCACAAAGCTGGGAGCAAGCTTTATATACGTGGCATAAAACATATGGAGCTAGGGCTATCTTCTTTCCCAAAGCAAGAGCATTGGCAAGAGAGGCAAACTCAAGTATGATCCTTTGAGAAGAAGTGCAAAATAAAAATTTGCAAAGCCAGTATAGAAGAAAAGAGAAGAACTCTCGGTCTGTTACAAGGCCCTCCCTTTGGTTTTCAAAATTTGAGAAATCACTAAAGAAAGAGTTAAGAGGGGGAATGGAAAAAGCACATCATTAAGGTCGGGATAAACATGGCCAAAAGGAGTGCCAATGGGGAATAACCCTAAAAGATGGCATATATCAAAAATAGTAGGGGCCATTATATCACATTGAAATTGGAAAAAATTGAAAGATGGATTCCGAAAACAAAGTGCAGCGGGTATGAGGAAAAGGTCTTTAGAAATAGAAAACCTGGCTAGTTGAAAGGCGTCGAAGAGACAAAGCTCTTGAAGGTCCAACATCCTAGCAGGAATAACTCGATCATACCATTCCTCCAATTCAGTCCTCAGGGTGGGCTAGCAGCAGTGGGGTCAGTTCAAGCTCTAGCTCCCCCAGTCAAGGCCAACCTCGTAAAGGAGGTAATGATATTCTAGATACGGATATAAGGTAGGGAGTTGAGTAGAGGCTTCCCTGAAAATAGGTCCAAGCACGTATTCTCCTTGAGCATGGTGACGGGGAATGAGGATGCGTCCATCGACAGCACACCGTTCACCAGCTCTGTATTTGTCACATTCATCATTAATGAGTCTCCTCAAAGTCACAGATAGGCTCACATGCTCAACGACTGGTACTTTTAGAGAAGAAAAAGCCATTATCCAGAAGTTGAAAGAAGAATGGAGATGAGGAGTGAAAAGTTATAGAGAAGAGCAGTAGGGGTGAGAAGGGAAATTTTGGGCAAATGAATAGGTAAAGTGCGAAGAAAAAGGGTTTTAAACCTTTTCGTCCAAAAAATTACCAAGTCAACCCAATGGGTTAAAAAGACCCGAAATAAATTATTTAATGGTTTTGACTCATGTGGAACTAAAACTCTAATTTTAAAACACAAGGGGTCTCAAAACCACATCATAGAGAGTCTCTTTCAAGAGTAAGTTTTGGGAGGGAAGTATATTTTAAACGCTCAGCTTGGTTTCGAAAACTTATAGTTGGCTTTGAAGCCAGTTTCCTTCCAAGATCTTTGAAGCTTATGCCTTAGAAAGACATTAGTTACGGCTTGTTCTCTTCGAAGCTTTTATAAGCATACTCCTAGGACATCTTTATAAGGCAATATCCTTCGAAGGAGTCATTGGAATCCTTATCTTGTTTAAAGTTTTGGGTTTTGAAATAAGTAAGCACTATAAAACCAGTACTTGGTCAAGTAGTGAAGAAACCCAAAAGGCTTACCTTTACATGAAATTTCATCCTTGAATTTTCTATCTAAGAGAACTCTTAAGAGTGAGCAGTGTAGTTCCTAAGGAAAATTCCATATTTCGAAGCACTCAGATTGAGCTTCGAAGCAAGACCAGTTAATTCAAAGCTGTTATTTATACAGATTATGTTAACCATGCAATTGGAATGTAAAAAATTTAGGACAAAAATTCCTTTGCTTAAGAGAAGTTCCACACTTCGAAAACACTAAAGTTAGGTTTCAAAGCAAAATTGGTTAAATTGGTTAATTTGAAGCTTTTGTGAACAAAATAAGGAGTAAGGTTACATCAACCATACAACCAAGCATACAATTGGAATATAAAACCAGAACATGCAAATTGAAAAACCCAGTTTATTGATATACGAATAGTTACATGGGGGCCTATTTGGCTACAAATTCGACCTCGTAATAATAAGGAATTGAAAAAGTAACAAGATCATTAAATTTAACCCAGCAATATTCTATGAACTTGTGTTCTTTCTTTGTTCTATCTTAACTGGGTTGTTGCTATTGGTATGCCCTCATTTGGTGAAAAAGCTACTCAGCCCTCGCCTCAAACTCTGTCTCTTTCAAACCTTGCTCCATGTCGTCCATATCTAAATCATCCCAGTATGCTGGGTCCTTGTTCTTGAAGGCATCATATTCTTCAAGAAGGTTCTCTGCTTCATACTGTGTTTGAATTCGACCGGATGAGATTTCATCCAAGGAGTTACTGACGGCCAAAGAATTTTCATACCAATGGAAGAGGAGAAGAAGTTGGTCTAAAAATGTATGGAGCTCCGTCTGGGCTATAGGATTAAGAACGTGACCCCGGGTCATAATGTCATAGGCCCATTTGAAGTTCTTGAGAGAAGCCTCATCTCCTAGAACTTTAAAAGGCAAATGAAAGAATGCAGAAAATAGAAACTAAGCGTTGTATCGCTCAAATGTTTGTTGGAGGAACTGGAGGTTGGTAAGAAGAGAAATAAAGAAATTCGAAAAGGGTGAGTTTTAATTCCTCCACCCAGTGAGGATTTTAAGGAGGAGGGGGTGCAGAAGGGTCTATCCCAAAAGTAGAAGGAAACTGAGGGGTGTTCACGCATTCAAGCCAATCAGAAGAACAAAGCTTTGCTTTCTTGGCCAAAAGGGAAGGACTAAATCCCAGTGCTTCAGCAAGATGAGGGGTCTCCTACACTATCCTTATTGGCAAAGAGGAAGTGTACCATGCCAAAAACAGGTTATCCTCCAAACGATGATGGTGGTTAATGGGTATGTAGGGATATACCACCGAGCTCGAGAGGTAGGGGGTACCAAACAGGGGTCATCGAATTCAACAAACCGGTAATGAATCTGCTCCGTTAATTGGGGTTTAACAGGTGTTGACCAGGCACCCCAGCTAGTGGCACTAGAGGAAGAAGAAGCAGCTTCATCCCATGCAGAAAGTTTTGGGGCAAAGGAGGAATTTTCAATATCCATTTTTGCAAGTTCTTGGTCCAAAGAATTGTAATTAGTAGATTCTTAGTCCAAAGGTTGATAATTTGCAAAAACTTCCATAACTTGTATGAACGGGGGCGGATAAATGTGACCAATAAATGCATGGAGATTCTTTCGAGGGCGGTCATCATTGTCAAATGCCTCATCGTATGCTCAATCAATGTAAGAGAAGATTGGTTTGGCCATTAGAGATGTATCAATCTCTTCGTATTCGCAAAATATGGAAGGAATATTTAAAGCGTGGGGAAGGATTTAATGAAGGTCAGTGCTTCGTTTCTAAGAAGATAGTTATACTTCAGCCAAGTCCATGCACGTCCTAAGACGTAAACAAAGTGCACTGGTCCACTAATACCACCAAGTGTTGGGTATATTAGTGTGGGAGGTAATGTTGGCTACATATTTTGTATAAACTAATCACAATTTAACATGTGGCACAAGGAGGGCAATTTGGGGAGTTAATATAAGTTGCCAATCAAGGTCGGACACGTAGCAGTTTGTATTGGTAATAATGGATATGCGTAACACTGAAATAGTCGAGAGATACAAGATGATGTGGCCTAACGGTTACTCATAAATTTAAATTCAAAATCAGGAGGAAAGCCTAACTGCAAGTGGTGTAGTGGGACTGACTATGAAAGAGTATGTTCAGCAATCATGGGAGGGCGCTTCGACGGTTGGAAGCCCACTTCAACGGTTACCACTGGGAAGTATAAATAGCAAGGAAGGCCCCAGAATAAAGGATCCAAACTCAGATTTAGAAACCAGTTTATTTACTTCATTTTCTTTCCAGTTTTACATTTCTAGTTCTTTACATTTCCAGCACTTCAATACCTGTACAGCACTTCATTTCTTAGGAGTAGTTTTTCAGTAGTTTGTTGCTGTGAACCTTGTCGAGGTTGGGTCATTGTGACTTCATTGTAAGTTTTCATTTGCTTAATAAAATTTGATTTCTGAATTATATTTACTTGTTACTATTCACAATTTTCTCCTAAACAAACCACCAGTAAAAGTCCTTTTCATTGAGGATGAGAGAACTTCAACACAATCGCTTGATAATTGATTGGCAATTATAAATTCTGTAAGGACTAATTGATCCTTACTGGCACGCTTAAATTTACATTATTAACCTTCAAAAGCCAAAAAAGCTAACAGAAGTAACAAAAAAAATACATTGATACATAACCAAAAGTGTAAGAGGTTGATTGTCACAATTTTATGTGTACTAAAGTGAGATTTGATACAAAATTCAAATGTACAAATTGTAATTTAGCCATATTGTTATTAGATTATTGTTGCATTGAAAACAAGAGTTAAGATGACAAGATTCTTATGTTGAAAAAAAAAGGAAAAAGGGAAAAAATTCCATGAATTTTCAAACAAATTACCTTGTATAAGTTTTATGCAACTTGTATATTTATGAAATTACCAATAGGCCCTGACACGTAGGGTTGCATTGCATTTATAATACTTATCTTTTCATTATATGCCAAATACATGCAAAGTCATGAATATTTAGATTTGTAAATAAGAATACAAACAAACATTGTTGTAATTAATGATCATATGTAGATGTATCATCCTCAACATTATGAGCACAGACAAAATCTTTAACTTGTACATGGTAGTATGTTGTCTTCATATTCAAAATTCTTGTCACGTCTTCTTTTTGCCCAAGGATTCCTTGTCCCTAAATATCTCTATCTCCATGTCCCAAATCACTCACAATCATTAGATATGTTTCAAGATTCTCAAATCTTGAAATTCTCATATGATCTAATGGTTGCGAGTGATTTGGGACAGAGAGACATGAATATTTGAGGACAGGAGATCCTTACTACTTCTTTTTGATGTGGTTGTACAATGCATTTGCTCAAAAATGTTCTTCCCTATTAATGAAACTAGCTAGGACATTAGGTGGAATAGCAACATATCTCAAACTACTATTCAAGTATTTATTGAAAATGACAACATAAAAAACAATGTGAATATTAAACAAAAAGTCCATCACTTTTTCTTTTTTTTTGTTAAATTTAAAATGATAATAATTTCACATTTCTAATTTATAATTTATAGTTATTAAATATGTAGTGAAAAAAATAAATCAAAGATCAAATTTAATTTACGTTATGCATTCAAATTATAAGTACCTTTCTTCACATTTTTTTGAAGTCGGTGTTCCGAATTCCTACTATAAAATGGCTTGACCTAGAAACACTACCAACTCCCCTGACCCAAGATTAGAAGGCTGTAGTCGTTAATGATGTTTGAAGAAATCTCCCCTTAACCCAACATCCTTTTTTGGGTCGTGTTGGACTTTTCATTTATAGATTTGTGAAAGGAAAAGAAAAAAAAAAAGAAAATTTTTTTTATTAGTAAATGAAAAAGAAAATTATACAACTATTACAAAAACAGTTAAAGATCACACTTTAACAAAGGAAAATATCTCACTTTTATTACAAGTGTAATAAAATAAATTAAATTGATATTTTAATCACACTTAATTTGATTAAGTGTGATAATATATTTTTTTATATCACTTTTCAATTAAGTGTGATTATATATATATATATATATATTTTAATCACACATTCTAATTAACATGTGATTAAAGATTATATAAGAAGAATTAAAAATATCTCACTTTTATTAGAAATGTGATTAAAAAAATTAAAATGATTTTTTAATCACACTTAATTTAATAAGTGAGATCATATTTTTTTTTAATCACACATTTTAAATAAGTGTGATTATATATATTTAAAAAATACACTCACACACGTTGATTCTATAACTCTCTAATGTATTTGTCTGTCTCTCACTCTATGACTGTCTCTCTCTCTCTCCCGCCTCTGTCCTCCTTCGACTGTCTCTCTTTCTCTCGCTCGTTTTTGTCTCCATCGTCGTCGGGTACAGGAGCATCACCGCCATCGCACACGAGCACTGCTGTCAATCCACCATTGGAGCATTACCCCAGGTATGTCTTCTCTATTTTTCCCTCTCTCTGTCTTTTTGTCTCTGTTCCCCTAATTTCAACCTCCAGGGTTTTCTTCTTTCATTCTTGAACAGAGCTTCGATTCTTCTTCTTCTTCAACATAGCTTCGACTTGTAGCCCTAACAAGTTAGTTTCAACTTTTCTTCTTCTTCTTCTCTTTTTTTCGATTCTTCTATGTTCTTCTATTCTTCTTTTCAGGTTTGAAATTTGAAGTTTTTATGCTAGTATTCTCGTAGTTTGGCCTTAAAACCCAAAATCAAGTGCGATTTATATACTTGTAATTTGAAAATATAGCTACAAAGTTCAGTTTTTATTATTTATTTATTTATTATTATTGTCATTATTGAGTTCAAGCATGTGTTGTTGATGAATTTCACTTGTCTTTCTGTATTTTTTTAGTTTTTTTATTAATCTAACATTGTGGTATGAATTACTTTTGACAAATTTTGTCAGATTTGTTAAGTTGATCCCAGTCCTCCTGGATGAAATAGTATTGAAACTAAAGCTAGTGATCTACTCTACTAGTTTTCTCTTCTTCTTTTTTTTGTGCTTGCAAGTTACATACACCAGTATAATTCATTGGATTCTCATCTTGATGTTTTATAGTCATTATATTCTCCTCTTCTGCCATCAAGTTCTTTGGAAGGGTTGAGGTAGTGATATATTATTGAACTTATATTCTCCATTTTTGTGATACAATTTTAGCTTTCTTGAGTGTCTTTTAATTTTCTTGTTTTTCTGTAAAGATTGACATCAATATTATAAGCTTATAATTTAGTTGAACATGTCATGAACATATTCTATTATGTTCATTTCACAATGTTAGTCCCTTTTGGGAATTCCAACTTTTTAAGGGGACTTGTAATTCAAATTCAAATTACAAAGGCATTGATTTTTAAAAATTTCCCTTTATTCCTACTTTTTAATATTTATAAGACTATTTTGGAAAATTAGAAAGATTTATGTTGAATTTTCAAAGAGGACTATATTTTGGACATCTTAAATTGGAAATAAGGATTAACAACATAGGATGGAAGGAGTAATTATTAACGAATTTTATTTTTTTGGTTGATACTTTACATTAGTGCAATTAGCTACTCAAATTCCACCACACCTCAGAGGCACTACTTCTTACTCCTTGGTTGGATCATGGAAGTTTGCATGACGAAATTGTTTCTGACATCCCCTTGTAAGGATTCAATAAGTTAAATTAAAGATCATTTTTTTTTGTTTTTTTGTTGTTGGATTAGTAACCTCATTTTTTGAAAATTTAGTCACTATTTTGAAATCATAAGAAATGGTTACAAAAGGCTTCACTATCTTAGGCCTCGTTTGGGAACAGGCTAATTTAGTAACTTTTTGGCTATTTGGCTAAAAAGGTAGGTAAAAAAAACTTGTATGTTTGGGATGACTTTTTGGCTAATTACGAAAAGATGTGCAAAAAGTAGAGAGAAAAGAGAATCTTTGACTTTTTGGTATGAGTTGTTGGCTTTTTGGCTAATTTAGTAACTTTTTGGCTAATTGGCTAAAAAAGTTAGTCCCCAAACGAGGCCTAAGTGCATGTGCTCTATGTGCTTACTTGAAATCCAAACAAATCTTAAGAATTTACTTGGGGCTTTGTAGGCAACAATTAAACCAAATATTAGAATCCAACATTTCAACTTATTTCTCCACTTTAAACTTCAAATATTTAAAATCTAAATTCTTTTTGGTTTTCTTTTGGGATCTTTGTATGTTTACTTAGATTGGAGATTCAAAAGCAGCACAAACTTTTTCTAAAAAATTGAAAGAGTTAACGTAATCAAATACATTTTTAAGTATGCAAAATGAATGATGCAACTTTTAGTAATTTTTTTTTTATGATGTGATGAGATCAATTATTTATGTGATGAGATCAACTCTTCGTTAGATGATATATAATTGATTTTTTATGTGATAAGGTCAATTATTTATTTATTTTAAAACTGTGACTCTCTCATTAGGCTCATTCTTATATTGTCATTGTGTTAGTTTTGAGAAAAATGGATTTTGATTTTACTTTATTTGATAATCTTTTGATCTACTTATGATTACTATGTGTATGCTAAGAATTGGAACAAGTGGGAACAAAACTTTAAAAAATGGGTACTAATTGATTGAATTGTCTTCTTTGTGTTCTTGTTGATGTGATTGTTGTTGTTTTGGTTGATGGACTGAGTTGTTGTGAATTTTGCAGATAAAGTGAGGATTTTTTAGGAAATTAGGGTTTAATAAGGATGAGGTTCGAAGAATGAACAATGCCTGTAGTGCGTAGCAGAGTTTGCAGGGGTCGAGCAGCGAAGCAGCAGCTGAAATCAAACCCAACTAAAGGTGAAGTAGCGATTGTGACGAGGACTTGAAGTCTGCGAGTAGCGGCCAAGAATGATCATCTGGTCAATAAGACGCTTGAGGGGACACGAGATCATCAATATTTACATCAAAACCTAGCCATAGTTAGTTGAGAAGTTTGATTTAAATTTACTTTTGATTTTTCATTTTTTTGGTTCCATTCTGAGATTGATTATAAGTATTTCATCTCTTACATTTTCAATCTTCTCCCGTGAATACGATATTTGTTGCTTGAGCTTAATAGATCTGTGGGTGTTGATTTTCGACCACACAACCAAACAGGAAAACTCAGCAGGAGAGCACTGACAGAATAGATTAAGCCCGAACAACTTGTCATAGAAAGATAAGAATCCGGCAGTGGTTCATCCACCCGAGGGTACTCCGACGATCAAGTCTGTAATTATCTCTCAAAGATAGCCAATTATGCTTAACTCACAAGAAAGAACTTACTGCTTCCAGTATATCACACATACTTGAGACCCACGGGGGTGCCTTCCTTTTATAGCCAACATTGACCTGATCCTTGTAGAAGCCTAACCTCAATGGACTCAGGCTCAATGTTCATCTTGGACTCCCAACTAGATAGAGATAAACTCCCTAAGAGCTTTATCTTTATCTAGACTAAAATCCTCCCCAGTTCTAGGACTCTTGTCCCTTATCCGCTTATCTCGAATTCTGGTATCTCCACAGATAACCTCGGTCTAGCCGAGATCACCTCGGCATCAAGACCAGACCACGTGGCTCCTCGACTGGCACTTCGGAGTCACCTTGGCCACGTGCTGTAATTCACAAAATATGTCCTTACAACTGCCCCCTAGGTTCTATTACCTCGGCAACCTGAGGTGATGGAACCTACACTACTTATTCATATATTATGTCGGCTAAAATTCATTATTTCCTTCGACTGAGATCATAACTCCTCGGCTTCAAGTATCCAATACTTAACTGTCCATTTTTATCAGGGATCAAGAACCATGAACCAAGTTCTGTAAGTATCTTAACTGAGATCGTTTCTCTAGTCGAGGTTTTTGCTTCATTAAATCAAGAACTCCAAGAGTTTTATTTGCTCATGAGCTGTCATGCACGGTTTTTCTCAACCGTTTTTGCCACATGTCCTTTCCTTATCAGTTCGTACCTAACACGCGCTATCAAGTCGCGTCGCTTCTGCGCACGCTGCCTGACAAGCACGTCGTCCAAGGTGTTTTAATTATGTTTTGCCACCTTTTCACATTTAACAAAAACACTTTCTCTCTCTGTCTGTCTTTTCACTTTGCATTGTTGCACTCTCTCTCAAGGTTTTCTCTATCTACGAAATTTCCCTCAATCCTCCATTACTGTCCTTTTGAGCTTTCCGCGTTCATCTGACTTCCACTTCCGGCGAGCTTTTTACCACCGGGCTCTAGACAATACCAACGTTGGACTCTGGCAAACTTTTTGCCAGCCTTTATTTGGTAAGTTTACGATTTCTAGTCTTGTAATCTCTGTCCTTTATTTTTGATTTGTCGGTATCTGTTTACCTGTTTACATACTGTTCATTGCCATTGCAAATCAATTTTTGTTCCTAAATCTTTGCTGTATAATATATCCTTGTGTCTATTCACATTGTTCGTGATTCCCGCACACACATAGTGTTCATAAGTTTGAGGCTTTAACAATTTTGCCACTATTCTTGGCTTTTGTACATCTGCACACACCTACTCAGTGTCTCTTGAAAAATGTTGCTATCTTAATTCTGAATTTATCTTCTTTTTTGTTTTTCTTTGACTTGTTTCCAGATTCTTGCCTTTGATTCTTGTTTCTGTATAGATTTAGGTTTGGGATTTGATAGAAACCACATTCTTTAGGAAAATTGAAACAAATTCCCCTAAATCTTCAAGAACCCTCGCCCCAGTTCCAATTTAGGTTTAGCCGAGGTTCCCAATCGCCACCATTTTTTTCTCTCTGACGTTCTTCCCAAAACACCCTAAGCCGAGATAATGGGTATGTTTAGGTGGAGGGTAGACTGCCTAGAAAAACTTGAGCACTTTAGGAGAGAGTTTTCTATCCTAGCAGATGGTCCAGCTTAGGCTAGCTGGAGAGGAGGACTCTATTATGCCGGATGGGAATTCCATGCCCTTCTCAGTGGTTGCCTTTATCGAATGTGGACTTCGGTTTCTCCTTGATACCCTCTTTCGTGAAATCCTTCATTATTACAAACTTAACCCCATGCAACTTGCCATAAACTCTTATACAGTCATTAATGGCATAATTGAACTAGCACACCGAGAAAAAGCTAGGATCACTTTAGCCAACATCCAATTTTGCTATACTATGTGTGGCCTTAAGTCTGAAAAAGGCTACATATACTACCTCAAGCCTAGGTCTACTGCCTACAAATTAATAGCCGACCTCCCAGACTCTAACAAGGGTGTTGGAAATGATTACTTCATCATCTCAGGCAACTGGGAATTTGCACCTGATGACGACCTTCATCTCTATCCTCTACGCCGATCGGTGTTTAAAGAGGGTGATGGTAAGAGCTGAGTTACCTTTTTAATCATATTTCGGCTAGGATTTGTTAGTGTATATCTGTTGTTTGTAATGTTCTTCTTCTTACTTCTTTTTGCAACTCTTTCCCAGCCAGCAAAGGATTTTCAGCAGACCTTTTTTCCCAGCCCCGACCTAAAAAGGTTTTTAGGTTTGGATATTAACAAGTACAAAGCCCCTTTGCTGCTTAATTATATCCCAACCTACAAGTCCGCGTTACCCGACGTCCCACGCCAAAATAGGACTCCCCTATCAGTAACAATTCCCACAGCTGCTTCATCGCCAAGGCTAGATCAGGCCTTTTCCTCAGACCTAGTAGAGCAACCCTCCACTTCTGCTCCAGCTCAACTAATCCCACCATTGCAGCATTGATGCCGACGCCAACGTCATGCCCTACCAAACGTGCCAATAGGATTAACTCGTAGCCGCAAATGACAAGATTCTGAGGCATCGGCTTATGACCCGACCATTTCTCCTGTTGTCCTTCTCGCCATTCACTTTGGTACCAAAGTTACACTTGCTGCCATTGCCGATGAAATGGGCCACAAACCAGTCGTTGTCGAGGACCTTCTAGCCAACATCCCAGGGGTAGTGACTGTCCAGTCCACATTTTCTCCCTCTCAACCCAAGCCAAAGCCTAAGAGAGTCAAAAAGGCCAAGGCCAAGGCTACAGTGACTCATATTGATTCTGAGGACACTGTACTGATCTCAAAACTGGCTGAGTCTGAAAAGAATGCACCTGCTGCCGAAAAGAGGCCAGCTGAGGCCTAGTCGTCCGACGCCCCTCCTGCTAAGAAGCTGGGGTTTGACCACCCTGAAGGTAGCAGCTTTCCTTGTAACATGATCTGGGCGCCCGAGGTCATGGCAGGGGACAGACCTTTGACAGCTGGTGATAGCACGATCTAGGATGTGGAGGTTGGCGCTGCCTTGTCAACGACTATGCTCTTACTAGAAGATTTGAATCAAATGGCCAACCTCTACGAGTATGAGAACTTTAGCCTGATGATGCAGCATTCTATCTTGGTAAGCATCTTTTATTTACTCTTTCGTAGTCTTTCAACACTTAGTCAAATTTTTCATAATCTGTTTCAATCCTTGTAAGCCATCCAGCACGCGCATTCATACGTGGTCAAGACTGAGATAACAATGAAGGAGCTGGCAAAGAAAACTCAAGAAGCTGCCAAACTCCTGTCCTCGCTCAATCATGCCGAAGCCAACAATAGAGCTTTGCTGGATCAAGCCAAGGCTTCTAGGGCTGCTCAGAACCAAGCCAAAAAGAAAGCAAAAATGGCCGAGGCTGAAGCCGAAGTCGCCAAAGTCGAAATTGAGGCTGCCAAAACCAAGGCAGCTGAGTTAGAGGCCAAACTCCAAGAGGCCCTTGACTCAAAGGATGCCGAGGTAAAGGCAACCGATGAAAAGGCTTTCAAAGAAGGGCAGTCCACCGCTCGCGATCAATGTAAAGGGTAAGTTAACCTGGATTGCAACCGAGGTTACTACCTCGGCTGGATAGCGGTGCTCAATAAGATGTCTGTCCCAATGGACTCCCCACTCCGTAATATTGACCAGGTTCAAGTGTCTTTCCCTCCGGCTCCACAAGAATCCGATGACGATGTCGAGAAGGATGACGCCGATGAGGAGGCTACTAATGAAGACGGGGCTGCTGTTGGAGCCATGTCCCCTACTCTGAATAAGCAAGTCCTTGACTTGACTCAAGATGAGGAAGATGAGGTTTCCAAAAGAGCCATATCAGAAGCTGAGGTATAGACAGCTGAGAAGAGCCTCGACCAGACTCTTCTCGAGATTGATGCCGAGATCGAGGCGGAGAGGACTGCCGAGAAGTTTTCCCAACTGTCTGTTGAGGTCAATACACAGCCAATCGCTAAAGCAGAGCAATCCTTTTAGAATCTCTTTCTTTTTTTGTACTTTGTACTTTTTCCCTTGTAGTCATTGTAACCTTTTGGACAATGTTTTAACTTCAGTTTGGCCGATGTGCCTTTTTGTACTTGAACAAGTTGTTTTTTCTGAATGCAAGTCTTATTTTTTCTTCCAAGGGCTGAATGTATGTCTTCTTTTCTTCTACGCATGTTTACTGCTTTCTTTCTTGCCTTTCATGCTTTCACACTTAGAATATTTTTGCAATTCTTCAAAGTATACTTTCATTGTACAAAAACTCGGATATAAACCTTGACTGTTTTCCTCGACCAACCATTGGGATACCTTGGCTAACACTTTAAAAATATCAAAATATTTTTACAAGTGTTATTCAGTATTGCTTTTCTACCTCCATATGCTACCATCTATTAAGACTTCACCCTTTCCAAGTGTTATCAACCTGGTTGGTCACCTCGGGTAATATGTGTCTCGGATACTTTATTCGTACCTACCTAGGCTAACTTCTACTTGTAAATTTCTCCAAAATTTCAACAAGTGTTAAGCCCATTTTAACTTGCAAATTTTTCTAAAAATTGCAACAAGTCCCAAGCTTTTAAGTTTATTTATCATTCATGCCCCCTAATGTGAACCTAAGTTTGACTTAAGTTCACATTAAGCATGTGTCTATGGTCTTTTGCCAAAGTTAGATTTCAAACAAAGGCTTCCCGAGGTGTTTCAACCTTGGTTTCTCTGTTAATGAACTTAGTTCTCTTCTGAGTTTGACTCTGCCGATATGGCAAGTCCAGGTTAATTTCAACTTAGTTCAACTCCATTATATACAAGTATAATTCAACTCTGCCATATAATGAATCTAAGTTTTTCGTCATGTTTCATTTAGAAACATTGCCAACTTAGTTCAACTCTATTATATGCAAGTATAATTCAACTCTGTCGTATAATAAGTCTAAGTTATTCGTCATGTTTCATTTAGAAACATCGCCAATTTAGTTCAACTCTATTATATGCAAGTATAATCTAACTCTGCCATATAATAAGTCTAAGTTATTCGTTATGTTTCATTCGGAAACATCGTGGATTTCAAATTCATAACAATCAAACTAAAATTTCATTGTTACTTCGGTTAATGACATAAACTTCAAAAAACAAAAATCTAATGACAGAAAAACTTTAAGTTGTAAGTGTTCCAGGGTCTTGGCAACTCTTTGCCATCACTATCCTCAAGCCGATATGCCCCATTGTCGATGACTGAGATAATTCTATAAGGCTTCTCCTAATTTGGGCCTAGCTTGCCCTCTCTAGGATCCTTCTTGTTGCCGACTACTTTCCTCAGCACAAGGTCCCCAACTTTGAACTCTCTTGGGTTGACCTTCTTGTTGTAAGCCCTAGCAAGTTGTTGCTGGTATGCTGCCAGTCGAATTGCTGCTCTCTCTTTTCTCCTCCAGTAGGTCTAGATCTGGGGTTAGAAATGCCTCATTAGTACCATTTTCCTTTCCCTAGGTTCTGATTCCTGGAATGCCGACTTCTAGTGAGATAACTACTTTAGTGCCATAAGCCATGGCAAATAGAGACTCCCCAATTGATCTTCTTGGCATAGTCCGATATGCCCAGAGTACAATGGGCAACTCCTCCACCTATTTTTCCTTTGCTGCTTCCAGCCTCTTTTTGATCCCATCCAAGATAGTCTTATTGGACGCTTCTACCTGACCATTACTCTGAGGAAAACTTGGAGTAGAGTAGTAGTTCTTGATTTTATACTTTGCACAGAAGCTTTTGATTAGCTTACTGTCAAACTGTGTACCATTGTCTACTATTATTGTCCTTGGGATCCCGAACCTGATGATGATGTTCTTCCATATGAAGTTCTTCACATCAATATCTCGAATCTTCGCAAGGGGTTCAGTTTTTACCCACTTTGTGAAGTAATCAATTGCTACCAGCAGAAACTTCATTTGCCCAGTTGCTTAGGGTAGTTGTCCAACTAGATCCATGCCCCACTGGGCAAATGGCCAAGGACTGGACCCGGGTTCAACTCTACTGCTAGTTGATGTATCAAATGTGCGAACCTTTCACACTTCTCGCACTTTCTGACGTAGGCTTCAACATCCGTCTGCATGTAGGGCCACAAGTACCCCTAAGTAATGGCCCTATGGGCAAGTGATCTGCCTCCAGCATGGCTTCCACATACCCCTTCATGTATTTCATACAAGAAGTCTTCAACCTGAGAGGGATGCACACACCTCAAAGGGAGACCAGTAAAAGACCTTCTGTAGAGGTGTCCTTTTGCTGTTAGGCTAAACCTTGCCGACTTTAGTCTGGTTTTATGCGCTTCTTTGTGATCATCTGGTATCTTGCCGTTCTTAAGAAACATCACTATTGTATCCATCCAACTTGGACCCATCTCCACATACATTACTTCACACTCTGTGATTAGTGGTTCCATACTTGGGCCTGACAAATAATCAACCATTATTGTCCTTGCCTCCCTTGATTACATGGCACTAGCTAGGTTAGCCAAGGCATCAGCATAGCTATTGTCATCTCGACTAACCTGCTGTAGTCGGCAATCTTGAAACAAGGCTAGCAGTCTAATAACTTCTTTGACATAGTCGATCATTATTTCATCTTAGGCTGCATAGTTGCCTGTTGCCTAGTTTATAATAAGTTGGGAGTCACAGAAGACTGCCACCTCGTCAGCTTCCATTGCTGCTGCTAACTTCAACTCTGCGATTAGTGCCTTATATTCTGCTTCATTGTTTGAGGCTTTGAACCTCGAACGGATAGACTGTTCCAATATTCACCCATCTGGTGATACCAACACCACTCCAACCCCCGCTCCGTGACGATTTGAACTCCCATTAACAAACAGGTGAAAGGAGTCGCCGATGTAAATATCGCAGGGCTTGGGTTTTTCTTCTTTCTTCTGCTCTGCTATGGGATTTTTCATTCCCAGCTGGGTCTCTTCTTGTTGCCCTGGACACCCTAAGCTGCAGCTTACCGGAGCCCGATGTGGGAGGGTACCAGGTGTGAACTCGGCTACAAAGTTGGTCAGAACCTGGGCTTTAATTTCCGTTCTGGGCCTAAACTCTAAGTTATATTGGCCCAACACTACTGCCCATCTAGCTACCTTGCCTGTCAGATCTTCTTGTTGCAGTAGGGACTTCAAGGAATGCTCAGTCAGTATCACAATATTGTGGGCTTGGAAGTAAGGATTCAGTTTTTTTGAAGCCATCACTAGGGCTAATGTTAATTTTTCCAAGGGTAAATACCTGGTCTCTACATTTGCTAAGGTTTTACTCACATAATATATTGTCCTTTGTTCTTCCTTCTCTTCTTTGATTACCACTGCACTCACTGCGTGCTTAAAAACCACCAAGTATAAGAACAGTTCCTCTCCAGGTACTGGATTTGAGAGAACTGGGGCTGTGGTCAGGTATTTTTTCAAGTCGGCCAAGGAAACTTTGCACTCCTCTGTCTACAAAAAATCTGTGGCCTTCTTCAACAAATTGAAAAATGGTTTACACTTATCTGAACTTTTGCTTATAAACCTATTCAGGGCTACGGCCCTTCCTGTCAGCATCTGTACTTATTTTTTCGATTTGGGCTTTTCAAGTCAATGATGGCTTTGACTTGATCTGGGCTTGCCTCAATGCCCTTCTAGTAACTAGGTCTCCCAGAAACTTACCAAACCTAACTCCAAATGTGCATTTCAAAGCATTGAGTCGGAGCCGATATATTCTAAGAATATCGAAAACTGCCTTCAAGTCAGCCAGGTGATTCTCAAGTTCTTTGGTCTTCACGACCATGTCATCAATGTATACTTCCACTGTTTTGCCAATTAGATGTCTAAAGATCTTGGTCACCAACCTCTGGTACGTTGCTTCTGCATTTTTCAACTCAAAGGGCATCATTCTATAATAATACAACCCTTTTGGGGTGATAAATGCAGTCTTCTCCTCATCAAGGGGAGATATGGTTGCCTGCACCTAATCCCCTCTAACCTCCTCAATTCTATGCTCTGTGGGGAACCGTAATAGCTGGTGTAGTGTTGAGGGTACAACCCTCATTACGTGCAACCATGGCCTTCCCAAGATAACATTGTAAGGGGAAGGGGGTGTCAATTATTGTGAACTTTGTGCTTACCTTCTTGGTGCCTGCCTGCACCTCCAAATTTATTGCTCTTAGTGGCCAGGTCGGCATTCCATTGAACCCGACCATTGGGCTATTGGACTGTTCCAAATCATCTCAGTGTAGGCCGAGCTCCTTGTAACATCTGACATACATGATGTCACAAGAGCTACCTTGGTCGATCATAATGCACTTTACCTGACATTTCCCAATCTTGAGGGTCACTACCAAAGCATCATTGTGTGGATATTGCACCATGTCCAGGTCTGCTTTAGTAAAGGACATCATTGGTCCCTGGCACTCGTCTATCCCAAGCCTCTTTTGCTGGACTTGATACACATGTTGTAAGTGTTTCACCCTCTGAGTCTCCCCATGTACCTCGTTCTTATTGACCCTTGAGTGAATCACATTGATCACTCGAGGTCCCTCTGCTTGCGGTTGCGGTGCTGGTGGAGGTGGTGCTGCTAGTGCTTGGGGTAGCCTTGCATATTCTTATCTCATTCTGGCTTTATCTACTAGGTCCCTTAAGTGACCTTATCTAACTAGATTTTCCAAATGCGCTTTTAGGGCTTTATAACCCTACGTCAGGTGTCCATCTTTATTGTGGTAAGCATAGTGCTTCCCTAGATTTCTCTCCATAAACTTGCCGGGGATCCTCTCTGGCGCTCTGTAATACGGCTGGTTCTTGATCCTTTCTAGAACTTTATAAACCGGGATCCGAAACACAGTGGTGACTGCCTGTGCAGCCCTCAATCTTGTTTCTTGTCTATTAAATCCAGTATTACCTTGGCCTCGCTTCGGCGAGCCGTTTTTCTTTTCCTGCTTCGGGGCCTTTTCTCCTGGTGTATCCTCTTGTGCTCTTGCATATTTCTCGATCCTTGCCATGAGCTCCTCCATACTCTTTGGCAGAGTCTTTGCCAGTGACTTTCGAAGCATGCAGTCATCCTCCAGGCCATTTTTAAAAGACACAACCACTAACTCCTAGTTGCATCCTGGTATTCGGTTGAACACCTCGCCAATTTTCAAAGCCATTAAGGAGTCTACCCTCAATGGCTGCAATTTATTTCTAACAAACCTGGCCACAAACATCTCGGCCAGGCCTTCCCAACTCTTCACAGTTCCTTTCGGCAACTTGTGAAACAAATCTGATGCAATTTCTCCAAAGGATGAGGGGAACACTTTGTAGAGCAACGGTTCATTCCCAATGTACAGTGCCATTGAATTCAAATATAAGCCTACGTGAAAGTTCGAATTGGACTTACCGTCATATATTTGGAACTTCAGCATATGGAACCTTTTTGCGACCTCAAACTTATCCAACTCCATTGAGAACGGTGTTCTCGGTTTGATTGGAGATGTGACCTCGGCATTCTGCCGCTTCCTCTAGAGGTAGTCCCTCAAATCCTCCTTAGTCCAACCAGGAGCTCAGCTGTCAACAGATTTCAACCTTTTTGGTACGCTGCTCTCGGCGTCGTTATAAGTCCTCTTGGACTTCTCTTTATTTACTGTATCAATAAAAAGTTCCTTCCCTTGAACATGTTGATGTTCCTTGACATACCTTCCTTTGGTTCGAGGCATCCTCTAAGACTCTCTCCTCATTGACTCTGTTTGCCCGGTGTCCCACGAAGACCGATATGAGCGTTCCTTCACCCTGTTATGCTAAGGGACTGTTGGAATGGTTTTTGCCCTCCTTTCTGGGCGTCGACCTTGGCCACTGGAATCGGCATGTCCTTCAATGGAAACAGTGGCTGCATGACGTTGTTCTGCATCATGAAGTCGACAACTGATTGTAGGTCTCCCAACTTGTTTGCTATTCCCTTCATCTCGTCGTCCCTCCTCAGGCATCTATCTTTCTATACCTGGAGGTCACTTTCGTTGTAATACCCACCCTGACATGCTTTCTTCGATGCATCTCCCTCTTGGCCGACATCCTTTTTTCCAAGATTTTGATCCCGAGGTCCTTCATTGCACTTCTCCTCCTCCACATTAGGATCGGTGTGTTTGCCACTCCCACTAGGGATGTTGTCCCTGACCTTTTCTTTTTACTCGTTGTTGGTCATCTATTCTCCTTACGTTCCCATAAACGGCACCAAATTGTGGGTGTTGATTTTCGACCACACAACCAAATAGGGAAACTCAGCAGAAAAGCACCGGCAGAATAGATTAAGCCCGAACAACATGTCACAGAAAGATAAGAATTCGGTGATGGTTCGTCCACCCGAGGGTACTCTGACGATCAAGTCAATAATTATCTCTCAAAGATAGCCAATTATGTTTAACTCATAAGAAAGAACTTACTGCTTCCGGTATATCACACATACCTGAGACCCACGGGGGCGCCTTGCTTTTATAGCCAACACTAACCTGATCCCTGTAGAAGCCTAACCTCAATGGACCCAGGCTCAATGTTCATCTTGGACTCGCAGCTAGATAGGGATAAACTCCCTAAGAGCTTTATCTTTGTCCAGACTGAGATCCTCTCCAGTTCTAGGACTCTTATCCCTTATCCGCTTACCTCAAATTCCGATATCTCTGCAGATAACTTCGGCTTAGTCAAGATCACCTCTGCATCAAGATCAGGCCACATGGCACGTCGGCTGACACTTTGGAGTCACTTTGGTCACGTGATGGCGGTGGCCTTGATTGCGATTGCTTGAGGTGTAAAGGCCATAGCATAACGGTTGTGGTAACCGGAACTGTGAATTTTTTTTTATTTTTTGCACAATTTAAAAAAAACTTTCCGATACGCATATTTTTTTCCCATGATTATATTTATTGGGTTAAAAATAAATATTGATCAATTTTTGTAAATTTTTAAGTATGATCCAATATATTTCATATTTTTAAAACACTATAAACTGAGTTTTTTACATTTTATTTTGATAATTAAAGACTTTATATTATACAAAAAGCAATCACTAACCATTATATATAAGATAAACAATGACAAAAGTAAGAGAATAAATAAGAGCCTAAATATATATATATATATATATACATATTTTAACCAACCCAAATAGATAATGACTACACTTATTATTATTTTTATTTTCAAACAATATATATATATATATAGACACACACAAACAAAGTGGTTGAATGATAGCAGCTGAATAGAATAGCATAGGTCTTACAGTTTCAACAAGTCAATAACATGTTCTTCATTTTTTCTCTTCTCTCTCTCTCTATCTCTTGATCCTCCATTTTCTCTCTTTATCTTCCCTCTTCTCTCTATCCCTCTTCCCCCATTTTCAGTTTTTTTTTTTTTTTTTTTTTTTTTTGTGTTTTTTCGAAAGAAACAGTTTGGAACTGTTACAACCGCTATGGTAGCCGCTACGGCCAACACACCTGTGAATCTCAATCACACCGCAAAAACGGTCGTAACGGATGGCGGTAACCGCCAAAACTGTTACGTTACGGCGTTACATAACGGTTTCGGCCGTTTTTTAAAACCTTGCGTGCTGTTATTCACAAAATATGTCCCCACAAGATCGAGACTCTCAGCCTCATAAGCTCTCTCATTATCTCCTTTCAACTCTATTATGTTTTTCATAAATTTGTTGAAGTTATTTTTATTTTGTTTTATTTTATATATTTTTTGATCAATTCAATTTTTGATTTTATTTTTTATTTTTAAATTTAGATGCTAGTGCTTTCATCATGTATCCACTTCTATATATAACTTGTGTGATGGAATATGTGTTTGTATATTAATTGCATATCAGATTGATAATAAATGTAGCCTCAGATTCTTTGTTTAGTGTTCATGTTTTCTTTTTTATTTTGCTTCTATTCTATTTGACTTAATAATTTTAGTGAATTAGGGTTTAAGCTATGTTTAGTTTATAGAAATGTTAAATTTCTATTTGACTTAATAATTTCAATAAATTTCTATGGCCCAGTATTATGTTTTGTGGAATCAATGATGTTTTTTTTAGAATTGGTAGATTACTTTAGATTTTTGTGAGAATGTTTCAATTATTTTATTCAATTACACTTTCTCTTAGTTTGCCAAAAGAATTGGCCAACCCTATGACTGCGGCTTCACGTCGTTCATGTATTCCATTAGGCGTTTAAGTTAGCATTGTTACATCAACCTTAAGACTATGATTTCACATTGTGTTGGGCCATTTGTGTTAACATGGAATTTCCTCTTTTTGTCTCTCGGTTGGTAGCTTGCTAATTGATTACTAACTCCAAGACTTCAATAGGAGCAGGAGTGGAACTAAGAATTCCTAGAATAGGCAAATGTAAAACTAATTACATAATGGTCAGTAGGGAAGTTACAACATCTAGCTGTTGGAGGAGATGGTTCATTTCGGTTGAAGTCTTGGCAAAAGCTTAAGCCTTCTATAGAGATCTTGTGTAACAATCAAGTAAGTCAATATATTATACTGGATGTGAAAATATGAATGATGGCCTTTTGCTAATATTTAAGGAGCATTTTACGTGTTATAGTCTTTCAGTTAGTTTTTTTTTTTAATTATGGAAAAAATGAAAATGTCTGTCTGGAGCATGGTAAAACAGTTTCACCCCAACCTCCCTTATTCTTTGAACTATTTCTTATGTATTTTGGCTTCAAGTAGATAAAAGTAATCTTGATAGAAAAGGCATATATTTAACGAGGATAATAACAATTGCTTATGCAACATCAATGTTTTCTTTTTTCTTTTTAGACCTAAATGTTTGTAAAGTTTATATGGTCTTTCTTTTACCTCGTTATTTTTCAAAATAATAAATAAATAAAAAAAATAAAAATCTATGCTTGTGCACAAGATCCTTATGTTTCTCTCATTATTTCAAAAGTAATTTTAACATTTTATAGGCAAACTGATATGAAAATTGATGAAAATTGTTGAACCATTTGGCGAGGACCTGTTTTTTAGAGAAAGAAATAGAGAGATAGAGCTTTAATTTCTATGTTGTTTAATTTGTATATAAATATTTACTCAATTTATTATCTTACCATACAACATAACATGCCATGTATAGGACATAAAACAATATACATACTATCAACCATGCTTCCATAGGAATTTAATTTAATATTCACTCAGTTTGTTATTCTTTCTATTGTTATACTTTTTTAATGTGGACACTGATACATGTTTAGGAATGCAGGATTAGGCGTAATAATATAAGTTTTGCCGTGAACTACGAGATTTGTCATTTCATCAAAAAATAAGAAATTTGTTTACTATATTTGTCATGTCCATCAATGTCGACATGGACTACCAAATTTGTTCCTGCATGTGGGAGATTTTTTTTTCCCCTGCATGTGGATAAGTGGATATTGACTCAAGGGTACAACAAGATGGATGATTTTATGCTCATGGATTTTCTTTGTTATGTTTCATTTTGTTATTGGTTTAAATGCATTCGTAATTTCTAAAGAAGAGACAAATTTTGCCTCTGAATTAATTTGTGTTTTCATTTTTAGGTCAAAAATTACTTTATAGACATGCAAAATATGGTCAAAGAATTCAAGGTTTTTGTGCTTCAAGTTTTTTCATTTTTTTAATATATGTAATTACAGTTAAATTTTTTTCATTAATTTATTTGTATATACTTTTGAACATTCAACTTTCATTTTTGAAATATATGATGTTATTCCATTCAATATGTGGTTGTGATTCAAAGGATTACATTCTTCAAATGCATATAAAAATAATATTGATTATTCTTCATATGTTTAACCCTTCTTTTTTTTTTTTTTTTTTTTTGTCACATTCATTAACTGTGATGAGAAATGCATATAACGTGTGATCTTATCTCATTATTAATCACATGTTTTATTAGTTATATATCACACATAAAAAGTGTGATCTAAATATTTATTATCACACACAAAAAGTGTAATCTAAATATTTATTATCCTACGCATAACGTGTGATGGAATCATCTTTTAATGATACTTAAAATGTGTGATTAAAAATGATCATTTTTAATTACACTCTCAAAGATTGCACTTTGACAAAATTTAAAATGTGTGATTAAATAACATATATCACACATAAAAAGTATGATCTATTTATGATTTTGTAGTAGTGTACCCTTGTAGACACTGCATTTTTTACCGTCCTCAAGACTTGGACGTCATCACTTGTGCATTTGATGATTATGGTTGCATGTGTTCATTTTAAGTGCCCGAAGTCCTCGGCAGAACACCCTGTCTTTGAGCCTTTAGACCTTGTCCTTTCTGTGACTTTGTTTTGGATCAAAACTTGGTGCCTGGAACTTGTGGTGACCTGTCGGCCACTACCAGTGGCTGTCGGCCATGGCCCTTGGTTGTCGGCCATTGGTGTGGCCGGTCAGCCACCTGTCTTTTTTTCCAGATATTTGTTGACAGTTGTGCCAACTGTTAGCACATTGAGTTGCATCTTCCTACACGTGTATGGTAGGATGTTTCTAAACTCAAGACTTTTTTTTCTATATATAGGGGGGTTCCTCTCCCATTTTAAAAGGTTAGAAAATTTATAGCAAAAATCTCTCTCTCTCTCTCTCTGTCTCTTATAATTTTGTGCCTAATTGCTTGTTTTCTTTACACTTTTGCATACACATCCTAAATCAAATCCTCTTACCTTTGAGCTGAGGTTACTTAGGGTATTCTTGGAGCTCTTGAAGGTGGTTTTAGCTTGGTTTTGTGCCCAGAATTTCCCTTTTCTTTAAGAGGTAGTTTACTTGCCTTGTTTATTTTGTTTTGCAAGCTTGTTTTACCATCTTTTCTTACTGTTCTGGGGCTGGTTTTGAACTGAGAAAAACTCTATTTTTGTGGCCTAAAAGTGCTGGTTTGAGCCCCTTTTTAGTTAGGGAGTGGTTCACCCTTCTTGCTTATTAGTTTGCAAAGCTTTTGTGTCTTTATTCATTACTTTCAAATCAAATTTTTTGTGCCTTTTAACCACTGAATTTCAGAGGTTTTTCAGTGGGAAAAAAAACTTATTTTGAGGTCCAAATTTGGAGGGGTTAGCCTCCCCCCCCCCTTGTGTCTTGTTTGCATGCCTAGTTAGCTTCACATGTTAGCATGCTTTTCTAACTTAACTTAGCTCAAGTCCAACATGTTTTAGCCTTTGAAATAACCTGTTTTAGCTCTGTTTTGGTTAGTTCATTTGAGTCTTGTTTTGCATAGTTGTAGTGTAATCCCTTTCACTAGCTTAGTGTTTTAAGGCTTTAACCATCATTGGTGTGAGTTGATTACATGTTTTAGTGCCTTTTCTACTTCATTTCAACACTTATAATCTCTACAATCTCCCTCATTTCTTCACCTTTTGGTTTTTCTTTGAAAGTGGTTTCAAACCACTTGTTTGCCTAAGTGTGAAATGGAGGTGATGGTTTAATCCCGTAGGGGGTTCATTACCAATTGTGTAATGCCTCTTTCATGCTCAAAGCAACTTGTGGTTTGAGCCCTCCTTCCATTAGAGGACACTCACCAATGGACTTAATAGATTAATGAATGATTTGGTAATTAAAATGAGTAAACAAAATTGACAAGTAAAAGAGGCAAGATAAGCATCTCTTTGTGTTGCATTGCATGTGTTCAAATCGGACATTAATTTGAACACAAGAAAAATTGAACACTTCATACTCAAAGTGATGAAATATGCCACTTTCCTTGGTCTCCATCACCTTTGATCATGCATGATAGGGTGATGGTCATTTGAGTCTTGTTCTTGCATTTGTTAAGCTTGCACAATTGGTTTCACAAGCCATCATGCAATGAAATTGCTTGATTGATGGTTTGTGAACCCAAATTTTGTCCCTTATTTGATTTTCCATGAAAATCAGAGGCAAAGTGTGCAAACAACCTTTAAGAATACACTGTTTTGCTCTGTTTTGCTCTCTATTGCAGTAAGGAAGTTCAGGACAACAGTGGTCAACAGCCACCACCAGTAGTCGATCGGCCACCAATGGTACCCGATTGGCCCCCTGTCGGCCATCAATGAAATTTACACAGTGTATTGGTAAGATGGAGCAAAGGTTTTCTGAAAGTGGGCAGCTTTGTTGGTGTTCATATGTGTAAATAGAGGTTTTCAGTAGCAAGGCAATGGCTTTTCGGGTGAAAGATCGAGCATGCATGCATCCGTCGCTTCCTGGGATTAGCTAATTAGTTTAATTAGCAATAAATCAAATACGTGTTGTAATTAATTAGTTGTAGCTAATTAAGAGTTGTAAATAATTAGTTAGTTTAACTAGTTATTCAATTTCGTTTTATAAGTAGTTAACTAGTTAGTTAGTTAGTGTAGACACCCCATTTTTGACCGTTCTCAAGACCTGGACGTCATCGTTTGAACACTCGATGATCATTCATGCTCGTGTTCGTTTTGAGTTCCCGGAGGTCTTGGCTGTGCGCCTTGCCTTAGGATCTCTCGACTTGTCTATTTTGTACTTGGTTGTGGACCAAGGACTTGTGTTTTTGCTTCTGAAGGAAGGGGGTGGCTTGTTGGCCATTCCTGTAACCCATCGGCCAAGCCTTGTGCTTGTTGCCTTTGTTTCCTTGCCATCAGCCATAAGTGGTGGCCGATCGGCACTCTTTTTGGCTGATTGGCACTCATTTTGGTCGATCGGCTATATTTCTTGGCCGAGACCTTTCCACCTGCTTTTGCAGATATTTTTGTGCCAGCTGTGACAGCTGGTGAGCACAATTCTCATCCTCCATATGTATGGAGGGATTGCATCAAGACTCAAGCTTGTTCAACAAGCTTGAGAACTGAAATTCTATAAGAAAGGAGGCCTCTCTCCCTTTCCAGAGGTTCTGAAAATTGGAGATACAAGTTCTATATCTATCTCTCTCTATATATTTTACCTCTCTCTCTTCATTTGCCCTTGTTTGTGCTCAAAAGTGTAAATTCTTCACACTATTGCACACAAACACCTACTAGAACACCATCCTCCTGTTGCTGAGGTACTGAGGAGTTGGTTTTAGTGTTCTTGGACTGGTTTTGGTCAGAAAAGAGTGCTGGAGTTGTGTTCTTGAAGGTGTTCTTCAAGGGTGAGATTCTAGCTTTTAATCCCCTATTTTGGCTTAAGCTTTTAGACCTACTTGCATATTGTTTTAAGCTTAACTCTAAACTATAAAAAGTTCTAATTTTTCATGCTTGTGATGTTTTTTTAAGGTCACTTTTGTGTTGGGGGTAGTCTACCTCCTCTTACGCCTTGTTTGGCCTTGTTTTGAGCCACCCCTTTTGGCTCTTGTTCTAGCCTTTGCATGACCTTTCTACCACTGAAATCCAGAGGAATTTCAGTGGTGGAAAGGTGGTTTTGGAGTTTTAAATAGGAGAGGGACACCCCTCTCTCCTTGTGTCTTGTATGCTAATATAAGTAGCTCACAATAGTAGCATGTTTGCTTAGCATGTTTCGGCCCCATTTCAGCAAGTATTTGGTGTCATTTTTCCTTGTTATACCTCTGTCTAGGGTTGGTTTAATAGCCTCTTGTATGCACCATGCACTTGTCTTGCAATCCTCTCTATTGCCTTAACATGCATCATGTGTTTGGACCATCATTCTTGCATGTTTTGGCTCAACTCAAAGAAGCTTTCCCTCATGTTTTACCATGCTTGAGCTCTGATTTGTGTTTTCTTGGTCATGCATGCATTGTTTTGTATAGCCATGGTTCAATCTAGCTTGCTAACTTTGTGTATCAAGTCCATTTGCATGCATTGCTTAGACTATTCTCATGATTTGGCATCATTTGAAATGATATTTCAGTGCATAGTTCATAGTCATACACTTGTGCTTGTTACTCTTTTAATGCTTAGGAGAGTTGGTGTTTTATGCCTTAAGAGTGTGCATTGTGCATGCCTCTATGCTTAGGTTTATAGGATGCCATCTCAGTGGGTTTTTGGGCTTATTTTTACATGCCATAACTCTGATTTTTATTGGTTAAGTCATGCCATGTCTGGTTTTAATAGGTGTAGTGTAACACCCCTTTGTTAGCCTTGCATGCTTCATGCTTTTGGTCTTTTGTTCTAGCTTGTGTTGGCTAGGTTCAAGCATGCTTTTGGTCTTGTATTGACCTACCTTGGGACTATTTTGGTTGCCCTTGGCCCTGTGGGGCTTGCTTTGTATGGTCATGGTGTAAGTCCCTTTGCTAGTTTCAAGCTTTGAGCTTTCTTGCATGCCATACTTGCATTGTTGGGGTGGTTTGGCATCATTCCATGCATGATTTCAGGGCCTATAGTATTGTCATACATCCATGCTTTTCACTCATTGCTCATGCGCGGGAGTTGTTATCTTCATGCCTTGTTTATGAACCAAAGTGTGTGCATGCTTGCATGTGCTTTTGTACTTCATTTCCATAGCATTTTGGCCGCTGATTTGGGCATGGCCGAGGTCTATCCATTTTTAGTTTAAGTCCATTGAGTATGTGGTTTGCATGTTGTTGCATGCATATTGCATTGCATGTTGTTGCATGCTTGGTATATGACCTCATATTTGCATGTTTGTGTTGCTTTGTTAAGTTAATTATGCATGCATTACATTGGTTTAATATGCTTGTCTTTGCATGTTGTTGTATGCTAGTTGCATTGCATGACATTGTTGTTGGCATACTCATGTTGTATTAGCTTTGCTTGCATGACTAGGTTGCATTGCATTTTGCATGCTTGGTACATTACATGTTTGCATGTTTAGGTTGCATGACATTGTTGCGCATATTTGTTACATTGCATTTGGCATGCTTTTGTTGCATTGCATAGCATCTCCATGTCGCATGCATTGCATTGTGTTTGGCTTGGGTGTTAAGCCAAACACGAGGAACGAGGGGCGTTTCATACTTGAAGTGATGAAACGGGCCTCAATCCTCGGTCGCCGATACTCTTGATCAAACATGATAGAGTTTAAAGCACTCATGTGTTTTTGTGCATTCATTCCATAGTGATTTGTGTAACTTGGCCTCTTTGGCCATCATGCATCGAAATACGTGATCGATGGCTCGAGAGTCGGGCACTACACTCCTTTGAGTTTCAAACATGAAAAGGGGTGTAGTTGCACAACATTTTCTTGCAAATGTATTGCCATGCCTCTGTTTGTACTCTGCTGCAGCAAAAGGAGCAGTTTGCAAGAAGAGATGGCCGATCGGCTATCTGGTGTGCTGATCGGCTAACAATACTTGGCCGATGGACTCAAAAATGGTCAGTGACCTTTATATATTGGCCGATGGCCTCTCAGCATATCTTTGACGTGGTTCAGAAGCATCACAGAAATTTTCACAGTTTTCAGAAGTCAAAAACAGTGCAAACAGAGGCAACATAAGGCATGGCAACGGATTTCCGAGCGAAACGACCGAGCATGCATCATTCATCGTTCCGAGGCAGGGCTGTGGCAGCCTATTTTAGTTTCATACTTGGCTGGTTTTGTAATTTAATTAATTTGCTTAATTAGTTAAGGTGTTGTAATAATTAATTAGCTAGGATAGTTAGTTAATTAGTTGGTTTGTATTATTTATTCGGACCCTCCGTCGAGAGGGTGAATTTTGTAATACGTGTGCGTAAGTGTGTGAATGTCTTCCAACCCCACGTCTTTCTCCCTTTTACTTAACCGTTTACGATGGTTAGTTCTAGGTCATGTTTTGATTAGCATCCTTATGCTTGCATGTTTGCATTCATTCATCAGCGCATCATACAAACTGCATTGTATTTCAATACCGATTTGAATACATGATTATCAAGTTGCATTTCACATGCCATCTTAGAATAGCCAAGCCTATTTCTAGTTGCATTTTGCATGTGTTGCATTAGCCATCTTAACATAAACTAGGATCATGCATTGATTACTAACTAGTTGTTGTTTTGGCTCAGAGTACACTGTAAGTGTTTTACGCTTTAGCATCTTCCATGTGTGTTAGTGCTGCCATGTTTAGCATGCTTGCCATGAGGTTAACTGCTTAAATGTTTAACGGCATGAATGCCTGTGGATGAAGGTTGGATTGCTTGAATTGGAACAATTCATTGAAATGCGAGTTTTAAGCCCACTTGAGAGTGGCAAAATCATGTTTTTCTAACCCCACTCGAGGGTGGCAAATCCACGTCTTAGCCTACTTGCGAGTAGCACCTTCAAACCATTTTCAAACAAACATGAGATGTTTTGTTCCAACTTAGGCGACCTAGTCTATACTTGTGTGTTATGCGCATCACATAGTAAAGCTAACTAATAACCAGAATAAGAACACAAGTGTTTTCAAAAACAAAATATCATGTTAGTAAAGGCCGATCTTTGATCGGGCGAGCCGGGCTGCTCATTGCATGACCTTTCCCTCTCGTACCCAAGTTCCCGAGCCGAGGTAACTTTGGTGATGACGAACACGTGGCCTTAGGCACGAGTCAGGGTTTTCTAAATTCCCTAAAAATAAAATATTTAGGTGGCGACTCTGTATCTGGCAAAGCAATCCATGTTTGACACTTCTTTACAAAAATTAATTTTTCAAAACGATTTGCTAGATTTGGACTCTGTGGTGATTTATCGGTCTTGCATTGCACTTTGCGAGATTAGATTCAGAACCGTGACATTGAGTCTGAACTGTGGTAGCTAAGGAACAAACTAGATTTCACGCCAATTCACGCGCGGAGTTGGGACGTTCGGGCATGTCTATAGTTTCTGGCAACTTCGCTAGGGATTTAGAGAACTTGACTCGAACTCATGATATCTTGTTTTGACTACACGTATGTGTCTCTTCACATTGCATTTGCATTGGTGCGCCTAGGACACCGTGTTTGCCGTATGCTATTCCTGAACGGTTTGCCGGAGGCATGCTTTGAGAAGCGTGCCGTAAGGTTGACCGATTGCGGGCTCTGCCACGACGGGAACACAAACCTCGATTTTTACCAGGGTACCCTCTTTGACCATTCGACCTAATGGATATCGGAAACTGTAGTGACCATTCCAAGCTAGGACAGGCTGTTTACTCAATTATTGGTTGTTTGAAACTGCTATGTGCGTAATGAAACCCTAGTTCTTGATGAAACTAGGACAGGGAAACCCTACCCCTCCATAGGGGTGTTTTTGGCTCTCACTTGCTTATTATGTGCTTTTAGAGTTGGCCTCTACAGGAATGCATATATCAGTTTGCAAGTCTGGGTATCAGGCCTGTGGGCATCAGTATCAGAATTTGGGAAATCAGTTTTACCTGCAGGTATCAGATTCAGATTTGGGGCAGTGATTTGGGAACAGTGATCAGTGGTTGAGAACAATTATTTCAGCTTGTGTTTGTCAACTGTGTGTTGTCTTTATTTAAGCTGTTGTGCTGTCCGTTTTTATGGTTATTTGTTTCCTTATTATGCTTTATTTATCTTTTTGCAAGGTAGTTTAGCACCATTGCATCCGACCAGGCAGATATTCCCCGAGCACTTTGGGTTAGAGGTCATAGACTTAATCAATCTAGGGATCTGATAGACAGACAAGTAGTGTTCCTTTCTTTACCCCCGGTTACCAGACGAACGTCAAAAAGGCGCAGTGTATCGGTACAACGGTCGTCAGATCAATGGTCTTCCCCACCAGTGAACAGTCAAGCTGAGGTCTCAGTTTCTACTATAGGGACAGATATACCAGTTGTTCAGATAGATTAGCACAATATGGCAGGTATAGAGGAGATGATGCGTCAGCTCCAGGAGAGTATGAAAGCCATGGCGGAGATCTTGCCGTCAGCAAATTGTCAGACGCCAGGCCGAGGCTATAGCCCAACAAGCAGAGTTGATTGCTAGACTTCAGCAACAACAGCCACCACAGCAAGCCGGAGCATCTGCTTCGCACCCAGTTCCTCTTCCACCAAGAATTCTAATACTTGGGGAGACCACAAACGTCCACGAAAATATGGATGTTCCAACGGGGCCGGTTCCGCCCCCAATCTTACTCCAGCTATCCAAAGCACAGACTAACCTAGGGGATACATTGTTTGAGTTAGAGGTGGATTCGACGGCACTAAAAGTGAGCAAGCTTGAAAAGCTATTCAAGAAGTCTCAAGGCGTGAAATCCATTCCGGATATTGAGGATGGGCACATCGACTCGGCCGTGACTCTACCAGACCGGTTTAAAATGCCGTACATAGACCGTTTCGACGGGTCTGGAGATCCTATCGTGCATTTGCGGCTATTTTTGGACATACTAAGGCCGATGGGCCTCTCCAGATTGCAGAAGCTTTCTCTGTTTGGCCGGACCCTATCGGTTGTAGTGGCTATTTGGTATGCAAAACTTGAAGACTCTGTCAAGAGCAATTGGGAGGAGATGGCTGAGGCCTTTGTAGCTCAATACTCATACAATACACAAATCGAGGTCAAAACTCGTGATCTCGAGACAACTAGGCAGGAGCCAAAGGAGAGCTTCTCCGATTTTGTGACCCGATGGAGAGCCAAGGCCTCGATGATGACCATCAGGCCAGTTGACAAGGACCAAATACGGATGGTTATGCACAACCTCCAGCCCAAGCTTATGTAGAAGATAATCGTTCTCCCCCTCTCCACCTTTGCAGATCTACATGAGATAGTGGTGCAGATCGAGGACGCTATAAAATAGGGCCTCATTGATCATGAGAGAGAGCAGCCCAAGAGGGCATTCAATCGCATTTAACGCAGCACAAGCGGCCGCTTTGCGGTTGCCAGAGCTTCAGATGTGAGTATGGTCACCACCACCACCACCCCAAGAACCCTTGCAGCTACACCATTCACCGCTGCGTCTGGGAGTAGCTCGCAAACAACCAAGTTTCCACCCCGAGTCCAAAGAATCTTCACCCCACTATATATGTCTTTGTCCAAGGCTTTGAGGGTTTTGATCAGGAAAGGGCACTTGAAGCCCCTAGAGCCGCAACCATTGCCAGAAAAACTTCCTCCCTCCCACAACCCAGCTAAATACTGTGCATTTCACCAACAGCATGGTCATGATACCGACTAGTGCTATAGATTACGTCATGAGATTCAGGATCTCATCAACAACAGGGTGATCGTGCCTCCGGGGAAACCGAATGTCACAACCAACCCTCTTCCACCATATAACCAAGCTCCACCTCCCAAAGGCATCAACTTGATCCAAACTGGGGTTGTGTCATACGACCCTAGCATATATATCACCCCTTCTTACCTACCCAAGCCGAAGGTGTTCATTCCTGACAGCACTGACTTGTGCATGTTGGACATCTCCCAAACCCAACCAGAAACAATGGTGGTCGCTATCGAAGATAGAATTGGGTCGACTGTGGGGGTAGATGGGAATGATCAGTCAGAGTTTGAGGGGTCTGCAAGCTTCATCTACAACCCGAGCGGTTACATTACATCAGCAGGCCAGGTTAGGCCAAATGTGGAATTGCCAGTAGGGGCAGAGATTTGTGTAGTATGGGAGGATAGACTTAATCAGGGGCTAGATGACCTAGCGAATCTGGAAGAAGACGTTGCCAATTTTCAGTTTTTCAACAAACAGGACTCAGGGGACGTGACTGTCAACTGGTTTGGTATGGAAGGGTTAGCGAAAGCTACAGGGTGGCTCAGCGATGAGCCAGATGTTGTTGAGCAACCTCAGCCAGAACAGGGTCCGTTAGAGACGGGGACATCAACAGAGGCCGGAAGGGCCGGGAATCAGTTTGCACCGCCGGAGAGCACCAATGTAAAGAATTTTGCTCAGAATACGGGCAGTTTGGGTACGGAAGAAACCGAACAGCAGGCTGCACTGAAACAGTTTGAACATGAAAAGATCGAAGATCTCGAGAGGGCCAGAAAGGCCAAAGCCCCTGCGGGAACAGAATGTGCTATGTGCACAAGAACGGAAGGTGCTGCGGGCACAGGAACGGAAGGTTCTGCGGGCATAGGAATAGTTGTAACGGAGCAGGACAGGTGCCTGTCGGCTGCCGATGGCATGTGGTGGGAAGATGACGACCTATGTCTTGCCCACACCGATGAAGATTGGGGACAAAGCCAACCGGATGATACCTGGTACGTTGGCGAAGTAGACCACATGACTAGGAGTGGGCAGTATTTCAAGCCCCCGCACTTAGATCAACCAGAGGCGTCTGGAAAGGACAAGGAGGCGGACAAGCAGAAAAAAAAGCTGCTCTAAGAGGAGGCTGTGCTGAAACAGTTGAAGAAGATACAAGCAGACATCTCCATCTGGGGACTGCTTATGGCCTCAAGAGTTTATAGACAAGCTGTACTTTCTGCAATGGACAAGGCCAAACTTTCAATAGATACCACGCCTGAGCAGTTGGTAGGACTGGTCTTTCCGGGAGGAGCTTCCCCAACGTTGACCTTCACTGACAAGGAATTGCCACCTGAGGGCTCGAATCACAACAAACCACTCTACATCTCTGTGGAGTGTAGAGACAAATGGATACCGGTGGTTTTTGTCGACACAGGATTCGCTATCAATGTGTGCCCGTCAAGGACGGCATATGCAATCGGGTTGAAGCTCGTAGATTTTGCGCCGACTGCCCAGATGATAAGGGCCTACGACAATACAAGCAGAAAGGTGATAGGGACCGTGAAGATTCGGACTCAGGTTGGTCCAGGACAGCAGGATATTGACTTTCATGTCTTGGACGTTCCTGCAACCTTTAATCTACTCCTAGGGCGGCCGTGGCTGCGCTAGGTGAAGGCGGTCTCTTCCACCCTGCATCAAATGCTGAAATACCCCCACGGGAAGGGGGTGGCTATAGTTTTTGGGAATTCGTCAATCCATCCGCTGCCAGAGGTGTCTACACCGGTTTTGAAAATCGAGCATGGCACGGAGGATGTGTTCCTGTCAGGATTTACCCTAGCCGAGGCCCAGGTCATACAGAACATTTTGGTTGTTGATGAGGGGTTGTATGTCAGTGCGCAATCTATGTACCTCATGAACAAGCTTCAGCACATCCCTGGGATGGGACTAGGAAAAAGTGGCTGGAAGGGCATTACAGTATCAATTGAAGTGCCGCATAACCCACATACCTTTGGTTTAGGTTATCTGCCTACCAAAGAAAACTGGGTGAGGAAAGGTAAAGAGATGGCCGAAAGAGCCAGAGCCAAGCAAACCGGGAAGCCTTACGAGTTGGTACACCAGCCTATCCAGGGTACCCTAAACGGACGCTTTGTCCGGGAGGGAGAAGACTTCCCATTCTGTGGTTTCCCAAAGCCATGGCTAAATGCAGAGAGGCGGCGGTTACCGAGATTTGAGATTTTCTTCGACTTGCAATTGTCCGAGGATGATGTTGCCGAGGAGCAGACAGACTCATTAGCTGAGGTTGAGTAGTGTAAGGAAGTGGATTCCGAGAGCACCGAGATTGAAATGGGGGTAGCACTGGCTTGTCTACTTTCAGATCCTCTGATCGTACATGAGTGCTTGGGGGATGACCTATCAGTGTCTATGATTGGGAATGAAACGGCTGCGAGTCCATCTTCGAACATTCTGGATGTGTTCATCGCACCCTCCCTTGTCTAGCAGTACGAGGAGGGATTCTTATCGAGCAGCACCGGGTCAGGTAGTGAGCCGGAATCTGATTCCACCGAGTTTGTGGAGTCGGAATCAGGTTCCAGCTCGTCTGAGTCTGAGTCCGGTAGTCCTGGGGGTGACAACCCGAATGCCACAGTCCTGCCTAGGTCGTCTTTTTCTTTTTCCTTTGAGTTTGTTGTAACAGAGGAATCAGGCGACTTGGAAGTGATTAATGAGAATGGAATGGCTATGGCCTTTGAGTATTTTTTTGTGCCCTTGATTTATTGCATTAATTCAGACTTTCAAAATTTTGATGAAAACGACGAGGAAAAAATTCCTCCGATTTTGAAATATTTGCTAGATCAAGAGCATGAGAGGTTTGTAAAACCGCTGGTTGATGAAATCATCCAAATTAATGTTGGTACTAAGAAGGACCCGCGGCTGGTTCAGATCGGGTCCACGTTGTCTTCGGAGGAGTGCGAGCGCTTAGTCGCCTTATTAAAAGATTTCAAAGATGTTTTCGCGTGGTCCTACGAAGACATGCCTGAAATCGATCCTGACATTGTACAACACCGGGTCAAGCCTGACCTATTAAGCAGAAACTCAGAAGGATCCGCCCGGACTAGGCCGTCAAGATCAAAGAAGAGGTCACCAAGCAAATTGACGCAGGGTTCCTGCTAGTATCTGAATACCCAACTTGGTTGGCCAATATAGTTCCGATGCCGAAGAAGGACGGCAAGATTCGGGTATTGTAGATACTCCCTCGAGGGACCTCGATGGCGTTACAGTTCGCACTTGATTTGTCACGGTTCTTAATCTTGAACCAAAGAGTCCAAATCCGGCAAATCGTTTTGAGAAAAATAGATTTTTTGAAAGAAGTGTCAAACATGGACTGCTTTGCCAGATACAGAGTCGCCACCTAAATATTTTATAATGGGGAAATTTAGGAAACCCTGACTCAGTGCCAAAGGCCACGTGTCCATCATCACCAAAGTTGCCTCGGCTCGGGAACTTGAGTACGATTGGGAAAGGTCAGCTATGAGCACCTCCTCTCACCTGATCCGAAGATCGGCCTCTACTAACCGTGATATCTCGTTTTTGAAAACATATGCGTTCTTATTCCGATTAATTAGTTAGAATTACTATGTGATGCGCACAACACAAAAGTATAGGCTAGATCGCCTAATTTGGAACGAAGCATTGCATATCCGTTTGTTTGTAAATGTTTTGAAATTTGCTACTCGCAAGTAGGCTAAAATATGGATTTCAATGAATTATCACAATTCAAGTAATCCAATCTTCACCCACAGGCATTCAGGCAGTTAATCAAATAAGCATATAGCCACATGGTAAGCATGCTGTCATGTTAACATTCACACTCATGTGAGATGCTAAAGCATGAAATACTTACATTGTACTCCGTGCTAAAACAATGAAGCTAGTTAGCAAAACATGCATGACCCTAGTCCATGTTAAGTAGCTAATGCATCGCATACAAAATGCAATCTAGAGTAGGCTTGGCTAATCTAAGATGGCATATGAAATGTGACAAGTAACACGTATTTCAAGTTAGATTTGGAATACTTATGCAGTTAGTACGATGCGCCGAGCCCGGTGCATGCAAGACAAATGTATGGATGCACGCATGCATAGCATAAGGTATGCTAATTGAAATATGCCCTAAACTAACCATCGAAAGCTAGTAAATAAAAGGGAAGAAAGACGTGAGGTTGGAAGACATACACACACTAACGCACACTTATTACAAATTAGCCCTCACTCGGAGGGACCGAATAAATAATACAAACCACCTAATTAACTAACTCACGAGCTAATTAATTATTACAGAACCAAATGAATAACTAGCTACAACTAATTATTACACAACTTAATTAATTAACAAATTAATTATTACAAATAAATGAATGCTAACTAACAAGTAAGGAAAGCAGTAAATAATGCTATTCCAGCTCTGTTTGAAGAAGAGGAGCATACATGCTCGCTTCGGTTCTTCGCCTCGAAACACCTTCCGGTTGCTCTTTAGAGGCTCTGTTTGCAGGGTGTCTTTCAGTGCTTGTTGCTGCAACTTTACCAAAACACTGCAGGGGAAGTCACCAGTGGCCTGCCGGCTATGAAGGGAGATCTGTCGGCCAAGGATGGCCCATTGTCGGCCAAGAGTGGCACACTGCCGGCCATCAGTGGCAGGCTGCCGGCCACTGGTGTGCTGTGACACCAAACTGCAACGAAGCACAAAATAGAGAAAAAGGAGGGTTTTCCAAGGACATGTACTCACCATGGCACTCCAAATCAACTCAAAACATCAAGGGAGAGGCCAAGTCGGATCCACGACCATCAATCACGCATCCCGATGCATGATGGCCAAAGATCCAACTTGTGCAAATCAATATGAAAATGAATGCACAAATAAAGCAAGTAAAGCCTAGAACTCTATCATGAATCATCAAGAGCTTCGGCAACCGAGAATTGAGACGCGTTCCATCACTTGAAGTATGAAACGCCCCTCGTTCCTCGTGCTCGGATTAATACTTAATCCAAACAATGCAACATATAAGCATGGCAAACATGCAATATGACTTAAGTGTGCAAACATGCAACTAAACCGAACATGCAACAAGCATATAAGCATGATGTGAGGCAACAACCTATGACAAAATGCAATATGAACATATGAACATGCAAGGCATGTAAAGCTAAGCGAGTATGCAACAACATACTACATGTAACGAGCATGCGACAACATGGCAAAATGGGCTTACACCAAAGATGGACAACTCTCAACTAGGTCCAAATTAGTAGCCAAAGCGATGAATTAAGCCACACAAAACACTCAAGCATGCAAAATGCGAAAGGTTCATCAAAGGGGCCTAAAAGGGCAACTCTCAAAAGTGCCTAAGAAGTGACAAATGTGCAAGTGTAACAACACTATATGCACTAAAATGAGATGATAAATGATGCCAAATCATTTAAATAGCACAAGCAAAGCATGCGAAGGTCCTAAGTCATGAAAGCTAGCAAAGAGCAATACAAAGGAGGCATGCAATACATGGCATGAGCACATGAACTAAGCATGGACAGAGCTTAATTAGGCCTAAACAAAGACTTAAACATCTTTGGAACGAAGGCACAAATACCTAGGCATGCAAGCACACAAGCTAAGCCTTAAACTAGGCAATGATGCACGACATTCCAAGACACTTGAAGCATGGATGAAGTGGGAATTTAACAATGGTACATGCTCTAAAATGAAGCATTAAATGATGCCAAATCATCTAAATGTCTCAAAGATAGCATGCGTGAATCACCGGAACACAAAGCTTGCAAGGTCAATTACACTACAGCTATACAAAGCATGCATTATTTGACTAAGAAGCATAAATACATAAGCAAGGTAGCCCCAAAACATGAATATTTCTAGTTCAAAGCATGGCCAAAAGGTGCTAGCATGATGGACTAACATAGCATGCAAGATTGGCCAACAAACATGGTTTACATGGCAAGTGTATGAAGCAGGTAAGAACTCATCAAACCAGCCAAAATCAGTGAACTAAACAAGCCAAAATATGCCCAAATAATCACGGAAATGCGGCCAATGCATGCCAAAATGAGGGGCTTCTTTGGAGGGCCACACAAGGGATTATTAGGCACATGCAAGATGGACAATCAACAAGACCAAACCAACTCTGGAAATGGCTCAAGAGGGTCCCAAAACCCACTGAAAAGGGCCTGGAACAAGGCCTAGAGGCATGCAAAATGGGGTCTCTTTGGAAGGCCAAAAAGGCCACCAAACAAGACAAGGAGAGAGGGGGTCACCCCCCTCTAATTTTGGCCTTCAAGAACACAACAAGGCCACTGAAAATCCACTAGATTTCAGTGGCTAGTAGGCCAAAACAAGGCCGATACAAATGCTCACATGTATGGCTCAAAGCATGGAGAAACAAAGCATGCAAAGAAGGAGATGACTCCAAAAAAAATGGAACCTTAAACAAACTCAAATAGGAGGTCAAAACAATACTCTTTCTAGTTTATAACAAAACTCAAAAGTGAACACAAATAGGGCTAATCTATCATGCAAAAATGGCCCTAAAAGAGAGATAAAGCACAAGGGACAGAATCTGGCCCCAAATGGCAAAGAGCCCTTCAACAAAGTTGAAGAGGGGCTCAAAACAAGTCACTTTACAGTTTACATCAAGCCACGAAAATAATCAAAAATAAGGCCAAACTATCATACAAGAAAAAGGCCTAAAAGAGGGATAAAGAGACAAGTGGTAGGAGGAGGCCTCAAACAGCAAAGAGTCCTTGATCAAACATGTAGAGGAGCTCAAAATATGATCTTTTTCAGTTCATGATAAAGTCCAAAAATGCTTTCAAGTAAGGCTTATAGATGAAGCAAGAAAGTGCAAGTTTGAGGAAAATAGGCACTTACCCTAGAAGAGCAGCTTTCTAGCAGGTTTTGGTCCAAGATTCTAAGCTTCCAACCTCTTCAAATGGCTTCCAAAGTGCTGGAATGGAGGATGGAGGTGTATATCTAGGTGTTGTAGTGCAAAAGTGCAAAGAAATCCAACTCTAAGGCACAAAATACACACGATATAGAGAGACAGATTTTTTCCTCTTCAAAACCTAGAACCCCTGCTTAAGAAAGAAGACTCTTCCTTATATAGAACAATGAAAAGCCAAAGCTTCTTGAACAAGCTTTCCAAGGCTTCTATCCCTCTATACACGTGTATGGAGGGGAGTCAACAAAAATCCAGCTGGCTCAAAAGATCTGCTTGGAAACCAGCTGAGATAGGGGGGGTGCCGGCCATCAGCAATGGCCGACAGTGCCACACTGATAGCCGGCAGGGCTTCACTAAGGGCCGGCAGGGGCAAATCCATGGCCGGCAGTGCCATGCCATGGTCGGCAATGAACTATGAGGGCCACTCTAACAGGACCAAAACAGGGTCCAAAAATGAGGCAGAAATGATACAAGGTCCAGGAAACTCGAACCGGTGTCGTTCCGCCGTGACAGTCGAATGCTGGGCGAGCAATCGAACCAGTTGCTGGGTGTACCTACAAGCACAACCAAGTCTTGAGGACAGTCAAAAATGGGGTGTCTACAGGTATATGTGGACTTCAGGGATTTGAACAAAGCCAGTCCGAAGGACGACTTTCCTTTGTCGCATATCGACGAGTTAGTGGACTTCACTGCTGGGCATGCGCTGCTCTCGTTCATGGATGGGTTTTCAAGCTACAATCAGATTCTGATGGCACCTGAAGACCGGGAGAAGACTGCTTTTACCACCTCGTAGGAAACCTATTGTTATAGGGTGATGCCGTTTGGGCTGAAGAATGCTGGGGCTACATATCAACGGGCCACGACCACGATTTTGCACGATATGATCCATAAGGAGGTTGAGGTGTATGTGGACGACATGATTATCAGGTCCAAGGAAAGAGAGGGCCACTACACCGCCTTGCAGAAATTCTTTCAACGGATCAGAGAGTTTCGGTTGCGGCTGAATCCTCAGAAGTGTACGTTTGGTGTTACAGTAGGGAAAATGCTGGGGTTCTTGATCACACAGAGAGGTATCGAGGTCGATCCTTCCAAAATCCAGGCCATCTTAGAAATGCCATCACCGAGGACTGAAAAGGAGGTGTGAGGCTTTCTGGGTAAAGTGCAATTCATAAGACGGTTTATTGCAAAATTAACCTTAACTTGTGAACCACCCTTTGGTCTCTTGAAGAAAGGAAAGAAATTCCAATGGGACGGCCGATGCCAAGCTAATTTTAAACAGATTAAGCAATATTTACAGAACCCACCTGTGTTGTCACCGCCTGAGCTGGGGAAACCGTTGATTCTGTACCTTTCAGTGATTGAAACTACAATAGGCTGCATGCTTGCATAGGAGTCTGAGGACAAGGTGGAGAGAGCTATCTACTACCTGAGCAAGAAAATGCTGGATTACGAGACCCACTACACTCTGCTGGAGAAGGCTTGTCTGGCCTTGGTATGGGCTACCAGGAAGCTACGACACTACCTGTTAGCTCACTCTGTAATACTGGTTTCGAGACTAGATCCCATCAAATATCTCTTCGAGAAACCGGCACTTACGAGTAGGCTAGCCCGTTGGTTGCTTCTACTTTCTGAATTTGATCTGAAGTACGTGACGTGCAAGTCTGTGAAAGGGCGAGCGGTAGCAGAGTTCCTAGCCGATCACATAGTTGAAGGGGATGAAGCAGTTGAGTATTTGTTCCCAGATGAGGCCATTCTACATGTCGAAGAAGAAACTTGGACGATGTACTTTGACGGAGCGTCAAACCAATATGGGTATGGGATAAGGGTGTTGTTGATAGCACCCGACAATTCCCGTATACCTTTAGCATTCAAACTCCGGTTCAAAGTCTCGAACAATGAGGCAGAGTATGAGGCATGTATTGCTGGTTTGGAAGCCGCCCTAGAACTAGGGGCAAAGCGGTTGGATGTCATCGGGGACTTGAACCTTGTTGTATCTCAAGCTAAAGGAGATTAGAAAGTTAAAGAAGAAAAGATGAGAATCTATCACTAGACATTGGACTTGCTGATTCCTCGGTTTGAGAAGCTAAACTTCGCTCATCTGTTAAGAGAAAACAACAGGTTCGCAGATTCATTAGCAACTCTATCTTCTATGATAGACATCCTTTTTGGAGTCCGGATGCGTCCGATCATCATTGATCAGAAATTTGTGCCGGCCTACGAGCTGATTGCCGCCATAGATGAGGTACAAGATGAGAACCCCTGGTATTACAATGTTTGGAACTTCTTGGAAAAAGAAGCGTATCCACCAGGGGCAAATGCCAAAGATAAGAGGGCAATTCGAAGAATGGCTGCTCAGTTCATTGTTTGCGGGGGTAAACTGTATAAGAGAGGTCATCTTGGGATGCATAAGCTGTGTGTTGATGCTGAAGAATCGAAGCGCCTGATGGAGGTCATTCATGGAGGAGAGTGTGGAGCGCACATGAACGGGGTGATGCTAGCTCGGAAGATCCTTAGACAGGGTTATTACTGGTCAACCATAGAGAAGGATTGTATTGGCTTTGTCCGGCGATGCCACAAATGTCAAATCCATGCAAACCTCATGAACATTCCGCCGTAGAAGCTGTACAACATGACTTCGCCATAGCCGTTTTCAGTCTGGGGGATTGATGTGATCGGGGCTGTCACTCCGAAGGGGTCCAATGGGCATGTGTTCATTCTGGTCGCGATAGACTATTTTACGAAGTGGGTTGAGGCCCAATCTTATGCGGTGTTGAAGGCATCGCATGTTGCTAAGTTCATCAGGAACAACATCATCTATCGCTACGGGGTCCCGAACGAGATTATTTCAGATAATGGTTCCCACTTCAAGAAGGAAGTGATCGATTTGTTGGAGAAGTACAACGTGGCTTTTCATAAGTCATCTACATATCGGCCACAAACCAATGGAGCAGTTGAGGCCGCCAACAAGAACATCAAGCACATTCTGCAGAAGATGGTGGAAACCTACCGGGACTGGCCAGATAAGCTGTCATTTGCTCTGTGGGGCTACCGGACTTCAATTCGAACTTTTACTGGGGCAACTCTGTATTCCTTGGTTTATGGGATGGAAGCTATTCTGCCTATCGAAGTTGAGGTTACCATTGCAGTATTGGTGAGTGTCGATAAGCGAGATTAGCGACAAAAGTAGGTCCAAAGAACTCATGCTCTTTGATGAAAGGAGGTTGAAAGCACTGTACCATGTTCAGGGTTATCAACGACGGATCACCAGGGCTTTCAACAAGAAGGTTAAGTCCAGGAATTTGAAAGAATGAGATTTAGTGCTCAAAGACAACCGAGCTCCCATCCACGACCCTAGGGGCAAGTTCAGACCCAATTAGACTGGTCCTTACATCATTAAGTCCATATGGTCGGGTGGAGTTGTCGTTCTGATGGACCAAGATGGCCTAGAATTCTCCCAACCGATCAACATGGACAAGTTGAAGAAATACTTTCCCTGAGTGGCTCGCTGGGCGAAAACCGAAAAGCGACCTAGGTAAAAGTTAGAGCATGAAAAATTTGAAATAATAAAAATTGAGCTCGCAAGGTTGAAAACCCAAAAAGGGCAGCCTTGGCAAAAGTTAGAGCGCAAAAGGAAAATGTTAATACACGAGTGAACCCGAGCCGAACTACGTAAGGCTTGATTCCCATCTTTAGGATACGTAGGCAACTTCATCTTGAAGTCCAGCCATAAACACTTCCCCGATCAACTTTTTCCATGTGATCATGTTTGGTCATCTTTGCCTACTCTACATTTAGAAGCTCGGTTGTGATCTCCAGTACAGTGTTATTCAGACTAGGGGCAACTTTCCAGTTGCTGGGATCCGGGGTTGTACATCTCAGTGATAGTACATCTCAGTGATAGATCTCGGGCATGTCCAGTTGTGATCCATATCGAAAATAGTTTTGAAAAGTTTTAATGAAAGTTGGTTTTGCTCAAATTAATCTTTTGACAACTTAGACCATTTTTGGACCAAACAGAAAATTTTCAGTACCCACAACCTTTAATTACATTGATTTTAGTACAGAGTTCTCCTACTCTTAAATACAAATTGAAGTTGCTATTTATTACATTCATAAAGAAAACTTGAAAGTACTGATTAAAGCAAATAAATTCGAGGCATAATAAGGTGTTCCTGCGTCCCCTTCCAGAGTTAGTCGAAGCCTCTGATGCCAAAGTGGGCCCGATCTACGCCTCCTCATCAAGCCAAGCTATGCACTCATCAGAGAGGGTGCAACTGAAAACGGGAGCGGGGGCTAGAAGCTCTCTCATTCTCCATGTTGTGGCATACCGGGCTAGCTGTGCGCCTCGGACCGGAAACGCAGCAGGGCACTCTATTCCCTCTTCCGGGCAAATCTAATCATGTCCAAACTGGCGTCGGAATCGGAAAGGGAAGTAAAGGACACAGTGTGTCAAGCCAATCAACTGAATCCCATTTGGCGGGTCATCTCAGAGCTCATCGCCGTAAATTAAGCCAAGGCGACACGAGCAATGTCGAGAGTAGACAACCTGCACATCCAGTTGCACCACCATCCCTCATCCGAGGCATCAACTAGACGTCTCCGAAAGAAATAGTTGCGAGCTGAATATGCCGGGCATGAGTCCACCACTCTCAACTTGTCCATCAACCATATCTGGGGAGGGATGAAAAATGAGAGATTAAAGAATAGAGAGGTGTACATTGAGAGAAAAAGTGAGAAAAGGGTTTTGAGAGAAAAATCGAGCTTGAGGGCCGAGTGATGTGAGAAATATATGTGAGATAGGGTGGGAAATATTACCTGCAATAGTAGTGGACTCCCCTCGAATCTAGCCGTCTCCTGGCAATGAAAAGCGTCCAAACCCATCAATGTATCAGCTAACATCATGGTGATGCAGCTCTTGCCCTCTTTTAAGTCCTCGGCGACCTCAATCAAACGAGTGCTAAACCCACCAAAGCCTGGGGCAAGCAAGAAATGAGATAGCATACACAAGCAAAGCGCATGTCACTGATAACCCTGCCAATGATGATCGCCACGGTCACTGACATCAGAAAATCGACGAATCAAGTTCAGAATGTCCAGCTCTCTGTCGTGAATCAATGACCGAGCGTCATGCAAAGTAAGCCCACACATCCGTCCCAAGGCTTGGACATAGCCGAAGCGGAATTGAGGCAAGATTTCTTCATCGCGCTCGGATTCCATTAAAGCTTGGAAATCCTTGAAAGTGGGACACATCTCTTGTCCACCAAAGCTAAAAACGTGTGTTACCGGATTCCAAAACCTTGTCGTGGCATGAAGGAACGGAAAACGCAGCGAGGTGCGACTCAACGTAAATAGTGCATTTATGCCGAAGCTCCCGAAAATTTAGCTTTTCCGAGCCATCCAAGTTAGCAATCCAATTTGTGAGATTTTGGACAAGAAATGCTTCCATTTGGTGCAAAAACGGAGCTGAAATGGAGAAAACTATGAAGCTGGGGCTTTTGTAGAAGATAAGATTTTGAGTGGAAAACAAGTGTCACCATTCTGGAGGTGCTTGCCATTTTTGGCCGATCGGCCAAAAAGAGTACCGACCGACCATCTTTTTTGGCCAATCGGCTAGTAATGTTGGCCAATGGCCATTTCTTGTGGCCGATGGCCTCTCACTTTGGCTGATGGCCTCTCCCTTTGTTCTCTAAGCTGTATAAGTGTTGAAAATGTTGAGAACTTGTGACTGGTTCCACTTCAAGTGCCTTTTGGTGATGATTTTGCGAAGTCGCGCCTGTGTTACTTCAATTTGTTTATCGAGTTGTTGTACTTTTGTTTATCGAGTTGTATTTTGTGTTCTTTAGTTCTTGTCTTGCTTATCGAGTTGTATTTACATTTGGATAGCTTGTCAAGTTCTTTGTTTTTCTTATCGAGTTGTTTTGTTGTTAGTTGGTTCACTACCAGATTAATGCGATTCGAGTGTTTAGTTTTCAAAACAAAATTCAATCTCATTTACATTGTTATGTAATGCGATGCGATGCGATGCTTAGAATGTACAAATGCAACACTTTTTCAACAAAAAAGAGCTGTTTCATTCAATTATATTTCCTTTTGCAAAAGTACATAGTTTTAAAGAAACATAAAATCTACCTGACGCAGTACAATGTGCAAAACTACCAGTAAAAAAAAGAAAAATAAAGCAAAAAAAAAAAAAAAAAAGCAGCAAAATATCTGGATCGGCGCCAGTCGCCTCAAGTGTGGAAGTCCCTCCTCGCTCTTTTCCTGGACGAAGATCTAGGATCGTCGTCATCATCTCCGTCATCTGAGTCATCTCCAGCCTTATCCTAAGACGACTCTGCCTCTGCATCAGACTCGTCATCATCGGAGGAAGGCTCCCTAGAACTACCCTCGGCGCGAGTACGCCTATGTTCCGCCTTTCGGTATCGTCATCCTCACCCTGCTCTCTCCATTGCAGGAGGTGCAGATGGTCTCTTTGAAGCACCCCTGCTTGGTGAGTATCTGGAATGGGGCCTGAAAAGAACAATCGGCAAACGCATCAGTTATGCTATTTAAAGTCAAGTATGAATACCGAATACAGTGTACAAGTACAATGTGTAAATGTTGTGAGCAGCACATGAATGACAAATACAATGTGTGAATGCTGTGAGCAGCGCATGAATGACGAGTACAGTGTGTCAATGCCGTGAGCAGTGTATGAATGCCATGAGTAATGCTATGAGCAGTATGTGAGTTACAGTGTATCGGTGCCGTGAATGGTATATGAATGCAATGTATCAAGTGTCGTATTGATAATGTGATGTATCAAATCAGTATGGAACATAATGTGAAGTTTTGGGACTGAGGTTGAAGGAATTTACCGGGATACCATAAATGGTCAGTAGGTCTATGCTCTTCTGTAGCATCCCCATCACCGGAAAGGTCGACTCCAGAGACTGACTAGTGTACTCGATAGAAGCCTGCAAAAGTGTTGAAGTCATTAATATTCTGTGGGATATCAAATGAAATGAAATGACTGTACAGAATGAAAAGTATAGTACATACCGGGGTCGAACCGCGAACTCCGAAGAGCTCATGATCAGCCGAAGGAGGAGCGATGGGTATCTGGTAAGTCTCCCTACCCTGTCCTCTGCATGTCATGGTGGTGGGCAGCTCTGGCCACTCAACTCCCCGTTCCTTTCAGGAACCACTCCTGTCACGGGCCTGAGTCATCCTCGGTACTCCTACTCCTCCTATTGGCGCTGCAGGCCTCTCTCTCTCTCAACTCGGCAAGCACAGGTCAAAGGACACATGAGATAAGTCTGGATGAACTCGGTGTAGTCGCCCTCATCTCTGAAGAAGTCAGAGTCCCAATCATGTAATCCATCATCTCCTCCTGGGTGTACCTCTCGGTAGCCCTCGTATGGGTGGGAGGCGGCCTCGGGACTATCTGCTCGGGCAAACCAACGGTCTGACGCAAGAAACGCTCTCCAAAATACCAAGCCCGACAAACTAGACCCTCCAGCAAAATCCTGAACTGTGCAGTCTCCCGAGCACCCACATACTGATCCCTCACCGCCTCCGGCAACGCAGCCCAAGGCTGCCAGGTGATCTGCAAATGACAAGATATACGGTTTGTTATCTACTATTGAAAGTATAATGCAAAGAGAAGCTTAAATAAACTGTAATGTTTGAAATACCTCTACTACGGTAATGGTATCGAAGTATCTGCGGAAGAACATGAAAGACTCCCGCGGCCTCCGCTCACACCTTACATCGTATCGATGAGAGTATGGGAGAGCAAGGGGGACCTCTACATCCGGTACTAGGGCAAGCCTCGGAAAGTAGGGATACACCCACAACTACAGAACATAAAAAGGCAACAATGAGCATGCTTATCAGTAAGGCAGTATGCAGATAAAGTAGAAATCAGAGAATGATGTGCAGTGTATTGTGCAGTGTGTGAAGTGTATTGTGCAGTGTGTGCCGTGTACAACCAGTGTAAAACAGATTGCGTGTATACAGTGTGTGTGGTATACAGATAGTGTAAAGCAGAACTGTAAAATAGAAAAGGAAGGTGTACCTCCCAGGCTCGCCAGTAGCCTCTGAGCAGGTGTCTGCTGCGGTGGGATGAAAAGCTCATGTATCTATAAAGTGTGGCCAAGCCTGCGCCACCCCAGTCGTAGTGACAGATCCTGCTCACGTCCACCAATGCACTCAGCAGATATAGGGCAACTGTGTTCGGTAGATTGGCAAAAAGGGTGGTGCCCAGCAAAAACATGATGAATCCTCGAGCATACTGCTCCACCTCCTCACGAGTCGTAGGCGCCTGTACCCTGAAGTGGTTCTCGAACCAAGAATACTTCACGAACCCCGGTCAGGAGAGAGGTGGCCAAGCGCCAAGCAAGAAGATCTGGTCAGCGTTCCACTCATCCATATCAGTGCCAAAGGGGATCGAATCACCCCCTACTCCGATGCCAGTGAGCATGGAGAAGTTGAAGGGAGTCATCGTCATCTCTCCCGCTGCGAAAAGGTGGAAGGAATCAGTGGTGTCACACCACCTCTCCACCAGCGCACCAAGAAGGGGCTTACTCGTAGTGAGGCGCGAGAGTCCCATGCAGAAAATGCCGAAACCAGCCTGATCAACGACATGGCGAACCACTTCGAGCAACTCCATATACCAACCCCGGGCAACGGTATTCCCATACCCCCGGAAGGCATGGGAATCTCCCTGTGTTTAAAACAAAGCAGATCTGACGATGTCGAAATCTGATGTTTGAATATGCTCATAATTGATAAAAATGCAGTGTGTGTGCATGTGCTCAAGTCGACACAGATATCATGTATGATTGTGCTCAGGGTGAACTAAGCATGTGATGTGTCAGTGTGTTTGGGTTATTCGGTTACAGAACAGTACTGGCTATCCAAAGCGTACAATCTACATTGTAGAAAATAAAAAAGGTGAAGAGTGTACCTTAGTGGTACCGAAGGATAGGTGTGACTCTGGCTCGCGTAGCAACAGCTCCAGTGGCGTGCCTCGCGCGTAGCTCCTAAACTAACGGATGCTATCAGGAGGCAGTACGTGTATCGTGGGCCGGTATGCCGCCGGGTCAAAAGGTCGAACACTAAGAGGTACGAGCTCGACCTCAGGGTCCGTGTCCATCTCTGGGGGAGTCCCACCCCGTGGAATATCGTCCGCCATCTCAAGAAGAGTGCACAAGTGGTCGAAAGTGTGAAAAATGGGTAAAAATACAAAAAGTCAACCAAAAGTCAACCCCGAGGGGTGAAAAATGGGAGAAAAGGTCGGAGTGTGGGAAAAGGCACAAAGATAAAGGTAAACTTGGGGGAAACAAACCCCAAGTAGTGGAAATCGAGAATGAGGCACCGAAATCACGTTTCATTCGATTCAAAGTGTTTGGAGCAATGAGGTTTTCGCGAATTGGAAGTTGCGGGAGGCTCAAAAACAAAGGAAAAACTCAGATCGAAGGGAGAAAAATCACCTAGAAAGAGAGAGCAAGGATTTTCGACCAAGGTAAAGTGAGGAAATAGGGTTTGAGGCCCTATATTTAAAGACCCGAGGCAAAATGTCAAAACTGCCCCGAATCTGCCATTTTTGGACGATCGGCCAAATTGTTAGCCGATTGGCTAAATTGTTGGCCGATAAGATCCTTTTGTGGCCGATGGATGGCCGATGGCTTCCCCTTTTGGTCGATGCACCTCCAATGCCCTTGTTTGGGTCAGTTCTGTTGATTGGTACCCTAATTTCTCAAGAAAGTGCAAGACAGTACACTTTTGAAGCTTAAGCGGCCTCCATGGTGGCCTCGAACCGTGTCTTCCATGTGCAGCACTCGATACGCACGAGGTGTATCCTTTTTCGTATTCTTTTGTATATTGCAATATTCGAAAATTGCTTTGAATACCTTGCATTACAATGTTTTGTCATGTTTGTAATAAGCGCGCTTGTTATACGTCTTTTCGCCCTTGCATTAAGCATGCCTCATCTTGCTTTGAAGTTGCATCTCAACATCACAAATAACATGCCTTTGTCATGCTTACGTTGAATATGCACATCTCTTTCGCATTGTTATGCACACATTGTATGCGTTGTTGCGCACATTTTGTTTGCATTGTCATGCACATCTCTCTCGCATTGTCATGCTTGTCTTCCTTGCTTTACACATTGCTTGCGTTGTTGCGTATGCTTTACTTACATGTATTTATGCCTTCCTTGTTATACACATTGCTTGCGTTGTCGCGCATGCTTTACTTACATGTGTTTATGCACCCTTGGCTTGCGTTGTCACGCATGCCTCCCTCGTATTATTATGCGCACACTTAGGTTGCATTGTCATGCACCCCTCCATCGCATTGTTATGCGCACACTTAGGTTGCATTGTTGTACATCCCCTTACTTGCGTTATCACGCATGTTTTACTTGCATTGTCATGCATCCCTTTACTCACGTCGTCACGCATGCCATTGTTGCATTGTTATGCACCTTTTTATTCGCGTTGTCACGTACACTTATGTTGCATTGTCATGCATCCCTTTACTCGCGTTATCACGCATGCCATTCTTGCATTGTTATGCACCTTTTTATCCGCGTTGTCACGCACACTTATGTTGCATTGTCATGCATCCCTTTACTTGCGTTGTCACGCATGTTTACTTGCATTATCATGCTTGTTTCAGTTGCATTGTTATGCACTCTTCATTTGCGTTGTTGCGCATGCCCTACTTGCATTGTTATGCTCGTGTTTATCTCATATTGAAATGATTTCTTCATCTAACGATTGAACATGTGTTTCTACTATATTGTACCTGTTGAATTTCTTTCTTTTGCAGGTACGATATTGTATGTACGGTTTATTTGAAGTTGGTGAAGCCAGACCATACTATATGTACGGCTTATTCAAGAGAAGTCCCGGTTCAATTTAACTGTTACCCTTCTCCATTCGCATTTGGCATGCGTTTGGACATATCTCTCTCCTCTAGCGTTTAACACGCGTTTAGATGTCTGTGCTTTCTTGCACAACTATTTCCTCTCATGCGTGTGCCACGCTGAGAGATGCTCTCTTTCCTCTCTTGCGTGTGCTACGCTGAGAGATGTTGTGTTTGAGACTCCGAGTATTCTCGGTAGTCGTTTTTGGTCTTCTCCGCGTGAGACGTAGTGAGAATTGCATAATTTTTTTACATCCTTTCTGTCGGAATGTGTAGGACTATTATTTCTTATTCGCTTGCTTAAAATGTCGCATTTACTTTGTATGTTATGCTTTATTACAACTCTCTTTGCATGATCATAAGTTATGTTCGGCATTGTCATGTCATTTGCATCTTGCCCCTACCTGCGGTCGCACCTCTTCGGCCTTATCAAAAATGGGTCGTCTCTGGGCTTTGACATTCACTCCCGTTATCTTATGACTTTCGAGTTCTGTCAAAGAGGGGCAACTGTAGACACCCTATTTTTGACCGTCCTCAAGACTTGGACGTCATCGTTTGAACACTCGATGATCATTCATGCTCGTGTTTGTTTTGAGTTCCCAGAAGTCTCGGCTGCGCGCCTTGCCTTAGGATCTCCCGACTTGTCTGTTTTGTGCTTGGTTATGGACCAAGGACTTGTGTTTTTGCTTTTGAGAGAAGGGGGTGGCTTGTTGGCCATCCCTGCAACCCATCGGCCAAGTCTTGTGCTTGTCGGCCTTGTTTCCTTGCCATCGGCCATAAGTGGTGCCCGATTGGCACTCATTTTGGCCGATCGGCACTCATTTTGGTCGATTGGCCATATTCCTTGGCCGAGACCTTTCCACTAGCTTTTGCAGATATTTTTGTGCCAGCTGTGACAGCTGGTGAGCATAATTCTCATCCTCCATACACGTGTATGAAAAGATTGCATCAAGACTCAAGCTTGTTCAACAAGCTTGAGAATTGAAATTCTATAAGAAGGGAGGCCCCTCTCCCTTTCCAGAGGTTCTGAAAATTGGAGATACAAGTTCTATATCTCTCTCTCTTCATTTGCCCTTGTTTGTGCTCAAAAGTGTAAATTCTTCACACTATTGCACACAAACACCTACTAGAACACCATCCTCTTGTTGTTGAGGTACTGAGGAGTTGGTTTTAGTGTTTTTGGACTGGTTTTGGTCAGAAAAAAGTGCTGGAGTTGTGTTCTTGAAGGTGTTCTTCAAGGGTGAGATTCTAGCTTCTAATCCCCTATTTTGGCTTAAGCTTTTAGACCTACTTGCATATTGTTTTAAGCTTAACTCTAAACTACAAATTTTTTTTATTTTTCATGCTTGTGATGTTTGTTTAAGGTCACTTTTGTGTTGAGGGTAGTCTACCTCCTCTTACGCCTTGTTTGGACTTGTTTTGAGCCACCCCTTTTGGCTCTTGTTCTAGCCTTTGCATGACCTTTCTACCACTGAAATTCAGAGGATTTTCAGTGGTGGAAAGGTGGTTTTGGAGTTTTAAATAGGAGAGGGACACCCTCCTCTCCTTGTGTCATGTATGCTAGTATAAGTGGCTCACAATAGTAGCATGTTTGCTTAGCATGTTTCGGCCCCATTTCAGCAAGTATTTGGTGTTATTTTGCCATGTTATACCTCTGTCTAAGGTTGGTTTAATAGCCTCTTGCATGCACCATCCACTTGTCTTGCAATCCTCTCTATTGCCTTAACATGCATCATGTGTTTGGACCATCATTCTTGCATGTTTTGGCTCAACTCAAAGAAGCTTTCCCTCATGTTTTACCATAATTGAGCTCTGGTTTGTGTTTTCTTGGTCATGCATGCATTGTTTTGTATAGCCATGGTTCAATCTAGCTTGGTAGCTTTGTGTATCAAGTCCATTAGAATGCATTGCTTACATGATTCTCATGATTTGGCATCATTTGAAATGATATTTCAGTGCATATTTCATAGTTATACACTTGTGCTTGTCACTCTTTTAATGCTTAGGAGAGTTGGTATTTTATGCCTTAAGAGTGTGCATTGTGCATGCCTCTGTGCTTGGGTCTTTAGGATGCCATCTCAGTGGGTTTTTGGGCTTATTTTTACATGCCATAACTCTGATTTTTATTGGTTAAGTCATGCCATGTTTGGTTTTAATAGGTGTAGTGTAACACCCCTTTGTTAGCCTTGCATGCTTTATGCTTTTGGTCTTTTGTTCTAGCTTGTGTTGGCTAGGTTCAAGCATGCTTTTGGTCTTGTATTGACCTGCCTTGGGACTATTTTGGTTGCCCTTGGCCCTGTGGGGCTTGCTTTGTATGGTCATGGTGTAAGTCTCTTTGCTAGTTTCAAGCTTTGAGCTTTCTTGCATGCCATACTTGCATTGTTGGGGTGGTTTGGCATCATTCCATGCATGATTTTAGGGCCTATAGTATTGGTACATATCCATGTTTTTCACTCATTGCTCATCTTGGAGTTGTTATCTTCATGCCTTGTTTATGAACCAAAGTGTGTGCATGCTTGCATGTGCTTTTGTACTTCATTTCCATAGCATTTTGGCCGCTGATTTGGGCATGGCTGAGGTCTGTCCATTTTTAGTTTAAGTTCATTGAGTATGTGGTTTGCATGTTGTTGCATGCTTGGTATATGACCTCATATTTGCATATTTGTGTTGCTATGTTAAGTTAATTATGCATGCATTACATTGGTTTAATATGCTTGTCTTTGTATGTTGTTGTATGCTAGTTGCATTGCATGACATTGTTGTTGGCATACTCATGTTGCATTAGCTTTGCTTGCATGACTAGGTTGCATTGCATTTTGTATGCTTGGTACATTGCATGTTTGCATGTTTAGGTTGCATGACATTGTTGCATATTTGTTACATTGCATTTGGCATGCTTTTGTTGCATTGCATAGCATCTCCATGTCGCATGCGTTGCATTGTGTTTGGCTTGGGTGTTAAGCCAGACACGAGGAACGAGGGATGTTTCATACTTGAAGTGATGAAACGTGCCTCAATCCTCGGTCGCCGACACTCTTGATCAAATATGATAGAGTTTAAGGCACTCATGTGTTTTTGTGCATTCATTCCATATTGATTTGTGCAACTCGGCCTTTTTGGCCATCATGCATCGAAATGCGTGATCGATGGCTCGAGAGTCGGGCACTACACTCCTTTGAGTTTCAAATATGAAAAGGGGTGTAGTTGCACAACATTTTCTTGCAAATGTATTGTCATGCCTCTGTTTATACTCTGCTACAGCAAAAGGAGCAGTTTGTAGGAAGAGATGGCCGATCGGCTAACAATACTTGGCCGATGGACTCAAAAATGGTCGATGACCTTCATATATTGGCCGATGGCCTTACCTCTTGGCCGATGGCCTCGCAGCATATCTATGAGGTCGTTCAGAAGCATCACAGAAATTTTCACAGTTTTCAGAAGTCAAAAACAGTGCAAATAGAGGCAACATGAGGCATGGCAACGGATTTCCGAGCGAGGTGACCGAACATGCATCATTCATCGTTCCAAGGCAAAGCTGTGGCAGCCTATTTTAGTTTCATACTTGGCTGGTTTTGTAATTTAATTAATTTGCTTAATTAGTTAAGGTTTTGTAATAATTAATTAGCTAGGATAGTTAGTTAATTAGTTGGTTTGTATTATTCATTCAGACCCTCCGTCGAGAGGGCGAATTTTGTAATAAGTGTGTGTGAGTGTGTGAATGTCTTCCAACCCCACGTCTTTCTCCCTTTTACTTAACCGCTTACGATGGTTAGTTCTAGGTCATGTTTTGATTAGCATCCTTATGCTTGCATGTTTGCATTCATTCATCGACGCATCATACAAACTGCATTGTATTTCAATACCGATTTGAATACATAATTATCAAGTTGCATTTCACATGCCATTTTAGAATAGCCGAGCCTATTTCTAGTTACATTTTGCATGTGTTGCATTAGCCATCTTAACATAAACTAGGATCATACATTGATTACTAACTAGTTGTTGTTTTGGTTCGGGGTACACTGTAAGTATTTTACGCTTTAGCATCTTGCATGTGTGTTAGTGCTGCCATGTTTAGTATGCTTGCCATGAGGCTAACTGCTTAAATGTTTAACTGCATGAATGCCTGTGGATGAAGGTTGGATTGCTTGAATTGGAACAATTCATTGAAATGCGAGTTTTAAGCCCACTTGAGAGTGGCAAAATCATGTTTTTCTAAGCCCACTCGATGGTGGCAAATCCACGTCTTAGCCTACTTGCGAGTAGCACATTCAAACCATTTTCAAACAAACATGAGATGTTTTGTTCCAATTTAGGCGATCTAGTCTATACTTGTGTGTTGTGCGCATCACATAGTAAAGCTAGCTAATAACCTAATAAGAACACATGTGTTTTCAAAAACAAAATATCATGTTAATAAAGGCCGATCTTTGATCGGCGAAATGCTCATTGCATGACCTTCCTCTCTCGTACCCAAGTTCCCGTGCCGAGGCAACTTTGGTGATGTCGGACACATGGCCTTAGGCAAGAGTCAGGGTTTCCTAAATTCTCCCAAAATAAAATATTTAGGTGGCGACTCTGTATCTGGCAAAGCAGTCCATGTTTGGCACTTCTTTACAAAAATCAGTTTTCCAAAACGATTTGCCGGATTTAGACTCTTTGGTGATTTATTGGTCTTGCATTACACTTTGCGAGATTAAATTCAGAACCGTGACATTGAGTCCGAACTGTAGTAGCTAATGAACAAACCTTCCCCTCTCGTGCCTAAGTTCCCAACCTGAGGCAACTTTGGTGATGAGGGACACGTGGCCTTTGGCATGAGTTATGGATTTCCTAAATTTCTCTAAAATAAAATATTTATGTGGCGACTCTGTATTTGGCAAAACAGTCCAATTTTAACATTTTTTATTCTAAAATCGATTTTCTAAAACGATTTGCCAGATTTGGACTCTTTGGTATTTATCAGTTTCTCATTGCACTTGTGAGATTAGATTTAGAACCACGGGAGTCCAAACTGTTAGACTTTTCTTTCGAACCTTCCGAAAGGGGGCGCGAAAGAGCCGAGCTACAACCCTTTACTAATCCCATTATCCGTGGGGTTTGTCAATTGTTTTTGAAAAAATTATAATTCAATGTAAAAGATTAAAAAAAATAATTACAAACATATGAATGAGGATAGCTTTTTCCAAAATGTCTGGGAGCTCTAGGGGGTGGGTCCTATTCATTAATGTAATGTTTTGGCCTTAGTTTTTTTTTTTTTTTTTTTTTTTTTGAATTTTCACCTTATTAATGCTCAATTAGAGCTCCCAAATTAGTGGGATAAATCATTATTGTAACTTTTTTTTTTTTTTTTTTTTGATGAAATCACAGCAAAAGTTATATCATCTCTTACCTTTTGATAAATTTATTTTTCATTTCCCACTGTCATGTAATTTATTTATTTATTTATTTATTATTTTTATGAAAAATGTTTTGTTAGTCTTTTTAAACTTTTGTTTTTAGTGAAAAATTATCATATTACCTTTTATAGTTTTGTAGAGCCATTGTTGATATAACCAAAGGGATATAATGGATTTTCTCAAAGAATTGAAGGTAAAATCTTTTTACATGGATCTGCAGAGATTCTTAAAATTTTTTTTTTTTTTTATCATTATTTATGGGAAAGTTACTTATCTAGCAACAACCACCTTGTTTAGTTTGTATTTTAAGATATTATTTAAAAATTTATTTAATTGTATATTTTAGAAGTAATTTTGGAGTTGTGGAGTTTACAATGATTTGATATTTTAAGTAATTGAATAGATAGGTGTGAGATAAAAAGTGATTGAGAATAAGAGAAAAAAAAAAAAGTAATTAATTAATATATGTAGTAAAGAAGGAAATGATTTTGAAAAAAAAAAAATTTCTAAAATTTTTTAACCAAACATATTTTTGAAATTTTTTTTCCAAAAACATGTTTTTGAGCGATAAAGCAAACATGCCCAACGTCTTTGGAGATTGTCAATCAAAATTCCATGAAAATAGAAAGCCGAAACGTCCAAAAGTGGTAGCTGCAATGGATGATTGATTGTACAGATAGAAACTAAATGAACCTTTTATTAGGCCTAGTTTGTTATTTTTTAAAAAAATTAAAAAATTAAAAAGTCATTATTTTATTTAAGTCATATTATCTTATTTAAGTCAAATCATCTCTTTATCACATTACTTCAAATCCAATCCATATTCAACTCATACTTCATAAAAAATTAAAAAATAAACTTATTTAAAACATCGCAAACAATCCCTTAATGTTACTAAGACTTTAAACTCCTACTTTTTGTGCATGAGAGGCAGGTCACGTCTATGATCATTTTTCAACATCCCAGGATTTCCCCCAAACACACAGAGCACAAGTGTGAAATGGAGGAGAATTCTTCTATCAAAGAAAATGGTATCCAAATGGGCCACACAATATACTGAGGCGAAAAAAAAAGAAATTAATGGTGAGACCACAATTTCATCACAAAATGATTAGCCCCACTAAAATATTATGCTACTTGGTCCCATTTACATACCAAATCACATCAAAATCTGATTTAAAGTGGCAAAGTTTAGACCAAAGATTGATTTACTTATTTACTTTATTGACTAAAAGTTAATTTCTTTTTATATTGTTTTTCATGCCGTATTAATTGCCAAAAGGGGCCTTATCACTATTATAATTAAGTGAATTGTACCTTTATTTTTGGTTGAAAAATGTTTGGGGCCCTAATTTTGTGGTTCAAAAGTGGTTCAAATGACCAAAACGACGTCGTTTTGGTCATTTGAATGTTGTTTTGTGCTCAAAACGACGTCGTTTTGACTATTTAAGCCACTTTTGAGCCACAAAATTTGGCCCCCTACCATTGTTGTTTTTGGTTGGATCATTTATCTATCTTATCTTTTTTTTTTTTTTTTTTTTCGCTTACGGATGACAAAAAAGAAAGTTGAAACCTTTTAATTTAAAATTTTGAAAGACCAACCAACTTGATCTGACAGGTTGTTAATCACTTAAATTTTCAAAATTAATTTACCATAAAATTTGGTAAAAGGATATAAATAACATTATGGGCGGCAGGTTTTGTTTTCTTTAATTGAGCGGCGGAAAATTTTTTATCACTAAAAAAAAATTATTAATAGCAATAATATATTGAGAATGTCAAAAAAAAAAAAAAAAAGAAAGGCATAGGCATAGGTAATGAGTCCTGTCCACTGTCACATTATTAATGATGTTATTAGAGTATTATTTTTAATGCTCTTAATTATTTTTCAAAATTTTGAGACGGAGAGATGCAAGATGATGAGATGTTTTGAAAAAAATGATAAAAAATTATTTTTTAACTTTTAATCAAATTTTTTTGACTTTTTTATAAAATCATTTAAAAAGTTAGTAAAAATTACTTTTTGTCTTTTTTACTTAATATTTATTTATGTTGTCATATCATTATTCTTAATGTCAATTGACCAAAATACCCCATTCAATTTAGAAAATACACATTTTCACCAAAATGTAACTCATTTTCCACTATAGAGGGTAGTTTCATAATTTTATTCTTTTGTCTTATAACCACAATCCCAAATCCGTTTAGCCAAAAAAGCAAGCGTCCGGCGTTGAGCTTGCAGCCAAAACGCAGCTTTTTGCTGTGTTGTGTTTGGAAGGAAATTTTTTGATTTTTTTTATTAAAAGATAAATTGGTCACAAAATTAAAAAAAATAAATCTAAATAAAATATTACATCAAATTTTATAATTATTTTATTTTTTCTCTCACAAATATCACATCCAATCACAAAAAAAAAAAAAAAAAAAACTCAACTATCTTCTTAAACACAAAAAAAAATTTCTCTAATAATATCTTACAACTAAAAAAACTTACAAAAAAAAATCACTTTTCAAATACCTACAAATGTCTTGTATGGAAAGTCAAGGGTAACTCGTTATTTATTTATTTTACAAAAACATATCCACAGTGGTAGAGGCACCTTAGGCCTAGGGGGTCACGTGCTCTTTGGGTTTTGGGATTTTTTTTAAAAAATATATATATATAAAAAATATTTTAAATAAAAAAATTTATAAAAATATCATTTAAAATGAAATGTTAATGACATTTTAAAATTATGAAAACAATAATTAATATTTTGATTGAAAATAAAAAAAAATTATGATAAGTCATATTATTATTTATAAAAATTTCAATATAATCGCGATGTCTATCTTTATTGACATACAACATAATTAATTTCAACGAAGATATGCAATTTATTAGATTGTTAGTTACTTTTGACATGTGGAGTTTATCCTCCATGTATTTCTTTCTATTCATAATATAAATTATAATCAAACAACATATCTTCAATTATAAAAAATAAAAAAATAAAAAAATTACAATAGGTCATAATTAATATCAAAATGAGTACTATTACTTGATATATAGTCATAACTAAAATAACAACTACAAGAAATTATAACTAAATTATATCTAAGACTATAATGTGTCATAACTAAAGACCACGAAGATCATAATTGCGGCATATGATAGATACTTTGGGCCCGTTTGTTTTCAGAGGTATAATGGAGCAGATTCATAGTGAGGGGATTAATAGTAATGGGATTGTTAGTGAGAGAATTGATAATGGGGGGATTAAGTAAAATGTGTTTGTTTTGATGATAGTTATTAGTGTACGAATTGTTAAATTATTTTTATATAAAATAATAAAACAAATAAAAAAATACAAAAAATTAAACATTAATGTTCAAAAAAAATGTCCAACATATAAAAAAATAAAAAAATTTCTAGTCCCCTCACTATTTTTCTAATACCACCTCAACTTCCACCTCCACCTCCTCCATCGCAATCCCCCTTTAATCTCCTCTTCCATCCTAATCTCTCCCCCAACTCTACAAACAAACACAATACTAAATGGGTCCTACCTCTATCCTAATCTTATTCTACCCTCTACACCCAAAAACAAACGGGGCCTTTTTTTGCGGTATGTTTTATAAAATTTATCTACTAAAATATATCATTTCTATCTCAACTTATCTTCTCTTTTAAATTTTCAATCCACTTATAAAATAGTTACTCTCCAATATTTGTATAAAATTTAATCTCAAATTCTTTAATTTAAAATTCATATTTATTCAAATAAACTCGTAATATTTAAGTTTAGTAATATCTTATTATTGTTTATTATAAAAAAATAAATAAATTAATATTATCATTAATTTGTGTCCCCTATCCACTGAATTCCCGCCTACGCCACATACACAATCAAAACAAATTGTACGAAATTTATATACATAATGATTCAATAATATTAATTTTAAAAGATTATTTTATACCAATTACAATTCATCAATAATATTAATTTTAAATGATTATTTTATACCAATTACAATTTATTGGGCTGTCAATAAGATATACAAAATGACAAAAAATATTAAAATCCCAGCTCAACTTTTACACATTCCATGTAAATACTACAATTAGTGATAGGCTTTTTTCTTTTTTTTCTTTTTTCTTTTTTATCTTTTTTTCTTCCCCTTAAATGATTGGCCCAATACAATAATTTTGTAGAAAATATCTATTTGTTTAGTTTTTTTTTTTTTTTTTTCAAGTTAATTACACTAACTTCTCTTAAAAAAAAATTTAAAAAAAAGAAAAGAAAAAAGACAATGAACTCCATAAATTGCACATACATTAAACACCTATAATTCACATAACACGTAATTCCTTTTCATTACTAATTTGTTATTTATATGAATGAAAAAATGATATTTTTTTCTTTTTCATTGGAATACATACTTTTTCTTATTTATTCTTGTATTTACTTGCCATTTACATTAATTTTAATCATTTTATTCTTATTAAAAAATAATATAATTGTGTCAAATTTATGAGATTTATTTTTTATTTTTTCTAAATGTAGTGATAATAGTGTAGTTTACTTTTTCCTTTCCCTTTTTTTTATTTTTTTTTTTTGGTTTTTTGTGTGTGTGTGTGTGTGTGTGTGTGTGTGTGTGTGTGTGGGGGGGGGTGGCGTTCCCATTTTCCTTTCGTTTTTATTGGGCACTTAGTTTATAATCTTTATACAATGAAAATGGGGGTACAAGATAAGTAGCCGCAGCAAACTAACTAACGTGTTAAGCACTAATGTGTTAATTTTTTGAGTCCACTTTAATATTGATTAATCATATGATATGACACACCTGCTAATTTCAATTTGAATACGTCCAGCTTGAACAGCACAATCTTGTACAAATAAACAACTTTAGATAAAGACCGACATAGGACTCGTTTGGGACTAGTCGATTTAATTAAAAAATTAAAAAATTAATAATTTATACTAAAAAATTAAAGATTTTATTTTTTTTAAATTTTTTACACATCTTTTCGTAAAAAATTAAAAAATTATCCCAAACATATTAATTTTTTTAACTCATATTTTAGTCAAATATTCAAAATATTACTAAATTAGCCTGTTTCCAAATAAGGCCTAGCATTATCAGAGCATTCTTACTAAGGGGTCTTTTGGAAGGGTTAAAAAAAAGTTAACTTTTAATTTTTTTATTAATTTTAGATCATATTACTTTTCACATTTTTTACTCACAAAAAGATAAAATAGATTTAAAAAGTCAAAAAATTAATTTTTTACCAACTTTCCAAAACACTCATAACTTATTTCTATTTTACTTTAAAATATTATTAAAAAATTTATTTTTTATTTTAAGAATTAATTTTTCTTTTATTTTTTCCAACGGACTTCATATTCTTTTTCTATTCTATTAACGAACTCTTTATTTTTTCTCTATTCTATTAAAATATAATTTTTAATTATAAAAAAAGTAAAAATAAAAATCATAAATATGTATTGCAATCCCCAAACAAAGCAAAACAAATGTATATATATATACATAAAGAAGTTACAGTGACTCCCTACAAATAGGGAGTCACTGTAACAAATATTAATTTAGATTAGTTTATATAAGAGCTGATGGGTGATATAAGGGAGTTTCAATCTCTTAAAATAGGTAAGGAAATGATTTAAGGGGTGAGATAGGGATGCTCTCACACTTGTTAACAAATTCCATGCAAAGAACAAACCATAAAAAATATATATATATAATTTTTTTAATAAATTCTACTTTTATTTTTTTTCAAGACATTTTTTTTGTTGATTCTCTAATTAACACATGAAATCAATCCTATGATTCTTATCTCTCCAATACGGAGCATGGAGGTTTGGGGTTATTTTAGCCATAAAAGACAAAATAGACTATTTTAGCCATAATAAACAAAACATCACATCCAACCCATAATCATTACACGATTCTCTCACAAAAAAATAAAAGCCAAAAAAGTCAAAAAGTTCTTCCCAAACTAAACTTTTTAGCCCAGGCTAAAAAGCCAAAAAGCTAACTCACTTCCCAAACGGAGGCAGTACACTTGCCCTCCCGATGCAAATTGATCACTTGTTGACATCAGTGGACCCACAAAAGGGTTGTGACCCATGACTTATAACCCAATTCACGATTCAAGTACTAAAGCCCAGCACTCTTGAGAATCCAATGTTGAACTAGGGACCAATGACATCTAAACACTTGTTAAGTATGGAACTAGCCACGCAAGCAGACAAAGATCCTACAAAGTTATTGCGCCACACATCAGCCATTAATAAGTCTCCCACAGCTTTAGATGCGACAACGCCTTCACGTTGAAACAGGCAGCCTCACTGTGAACAATATAAGCTAGAGTATAGACTTTCGGCTAATGCGACAAGTCAGAGTGGACAAGGAAATAATGAGCAAAAGATATAAGGAAGTTTCCAAGATACATCAAAGGTTAAGTTCATCATTCTTCTTCTTTCTCTTTCTACACAGTCAATCTCTTTTGTTCTAACTTGATCGTCGGAGGGTCCGTTAGGAGACTCCCATTCCCCTCGAACCTTTTTGCAGGTACCACCAACGAGTTCCGAGATCGCAAAAAGGTGTTGGAAGCGTAGGTCTGCCTCCTCCCTTGGATCAACCACATCATCATTTGTCGAGATTTGAGTGGTCTTCTAAAGAGCTGACATGTAACATAGTGTTAATAAGACTAGATAAAAAATTTGTAAGAAAAATCTGAATTACTAGATATTTTTCCTAAAATTAAAATTAAAAAAAAAAAGGATATTATTTTAATGGGAGCTTTTTCCATAAATCCATCTTTAATTACTTATGTTCTATCCAATCCATATTCTTTTTGACTATTCCATTAGGTCCTATTTGAGATAAGAAAACCAAAATATCATTTTCATCTACTTATGTTCTATTTAGTTCATATTATTTTCTTATGTTTCAATAAGTCCTATCGGTGACATAATTACCAAAATACCCCTAATGTGAATGTTCACACTGTCAATGTGAATGTTCATATCGTTAATGTGTAGGGGCCCGGCCTATGTACAATGTGAATATTCACATTGACATGTTAACATTCACATTGATAGGAGTGTAAAATTAGCCCATGCTGTAGGCTTTGAAGCGATCGTCGTGACAATGTGAATATTTACATTGACATATTAACATTCACATTGATAGGACTGTAAAATTGGCCCATGACTGTCGCTGCCCAAAGCTCGCCCGTTGCAGAGGCCCAAATGTGATAATGTGAATATTCACATTGACATATTAACATTCACATTGATAGAAGTGTAAAATTGGTCCACGGCCCGAAGACGACAGCCTCGGGTCGGGTCGGTAGGCCTAGGCCTAGGCTCGAGCTTAGGCCGGGCTTGGGTGAGCCTGCCATTTTTTTTTAATTTTTTTAAATTTTTTCTACCAAAATTTTATTATTTTCCACAAAAAAAGACATTGTGCCTCAGGCGGGCTGGGCCTCAGACCGAGCATTGAATGGGCCTTAAAGCGGGCCGATGGGCCAGGCCGGGCTTCAAAGTGATGGCCTAGGCCCTAGTCTAAGGTCTCGGACATGCTCGGACCCGGACCCAAACGAACCTGCCTTAGGCCGTGGGCGGGCTTCGAGCAGCCACAGGCGGTGGGCCAATTCTACATTCCTATCAATGTGCATGTTAACATGTCAATGTGAATATTCACATTGTCAATAGGCCGGGCTGGGCCTACCCAGGGCTGCGGGTGAGCTTCGAGCAGCGTGCAAATTTTACACTCCTATCAATGTTAATGTTAACATGTCAATGTGAATATTCATATTATCACGAGTCGAGCCAAGCCCGCATTGGGCTGCGATTGGGCTTCGGTCGGGCTTCGGGCCGTCCACAGGCTGCAGGCCAATTTTACACTCTTATTAATGTGAATGTTAACATGTCAATGTGACTATTCACATTGTCAATGGGCCGGGCCGGGCCTGCCCCGGGCTGCTGGCGGGCTTTTAGCCGCCCATAGGCTGCGGGCCAATTTTATACTCTTATTAATGTGAATATTAATATGTCCATGTGAATATTCACATTGTCAATAAGCTGGGCCAGGCCCGCCCCGGGCCGCCCACGGGCTGTGGACGAGTTTTGAGCAGCCACGGGACACGGGCCAATTTTATACTCTTATCAATGTGAATTTTAACATGTCAATGTGAATATTCACATTGTCAACAGGCCGGTTGCTCGCCCGGCCGCCTACGCCGTATGGTTTTGGGCAGCCACGGGGCGCGGGCCAATTTTATACTCTTATCAATATGAATATTAACATGTCAATGTGAATATTCACATATTGTCAACGGGCCGGGCCCACCCTGGGCAGCCCACGGGCCGTGGACGGGTTTCGAGTAGCCATGGGGCACGCGGCTAATCTTACACTCCTATCAATGTGAATGTTAACATGTCAATGTGAATATTCACATTGTCAACTGCCAGCCGCCCGCCTCAAGTCATGGCGGGCTTTTGGCCGCCCTTGGGACGCTGACTAATTTTATACTCTTATCAATGTGAATGTTAACATGTCAATGTGAATATTCACATTTTCAACGGGCCGGACGGGGCCCGCCCCGGGCCACGGATCAATTTTATACTTTTATCAATGTGAATGTTAACATGTCAAGGTGAATATTCACATTGTCAACAGCCCCGACCGGGCCCGCCCCGGGCCGCCCATGTGCCGCGGGCGGGTTTCGTGCCACCACGGGACGCGAGTCAATTTTACACTTCTATTAATGTGAATGTTAACATGTCAATATGAATATTCACATTGTCAACGGGCCCGCCCCGGCTCGCAGACGGGTTTCGAGCCATCCATGAGCCAATTTTACATTCCTACTAATGTGAATTTTAAAATATGAATGTTCATATCATAAAATTACTAACCGTTCAAAAAATATGTATAAGGGTATCAAAATTAAATATAAGGGCATAAGTGTCCAAGAAAATAGTGTAAATCAAGAAAAAAGATTTTATGGAATAAAACTATACATGCATGGGACTAAATGGGTTAAAAAATTTCTTCATGAACTTCTAGAATTAAAACACTTCTAAATAGAATTCATCAATAATTTTCCTTACTTTAATTGGCAATTGCCTTAAATCTAAATATCTCATGTTAGTGCTTGTTTGGCTACAAGAAAATTGAAATTAATTAATAAAGAAACTATGACCCCAAGTTAAAACCCAACTCTTCTCTAATTTGCTTGACTTCTGTTTGAAAATATTTTTTATTTTTTAAAAGTGGAAAATACTTTCTCCCAAATGAGTTTGCTTTTCATTAATTATGAAAAACAATTTTCCTTTTTTCCCATACCAAATGCCAAAAATTATGAAAAATGTATTTTAAATTATGTTTTTTTTTTTTTTTTTCAAACAATTGAAACAATAGTGTCAAAAATAGAATTTGCTCATAGTTAAAACCTTTTTCCCCTTAACCTCCCTAAAAGAATCTCATCCTAATTATTCAGGGTTGGTTACATTAATTTTTCCTATTTATTTCACCCAATTGATATATTTTTTAAGAAAAATTGTAAACAAGTAGGACAATTTTAAAATAACTGTGCTACAGATAGAATATTTTTTCAACCGTGCTAGGGAGCTCGAAAACGAGCTCCCCGAATCCCCCGAATCCCTCTTTTTTTTTTTTTTTTTTTTTTCTTTCAGAGGAGAAGAAGACGGAGGAGGGGAGGGAGGAGGGAGGGAGGGGAGGAGGCCGGTGGAGGGGCTAACTGAGGGGCTGACTGGATCGAGGCCGGAGTGGAGCTCTTGCCTGCGATGAAATGCTTCTCTTTCTCTCCCTCTCTCCTTCCTCTGCGTTTCAGAGCTAAATGGAAGAAGAAGAGAAAAAAAAAAAAAAAAAAAAGAAAATCCCCAAAACGACGTCGTTTTGGGGATTAGGGGGATTCGGGGAAGGCATCTCTCGAGCTACCAAACATTATTCATATTTTTTTGTACAACCTTTACATGGGTGTTTGAGAAGTTAGATTTTAGGCTGTTTTTTCACTAAAAGACAAATTAGTTACAAAATCAAAAAAAAAAAAAAAAAATCCAAACTAAATACCACATCAAACCTCATAATCATTTCACTTTTTCTCTTATAAATATCATATCCAACCACAAAAAAACCCAACCATCTTTCCAAACAAAAAAAAAAAAAAAAAAAATCCAAATAATATCCTACAACTAAAATGATCTACATAAAAACTTACTTCCCAAACATCCATACAACAAAGACTTAAAATAATTGCACTGGTAAGACTTTTGTTTGAAAATGTTTTTTTATTTTTTAAAAGTGAAAAATACTTTCTCTCAAATGAGTTTGTTTTCCATTAATTATGAAAAATATTTTTCTTTTTTTTTCATACCAAATGCCAAAAATTATGATGAAAAATGTATTTTAAATTATGTTTTTTTTCTCAAACAAATGAAACAATAGTTTCAAAAATAGAATTTGCTCATAGTTAAAAATTGCAAATGTAATTCGTAGTCCTTAACCTCCCTAAAAGAATCACATCCTAATTATTCAGGGTGGGTTACATTAATTTTCCCTCTCCATTTCACCCAATTGATATATTTTTTTAGAAAAATTATAAATATGTATGACAGTTTTTAAATAATTACACTACATATAAAAAAAAAAAAATTGTACAAGTCTGACATACAAAAAATTTTTTACACCATACACAACAAAGACTTGCACCATACACAAAGGATTTGCGCTATACCATAAAAATGACATTATTTTCTCATTGTTTCAACCAAAATGTAATATCATTTTTTTTTTCCCTATTTGATGCAAATTTTGACATCAGTGACAAGCTGAGTATGCTTAGAAACTCACAAATTGGACTCCTAAATTCATCCACAGTAAAATGGCAAGAGATATAGGTTCCACACAATTGAATATGTGACAAATCAAAAATTAAAATGTATTATAACATATTATTATGGATCAAATTGTAAAAAGTCTTTTATGGATCTTAAATATTTTTCGTGACGAGTAACCTAGTGGAAAAAAAAAAAAAAAAGTTTAAATAAAAAAATTCTTATCCATGGATAATGAGTCAAAAACAAAACATGGGAGTGACAAATGGAAATATCTCAAAGGGAAGTTGTTTGGTTCTCAATTCTCAATCCCACTGGCAATGGGGTGTAGGGGACCATGAATAATGCTTAAGATTCTAAATATTTTACTGAATATTTTATATAGGGATGAAATTTACATAGTATGAATTTGATATTTATGTGAGATATTTAGTAAAATATTTAAAATTTCTAAAATTTTTGGGGGGACCATTTGTAAATCTCTGCCTCACTTATTGCAGTCCAGTTTTGGAACACCTGGATTGACAACACAGGAATGTAGGACATCTACATAGTTACGTCACCGGATTTTCTGTCTCATTTTTTTAAAAATCTTTTTTTTTTTTATTACATAAATGATGAATTTGGGATGACTGCTGTGGCATTTCCGTGTTATCAAAACCTTGTGAAATTTATTCAAATCATATTTTAATAATTTGAATTGTTCATATTATAGGATTTGTTAAGTATATCGTTCATATGAAAAAAAAAATTTAATTGGATAAGTATAATCTCATGATCAAGCTAAATAATAATCTTAAAATTTATAAAAGTCATGTTAACTGTTTATTTTTACTAAACATAAACATAGTCTAGTTGTGGGTTACATATGTCTAATTAATTTGAATTTTTTCATAGATGATCAACTCAACAAACTCTATACTATGAATTGTTTAAATTATTAAAATAAATAGCGTTGTGCCTAAAAAAAAATAGCACCAACCCAGATTCATAAATCGTATAATAAAAAAGAAATTTGAAATTTCATAATTCTAATCAAAATCTTGTGTTTATCACACAATAAGTTGTTTCTATAATAAAATAAAAATTTAAGACATAAAAATAAATGACGTAGAGAATCCGATTAATGTCAAGAGATTCTCTCTCATTTTTTCTTTAAAATCTTCTCTATTATCTCACAGTAAAATCTCGCCTTTATTAAACACCTAATCTTTTCGACTACGATCATATAAAAAAGTAAAAATTGGAGACATAAAGACAAATGAGATAGAGAATTCGATTCATGTCTAGGGATTCTTTTGCATTTTTCCTTCAAAGTCTTCTCTTTTATCACACAATAAGTCATGAAAAAGGAGAAATTTAGAACTTTGTACTCCTATTCAAAATCTTATCTTTATTACACAATAAGTTTTTTTCCTACCATTGTATGATAAAATAAAATTTTGCCATATAAAGATAAAAATGAGATAGAGAATCGGATTAATGTTTTGGGATTCTCTATATCATTTCTCTTTCAAAATTTTCTCCTGTTTATCACACAATAAATCATTGGACACAGAATGAATTTGAAACTTCATACCCCTATTCAAAATTTTGTTTTTATCTTACAACAAATCTTTTCGACTATGATCATATGATAAAATAGAAATTTTATAAAATTGTGTTTAGTCCGTGAATTTGGATAGAGATTTAAAAAGAAAAAAAGAAAAAAAAAATGTGAATTATAATTATATTTCACTAATATTTTACCTCTCTTTTTTAGTTTCCTTTTTAAATTTTTACTTAAATTCATGAAGTGAACAGAGTGTAGAAATCGGACAATGAATCCAAAGACAACTTTTAAATGTAAATGTACAAGTAGTTTTGCTAGGTATAGCCCAAAATAAAGGGTAAAATTTAAATAGGAAACTCTTACATAGAAGAAGTTATTGGTTGATTTTGGAACACCATCACATGGTGTTTGTTTGTATTGGTGATTTATAAACATGAGGGACATGGTAAATTGTGATTAGTGTGGGACATGATCATGTGGCACCCCAAAACCAACCAATATTCGTTACATAGACATTATCCCAGTACTTATAGGGTGTGTTTGATTGGACAGACTGGAAAAGGGGGGATTAGAATCCATCGGACTTGAGTCCTGGGATTGGAATCCCCCGGACTATTTGGTTGGATTGGATATGTATCCTGTGTTTGTTTTTTCATGAGATTAGATGTCCGATCGTGAATCCCCGACTATTTTAGTGAATCCAACGTTTGGTTGGACGGACTGGATAGAATAAATGAACAAATGACTATTTTACCCTTTTTTAATTGTTTACTAAGTAATAGCAATATTAAACATATCTTTAATATTTTAATTATTTTTAGTTAGATTAAATAAAAAATTATTTTATTTTATTTTTTACACAATTAAATAAATTTATTTTTTTTTAAAAAAATAAATAAATAAAATATCAATAAAAATATATATTATTTTTTTTAATTAAGATTTTAAATAAATTTTAAAAAAAATAATAATCAAAAAATGAAATTAAATAAAACATCTATTAAATTTAAATAATGAAATTAAATAAAACATAAACAAAATTTTAAAATAAAACATCAATAAAATATCCATAAAAAATTATTTCAAAAAATTAAATAAATAAAACATCAATAAAAAGTTAAATAAAATTATTTTATTTTTAAATTGAGACATTTAAATTTTATTGAATTTTATTAAATATAATACATAATTAAATAGTAGAGGGTCAAAATGGTCATTTCATCATCTAATCCAAACAGTGATTAGTGTCCCACTTTCGTCCCATACCCCAGATAGATAGTCCCCCATATGGGGACATGGAGTCCCGACATAGACATAGAGTCCATGGCTAAAAAAAATCAAACGACGGATAAGAAACACTATTTGGACTCAAGTCCAAATAGTGGATAGTCCCCCCCAATCCCCCCAATCAAACAAGGCCATAATGTGCCTAGTTGTAACATCATTGCCTAGTCCATTATCACTATTGTTATTGTTATTCATTCACATTTTTTGGTTAGGAAGAGCTCCAAATTCATAACATTTTTATTTTATTTTTACCATTACATAGGTTTTTTTTTTTTTTTTTTTAAAATAATAATAAGAAATGCAACATTATAGTCATAATTTTACTATTACAATCAATATAAGAGAAACATAGAAAGAAAAACTACAAACAATTTCGTTGTTTAATTTTCAACTCTAAATGAGCACAAAATTTTAGTTTTTTTTTTTCTTTTAATTTTTGAGGTTCAAAATACAATTTATATATTTAGCATATTTCTAATGGCATGGGAAAAGAGAAGCCACTGCAAAGGGAGAAGTGCAGATGATTGAACCTACAATAAGTGATAAATGGTACAAATTCTACCTTACTTCGCCTCTGATTTGAACCCACAACTCTCATACGAGCTAATTGGGGAAGTGCCATTGGACTAGAATTTCTTGACAAAATGCTAGTTGTTTGTTTTATTTTGTTTTAAATTTCAATGTTTTTATTTTTTTATTTTCGTTTTCCATGTTTTAAAAAATAAAAATAATAAAAAGTTCAAACACAATATTATATCATTTTGTTTGATATGAAAATAAATTTGCAAAATTCACAAAGCAACTAACAAGTGTTTCATAAAAAAATATTTTTTTAAAAAGTCTATAAAAAAATATACCAAAAATCATTTCCTAATCGAGATTTTTTCATATCAATTTTGTTTTTGCTGTTTTTGAGAACAAAAAAAACAATAACTAACCCCAACTTGAGTTTAAGAGTAATGTTAGAAATTTCAAAATTTCTATCAAAATTTTTACCAAATGTCACACAATGTGAGTCCAAGTGAGACATTTAGTAAAATTTTTGATAGAATTTTTAGACTCTCTAATATTTTTGTTAAGAATATTCTTTAATCAACTAACAAATTGAAACTATCCCAAATTGTCCAAACTGCGATTTTGTTATTTGCCAACCTGTTATTCACGATTAAATTTATAATTTTACTCTCAAACTATCCGAACAACACCGCATACACTCCTAATCAAGGTGAGTCTAAAGTAAACATTCTGTTCAATTGGAGACGGTACAGAAGCCTCCTTTTTTTTATTTATTTTTTTAGTGCATAGTCAAATAATAAGTTATTCAAGAGTGACTTGAAAATTTAGGCCAAGTTTGGGTACTTGGAAATAATCCAAAAAGCCAAAAAGTTACTCAAAAGTTAACAATCTTCAATTCAAATTTTTTCTAAAATCAATTTCACAATTTTTATTACACATTTTTCCAATATTTTCAACCTCAATTTTTTTGTCCAAAAAGACAAAAAGTGCACTTATTTAGTCTTCCCAAACAAGGCCTTAATCAGTTAAAATTATATATAGGCCTTGTTTGGGAAGACTAAATAAATGTACTTTTTGTCTTTTTTGACTAAAAAAGTGAGGTTGAAAATATGAATATTTGGGTTAACTTTTTGACTTTTTATGAAAAAGTGTAATAAAAAATTTTAAAAATTAGTTTTTAGAGAAAAATTTGAATTAGAAGTTAGCAATTGTTGCTTTGACTTTTCTTTTATGTATAAACTTTAACTTTTTTAACTTTTGACTAGAGAGTCACCAAATTGTAATTGTTGACTTTTTAATATAAACTTTAACTTTTTTTTTTTTTTTTTGACTTTTTAAATTATTCTCTACATCCCAAACTTAGCCTTAAACTTAACTTATACCTCATTTAGAAATAGATTATTTTAGTAATTTTTTAAACTTTTATGACAAAATGTGTAAAAAAAATAAAAAAAATAATATAATAATTTATAATAATTTTTTGACTAAAATAACTACTCTCCAAACGAGACCTTATTCACATAACAAGTCCATCACAAGCCGAACACTGGCTCATTTAAGAATCCTAGATCTAGGATCCCAGAAAAATAAATGATGATATCAAAAAACTGAAAAGATGATAAAATTATTTGAAATTCAAATACTAATTTGCGCAAAAAAAATATTATTCTTCCATATATTTAAAATTATTTTAATATTTTTTCACTTCTTTTATACTCTCCCCACCAAAAAAAAAAAAAAAAAAAAAACCCTCCCAATTCAATGTAGTGAACAACAAACTACTCATCGTCAAACTTACAACACAAGTACTGCAATACAACCTCAATTCATATACAGAATCTCCATTCTCACAAAAATCAGGGCCATAATTAACACCAACTATATATAATCAATATTGACCAAAATCATCCTGCACCACATCATAAAAAAAAAAAAACAAAAACAAAAACAAAAACAAATAAATAATAATAATAATAATAGCAATAAAAACACTCTCTCCTTAGTTTTCATCCCAGCATCACATTAATTTCACAACAAAATAAAATAAATAAATAAAGGAAAAAGAAAAAAAAAAGAAAAAGAAAAGGAAAAGGAAAGTTACCACCATATATTTGCTCGAGATTGTTTTTGTTTTTCAAAAACAGTAGTTATTTATTTATTTTTTTATTTATTTACTTTTTTTTTTCAAGGATTGTGTCTCTGAGAAGGACTTCTCCAGAAGCCAGTAGCATAAAACCTATCCCACATCTCCTTCTCCAACTTAAGCACGTCCTTATCAGTCTGCAACGATTTCACCTGCTTATCCGCTGCCGGCGACATATCAACGGCGATGGGATGTATTTGCAGCTCCGTATCATCACACCCACAATCACACCTACAACTTCTCTGCGGCAAAAGCCCCTTTTTCATAAGCCTACGTCGCCGCTTTTCCTGAAGCGCTTTTCTACAAAGTCCCGCCGGCAACTTATACATAGTCAGCACCAGAAAATTCACCAACGCACATGGACAGCAACAGCACACCGCCGCACACTCCGCCGTCGTCCCTCCCACCACCTCCCCTATTCCCCTTCCGCCGCCGCCACCGCCACCGCCGCCCACGACGGCGCACGACGACGAGAACCGTGACGACTTATTCGCCAGAAGCAGCTGCCTCCTGTTCACCGATGAGGGGTGGCGGAGAACGATCTGTCGAGTCATCGTTGTTGAATAATCCTAATTTCAAAACCCAGAATCAAATCGATGAATTGAATGAAACCCAAGAATGGTTTGGGTTTGATTGTACCAGTGCTAGGAAATTAGAGGGAAAATGGGGACTTCCATGAGGGAAGATTTTGAGGTGGGTTTGGGTTGAATCGGCGGCCGATTGAATGAAACACGGCGAGAGAATTCAGGAAGGAGCTAATTGCTTGATATATTACATTACAGGCTGTTAGCATTAGAAACGGTTGGTTTTGAGTCTATTTTTTCGTGTGAATTTTGGGGGTTTGGTTTGTTTTGACTCGTTCTCTTTATCTCTTTCCTTTTCTTTCCGGGAAAATTGGTGAAGAGGTTGAATAGAATGTGAGAGAGAGAGAGACGGGAGAGGAATTTAAAGAGGGTTTTGAGAGTAACGGATAGAGAGATTATTTAATAGCAAAATTACATTTTCAATAACAAAATTTATTTCAATGTAATTTTGGGTTTGTTTGGGATAAGGTTGTCTTTTTAATTTTTTAATTTTTTGACCACTTTAGTATGATTTAAAAAGTCTCATTTGAAGTAGGATTTTTGAACTTTTTTAACTTTTGTGAGAAAAAAATAAAAGAGTCTTTTGACAATAAACTAAAAAAACTAATTTTTTGATTTTTTAATTAAAAAAACAGTTTTTTTTTTGGGTCAAAAAAGCCACAAAAAAAAATTAAAAAACTAAAAAGTCAACTTTTTATTAATTTCTCAAAACACTCTAAAATGATTATGATTTAGAACTACTATTTTATTTTATTAAACTAAAAAATTTGTTTTATCTTTTAAGATTAAAATAACTAAAAAATTAAAAAATTTGACATGCCAAATGAAGGGTTTAGACCATCTCTAACGGTTCATCAAACCCAGTATCAAATTCAAAATTTGATGAAAAAGCTACTATTCACTGCTCCAACGGTTGCACCAAATCGATATCAAAATGAGATTTCATCAAACATTTCATCAAACTGAGAACAGGTAAAGCATTTCACCAAATCATTGTTATTGACCGTTGGGTTATAACAACCGGTCGACCAGCCGGTTGATCGGCCGGTTGACCAACCGGTCGACCAGTAAAAGATTCAAACAGTTCAGGAAAAAAGTTCAAACCGTTAAAAAAATTTTTTTTTTTTGCCTAACCGATCGACCGGCCGGTCAACCACCCGATCGTCCCAAAAAAAGTTCAGAAAGTTTAAAAAAAAAGTTCAGACAATTCAAAAAAAAAAAAAAAAAATTTTTTTTGCCTAACCGATCAACCGGCCGATCGACCACCTGGTTATCCTGGGACAGATTTAGTGAAAGGTGAACCGTTGGAGCATGTGATACCAAATTTGATGAAATGAATCATTTTTTACTCAAATTTAATGAAAAATCTGATTCACCGTTGGAGATGCTCATATTAACCATACCCACTGGAATCCTTCTCCTCCACCAATCACTATCATCATCTCGCTTTCTCTCACCTGCTGCATCGTGTTTGTTTAGACGAAATGTATAAAGATGAATGGTAATGTAATAAATTATTTGTCCGAATATCATATTTTTATCTTAAATTCTGTTGTACATGAATCTAATTACATGACTCAATTCCCATGAAACAAACGTGCCCTATAATAGTAAATTTTATTAAACGTAAAATTTAATCCCACAAAACATACGTCCCCGATATATAACACCCAGTACTTCCATTATAAAAAAATAAAAATAACAAATAACAATAAATATCTTTCTTTTAAGAAAAATGCATAATTAAAACATATACATATATATATATATGATAATTGTGAATATCAGTATTATAATTATATTAAATATTTTGAATTTTATTTACTGGTTAGACTTATCTAGTAGTTAGGATTTGGATAGAGATATTGTTCTATTCACACATAAATTGATTATATTGTATAGAATTGTGTGATCAATTTACATGTTTTTAGCCATTTTTATGAAACTAGTAGTTGACTCATATAATACATGTATTATTTTTTCACAAAAAATATTTGATGATACAATGTGTGTATTATAAAAGAATAATTTAAATTTGAGTTTAAAATTAAAATATGATTTTAATTATTTATTTTGATAATATTGGTACTATTATTCTATAAAAGTATTACTTGAATACTTATATATATTAATTTTAATTAAATTATTTGTGTATTTTGATAATTTTAGTTCTATCGTATTATAAAAGTGTAATTATCATATAATAATTTTGTATGATATGTATTAAATTATACGATAGTAAAATGAATACTCATTTTGATATTAAAAATAATAATTAAATTAAAATAAAAATTAGTAACATAAAATTAAAAGTAATTCTAACTATTTAATTTTCTTTTATATTCATTTAGAAAATAAAAATATGTGGAAATAGAAACTATATAAAATTTATTGAAAAAATTAAATATAAATATGTTGTGATTAGATTATCATATAATAATTTTATATAATATATATTAAATTATAAGATTGTAAAATAAATACTCTTAATTAAATGAAAATATCAACTATATAAAATAAATTTAACAATGACTAATCAAGAAAGAATCTCATAACATCTAAATCAAAAAAGAAAAAAATAAATGAAAACATCCAAATAATAGATACATCTCAGTGTGTGAAGTAATAAATCATACGTAATGTGATGTCAAAACATAGTAAAACTTACTATTCAACGATTGAAAAAGTTACTCAAGTAATAAATTCAAAATTTAGAGATTCTTCAAGAGTATTATTGTTGTGAAGGTTTTTTCCTCCTATGAGCTATGATTATATATAAAATAATATAAGAAAGATTTTGTACAATCAAAATATAATCCATATTGGATTTGTTATTAGATTTCATATAAAACTCAAATAGGGTTGTGAAAGAGTATTTTCTAAATAGAGTCTATATAAAATTAGTATTAGATTTGTGGATTATCTGAATTTACGATGAAAAATATATGAAAAAAAATATTTCACAAATAGAGTCTATATAAAATAGATAAAATTAATATCATTTAAATTGGGTTTGGATTAGTGTAGAACTCTATATGCAAATGAAAAATGCATGTATACTGATGTGGCATTTTAGAAAAAAAAGTAAATCTTTAAAATGTGTTACCTAAAAATAGAAAAAATACTACTTATATATATATGATTACATGTATTGTGATTGGAGTATGCTTATTAGGTATTTTTATTTTTTATATTTAAATAAGTTGTTAATCAATAAAGATGGATGATAGATGTTTTCTCTGAATTAATTACTTGTAAAGTTATCCAGAGCAATGTTTTGAAAATCAATTGGATCGGTCGATCCGGTGTTGACCATCAAACCTATTCTATTAAAAATTTACTTATTTTTAATTAAGAGTAACGGTACAAATTTCAAAAATTCTATTAAAAATTTTATTAAATATCTCATATAGGTGTTAGACCTACATAAATTTTGTTCAATTAAACTTGGTTAGAAGGACAATTGAACCGAGAAACTGTTCAAATCAAAACCGGTTCAACTAACCGCCAAGCACTCATTTTGCCAAATGCCAAGTAAATTCTTCAAAATTAAGTTGTTTGCACAAAATTTTTTATGAGAATATGTTGGTGATAATTACAAATAAAATACTATAAAATATAAATAATAAAAGTTACAATAAAGGGCTGAGGCGCGGAAAATTCGCTCTCTTTAAAGAGATTCAAGCCCTCTGCGGTTAGGTAAAGCCTCACATCGGTGCAATAGAAAAAACCTTGACTTGTCCCCTCCAGAATACAACAGCCCAACTAAGTCGTATGGTTCACCAATATTGCACAATTGGTTGAACCAAAAACTTTATCACACACACCCTTTTTATTTGCCTGATAATCTCACTCAAGATATAACAACACAACCAAAACTTCATCTCTCATATATATTTAAGATATGACATATGTTCAAAATATATAGAAAAGAAAACAAGAGACTTGACTAAGACCCTGGAATGGATAGGGATGAGAAGACTTGAAAAAGACTTAGATGGATAAATCTAGTAAAGACTTGGAGAAGACTTAGATAGATAAGGCTAGCAAAGACTTGGATGGATAAGGCTAGCAAAGATTAGGCAATGACTTATTTTGGAGCTCGGAAGATCATTATAATATTAAAATGCCTGCTAACATTCCCCCACCTATTTTAATATTATAGGCAACAAAAACTAAGATTATTAGGCAAATAAGGATATTATGCATCATGGTAGGTGTGCTCTGCATTGAACCTCCATTAGTGAAACAATAATATATACTCCAGAGCCAATAGTATGCTCAGCATTGAACTATGACTACTTAAGGGAAATAAATAATTATTGCACACACATAATATTCTAGGTGTTCACAAAAGCTTTAAAAGCTAGCACATTACGGCCTTGTGCAATCCCAAGATTCATGAGTGTGTTTGAGAATTAGCCCAAATCTCATAGGTAGCGGCCCCACTACCACACTCACATAGGTGAATTTTGTCAAGGGTGCTTCTGTAACTATGACACCCCACTCAATAAGAGTTACAGAAATTCATTAAGAGTTTTTTAATAACTCAACCTCTACAACGTTACAAGATAAATGCACTTACATCATAGGGATGGGTAAAAAGTAATTTGGTGCATTTCTCACAGCCATCATACACTACAAGAAATTGCACTTTTGGCGACTACTTTTGGCGACGGCGTCAATTTTTCATCGCCAAAAGTATATTTTTGGCGACACAGTGATCAATTTCGTTGGTAAAAGTATACCTTTACCGACGCAATTTGTTGTCGTCGCTAAAAAGGCATAAAATTATTTTAGCGCCAAATTTTTTGGTTGGCGCCAAAATTTCATAACTTTTACCTACGAGGCTTATGTTTTAGCAACACAATGAGCGTTGCTATTAGTGTGCTTACTTTTGGCGACGACAAGTTGGCGTGGGCAAAGAGTTAACCATTTAGCGACGATGACACTATTCGTCGGTAAAAGTTTTGCTAGTAGAATGATGTGATTTAGTGATTTGTGTTTTTTATTATAATTTTTGAAAGAGTTTTAAATATTTTAGTTACTGAATTGTAAAATTAAAATGATCATTGAATTAGATCACAAAATGAACCCAAAGGAGCCCAAACACACTCTTAAGTTTAGATGACTAATTTGAGATAATTTAAACTTTTTCAAAGAATATGGTTAGATTATCAATTTCAATATGTTTGTTTTTATTTTCAGAAACTAGTTTCAATTTTTTTTTTCCTAAAAAACTAAAAAAAAAAATTGGGTGAAAAAAAAACTTATTATTTTTGTATATTTTTATCTTTTAGGTCATAAATACTTTTTAAAATTTTTAAAATATAATTTTGATTTTTATTGCTTTCAAATTATTTTTAATTTTTTCAAAAAAAAAAAAACAAATCTAAATTTTTTTTGAATTTTTTTTTAATCTTTTAGGTTATAAATACTTTTTAAAATTTTAAAAATATAATTTTAATTTTTATTGCTCTGAGATTATTTTAAATTTTTTTTAAAAAAAAACAAATCTAAAAATTATTTTGAATACTTTATTTTATTTTATTTTATTTATTTTTTTGGGGTAATCTACTGATTGGCGGTCTCCCTCTTAAAATTCCCTCTCTTTTTTTCCCTCATCAATTCTCCCCAAATCAATCTCTCAATGTATGTGTTTCTCTCTCTCTAAACGGGAAGTGACCAGGAAAATGGATTTGAAAGCCGCTGCCACAACCACAATACAAAAGAGACACCTTTGAAAGACACACAGAGAGAGAGAGAGAGAGAGAGAGAGAGAGAGAGAGAGAGAGAGAGAGAGAGCCTTTGCATTTCAAAAATCAAATCCTATACACTCAAAATACACACGCACATACTCTCATTTCTCTCGATTTCAGTTGAGTTTTATCCAATTTCGCCAAGATCACAGTCCTAGGGTTCGGATTCATCCTCATTCTCTCTTTACTTCACCAGATCCTTCTATATCCTCTCACTTCAATGGCCTTCTTTTGATCTTCGTATGCTTAAATAGGTAAGTATACATACTTACTTACTTACACACTCTTTCTCTGTATATATATTTGCATTTGTGTTTTCAAAGAGATTTATGTGAAGCGATGGGTTCAATCTGGGTATCTTTTGTTTCAATGCGTGGATCTTCATTTTGGGTGAATCTTATAATCGAGCTCTGGACACTACTACAAAAATGCTTAAAGATCACATTTTAAGAAATTAAAACATTACACTTTTAATAAAAGTGTGATTAAAAAAATCAAATTGATATTTTAATCACATTTAATTTAATTGAGTATGAAAGTATTTATTTTTTATCACACCTTTCAATTAAATGTGGTTATATCATTTTTTTTTTATCACACCTTCTAATCAACGTGTGATTATATGTATTTTTTTAATTTGTTAAACAAATGAGATAAAAAATCCTTCTTTTTTCTAAAAAAAAATTATCGCCCACCTCTACATTAAACAAATCATTTTTTTTCTTTTGGAATTCCAAACTAAATAGCCTCTCTCTTTTTTTGAATACCGAACCTATCTCTCACTTCTCTATCTCTCGCTCTCCAAACCCTAACCCTAGTCTTCAGATATTCTTGGATTAGCCAGACTATCTCCTTTCTTCACCCTGGAGAGTGATGAGCGGCAGTGGAGGCAATTGGCTAGTGGCGGCAAGGGCGTGATCGGCTAGCGGTGGCGATAATCGAGGTATATTTTCTCTCATCTTCTTATTCTTCATAGAAACACTGCTATGCTTTTGATTATCGGATTGAGTTACTTATGGTCATTGAGTATAAATAATCCTACTTTACGATGTAAAGTTTCCTGAAAATTGGTCTAAAGCATCGCACTTAATTAGCCAATTCGACAAGGGGATTTGGCCATATGGATTGACATACAATTTATCCCCATAGAAATTAAGAGATTTACACTTCGTAATAGAAATGCTCACAATAATCCAGTTCACACCCACTAACTCATGGTTGATGAGTCTGCTGTAATCAAAGTCTATGTTATTTGCATATTACCTGGAAATAGTGATCTAAAACAGGAATTACTGTGTTTAAATTAATTACATACGTAATAGTAGACAGTCCCCATTTTGAGCAGAGGCATCATTGGCAACAAATATAGGATGGCAGGCACCAGGGGCGTGGGACAGAACAATCTGCTAGAGTTGGTGTTAATCATGGGGTCAAGTGGTGGTATTAGTTTGAAACTTGAGTTTATTATCCTCACTAGTTCAAAATTAAAGGGAAATTTTGACATTGAAAATTTATAATCACAAAGAACTCTTAAAGCCAGCAATTGTAAATAAAGATATTATATAGAGGAGGGGAATCACTGGAAAATAATAATGGTTGAACTAACTAAAGACTCTGCTTCCTAAGAGCAATCACTGCAAATCTGAATCATTTACATTAAATGGGAATCATTAAAATTTTAATAAAGGTTGAGCCGACCATAGGCACTGCTTCTCGTGATTGTAATTTCATTAAATTTATTACTGCAAATTTTAAATAAGTTATAATAAGTGGAATTGTTGACATTACTAGAATCAACTTTTGCTATCAAAATCAAAGGGAATGCCACCCATGTAGAAAGGAGTCAAAGTTGCCACAAGATGAAGGTAAGAAGATTTCCTCATTTTATATTGATAGTTATTTCTCTCTCTCTCTCTATGCTTTTGTCTCCCCACTGGGTTCAATTCATCTTGTGGAGGACGGTTTCTCATTGTTTGAGCGCACCGTAGAGACATTTTTATAATCTTCACGTTTTTGAAATCTTTGCAATATCCATTCATATGGATCTCAAAGAAGGTGTCACCTTTCTGTGAAGTGAATTCCTAATTATTGACTATGCATTTGATGAAAGGTAATTGCTGCGAAAAGGCCAAAGAATAGTGCATCAGAAGTTGATCTAGATTTCGAGCACAATGTGAAACCTGCCCCTGTAATCACAATAGCATAATTTCTTGTGGGTTTGATGTGTTTTTGCTATATGGATTTCAAATAAGAGGAAGGTTGTCTGATTATGTCTTCACTCTTTAGTATACCCATTAAAATCTTGGTGATTTGAATTTCAATTGATATGTGTTTGTTGGATATATTAATATCATTTTTAAGTTTTAATCTAATTTCAGACCATAGATGCACCCCGGTTTGAGAGACGAAGAGCGAACCCAAAAATGTGGTCAAGAATCATATTGGGTGGAGGAGCAGGACTAAACTCTTTCCTCTTACAATTAAAATCGCTACACCAAATGAAGAAACTACTTCGGTTTAATCACCAGATATGACATTATTATGACTTTTTGGTTATGACAATTATGAAATCATATACATGTATGTGTGTGTGTTGAGTTAATTCATGATCATCAAGGTAGCATGTGTAAATATTAGAGATATAGCCTTTTAAAATGTAAGAATCTTGGTGTGGCAGTACCATTGGTCCCCACTCCTTTAACTCTATGTTATGGTTTTTGCTTTATTAATTTGTTGAAGTTTTTGGAAATTGCGGTAGGATTCGCAAAGGTTTATCTGCTTTGATGTTGTCTTTGGGGTAACTTTTTGTTATTTGGTTTAATGTTGGGTAGAATATTTTCTGGTTGGGTTTAATATGTTATCTCCTTTCATTTAGATGTTCTTGGTTCGAAACCGAATGGAGCATGTTTCAATAGACCATTATGTGATTTATGTAATTTGTAAATTAAATAAACTTGGAAGTTATTTATTTATTTATTTTTAATTTTGGATATCTAAGTTCACGTTGCAATATGTCGTGATAAATATGCACAAAAAGGAAAATTGTATTGATTTTGATTACTTGTATGAAGCTTTAAGTATTTATTTTGTGTGGCATTTGTGCATTGGTACAAATACTAGCAAACCATATGCAGAGGATTGATGGTTAAATATTTTAATAGTTTTGAAAGAATTTGTTTAGCAAGCAAACAGGTTGTCTAGAGTTATTTTCTTGAAGATTATAATACATTTTTACCTGTAGGTGCTCATCATGGACAAAGTGACTATCAAAATCATGTCTTGCTCATGCAAGATGGCAGATATCACAGAGGAAGGAGTTTCATATAAGACATAAGAAGGCCAGTGTTGATAAATTTTGAATTCCTTCTTCTCTATAGTTGCTTAGATGTTTCTGCCAAATTCATGCATGTTTTTTTTTTTTTTGGTGAATATTCATGCATGTTGTTGGCTTTATGCATAAGTTCATATTTTCATCATGTCCATGCTCTTGGCAGTTCCACATTTTCCCTTTTTTGTTGTGTTCTTGTCTATTTTAATAAATTTGTAGGCCTGTTGCATGAGTTAATGCTTTAAAATACTTCATATTAAGAGCATGCAAGGACCACTTTTCTATTTATTTTTATATGTTCTAGTTTTTCTAATTTGTTGCAATGTGATTGATGTTATTTGGAGAAAATCTTTGGTGTCATTCTGAAGCTGTTCCTAAATGGTTTGAATGTTGAACATTTTGTCATCTGCGTTGCAATGTATTTGGTCGGTCTTGATTATGGCAATTAATCTTTGAATCTTACAAACCACCATAGACGTTGAATTCTAGTCTTGAGGAATCAGGCTGGTCTTATGTAATTAAGATCATTCTGCTGATGTAAAAACTTCATTACTATCTTCATATGAACTAGAGGGCATGTGCACACGCGATGCGTGTGCAATATTATATTTATATTAACATTTACAAAAAAAATAAACCATAATATCTACAAAGAACCCAGAAGAAGAAGAAAATAAATAAATAATAAACAACCACTTTGTAAGACTAAAGAGAGAATGTGTATGTGAAACAATAAAAAATAGTTTAAAAAATGTAGAAATAAAAAAGTAGAAAGAGAGTATGTGTATGCAAATGACATGTTAATCACCATTATTATTTATTAAAATCATTCTGTTTTAATAATACAAACAACAAAAAGCGCCTAGTTTCGACAATTTGATCTCACATGAATTTGGGAAATTAATTTAGCTTTTGGTAAAAATTCCTTTTGTTTCTCCTTTATGATGGCTTGATGCGAAGTTAGCAGACGTGCAAAGTTGACAAGTTTTGAATAATAGACAATGGCTTGTGGGATGTGAAAAAACTAGCTAATCGACATATTTTCCTCCTCTTGTTATTGGAATGTTGGTATTGTTTTGAGTAGTTGTCATTTCTATTTTTTTACTGCGTGGTGGAAGATATATACTGAAGGCGCCATTGCCCACCATGGATGCCATATACTACATCCACCAACCAAAGAAAAGTAAATAGTTTCGCTTTTATTTTCTTTGCATATGGTATTGATTTTTGTACTTAATTTCATTCACTATTGGATTTAGTTGGTAAACAATAGTTTCAATGATTTAAACATTCAACGCTATATTGGTTCGAGAAAGAAATGCTCTGTTTTGATAGTTGTGTATAAATTCATCTTTCAACTAAATCTTGGTTACTTTGACTTATATAGATTTTTTAAAACCTAATTCATTTATGGATATGAATCGATTATGTTTGTGTTCTCCCTGTGATTTTGGCAAATCGCAGTTTTTGGTATTTTGATCTCCCAATTTGGTGTTTTTACTACATTTTTGTAGCTATTTTAGATTTATTATTATTAGTATTTTTTTATTAGTCAAATATTCGTATGTTAGTGACATTTTTGTAAATTTATTCTCCTTTGTTTTTATCATGGTTTTTGGATGGTAACACCCGCCCACCATCTCTCTCATGCTTTTTTTATTGACATGCAGTGTTATTATGTTTCTGTCGGACATGTCTGGAAGAGCACCTCTATATAAAAAGTATATTCAGCAAATTTTTTTTTAAAATTTGATATTGTTTGTGCAATTTAATTTCTTGGAAGTTGTAATTTTCTTGATGTTTTTTATTCACTCCCCCCCTTCCCTTTTTGCTGTTCTGTTTCTAGGGCTTTTGTTTTTTTCAGTTCATCTGTTCCACGAGAATTGGTTAATTAGATCAAGAGAGATGGAGCTGTGCTAGCTCGCATAGGTGCCTTGAGAGAGGTTATAATTTATTTGTTTTCTTCAAGATTGTTCTTGATTCTGTGATTTTAGTGAATCAATTTGCATTTGTCAACTGTTTTTTAGTATATTTTTGCCATTCTTCTCATTTTGGTGGGAAATATGCAGATGAACTTGGAGTACTTAGCCATCGATAATCAGGTACATTATGCTGATGCACTGAAATTTGTGTAAATTCTTGACAGTCTGATTTCATTTTAGCTAGAACTCCTAATCTTTGGCTACTGTTGCTCCCAAATTTTTAGTATATTTTTGCCATTCATCTCTGGCTACTGTTGCTCCCAAATTGTTTGCTTCTTCAGGGATTTCTCTGCAAGAAAAACCAAGAACTTATGAAACTCAAGATTTTTGAACAATTTTATGTCACTGTTATTCTTAATATTCAGCAATTTAATCCATGCATTCCTCCCCCAACCTCCTCAAATAAGCCCACCTACTGCCCAAAAAGGCAATTAGTATCATAATATGATCAAAAAAATATTATTGTATATTATGCTTCTTCTCAACTGTTGTTTTAACAATACAGGGTTTTGTCACTGATAATGAGAGGGCTTTAGAAGAACTTTTTGGGGATGAGCAGAGTACTCGCAAAGGTGATGCGTGTTTGAGTGTGATGGCTACTCAGTTACTCTGATTTTGCTTCATTACGAGTATGTAATTTATGACTCTTAATTATTAATCGCTTTGTATTAAACAATTCTTAAACATGCATGATCTTGTGTTTTTCAGAGTTTCCTTTAGTACGCTATCGCGGCCAAATCCCTTGATCCAACCACAATGACAACATTTCGTGATCTAATTCCCACAAAGCTAGTCATTGGTGTTTGGAATCATCTTATGAAATATAAAGCTAACCTCCCTAACTTTCCCCTGCATGTAAACATGTGAGTCGCTTATCTTGGGACAGATCTATAGACCGTGTTCTTGGATGCATGTGTCGCTTAAGTGGTGCTTCTTGTCTTGTCTACTTAGATTATAATTTATACTAAATATGCTTATTTTGCATTCCTAGATTGCTCTGTGATACATGAATGGACATATGATGCCATTTGCCATGATTTATTAAATATGGAGGAAATAAATATGTGCATGAGGTAAGTCCTGCGTCAATTTTATTCTCGTGTGAAATTGATGTTTAGTGTCCTTTGTCTCGCATATCATAACCAGCAAGTATACTTCTTAGGTCCTGTGCAAAGCGTGTAGTGCCCCGAGAAAAAAGAAGTTCTTTTGGAGGATCATGATCCCATTTGGCTAGAGCTCGACATGCACATATAGCGGATGTATGTTTCATTTGGATAATTTTTAGGTTTGAATGGAAATATCATGAGAGCTCTTTGATCATTAATAGAATTGATCGATGTTCAAAGACATTAATGTATAAAAAGCATCATACGTGGTGAAAGGGTTCTCATTTTTACGCTTTTAACTATCATGCAGGCACATAACGCTCTTATTTTGTAAAGGATGGGTAAATCTGATGGAGCACTCTGATTGCTTAAATGCCAAAGTCCTATTGCGTACCAATGACTATCTTAATTGATGATCTCTCTCTCAAAGACGTTGCAGATTGTATTCCAATGACTTGATCATTGTCAGTATAAGTATTGCTTAGTGTGCGTACATACGTGATTATATATATGTTTTTTTTTTTTTTTAAATTTTTATATCAATAGATTTACATAGCTCAATAATTGTTTTATGTCGGCAGTGGACATGGCTACTAGTTGCTACGAGTATGCCTGTGGGAAGTTTCCAAACAATATGGAATTAATGATGGGTCTTTTTAACTGTTACGTTTGTGAGTACTCATTTGTGAAGCAGCAACAGGTTGATGGTATCCTATAATCATCGGATAAGGGATTTGACCAGTAGATAGCCATGAGCTACCAAAGGCCTACTTATATCAAGTGAAATGTGCATTTGGAAATATATGATTCATTTGAAAATCTCTCTTTAGCAAAAACATGGTATCATTTTAGACTTTTTTTTGCTAAAAACACGTGTTTCACTATGGCAGATTCACTGATTTCCCAGATGCTACCTGTAGAACTTATTTATTTCTCTCTTTTGATCATTTTTGTAGGTTTATGGGGAATATGTGAGTGGTTCTGTAAATGATGAACAGATAAAGAATGTAGTTCGTAATTCATGCCTGGAGCAGGGCTTGTGGTGGGATGTACACCGAATACCATGGCTTCGCTATTGAGGCAATGGGAATGTCTCTCCCTTATAGGTAGAGCAATGTTATTGCATTATTCACTTAGATTGCAGTTATTGCATATCTTTCTTGGCTAATTGTTTTCTTTACTCTCTTTGGTTCCAAAAAGCTCTTCAACACCTGCTGAAGATCCATTGAAGTTGGATGAGTGTCGTCTAGCTGGAAAATATATTCGAGATTTGATAAACTGTAGCACGTCCGGCAGTGAGAAGTGCCGATCGGCACTGTATTCTAAGAAAATAGTGCCGATGACACCGATAAAGGGCCGGTGATCAAGTGGGGCAGCCGGTAGGTCCTGGGGATGGCTAACAAGCCTTCCCCTACCCTCAAATGCAAACAGACACAAGTCTTGGTGGAAAACCAAGCGCAGAACAAACCAGTTTAAGAGATCCTGAGGTACAAGGCAATGGACCTCCGGGAACTCGAAACGAACACAAACATGGATAATCACCGGGTGTTCAAGCGGTGATGTCCAAGTCTTGAGGACGGTCAAAAATGGGGTGTCTACATAAACCCATGTTGATAATTATCACTTAGGTAATCTAATCTCCAGACCTTGCTCAATTTGGTGTAAGTTTGATTCAAGGGGAGAAGTGTTATTGGGCAAATTCAGTTACAGAAGTTGTGATTGGAGAAGGGGGAAAGGTTAGTCATTCTTACATTCAAAGCCAGTCTTTGAATGCTGCACATTTCAAGTGGACTTCAGTTCGGCAGGTACCTTTGTTAAATTGTTTGAATTCTCATCATTATGGGTGGTATCATTTTCTGATTTTCTGATTTCAATTCCAATTTCTAAACAGATTTTCAATTCCAATTTTGATTTTCTGATTTCAATTGCTTTCAATTGTAAACTGAACTGATTAAATGTTCTTTCATCTCTCTCTTCCAAAGTTTTAGGGTTTTTTTTTTTAATGGATAATTGAGACTCAATTATCAGAATAATGCAAAATTACAATGTTTATTTATACAAAATGCCTCTTTAGAATGATGCAATGAGACCCCATCTTGAAGGGTTTTAAAAGGTTAAAATTCACTCACATCATTCTATAGAATTTTTTTTTGTATAATTTTTATTTTTTTTTTATATAACATTTACTCTTGAGGTTTCTTTTATGTATATCAGTATATGTATGCTTGTGTGTTTTTGTCACTGCTCAGATGCTCTGTTTTGTTTTTAATAGTGAAGTTCTTCATCTTGCTGTTAAATTTGTGGTGAGTATATACATTTTTATGTACTTGGTTAAGTATATACATTTATATATGTATTTATCTTTGCTTTGATTTCCTGTTTTGGGTTATTGGGTTTTATGTCATATCTCAGAATGGAGGTTTCAATTTAATGAAATTCAAAGATAAGTCACATTTGTTGAACAGAGTTGTTTCTTTAAATTTGATTAATTAATTACATTTTTGGAGCTTTGATCCATTTGTCTTTATCTCTTTCAATTATTTATTATTAATTTTATCCATGTGAAAAAAAATTGATTAAGAAATCCATATTTGGCCTTCAAACAACCTCGCTCTATTTTTATTTTGTCTCTATGGTTTAAATTGATGTTCTTTGTGGCTGTCTGATCAAACCCCAAAAGAGAAGATTAATCCCACCTTCTAGATTCTAGGTTCATTGGACTGATATTTTCATGTTTTAGTGAAGATGTGCACAATGCCTGATGTTTTGATTATCTAAGCTTTACTTTTGTTCTTGGATTGTTTGCTTTTATTTACTTATAAACATCTGAAAAATGAATTAATAGAAGGCAGGTCAATACAGGGGTTTATATAATGGATTCTTCTTTGTTGTATTGTCATGTATATAGTGGACACACACAAGTTGTGTACAAACTATTCTCTCTGTTTTGATTGGGTTTGTGTTCTTTGGGGAAATGGTTTTCTTACGTGTTTTTCTCTATGATGTTTCAACCGGGTCAGTAATTAATGAATGATGGTAGAACCAAAATATTCTCTCATTGCTTTGATTGGGTTTGTGTTCTTTGAAATGGTTTTCTTACGTGTTTTCTCTATGATGTTTTCAACTGGTTTTAATTAATGAATGATGGTAGAACCAAAATATTCCTTGATGGTCTTTTTCATCAATCATGTGTAAAAGGCCACTGATAAATTATGTGAAGTTTTTGTCTTATCGAATCATAGATTGAGAGTTGTGCCCATCTTAATCATCAATTGTGAATTGGATGCTTTCGAGCTCTTTTATAGTGTACGACTCAACCTTGATGGCTCCATATTTTGTAAGATGAAGGCCATAGTATTTTGTGTGAACTTTGTTGGTATGTTTTCTGTGATGGTGTGATCCATTTTGCAGGGCTTAAAGCTGTTGGTGAGAGTGTGATTTACCCTTTGCGCTATTTTGATAACAATTTGATCGGCTCAATCAATTTATACTAGACCATGGCAAAATATAACTGTAAGATGGTGTGTGTCTTTTGTCCATTTGATTTCTTTTTAGTTTTTGTTCTTGCAATTCAGCTGATTAGAAATCAAAAGATGCCTTTTACATTAAAAGCAGTGTTTGTAGTGTGGGAATCTTAACAGAGAAGTTTCCCTGGCAATCATTTACCTTTCAAAAGAAGGAAGAAGAATGTGTTGTGGGAATCATATTTGAATGCTTAACAATGAAGTTACCAAGTGTCTGTACCTTTCAATGCAAGCATTGATTCATTGCATTAGACAGAACAGTTACTGTTGGGGTTACTGTTGAATTCTCTTTTGTTCTTGATTATTAATGGGTTTTGAGTTGAAAGAATATAAGAAGGGCAATTTTTTGGTGATTTGGGTATTGTGCAGGGAGGTAATGCTTGAGAAACAGCTCACTCGACATCGGGTTGATCGGTCTATATGTGCCTGGTTTTGGAAACAAGCAATTTCACAAGGTGATTCCTTCAAGGTACCCACCTTTAATAGCGGTAGCAGCAATACTCAAATTGGTATGGTAATCTCTATCACAACTGTTCTTCTCACTCAATTTGGTATAAGTTTGAGTCAAGGATTGGAGGGTGTTTTGAGTGATTTTTATGAAAATTTGAAATTTGAAATTGATATAGGTTTGATTAAAGGTTTGGAGATGATCTAACTTATGATTTATTTTTGTTTGAAATATTTGATAATGCAGCTACTAGAATGCTGAACCCAGAAGAACTGTCAAATTAAATAATTTGTAATTAGTTACATATACTAGCCCTTGGAATATGGGTTTATTAAGTACCTCAGAGTTAAATTAGAGCAAACCAAATGTGGCCTATGTAGTAAAACTTTAAGTGATCCAATTCATGGGCCAATTTTTATGAACTTAAGTTGCAGAATGTTATATAGTTTCAAAGAATTGTGCAAGTCAGAAGAATTCCTCTTTTCTTAGCCAAGTGGAGAGAAGGGTGATAACAAGACAAATCTAGCCTAAAGGGAATCAATCAAAGAGGGTGAAATAAAGCAAACAAAGTTTTCGTGAAAAATCACGAGCATGAATTGAGAAACCATGGATAAACTCCAATCAATTACTTATCTCAAAATCAGCACAATTTTTTCTCTCGCACAAATTTTATTGCATTTTTAGTCAGGAAAACAATCAATTTACTTTTCAATTGTAAACCAAAGATTTCCTTTGCCAAATATAAATCAAGACTTAACTTATCCATTGTCCTACATTCTTCTTTTCTTGCATAGAAAAAAGGAATGGGGAAGGTGGATCATTTTTTGGACTCTGCACCATTTCTTATGTGAAGAAATTAATAACTTATTCTCCAAGAAACTTGAAGGCATTGGGTTCTTCTACTCAATAATGTGTGTTCCCATCCAGCACAAATGAAGAGGGGATGCAGAACTTCACTAACTGTAATAGGAGCGTATTCCTAATCCCTTTGAAGGCATGGTGAACTGGCATTTTTTTTATATTTGATTTGTTTGGAATTGTAGAGTGTAGTCTATTAAATAGATTTTTATAATTGCATTTTAATCTTAAATTTAAATAGTGTTGCGATTACAATTATATTATAATCCTAATATTATTTACACCGTGCCTTCAGGCACGGGCATACGCTAGTCTAAAACAAGGGAAGACTGTAATTTAAACCCATAATGTAGTTTTTAAGTGTTTTGTGGTGCAATAGAATCTTGTTAAGATGTGTTTCAAGTGTTGTATTGGTTTTTCTGCAGATCAATGTATTGTATTGGTGATGCAAATGGGAAAATGATGCCTACTTATGCTGCCAGTGCACAAGGGATTTCTGGTATGTGGTGTACTTGAATTGAGTGTTTTCATATAACTCACTCTCCTACTGCAAACATGACAGCCAGTGAAGTAGTTTGAATTTTTAATTAACTTCTGTTAACTTGATGGCTTAAAAGTTACTAAGAATTGTATAGTTTTGAGGGCTGTTTGAACAAGTGATGGATGACAAACATGGTAAACTGATTGCTGAGCATTTTGTATAGTTTTGTTCTTTGGTTTTGTTTGATTTGTTTTCAATGTTCGGTAAATGAGGTAAAGCTTGCGTCAATTCCGATTTGGTTATATGATTTTGTTTGGGTTCTTTGAGTTGAAATGGTTTTCTGAATCGGTGATGATCATGTTGAATCGGTTCTTGATTTGCTATACTAATCTGCTATACTTCTAGTCTTCTTTGTGATGTTCTTCTTGTTGTTGAGATCTTTGTGGTGATCTTTCTTTGTGATCGTGATTGTTACGATGAGGTGTTGCGGTGTTGTTGTTGGATGTTTGCTGGTGTTGTTGATGTTTGGAAGGGTGTAGGACTTTTTGTCCAATCTGTAATAGATTAGGTTTTCATTAATGGGGGTTGTCATTAGGTGTAAGTTTGGGCAACTGCTGGTGTTTTGGATGGAAGGGTATGGAGGGGGTTTTTTGTGTGATTTCATATCAATGTTATTAGTTTGTTATAGTAGTGCCTGAGGGATGCCTCTTGTAAAATTGTAAATCTTTTAAAAAATTATAAATGAGTTTCAATTATTTTTGCCGCTGCAAATTTGTCGTTGTTAAAAAGTAAAGCTTTCTCGACAAATAACTTGTTGGTAAATGTGTAGCCAAAAGTTTATTTTTGCCCACTCATATTGTATTGCTAAAAGTGTATTTTTTGCCAATGCCAATTTGTCGTTGCCAAAACTAAAGCTTTATCGACAACCAAATCGTTGGCAAATGGCAACATTTACCGACGTAAATGTGTCGCTAAAAGTTACTTTTCCCCACTCATATTGTGTTGGTAGAAGTGTATTTTTTGCCAATGCCAGTTTGTCGTTGCCAAAAGTAAAGCTTTAGCGACAAACAAATCGTCGGCAAATGGCAACATTTACCGACGTATATGTGTCGCCAAAAGTTTACTTTTGCCGACGCATATGTTGTTGCTAAAAGTATATTTTTTGCCCATGCAAATTTGTGTCGCGAAAAGTGCCACACAATCATCATATTTGAATGACTTTTACCAACGCAAGGTAAATTGCCAACGATGGATGGAGGCTTTTAGCAACGACTATGTTCGTCGCTAAATGTATTACTTTTACCAACGCAATGATAATTGTGTCGGCAAAAACTTTTGCCAACACACTTTTGCCTACGGGTTGCCAACGTAGCTTTGTGTGTCGGCAAAACTCTTTGCCAACGAATTTTCCCTTTTAGCAACATATTTTGTTGCGTTGCGAAAAATGCAATTTCTTGTAGTGATATGATCGTTTTTCTCATTGAACCCAGTTACAGGATCTCTGGTCCCTGGGTTGAGTATCCTCATACATGGCTCCTGCTATATTCAATGGGCTTCAACCCCATCCCCCTCGATGTATTCCAGACTCTATCTCTTGCTAAGGCCTTAGTTAATGGATTTACAAGATTATTACCAGATTTAATATAATCCACATTTATGATGCCATTATTCATATAAGATCTCACAGTACTGTGTTTTCTTCTGATAAGTCCGGATTTACCGTTATAATAACGGTTATTAACTCGACCAATTGCTACGGTGCTATCACAATGAATCAATATAGGTGGAATCGGTTTTTCCCAGCAAGAAATTTCATTTAACAAATCTCTCAACCAATTTGCTTTTTCACTGGCTGTAGCTAAAGTAATAAGCTTTTCCTCCATTGTTGAATTAGCAATAATGGTTTTTGTTTTTGATTTCCAACTTATAGCACCACCACCCAATGTAAAGAAGTAACCAGTGGTTGATAATGAATCACCTGACAAGGTATTCCAATCGGCATCACTGTAACTTTCAAATACTGTAGGAAACTTATTATAAAACAAGCCATATTTTATGATACCAGATAAATATTTCATAATACACTCAATGGCTAGCCAGTGATCACTGTCAGGCTTGCTAGTAAACCTGCCAAGTACTCCAACTACATATGTAATGTCAGGTCTAGTACAGTCAGTCGCATGACGCAAGCTACCAATCATACTAGCATATTCCTTTTGATTAATTACATGCTCATCATTTTCAATAGGAAATAAACGCACATGAGGATCAAAAGGAGTAAGAACATGCTTGCAGTTATAAAAATTATATTTTTTCAAAATTTTCTCAACATGATGCGACTGATCAAGAAATATATCATCACAGGTTTTGGTAATTTTCATTCCCAAAATATAATTAGCCTCACCAAGATCTTTCATATCAAAATGACTACTAAGCATATTTTTAGTTTCTATGATGATATACAAATTAGAGTCAAATATAAGTAAATCATCCACATAGAGGCTAATAATGATATGTGAATTCTCTTCAGATTTATAGTAAATGCATTTATCACATTCATTCGTTTTATAGTCATTCTCAATCATGCATGAATCAAATTTCTCATGCCACTGTTTAGGGGTCTGTTTTAAGCTATATAGGGATTTAACTAGCTTGCACACTTTGCTTTCTTGACCGGGTTCCACAAAACCCTCAGGTTGATCTATATAAATTTTTTCACCCAGGTTTCCATTTAAAAAGGCTGTTTTAACATCCATTTGATGAATTTTTAGATCATGAATTGCAGCCACTGCAATTAATAATTTTATGGATGTAACTCTAGTAACCGGAGAAAATTTATCAAAAAAGTCAAGATTTGCTTGTTGTTTAAAACCTTTTGCAATAAGCCTTGCTTTATATTTATCAATAGTTCCATCCGGTTTAAGTTTTTTTTCTCAAAACCCATTTACAGCCAATAGTTTTACAACCTGGTGGTAAATCTACTAATACCCAAGTTTTATTGGATAATAATGATTCCATCTCATCATTTACAGTCTCGTTCTAAAAAACAGAGTCAGGAGATGGCAAAGCTTCTTGTAAAGTTAATGGAGTTTCCTCTACATTAAAAACATGATAATCAGGGCCAAAATCTTTTTCTAATCTGGCTCTTTTACTCCTCTTAGGTTCAAAAACTACAGTGTCTTGGTTTTGTAAAAGAGGAGTAGAGAAACCGATTTCAGATAAAATATTTTATTGATAATTTTGACCCCCACCATTTTTAGATTTAAAAGGAAATTTTTCTTCATGAAAAATTGCATCACCTGATTCAAAAATTATTTTGTTTTCAATATCAAAAAATCTATAGGCTGTACTATTTGTTGCATATCTAAGAAAAGCACAAGTGACAGCTTTCACACATAATTTAAGTCTTTTAGGGTCCACAAGTCTAACAAAAGCTAGACAACCCCAAACCCTCAAATATCTCAAATTTGGCTTATGCCTTTTCCACAACTTAAAAGGTGTAACTTTTGTTTTTTTATGTGGCACTCTATTCATAACATAACATACAGTTAAGATTGCTTCTCCTCATAAATTTGAAGGAGCACCTGCTTCAATTAGCATAGCATTTGTTAAATCAGTTAAAGTTCTATTTTTCCTTTCTGCTACACCATTCGATGCAGGTGAATATGGTGGAGTAGTTTCATGGATTATTCCTAAAGACTGAGCAAACGAGTTGAATCCAAAAGATTCATACTCCCGGCCTCTATCACTTCTATATCTTTTAATCTTTTTACCGAATTGATTTTCAACTTCAAGAAGGAATTTTTTAAATTTTTCAAAAGTATCACTTTTATTTTTCAACAAGTATACATAAGTGTATTTTGAAAAATCATCAATAAAAGTAATAAAATATTTATTTCCACCACGTGTTAAAATTCCTTCAAATTCACATAAATCAGTGTGAATTAAGTCTAACAATTCAGTATTTCTCACCACACTTTTATGAGGCCTTTTAGTTATTTTTACTTGACTGCAAACTTCATATTTCTCAAACTTATTTGTTAGTCTAGGAATTAATCCTAAACTACTCATGACTCCCACATATCGGTTATTAATATGACACTGACGAGCATGCCAAAAATTCATAGAAGACACCATGTAATGTGTTTTCTTATTCTCAACATTTAATTTAAACATTCCATCACAGGCATACCCTTTCCCCACAAATATGCCTTTTTTAGTGATTACATATTGGTCAGATTCAATAATCTGTTTGAAACCAGCTTTGTTGAGCAAATAACTCGACATTAAATTTTTTCTCATGGACGGTGTGTACAACACATCTTTTCAAACAAGCACATGTTCAGAGGTAAAATTCAGCTCAACATTCCTACACCCAAGCACCTTGGTTAAACTGGAGACACCAAGCATAACAGTCCTCTCCTCATTAAAAGGAGTGAAATCTTTGAACCAATCTTTATCATAGCAAACATGCCTATTGACACCAGAGTCTGCCCACCACCCTTCCACAAATTGAACCATAAAAATATCTGTGATCATAGCCACAAATGGTTCCTTGATAACATTAGCCTGTGGTCGAGACTGTTGTTTTAGAAATTTGCAAGTTCGGGCAATATGCCCACTTTTGCCACACACAAAACATGTCACGTTTGTCAAATCTTGTGAAGGGGGTTCTTGGTTCCATTTCTTTTGCATCGGGTAATTTTTATTTTGTGGCCTTCCAGTATTTTTTCAAATTTTCTTAACTGGCTTCAAGTGACTATTTTTATGAAATCGACCTTTAGGTAAAGTATTTCCAGAAGTTAAATTTACTTTAGCAGTGGAATGCTCTTGTGTCATAAGTGCATCTTGTCCTCGTGCTTCCTCCTCCACCCGAGTCCGTGTGATTAGAGTCTCCAAGGATGTCTCTTTTTGCTTGTGACACATCGACTTCTGGAACTCCCTCCAAGATGATGGAAGTTTGTCAACAATACCTGCTACAACAAGATTGTCTCCAATTTTGATGCCTTCAGATCTAACTTCAGCTACTAACATCTGAAAATCTTGAACTTGCTCTACCACTGATTTTCCATCTATCATCTGATAGCGGAAAAAACGGCTTGCAGCATATTTTTTTGCGCCTACCTCTTCAGTATCATATTTATTCTGCAAGGCTTTCCAAATTTTCTTGGCAGTGGTGTAAGTAGTATCATAATAATCATGAAATTGATCTGAAAGACAATTCAAAAGATAGTATCGACATTTATACTCATCTGTGTTGTATTTTTCGATTTTTTCAAGATGAGCAGGATACTCCTTATCGATCATCTCTCCAGTAGGGACTTTGTTCGGATTTTTCTCGGTCAGGATATACGCCATCTTGAGGAGACTGAGGTAGAAAAGCACCTTGTCTATAAAATTGATCTGAAAGACAATTCAAAAGATAGTATCGACATTTATACTCATCTGTGTTGTATTTTTCGATTTTTTCAAGATGAGCAGGATACTCCTTATCGATCATCTCTCCAGTAGGGACTTTGTTCGGATTTTTCTCGGTCAAAATATACGCCATCTTGAGGAGACTGAGGTAGAAAAGCACCTTGTCTTTCTATCTCTTGAAATGAGCTCCCTTGAACCGGAAGAACTTGTTGAGATTGCCAGTATTCTCGTTACGCTTCTCCAGTACTAGCTCCATGAACTTTTACTATTTGAATTTCCTTAAAATTATTGGTGATAATTACAAATAAAATACTAGATAATACAAATAATAAAAGTTACAATAAAAGGTTGAGGCGCGAAAAATGTGCTCTCTTTAAGGAGATTCAAGTCCTCTGCGGTTAGGCAAAGCCTCACACTGGTGCAGTAGAAAAAACCTTGACTTGTCCCCCCCAGGATACAACAGTCCGACTAAGTCGTATGGTTCACCAATACTGCACAATTGGTTGAACCCAAAGCTTTATCGCACACACCCTTTTTGTTTGCCTGATAATCTCACTCAAGACATAACAACACAACCAAAACTTCTTCTCTCATATATATTTAAGATATGACATATGTTCAAAATATATAGAAAAGAAAACTTAATAAGCAAGGTTCTTGGTGGATAAGATAACAAGAGACTTGACCAAGACCTTGGAATGGATAGGAATAAGAAGACTTAGATGGATAAGTCTAGCAAAGACTTGGAGAAGACTTGGATAGATAAGGCTAGCAAAGACTTGGATGGATAAGGCTAGCAAAGATTAGACAATGACTTATCTTGGAGCTCGGAAGATCATTATAATATTAAAATACCTGCTAACAGAACAGTATGCCATATTTAACTTTATTTAGTAAATATATATCTTTATTACATTTTTTCCCCAAACATTATATATAATTGCTGTATTTTAAAAATAATATTATAAATTTATCTTAAAATTTAAAAATAATTTAAATAAATATAATTTAATTATTATATTATTATTAAGTAATTTTTAATATATTTACAAAATAAATTATGCTGTCACGGTTCGATTCCAATTAGACTCATCGATTAAATAGGTGACATATCCACTTGATCCCTTTTTAAGTTCATTTAGGCCATCTCCAACGGTGCATCAAACTCTGCATCAGATTTGAAATTTGATGAAAAAGTCACTTCTTTCACTCCAATGGTTTCACCAAATTGATATCAAAATGAGAATTCATCAAAAGTTTCACCAAAATGAGAATGTACTGGGTCTTTCACAAAAACATTATTCATTACCGTTGTATTTTCACTATCGGATGACCCACCGAATGACCAATTTTCGCAAAATTTTGTACAGATTTTGCACTGGCGGGTCGACCCCGGATGACCCTCAAGCTTCAAAGTTCAACTACAGAATTGTACAAATTTTGCTCTTACCGGTCAACCGGCCGGCCATCCCCCTGGACGCCAGTGCGTTTTGATGAAAGTTACAGTACACCATTGGAGTGATTGATATCAGATTGAGCCAAACGTCTTTTTTTTACTCAAATTTGGTGAAAATTTTGTTCAACCGTTGGAGATGCTGGTCTAATTTTTAAAATATTTATTCAAAGGTCTTCTCTTTTGAAGTGAAACTCTTTCCTTTTTCTTCTATTTTTATTTTGTTTCTATAAGATCATCTCTAATCATTCACCAAATTCTTCATCTAATTTGATTTTAAATTTGAGTAAAAAGTTTGATTTGATATGAGTTACTCTAATCTTTTCCTTAAATTTTCATCAAAATCTTTTTAAAAATTACTTTCACATCCCAAATTTTACTTTTCATCAATTTTGGTGAAAAAACCCAACTCTAATATTTCATTTTTAACAATTTCATCAAATTTAAGTGAAAAAAGGTCTCTTGAGAATTTAGTGAAAAATATTATTCATTCTTCTTCTCTCATTTCTTTCTCATCCAATGACAAACCACACATCTCTCATACCATCATCAAATACATATCTAAGCAACTTTGAACTAGTAAATGAAACCCTAGAATATACCAAGTAGCAACCCATACGATTACTGAATCGGAAAGAAAGCAAGAGAATAAAATTTGCACTCCATGCCGGCTCAAGACAACTAAAAACAATCTTTCATCTACTGTAAATGATTAACCACATCATTTATGGAGTAATCTTCAAATTAGGCTTGGCCTTGACCCATATCGCCACTTTAACCTTAATAAGATTAGAAATGCACTCCCAATGAGGTTGAGAATCTTCAAAAACAACCCTGCATGTTAGAAATGGGCGCCCATGTGGCATGACCATTTAACATTTGAATTTGAACCTTAACCAAATGGGTTTTTGAATTTGAATTCAAACCTGTTTAGGATAACCACTCAGGTATAGATATTATCTCCATTAACTGATATGGATAGATAATAATAACATTATATATCTGATATATGGGTTATAGGAGATTAAGAGATACACAGACTCTCTCCTAAAGAAAAGAACGTATGTTTTGATCTTTTCCCATACTCTGACTCTCCCAAAAATAACGATCAAAGCCATTTGCACTGTGGATTGTGTGGGTGATATTCAACACTGTAATATCACCCCATTGCTGGGTTGATTGACAAGAGTAAGGAAGCACGTGATTTACCCAGAGATCCTTCAATTCAGACTCTGTATCTGAAAGGTATGACCACTACCACTGCGTCATTTTTGTTTACATTGGTATCAGAGCAATCATGGGTATTTTCGTGTTTTTCCTATTAATCATGTGTATAGTTTTTTTTTTGTATATGTATACATTATATACATGATTGTTTGTAGAAAGAAAAAAAAATCTATTTTATTAGATTAAGAGCATAAATATTTTTTTTATGTTCATTAATGCTCTTTTAAATACCATAAATGGTTTTATTTTCAAAAAGGGAGTCTGGAAGTACAAAAAAATCGAAAAAAACACTGAAGGCGGCGCGTGGTGCACGCCGCCACCAACGCCATAAGCCGCTTCGCTTCCACAGCTTCCAGCGCCACGCCAGCGCGCCGTCTGCGGCTGTCACGCTTGTGCCGCCGCCTCGCCGCACGCGCCCGCGCCAGGCGTCTTTGGGCCAGGCCGAGCAGCCGTCGAGCCGTCTTGAAGCCGAGCGCCGAGCCGCTCCGAGCCGCGTGATGAGCCGCGCGCGCTGAGCCGCGCCGTTTTTCCCCGGCGGCTTGGCTGGCTTGGCTGATGATGCCTAAGGCACTGTTTGTCCTGTTTTTTAATTCTGTATTGCGTTAAATGGTCATAATTAATTCATTACTTATTTGTTTTATGCGTGGTTTGTACTGTTAGACTCAGAATAAATTTTTCTATGTTCTGTAAAATTTTGAAAATTTTACGAAAATAAAAAATATTTTTTCTGTGTTAATAATTCATTTTTTATGCTTTAAAATGATTCTGGTATTGCATAAATAATTTTCTGGGGTTGAATTTTTTATTGTGGACTTCTGAAATGTTTTATTATTTACTGGGAATATTTTTTCTGTTTATCAGTTTCTGGATTTTTTATTTCTAATTTTATGTGTATTTATTAGTTATTTAAAATTCCAGAATATTTCAGAAAAAAATTTCAGAAAATTTCAGAATGATGTACATTTTTAATTATGACATAATCTGAATATTGTCTCAGTTTATCAGTTTCTGGATTTTTTATTTCTAATTTTATTTGTGTTTATTAGTTATTTAAAATTCCAGAAAATTTCAGAAAATTCCAGAAAATTTCAAAATGATGTACACTTTAATTATGGCATAATCTGAATATTGAATGCAACATTTTTTTTGGATTTGTAATATGTTGTAATTAGAGAAGCATGATTAGTTATTTATTTATTTATTTATTTGAATTCCATTGTTAAATAAATATAGCATGAGTTGTTTGTAAATTTACAATGAGATGCTATTGTATGGATTTTATCATGCTTTGTATATGCCATAAGTAGTGGGAGTTTGTTTGATTATTTTTTGCGCATGGAATTAAATTAAATTTTGATAATTATCACTAGAGGCGCAAGAGATGATTACGAGCATAGCAAATTTTCGATCTTGAGACATGTGTAAAATTATCATTATTTAATTTAGTTTTTTTTGCTGCAAAATATTTTGTTTTGTGTTGCTATAATTAATATCCCCTGCGCATTTGTTTACTCTGTATGTAGAAATGGCTGCTAAGACAGTGGTAGCAGACTTAACTAAGGGAGAGAAATTGGATGGCGACAATTATGATATATGGCGCCGTAAGATCCAATACCTCCTCAATGAGCAAGAAGTGTTGACCACACTTGAACAAGTGATGGTTGAGCCAGAGCAGGGCAATACAGCTCAACATCGTCGTGATCTTGAAGCCTTTCAGACTTGGCGTAACAAAGATCGGTGTGCGCGCTTTACTATGTTGAGCAGCATGCACAACGACTTGATTAGTGAGTTTGAGCATTGCCCGACTGCATTTGAGATGTGGGAAGCTCTCAAGCAAAAGTTTGGTATTACCTCTTTGGCAAAGCTACGTAGGCTGACTATGAAGTTTGACTCATATCATAAAAGGGCGCATCACTCGATGAAGCAGCATTTGAGAGTCATGTCAGCTATGATACGTGAGCTTGCGGTCTTTGGGCAATTTGACTCAAGAGCGCAGAAGTACAGTCAGGATACGCCTTCTGCCAAATTCTTGGGAGCAGATGAAGCGTAACATGATGCATAATGAGAGTGTGAAAACATTCAAGACATATCGCGTCATTTGGAGCTAGAGGCCTTGAGGCGGCTAAGTCCGATGGTTCTGCGATGGTGGTTGAGTCAAGCTCACGAGGACTTCTCGCTCAAACGTGGAAAAGCAAAAGGTGCCCCTAAGAAGCAAGCAAGCGCTTAAGCCTAATGGCGCTAGAAATTTCAAGCGTGGGCAAGAGAGGTGGTAAGAAGGCAAAGGCTAAGTTGACATGCTTTAACTCAGAATAAAGAAGGACACTTCGCCGGATTGCCCCGAGCGTAAGAAGGTACTCCTTACTTAATTTCTCGCATTCAATGCTTTGTGTCTAGTCAAGCATTAATTGCTCATTCTCCTCATTTTTGGGTTGTAGACTCGAGCAAATGCACCACATCGCGAGGGACAAGTAGGGTTTGTTGAGTATCGCCGAGTACTGGCCGGGAGCGTAAAAGTTTACATGGGGAACGAGTCCAAGTAGAGGTGCTTGGCATTGGCACATTCAAGCTGGAAATGACGAGGGCGCACCTTGTATCTTCATGATGTTCTTTATGCTCGGATATTCGTGAAACTTAGTTTCGATTATTAGCATGATGAGCCTTGGTTTTAGCTTTTGTTTTGAGAATAATGGTGTTAGCATTTATTTGGGAACTATTTTTTATGGTTTTGGTTATCTTTCAGATGGTTTTTTAGTTTTGGATGTGGATGATTCTAGTCTTAATAAAAATGCCAATGGCTCTGTTTCTAATATTGCATCTTTTTGTGATAATGATTCTATGAGATGGCATGCTAGATTAGGCCACATAGGGCAAGACATGATGACTAGATTGGCTAGAGAAGGTCTTTTAGGCCCACTCGCTAGAGTCACTTTGCCTACTTGTGAGCACTATCTTGCTGGAAAGGCAACAAGGAAACCATTTGGAAAAGCCATAAGGGCATCTATCCCATTGCAACTTATTCATTCTGATATATGTGGACCAATGAATGTGAGGGCAAGGCATGGAGCCCCTTATTTCATCACATTTATAGATGATTGCACGCGTTTTGGTCATGTCTATTTGATTTCTCACAAGTCAGAAGCATTGGATTGCTTTAGACGATATGTTAATGAGGTTGAGAATCAATTAGACAAGAGCATTAAGGCTCTAAGGACTGACCGAGGACGTGAGTATCTATCTGAGCAATTTAAAGTGCTCTGTGAGGAAAAAGGAGTTATCAGGCAATTGACAATTCCTAGGACTCCGCAACAAAATGGTGTAGCGGAGAGAAGGAATCGCACATTGCTTGACATGGTTAGATCAATGATGGCGCAAGCTAATCTTCCAATTTCTTATTGGGGAGATGCTTTGTTGACTGCTGCCTATGTCCTTAACCGTGTGCCCTCCAAATCAGTTCCTTCCCTCCCATATGAGATGTGGGTGGCAAAAAGCTGATTTGGGCAATTTATGCCTTGGGGTTCGGCAGCTTACATACACAACGCTTCTCATAAGTTTGGGAAGTTGGGCCCTAGAGGAAAGAAGTGTATCTTCATTCGCTATAGTGAGCATTCTAAGGGCTATGTGTTTGTTGGGGAGCATCCGGATGGAAGTGTGACTGAAATTGAGTCACGAGATGTGGATTTCCTAGAGGAGGATTTCCCTAGCAGAGGTGAGGTAACTAGAGAAGTAGAACTCTATGAGATGGAGGATCTACTTGAAGGCGCACCTAGTAGCCTAGTAGAGAATGAGGAAATAATTCCTCAAGCTCCTAGGGACGGTGGGAGTGATCTACCTGCCCATGGATTAGATCCAATGGATGAGGATTCTCAGGATTCTCAACTACGTAGAAGCAAACGTGGAGCTATACCCCGTCGTCGTTTTGAGATTGAAGGGGAAGCATTCATGATTGCTCCGAGTGATGAGATGGAGCCTAAGAATCTCAAAGAGGCTCTCTCATCCCCTGCTAGTAAAGAATGGAGTACTGCAATGGATGAAGAAATATAGTCTATGAAGAAAAACCATGTCTGGGACTTGGTTGATTTGCCACCAGGGCGCAGGACTATTGGGAACAAATGGGTTCTCAAAGTCAAGCGCAAAGCGGATGGTTCCATAGAAAGGTATAAGGCTCGCCTAGTGGCGAAAGGTTACACCCAACGAGAGGGTGTGGATTATGAGGAAACTTTTTCACCAGTTGTAAGGTTTGCCTCTATTCGCCTAATCCTGGCCATAGTAGCTCAGTTGGACTTAGAGCTGTATCAGATGGACGTTAAAACTGCATTTCTCAATGGAGAATTGGATGAAGAGATCTATATGGATCAGCCAGAAGGCTTTGTGGCAGTAGGTCAGGAGCGCAAAGTTTGCAAGCTTCAACGATCTATTTATGGCTTAAAGCAATCATCAAGACAGTGGAATCTGAGATTTCATCGAGCCATTGTTTCTAATGGGTTTACGATGATTGATGAAGATCACTGTGTGTACGTTAAGCGGTCCAAGGACACTTTTCTGATATTGTCATTATATGTAGATGACATATTATTGGCTGGAAATGACAAGGAGATGATTGTCGCCACTAAAATGTGGTTGTCCTCTACATTTGAGATGAAGGACATGGGTGAGGCGAGCTATGTGCTCGGTGTTAAGATCCTTAGGGATCGCTCTAGGAGACTTCTTGGTTTGTCTCAAGAGACTTACATTAAGACTATTCTAGAGCGGTTCCAGATCTTGAGTGCAAACCCATTGACACTCCTGTTGCAAAAGGCGAGAGCCTAAGCCTTGATATGGGTCCTAAGACTCAAGAAGAAAATGAAAAGATGGCCCGTGTTCCCTATGCAAATGCTGTTGGAAGTTTGATGTATGCTATGATGTGTACACGTCCTGACATTTGTTATGCAGTCGGATTGGTGAGTCGTTACCAATCCAACCCAGGACCAGCTCATTGGAAAGCAGTTAAGAGGATATTACGATATCTTAGAGGGACTGCAGATTACACACTTTGCTACCAGAGTTCAGATCTACATCTAGTTGGCTATTGTGATGCTGACTGGGGAGGAGACCTAGATGAGCGTAAGTCTACTTCAGGATATGCTTTCATGCTTAGCGATGGTGCTATTTCTTGGAGCAGTAAGAAGCAATCCTGTATCGCCTTATCGACTATGGAGGCTGAGTTTGTGGCTTGTTCATCTGCCGTTCAGGAAGCCGTGTGGTTGAGGAGATTCCTTCAGCATTTGGATGTTGTCACACACTTCAGACCCTGTGACTATCCATTGTGACAGCATGGCTGCACTCGCTTACGCTAAGGATCCTAAATACCACGGCAGAACCAAACACATTGATGTGAGGTTCAACTTTATCAGAGACATTTTGGCGCAGAAAGAAGTGATCCTGGAGCACATCCCTACGAGTCGCATGGTTGCGGACCCTTTGACTAAGCCTATTGCTAGAGATGTTTATCTTACTCATGTTAGGGCTTTAGGACTACGTAGGTGGTGATTTTTTATGTGTATTCAGTTGAACTCTTATATTTTTGGGGATATTTATGCCATTAGTATTCATATTTGTTTCTATTACACATTTATGTTTACTACCTTTTGCAATGGTTTGTGAATTAGCATACACAAAATAATTAAATTGATGTTAGCAGGCAAGATTGGCTCACTCACACGAGCAATCGCCCTTAGCGCTAGGTAGCGAGTAAGGATGAGACTAGTAGCTTATTATATTTGGAGCAAATAAAGAAGCTAAAATTATCCACTAGCTATGTCGCCTTGGTTGGAACCAAGATGAGGTCTTGATTGGAGACCGACCATGGATATGTAAAGTACCCACTTTTCCATGATGTGCCTGTTATGGAAAGCCAGATGCGAGATCTCATTTGATGCCTGAGAGGCGAGCAAATAGAGAATTCGAGTTAGACGCTAGGAAGCGACTTGTGCGCTTAAGAGCGACTAGACTAAGATCTGTATAGTGTGTGAGTTTAACATCACTCTTTGGAAGAGTAACTCCACTATAACATGCATTCGTACTGCATGTGCTTATCGACCCGTTAGCGAGGTGAAAGAATGGATCCCTGCTTCTTCACCGTGTGAGTCCTAAAAGTCATTTTTCCTTAAATGACTTCACTTTGTGCCTTTTGTGACCTTTGACTATGTCATAAGATGAGGAGTTGATGTTCGGCTACTTTGGTATGTTGCCTGCGGTCATGTATGATTCGGCTTTAAGGGACATTACTGGGAAAGCGGTCAATTTCAAATTGAATGATATGAGGGTGAAGGGAAGATCATCTAGTTCTACATCTCTGCTCTATATTCACTGTCGACAACTCACATCGCTCTTCAAAGGATGCTGATTGGGTGTGAATATAATGCGGGACCTAGGAGAGTCAAACATGCTCTTTGAGGGATTAGAGATGTTTTTTGGACTGATGTAGCTAGATTGGTCTGGGTACATGAGACACTATTTCTGTTCTTTTTGGGTTGATGTCTTTATACTGACTCATATTGAGTTTCTAGTATAGAGCTCCCACATGCAGGTGTTCTCAGCGGTCGCACGGGGCATTGGCTAGTATGAGATTGTTGTTTTTGGGGAGATTGAGATAGAGTTGTGGCAGTGTCATGCCAACTCATGTGCGAGTGGGAGATGTTAGAAATGGGCGCCCATGTGGCATGACCATTTAACATTTGAATTTGAACCTTAACCAAATGGGTTTTTGAATTTGAATTCAAACCTGTTTAGGATAACCACTCAGGTATAGATATTATCTCCATTAACTGATATGGATAGATAATAATAACATTATATATCTGATATATGGGTTATAGGAGATTAAGAGATACACAGACTCTCTCCTAAAGAAAAGAACGTATGTTTTGATCTTTACCCATACTCTGACTCTCTCCTAAAAAATAACGATCAAAGCCATTTGCACTGTGGATTGTGTGGGTGATATTCAACACTGTAATATCACCCCATTGCTGGGTTGATTGACAAGAGTAAGGAAGCACGTGATTTACCCAGAGATCCTTCAATTCAGACTCTGTATCTGAAAGGTATGACCACTACCGCTGCGTCATTTTTGTTTACACTGCATAATATAGTAACAAAGCAAAACACACCAAATCCATGGAGGCCACTGCAGATCAAAGCTTTGTTTGTCAATTTCATTTTTTATTCAAACAATGAAACATAATGAAAAAGCACTTTTACTTCTTTAGGTGGAAGTTTCCAAATCCAAATGACCTCATTGCATTTATAATTCGGGGACTTGAAAGACAAAAGGAAGGGAAGTTGGAGTAAAAAAAAAAAAAACTAGAATTCAATTGTTTGTAAGTATTTTGCACTCTGTTGAAACAAATGATTTCGTTCGAAATTGTATTTTGATATGAAATGTAGAGGGTTTAAATATTACAAATGAAATTATAGAGGAATTTCGTGTTTTTTGAATAAACTACAGGGGTTAAAGGGTAATTTATCCCCCCCTCCCAAAAAAAAAAAAAAAAAACTACATATAAAGTCATTGGTACACATGGGAAAACTATTTACATATCGAGTGATTATTCAGTATTCACGAAATATAGACACATGATGCTCTATAAAGTTTTGATTGGTAGAGAGAGGTAAGGGTTTACGATTTATATTAGAGATGAAAGAACAATATAAGGACTAAATAATTGATGATTGATTTAGAGTATAGTCACGTAGTGTTCCAGAATTATTAAATAATTTTCCTTTTGTATCTTGGAACAAATATATGTGATGCTTTAATTTATTTTTTATATTAATTCTTAAAAGAAATAATAGAATAAATATCACAACATGAGGGGGCAGTCTAAGGGGCTCTAGTGGAATGGAGAATGAGAAAAAATTATTATAAAAGAATAGAGATAAAAAGTTAGAAGTTGTTTAGGATGATTTAAATAAGTATATTTTTTGTATTTTTACGAAAAAATATGTAAAAAAATAGAGAAGTGATGTGATGAAAAAAAGATAAAAAATAAAAAGATAAATTATTTAAGAAATGCCAAACTACTCCTTAATATCCACCTCATTAATTTACATTGCCATCCCTGGTTTCTCGAGGGGAACAAAGACAAGGCGTGCGTGTGGGGATGACAAGGATGGAAGTTTGATGATGTTACTAGGGACCCTACAAACAGAGGCTTGGTTTGGAAAGTGGGTTGGCTTTTTAATTTTTTGATTTTTTTATTATTTTGACCTAAGCTAAAAAGTTTGGTTTAGGAAGGGCTTTTTAACTTTTTGACTTTTTTTGTGAGAGAAGAGTGTAATGATTATGAGTTGGATGTGATGTTTTGTTTGTTATGGCTAAGATAGCTTATTTTGTTTTTTGTGACTAAAATAGTCAAAAAAAACCTCAAATCTCGCTTCCCAAACGGTGGCGAGTTAAAAATGGTGGGTTGTGATTGGGCCCAACTGCATCTGCTACTATTTTTTTTCACTTGAGATAAATTTTATTTTGCATCCTTATCATTAAAATAAAAAAATAAAAAAAATAACCCCACACCCTTCTAATTGTGATAGTTACTTTCAAACGTTTAGTAAAATTGCAATGTAAGTTTTAAATGTTCATTTAAAAATCTCACAAAAATAGTCACAAGATAAATGCATAAACTCATTTGGGAAGTGATTTTTTAAAGATTTTTCGACTAAAACATGATTTGAAAAAAAATTAATATATATTTGAATTTTTTTTATTTTTACAAAATAAATAAATAAATAAATAAATAAAACATGTTAAAAGTAAAGTAAATGAAAAGAAAATTTTGACTTTTTGTATGAATTAAATTATTTTTAACTTTTTTAATTAATTTTTAACTAAATGTTGTAGTCAGTTTTTGTCAAATTCTAACAACTAGATCACACTACTTGTTTAAGAGTTAATTGTTACAATTACAAAGGCTAGGCACAGAGTGGGACTTGGAGAAGGAAATGGAAGTTGTGATGACACCCTAAACCTTAAGATTTTTTATTTATTTATTTTACATATAATTTTGAACATTAGCAACCTATAAATTTAATAGTTTCTAATGTAAAACATTACAAATAATTTTTTTGGTCCATATCAATTTCGTACCATATTTTACCTTTGTTATCAAATTAAAAAAAATGTCTATATGAACATATATATATATATATTAGAATAAAAATTTGTGCTATGCTTAAACAAGTTAAATATTAAGAACATTAGGCTAAACTACTAATAGGTCCAATAGTTGGACTTAATTCTCATTAAATCGTATTGAAAATTAGTCATAATAAAATCGTTGCTAAAAATTATTTTTTGTGACAATTTTTTTGCATATATCACTAAAAATTGATAATTAGTGACTTTTTTTTATTATGATTTTCATAAATTCTCGTTAAAACTTACAATTTAGTGACTTTTTTTGTGACTAATTTGTCAAATTGTCGATGAAAGTTGAAAATTAATGACTTTTTTGTGATGATTTTTTTAAACTGTCACTAAACTTATAATTAATGATTTTTTTGTGACAAATTTTTGAAATTGTCGTTGAAAATTAACAATTAGTAACTTTTTTTTTAATAGTGTTTGATAAAAACTGTCATTAATTATCACATAACTTATTGGATAATAAGTTTACCTATTAAGATCTATACGTAAATCTCTAATATATACATAAATCCCTAATATATATTAATATATAATGAAACCCATGCGTTCATAAACAAGGATCACAAATATAGCAGTTCCGGTTCAGACCCGATCTATTTAATACTCTTAAATCAGAAATTCGATACTATAATTCTTGTTTATATCTCTTGTCGTCTCGTTCGTAGTCAAGTTGTGTTGTTGGTCGCGTTTGAAACAGGTTGTGAGTTAGTTTTTCAAAAGAGTTGCTGTTTTGTTTTTTGCTCGTTCGCTCGAGCGGTGTTTTGGTTGCTTGAGCAGTCTTTGAGATCTTCCAATATTTTGTAGGTCCGCAAAACTTCTAATAGTAGGGTGATCTTCGCTTGAGCGGTATTTCTTGCGCTCGAGTGGTCTCTATTGTCTGCAAAACTTATGGGAAGTGGTTGTTGTGCGTTCGAGCAGTGTTTTCGTTGCTCGAGCGGTATCACTTATTGTCTCTAACGCTCAAGCGATGTTTTGGTCACTTGAGCGGTCTGCGGGTATATCAGTTCAAAAAAAGAGATTTTTGAATCACTTTTTCACTCTCTAAAACCTTCCAAACCCTAATTTCTTCATTTTCTCTCTCTAGTAGCTTAAAACCCCTCCTAAATACTCCATCATCTATTGATTTCTCCATCATTGCTCTTTGGAAAAAAGGTAGAGTTCGTCGAAAGCTTCAATCTAATTGGAGAGGGTCTCATTTTTGATTCTGCCAAAGTTTTACTCTTGCTCTCTTCCTCTTCTACTCTTAAAGTAGGAATTTCTTCAACCTCTCATATGATGTTTAGCTTAGTTATTTGCTCCTTCAAAATTGTTTAGTAACTTGAGAGTTTTAGGTTAAACCAAGGGTTTGATTGTGAAATATAAAAGAGGGGCTTTTCAAATATATGCTTGAGAAGGTTGTGAAAGTGTGTATATTGATGGGTTGTGTTGAAATATGGAAGGATTTTTCTTTAAATGTGATTTTGGATATAAAGGAAATTTTACTTGAAAATTTTGACGTTTGTTTTATAAAAGGAAAAAGGGTATCGGTTAATGATAACAATGGAGCTGAATATTTATTATCACTCCAATTTTGAAAATGTTGAGATTTTATTTATTGTTGGACAATTTATCTTTTGATTAGAAATATATGTTTTGAGCTGTCGATGGAAGATAGCTTTGATTGTTGTAGAAATTACATAAGGACTAGGTTAAATTAAAACTAATTTCTGATACATCTTACATCAAGCATTACTTCATAGTTGAACATCGAAAATGTATTATTTTTGAGAAAAAAATGGTGTATACTGATTAAGGCCGAATTGTTCAACACTGAGACAGTTAATTAAAATCTCTTAACTTTACTTGTTTGTCAAACTATATATTTTATGCTTCTTGAATGTCAATCAAGTTGTACATAATGGGAGTATAAAATGAGCAAAAATGCAGAATTTTGGTGAGAAAAGTGCTTGTTGCAAGTACGGAGGCCCATTCTCGCATGTGTAGCTTTTACTTCGCAGCCAAACAAGGCCTAATCTTCCCGCATGTGCGGAGGGTTTTCCCGCATGTGCGGCCATACTTCGAAATTTGTGCCGATGTTTTGAACCTGTTTGAAGGACAACAGAGGGATAAAAAGACGGAAAATAGGTTGGATTAGGGTTCTGAAAAATTCCAAGAGAGAAAAGAGGCTAGGGTTTGGAAAAAGGTAATTCTCAAGTTTCAAAGGCAATTTTCATAGAGGGTTCTTCTTCCTCTACCTCTTCTTAGTCCTCCATAAATGGCTAGGCTCCCACTTTCTAGGGTTTTGATGAAACCCTATCTATGTAATTAGTTTTTTTTTTTTTTTTTTGGTTTTTGATTGTTTAAATGTTTGAACAATTGTATGGTGTTGTAGAAGTTTCAAATATATATTTTCCACTATTTCTTTGAGTATTCGGCTTTCTGTGATTGTTGAATGCTTTCCATACAATGGTTTTCTTTTTTTTCATATTCACGGTATGAGACAAGCCATACTACGAGGGGCCAGTCGTTTAGAGCGAACGACTCGTACTACTTAAGATGGTTTGTGCCTATACATTGAACGTGATAACTCTCTTGATAAATGCTTTGAACTTGTAGTTGCGAAATATTATTTAGAGCGAACCGTAGCATAATCGATTTCAAATTGAAACCTTATTTATGTAGCTAGTGGTGAACTCATTGCCCTAGGTTTTTTCCCAAATCAGTAAATTCATCTTTATTTATAATTGCATTTATTCGCTTAATTTAATTTAATTATTATTAGGTTATGAACAATTAATCTTTTTATCAAAATTGATTTAAGAATTTAACAATTAAATTAGTTTAATTCCCCGTTTGTTCCTGTGGATCGATACCTGGATTTGCCATCATTCTAAAAGAATTTGGTATAATTTAGTGTTTATTTTTGGTGTGTGAAATGACTCATCATATACCTTGGTGAATCTAGTTAGAAGTTGTGGTTATGATTTATATTATTAACTTGTGTGTCCTTGGTAAAAATCTAGAAACCCGCGCAATTAGGTGTCGATCCTTTTGGTTGGTACCAGTAAAATAGCTTTGATAGTGCTTATACAGCCTACTGGCGGATACGTACCCAGAGATTTCCAGTGTTTTGTATCCACTGCCCTATTTTTTGATATAAAAGTGTATTTTCATGAATCAAAATATATTGATAAAGGCATTGCATTGTTTTGAGATGAAAAAGTATATGTTTGATAAATAGCATGCATGTACATTCACCTTATAACTTTACTAAGCTCCATACATTGTGTTAAAAAGTATTTCTACTGGGTTTTGGCTCACCCTTTGTGGAAAACAACTTTAGATGTTGATGATATGCCTTTACAAAGAACTTAGTTTGGGAGGATCGTGGAGCTAAATGCTATGTTTTTTCTTTTTCTTTTTTTTTTCTTGTTGTAATTATTTTATACAAGCTTTATACACTACTAGAGATATCACTTTTTGCGTCTATGTTTTTGCGACTAATTATTGAACGGTAGTAAAAAATTATTCTCAGACATCAAAATCTTATTTTACTATCTCATTTTCCTGACCCAATCATTTTTGGACATCATAATCTTTTTTTACCATCAAAATCTTATTAAACTTGACTCTCTCTCTCTCTCTCTCAATCCGCCCCCTTTTTCCCAAATCTGAGCTCTCTTTCTCTCCCTCTCCCTCTCAAAATCTGTCTCTCTCGCTCGAATCTGTCTCTCCCTCTCAAAATCTGCCTCTCTCGCTTGAATCTGTCGATCGATTCAACTTTCTCAAGTCCACAACTGTTGAAGATTTCATAATCGGTAAGCCTAAACACATCTTCATCGATTCAACTTTCTCTGTAATGATCCGAGAAATCAAGTTGTGTGTAATGATCGATTCAACTTGCTTATCCACTAATCTCACTGCAATCTTCTCGATCGATCAGGTTGTGTGTACAGAAAGTGAAGGAATCGGAGATAACCGAGCAGGACTCGCTTCTACTGGTACAGTTCAGCTTTTGATTTTCATTTACAGATGATCATAGCAACCTATATATAAATTTCACTATCTACTTATCTTCATTTTTGTGGATCGAATTCTGGAATTATTATTTGAACTTACGGTTTTCTCATATTCAGAATTAGATCATTGAAATTATCTTCAACATGCTCTTGTTATGTATTAAAACAAGCTACTGATTATAATGCTCTGTCATGGATAGGGAAAAAATGTGCATTATATATTGTATGAGTGATGTTTTCCTCTACTTGATAAGCCTCAACATTTCTATTGGAAAACACATATAAGAAAATATAAATATGAGGCACATAGACATATTGAGGGAATATTTTGATGTCCTGTAACAATTAGCATAGTTTATTTTCCTAAACCTACAATTGCTCAGTTCAGCTCCTTTGATGGAATAAATTAAACATTACATGAATACCAACCTAAATATAAAAATATCTAGAAAGAATATTCTTTCCATTGGAGAAAAACCTCAAACTTGGGTCATAAACAGGGTAATATAAGTTGGCTTGGCAATTTTTAATGAAGAGACTGAAGAAGACTACCTCCCTCAGACCACACTTCTATTATGAATTTCTAACTTCAACTAAATGAGTTCTTATTACTAAAACAATATGCTCTGTTTTTTAAAACAAAAATGATATTCATCAAATGGGGCAGCTAGGTGGGTATGTTAACAAATTGGTTCACTACAGACAATAGCGGCTTAATGGTTTTTGGAGGTCTTAGACTAAATATAAAACTGAGATGTTATCAAATTAAGTCTTTTGAAAAGTTGAGGCCTTTGATAATTGTAAGTTTCTAAAAATTTTCTTGTGGGCCGTAGGCGGATAGTCTTAGTGACCTAATAATCGAGCCACCTCTGGCTATAGAAATGAGACTTCACAAGTTTAGAGACTAGAGAATGAAACAAAAATGGGCAGACTCATCTGATGCATCTATGTTGAGAAGATAATTATCTCACTCACAAACATATCTAGGAACAATGTTGCAAACTCTGAATTGAACGTAACTCAACCCCACGTTGTCGACTAAGTGAATCCTTTTCCCAATTTTAGATTAGTTATACAATCTAATTGGAATAAATTAGTAGCAATTCATATTCACAAGTATGATTAAGGTTGAAGCCCATAAAGTTGGTTACCTGAATTGTTATGTGTAAGGACGCTTGGAATTGATAGACTTAGGAGGCATATAGTTGAAAAGGGTTAGCCATGGTTGCTCCGGTAACACTAATCACCTCTTCTTAGCTGCAACAACAAAGACTTGCACTACACTTGTGAGGGGACTACCCTCGGGCTTCACTTTCACATATATGTTTGTCCCAAGGAAGAAGAATGCACACGATATCAACATAATCATTGTGGGAATTAGTAATCCTATAGCCCAACTTACATTAGATCAAGACGAGACAATCACGTCAACGATACCATGACAGCAAAAGTCAAGGTAAAGAAGTACCAATTGAAGAAGCTGTTGATTCCCCTTTTCCCGGATTTAGTGTTTGGATTGAATTGGTCGGCTCCAAAGGCCAAGTTGCATGGCCTTATGCCACCAGCTCCTACCACTACTAGTGCAAACCCGAGTAGTAAAAATGCCATTTGCTATCTTTGTTGGGCGACGCATACTTTCATCATGTGACACACAATGGGAGGATGAAGCTTCTTTATTGCAATCATAATGCTATTACAAGCAATCCCTTTATGCGTAAAATAGGCAAAAACCAATGAATTAGATAGATTCCATTATTATGGTTAGATAATTTAAGTGATGAGTTTGAGTCATTTAGTTAGTACCAGAAAGGATGCGATAGAAGCGAATCCCAGTGTTTTGTAGCGACCAAAGTAGGTGTCGGAGAGGTAAGCTCCTAGTAAGGTGCCAAAGTTGGTGGTACCCTTTCTAGTTGTGTGCTTTTTGATTTCATTATAATGCCATTTTAAATTTGTTCTCTTATGGTCGGTTTGTTCAGGTTCCAGCCATATGTTTAATTTTAAGTAAATCCTTAAACCGACCCCAAAGTTTTCAAAGGGAAACTGCAGCTGCAGCAGTGTCTGAGTTTGTCCGCTACAGGTAATCTAGAGTGATCTGCCTTCATGGATGCTCCTTTTCTGTTTTGTTACATGTGTCCTTTTTCTATTTTCTTTTTAGTTTTGTTTTTGTCTTTAGGTTTTGCATTGTTTCTTTGAAGCTTGTGTTCTATTTTCTAATTGCTGATGCCCAAAATTATCAATTGTGTTTTTTTATCCGAAGTCAATATATATCTTGAATTGGTTTAGATAATGTTATCCTTTTCCAATTCTCATTTAATCTGAATTCCATGGTGCAGTGATGGTTTTGTCTTGCAAATACCATCCATCCATATTCTCCGGTACACTCCTGAAGTTCTTGGAGTGATATTAGCTTTGCTTGATGATTCAGATGAATCAGTTCAATTAACTGCTGTGTCATGCTTGCTAATGGTAATTATCCCAACATTTCTAATTTCTTATGCAGCACTGTTTGAGCCAAGCTCATGTTTTTTCATGCACTTAATATGTCCAATTGCACAGGTTCTTGAGTCATCACCCAATGATGTTGTTGAACCCATTTTACTTAACCTTTCAGTCCGGCTTCGGAATCTTCAAGTATGCTCTCTTACTTCTTTATTTTATAGTGTTATTTTGTATTTCCATTGCTAGACACAAATGAAATACATCATAAGTTTGAACAAAACAACTTGAGATGTAATAATAAAAGAAAAACAATGTAGATTTATATCTATTAATCCCTCCAACTTTAAATTCTTAGAGTTAGTTTTATGTTGCATTATTTATTTATTATCTTTGAATGAAATATTTATAAATTTGGCATATAATAAATATAAACTATAAAATTTGTATCCACCCCACTTGTCGTGTTCTGTATTATTTAAAAATTGTCATGTCGGCATTGTCCGTGGTTCTTAGACATTGGTTCCACGGCATAATTAATGAATCAAGTGCAAATGGACAACTTCACGCCGTCCTTTTTTCTTCCTGTATCTATTTGTCATCTCTATCGTCTTACTTGGTAATACAATACAATCCATTACACCATTATCCCTACATTACGAAGTTCAAATTCAGAACCTTCACTGTGTTCCATCAAAAAAATAAATAAATTTGTGTTCGTGCCTTAATTGGGAGTGATGGCTGACTCAAATATAGCGCATGGAGGGCCCCAATACATGTGAATGTCATTCATTATTAGCATCTTTTAGCTTTGGAGATGCATCTAGCTTAATTCCTAGGAATTGGGTCTTTGCTGCCAAAAAGTTTGCGATGAAGTTTGGAATGTACGTTATCCACTTTGCATGATTTTATTCCTGTCTGGTTTCTAAAATTATCTAAGAGTCTGAAAATATAATATAGGCTACATCTGGCAAAGCAATTAATTTATGTATTGAATGGAAACAGATATGCATGAACACGAAGATACGAGCCAACGCCTATGCAGCATTTGGAGCTCTAAGCAACTATGGAGCAGTTGGGCCACAACGTGAGGCTTTTCTTGAGCAGGTCTATTATTTGATTTGGACCACATGATTTGAGACTATTCAATGCATTATTAGTGAAAAGAAATTGATTAATGATTTTGAAATTTGAAATTGTTGATTTATGTGTATTTTGTTAGATAATGTCTCAATGGGACCACATAATTAAATGTGGTGTTATCATTTATAAGAAGCCTACAATTTAAGTGATTCAATTTAGTTAATAGGCTTAAGGGTATATGTGTTATGGACCTAATGTGTAGATACTAGTTGAATAATTTCTATTTCTATGAGGGGCAGAAATAGAAATTAAAACATATTGGTTAAAGTTGGTTTTCATTCCTTTTGAACTTCCACAACCTTTCAGTTTTGAAAATCAATAAATAGAAATTAAAACCAATAATGGTTAAAGTTGGTTTTCATTTCTTTTGAACTTCCACAACCTTTCAGTTTTGAAAACCAATTACAACCTTTAAAAGGTTATGGTCCCTATTCCTTCCCAAGTGAAAAAAAGAACACTGCCATTTTTTCTAAATCCTCTCAAGGAGAAACATAAGGCACCAAAGGGGAAAGGATTAGAAGGCAATAACATAATCAATAACAAAAAGTTTATTGATAATCACGCTTCCGTTTAACCGTTCATCAATGGATTCATGCATGTCATTTTGTCTTGATTTCTTGATAATACACATGGTAAATGATCCAAAGTGTAAGGTTTATGTTCTGAAATTTATGTTAACAATTGGTATCAGAGCCAGCATATCATGTGTCTTATCAGAATTGATATGCTTTATTCATTCTATTTAGTTTCCTGGAATCAGATTCTGAATTTTCTTATGGATGTAAATTCTGTTTTTTCCTGTTTTGTTCTGTGAAAATGGCAATCTGTTTTCTGGAATTGTAAAATGATTCGGTGGGCAGTTTTTTTTCCCCTCTCAAATGGATGAACATCATGTATTTATATATATAGATATATCTTGCGATTTGATCGGTTTAATTTTGAACATCATAAAAAAAAAAACTATTTGTTTTTGGACCCGTCAATTCTATTTATATATGTATGTATATAATTGGGATTGCTGCAGATTATATAATATATACGGGGTCACAAATTTAGAAATCTTTAAATTTAATGTAATTTCATACAACGTCTACAGAAATTTAATTTTCTAACATTCTCAATATAAGTCAATTCAAACAAGATGTCACAAAAGTGATCTCTCTTGTCTAGATTGTTTTATATGGAATGTTTTGATGTTCATGTCTGTGTATCTCATGCGGGTATTTATCGGTCCAAAGACATGATTAAGACTTGGCAGAATTACACACACATTTTGTGGTGATAAACATGTGCCAATTGTCAAGAAAACCTAATGTGAATAATAAATCCATCAAAAGATAGATTTGTTATTTGACATAACTTATTGTCAATGTTTGATCATTACAACAAGAATACCACTTACAGTTAATATCACTACCCAAAGGCTTGGTATTAATGTTGTGCTGGGTATCTTGAGATGTTGTCATTAAATTAATTTATTTAGAGATTATCTGTTTGGTAACTTAATGTGAGCATAACTTTCGTTAAGCCATGGAAAGTTCCAACTCTCATAAGTGGATAGAAGCCATGAATGAAGAATATATGCTCATGTATAGGAGATCGGATAAGTTAGAGGTCATTGGATATTCCGACTCCGATTTTGCTGGATGCCAAGACAGTAGGAAATCCACATCAGGCTATATTTATCTCATTAGTCATGAGCAATTTCTTGGAGGTTTGCAAAGCAGACGCTCATAGCTTCATCCACCATGGCCGCAGAATTTGTAACATGTTATGAGGCATCAAACCAAGGGATATGGCTGCGGAATTTTGTCACTGGGTTACGTATTTTGGAAGGCACTGAAAGACCACTTAAGTTATATTGTGACAATAAGTCTGCAGTTTTATATTCCAATAACAACAAGAGCTCGACAAAATCAAAGCATATTGATATCAAGTTCCTAGTTGTAAAAGAAAGAGTGCAGAGTAGACAGATTTCCATAGAGCACATTGGGACAAACTCCATGATAGCGGATCTACTTACGAAGGGACTACTACCCAAGGTCTTTCATGAGCACACTGCTCAGATGGGTGTTGTTCTATTTGAGAACATTCTGGTTTAGTGGAAGTTTGTATTTATATTACTGCTTTATGTCAGCCTTGAGTTTTATCTATGTAATTAGATTAATTTCTGTAAATGAAATATTCGATTTATTATGCTCACATTCGTATTGTGAAGTATTGATCTCAATAAAGTTAAGAAGGACCAGTTGGAAATAGGCATGTATGGATCACATCACATGTAATTTCCATGCTACGCATCCATGATTGGTCTATGTCATTTAGCTGTATTAGAATACGTGAGCATTGGCGGGGTGAGTTACGATGGATGTAAGACCGCTTTGATCTTATATTAATATAGTTAATGGACAAGATTGTTTGGATACCCTCAAGTTATGATAACAAATTTCGAGCTCACTAAAGTTAAGCACATTTTTCAGATACATATGTGGTCCAAAGGGGAGATTGTTAGATAATGTCTCAATGGGACCACATAATTAAATGTGGTGTTATCATTTATAAGAAGCCTTCAATTTAAGTGATTCAATTTAGTTAATAGGCTTAAGGGTATATGTGTTATGGACCTAATGTGTAGATACTAGTTGAATAATTTCTATTTCTATGAGGGGCAGAAATATAAATTAAAACATATTGGTTAAAGTTGGTTTTCATTCCTTTTGAACTTCCACAACCTTTCAGTTTTGAAAACCAATAAATAGAAATTAAAATCAATAATGGTTAAAGTTGGTTTTCATTCCTTTTGAACTTCCATAACCTTTCAGTTTTGAAAACCAATTACAACCTTTAAAAGGTTATGGTCCCTATTCCTTCCCAAGTGAAAAAAAGAATACTGCCATTTTTTCTAAATCCTCTCAAGGAGAAACATAAGGCACCAAAGGGGAAAGGATTAGAAGGCAATAACATAATCAATAACAAAAGGTTTATTGATAATCACGTTTCCGTTTAACCGTTCATCAATGGATTCAGGTATGTCATTTTGTCTTGATTTCTTGATAATACACATGGTAAATGATCCGAAGTGTAAGGTTTATGTTCTGAAATTTATGTTAACATATTTCTCATGTATAGAAAACCATGGGTAATCTCATTTTCTAACTAACTTGGTTTCTAACTCATGAGTTCGGTTGTGGTGATTCATGACCATCATTTACTATACTAACACTTATTCCACATTTGGACTTAATAGATTTTACAGCTTAGCTATTATCAAATTTAACATTAAATTTTTTCGATCCATCTAAGTAGCAAAATTCAAATTCCCTTATTGATCAATTACTAGAAGCAAGTAAAATTCAAGAATGATTGTCTTGATGATGGTCATACCAGTAGTTATTTAATTTTTTTTCCCCTTTTGTTTATTTATTTTTATTTTTTGACAACTCCACTAGTACCTGTCACATGCTAGTAAAATTCTATAGACAAATTTTAGATTAGCCCGATATTTATACATTCTAAGCTATATACATACCTTGACAAATGCACATTAGCTTATGTAATTTTAGTTATAGTATGCATTTGAGATTCTACTCTTATGTGCTATATTGACGAAGTTCCTTAGCTTTCGGGTTGACAACTTGGAATTTCTGAGGAAATGAGGATCAACCCAATAAAGGTTGGTTTTTTAATTTGGCAATAGATTACACTAGTAGTTCTATTATACATATTATAGTTCCCGCAATCCCTCTTGTTTTACTTGTTTTTGTTCTGATAACCAGAATTTTGGTTATATTTTCTAGTCTTTCTTATGTTCATGTGACATAGAATAATTATGTGTGTGCTTGCTTACACATGCACATGCGCTCCAAAAATTAACCCCATGAATCTGGAAGGACTTCTGCTCTCATTTTGGTTGGCATAAATTATAGGTTGCCAAAGCATTAGTGGAAGTGTTTGCTGAAATGATTTTGATGAATATGGGTACAAGGTGTTATGCCAGTTCATTGATAGAGTGGAGAAACACCCGAACAAGAAAATTGATGAGAAGATTGGCCAGTTCTGGATTGTATTTTTTTCATAAAAGAATTTTTTTCAAGTTTTTAGTTGTAATAACTTTTACATGTAGCTCAAATTTTGAGACTCAAATAGAATGTTCAATAAAACTATAACGCTATACTGTCTGAATTCTTGTCATTATTATTCCTAGAGTGCTTAACGCCACATTTTTATTTATTTATTTTTATTTTTATTTTTATTTTTATTTTTTTGCGACGGTAACAAGATGGTTGCCAAAGATCATGTTAGTGTTTTTCTTTGTTTTTTGCGACGGCAAAATAGCGGTCGCCATAAGTAGTTTAGGTGGTCGTGAATAATTTGCGACCATTGCTTTGCCGTCGCAAAAAGTATTTGCCACCCCCATATTCGCGACCCCCATTTGCCGTCGCATAAGCCGTCGCAAAAAGTCTTTTGCGACTGTTTTTTATTATTTGCGACGGTTTATAGCGGTCGCAAAAAGTGTTTTTTTTAGTAGTGATATTTTAATTGTATTGAGTTGAACTCATTGTTGATGTACCCAAGTATTGTCTTGGAAAGATGTATCCATTAGGGCATTAACTTATCTGTATAACCTTTTATTGTCTTGGAAAGATGTATCTATTAGGGTATTAACATGCCATAAATTCAGGATTTAGAGTTGATGAATGTATACTCGCATATATCATCTTTAGTACGATAAAAGAATATAAATGAAAGGTCATTGTTTTGCATATTAGGTTTTCTTTTGATTATCATGAGATAGGTTGTTATTATTATTTTGAGGCATTGTAACAAATTCCAACTTGATATGTGAATCAATTTATATAGAAGTAAAGTGAATAAAATATAAATTAGACCTTTTCATGAGTTCTTTCTCCTTTATTTTTCCTTGAACAATTTTGGATAAACTAGAATGATGCATGCATTTTGATAGGAAATAATAAGGTAAACCTGATTTAGCTTTTCTCACTCATGAATTGTAAAGGCCATCGTAACGACATCTCTTTTATAGTATATAAATGATTTGTTTTGTTTTTATTGTTATTAATGATTTTATATATAAAAAATTGTAAATAGTGTTTAATTTTAACAAATTAATTAACTTAGCTGTCCTAAAAAAGGAAAAAAAAAAATGAAATTTACGTGTAATTCGGACAACTCAAGCAATTCGAGTTTAATTCGAGTCAGACTTAGACAAATAATATCGGGTTACAATTCAGGTTTAGCGTTGCACCCGCTAATAAAAGTATGATTATTATAGTATTATTATTTAAAATATAGTCATAAAATTACGAGAATTACACACACATAAAAAAAAAAAAAAAAAAAAATGCCACCACTTTATCTCACATGCCATGAGATCTTTTGTGTCAAATTTGTCCGTTCACCTGTCTCAAAATATTCACATATACAAAATTACATTTTGAGATTATCATATCTCAAAATTTTTATGATTTAATAATTATAAATATTTAGAAAAAAAAAAAAAAAGATTTGAGGGCAAGACTTGCCAAAACTGACCCAAGATTCTAACATAGAGGGGATAAACTTATATTCTAACAAAAATTTTAAAAAAATGAAGTATAAATTACAGCTTCAATTTTTACAGACATAAAAGGAAAAAAAGAGCTTAATAAGTATATATAAACATGTTCTCTGATAATTATATTGACTAATAAAAGATCAATTATAAGACAATTTATTGAAACTAGTTGTGAGAAATCAACTTTTATTATTATATTTTGTCAAAATTATTGAATTTTATATTTTGAATCCTATCTTTCATATATGAAAAGGTATAAATCATGCAATCATTTAATTTTTTTGCAAATTTAAAGGGGATGAATATATATAATTTAAAATAATTAATAATTAATATTAATACATTAAAAAAAAATTAAAATCATAGGAGGGGCGATCGCCCTCTTACCTTCCTTTAGGTCCATTCTCAATAACTTGAGAATATATATATATATATATATTTGACATCTGACTAGATAACACCAACTTTAATGTCATGAATTTGAATCAAATGGGTTTAAGACTTGGAAGACGGTGGCAACAAATAAACAAGTCAACCAAACACACCCATACCCTCCTCTCCCACAAACGCATATTAATAATCAAATGAATGAATATTAAAGGGAAAGTCATTAAGGATATTAATCTCACCGCATTTTTTATTAATAACATTGTAACGAGCCCATTTATTTAATATATGACTTATTTTAAAAAATAGATTAAAAGTTAATTTTTAAATTTTTTTTGAAAAAATTTATAAAAAGATAGAGAGATGTGATTTAAAAAAATTAAAAAATCAGAAATATACTTTTTGATCTCTTTGCCAAAAGTGGCCTATTTATCTTTTAATGTTTTATTATTATTTTATTTAAAAAAATTCACCACTTACAAGAATATAGTAATATACCCAAGATTCAAACTTGGAGGGGCGGCATATACACTAACAAATTTGTTATTTTATTTTTTTAATTATTACAACATCAATTTTTATGAACACAAAAAAGAAAAAAAAAAAAAAACATCAAAATATACATAAGAATATTTTCTTGTATCTACAAATACATATTTTCTTGTAGTAATGGCATATAATGGTTATTTTATTACTCTATACACAGTTTAATTATGGAATTTAAGTAATTGTTGTCATGTTGGATCTAATCATCTAAATAACGCTTAAATACTGTGAAATTTAATATTTCTCTTTCTTCTAAAATTTATATATTGTTTATATATATTATGTATATCGTAGAGCATGCAAAAAGGTAGAAGAAAATAATATTTATATTTTATGATTTAGAGGAACGAAGTTATATAGTTTGGAAAAATTTATATGTTAATTATATATATATATATATATATTATGTATATCGTAGAGCATGCAAAAAGGTAGAAGAAAATAATATTTATATTTCATGATTTAGAGGAACGAAGTTATATAGTTTGGAAAAATTAGTTAATTCATAAAATAATAATTGTTAATAGGGTAAATTACGTTGATACCCTTTGAGGTTTGATCCAATTACATCTCACCCTTGACGTTTTAGAAATTACATTCCTATCCCTGTAGTTAATTGTCTCATTTCACAAACTTCCCAACTTATATAAAAAGCAACAACTCTTAGTAAAAAAACAGAAGAAATTACATTTTAAAAAATAAAACAAAGGAAGTAAAGTAAAACAAGAAAAGAGAAAGTGCATGAGTTCAATATCTTCATTCTGTCTAAATAATTACAATGACATGAGATTAGTGTAATTTCTTAAACGTCAAAGGGTAATATGTATTAAATTCAAATCTCAGGGGTGTAAATATAATTTACCCTTGCTAATAACTACTCAATTTTTGATTTTAAATTTCAAATTTTATTAATTTTTTTTCTTCCTCCTTCTATACTTAACTCTTTGATTTTCTTAGACTGTCGATCAAGTGTGCACACCATCCATTTCTTGATAAGATATATGTTATATTTTGGTGACACAAGCAAAATATTATTGGTTTTGGTTTTCAGAATTTACTTTTTAGAAAATTTTATATTTTTATTTTTTGTATTTTTTTTTGTTTTCATTAATTTTTTTTTAATATTTTAAGTAATTTTTTTTTAAAATTTTTTTTAGACATACTCAACATAAATATACTTAAAAAGTATATTTTTTGTGAAAAAAATCTTTAAAAAATTTATTAAATATTAAAAATACAAAAATTTAATATATTTTTCATATTTTTGTGTATTTATTAATTTTTAAAAGTTTTTTTTTTTTCACAAATATCTTACTTTTTATATACATCTAAGTAAGGTGCATCTAAAAAAGTAAAAAAAAAAAAAAAATTGCTTAAATTTTAAAAATATTCACTAAAAATAAAAAATAAAAATACAAAAAATAAAAAATTCAATTTCTAGAAAATTAATTTTAAAAAATTGAAACCAAACACATTGAATGACTTCCCATGATTTTTTTTTTAAAAAATACAATAAAATTTTGCAAGTTTAGCATAATTACATTGGCTCCTTTCTGGTTTTAATTAAGACAATATTTGCCCCCCATTTTTATTAAAAATTCATTAGTTAAAAAAAGAATATTATAATTTATTTTATATTAAAATATATATTTTACCTTATGTTTCTTTGTATCTTCATTCTATGTATATTAAGGGGTACTTACCAATTAGTCCTGTTAACTAGACTTATTTACCTACAGGTCCTAACTAATAAGTTTAACACTATAAAAATAAGAGAGTGATAAATTTATCACTAAAAATTTATTCATAAAACAAAGAGACTAATAAATTTATAACTATAAAATTATTCATAAAAAAAAAAGACTGATAAATTTATCTTTATCACTTAATAAATTATATCAAATAGGACTTAATGGGTAATAAGTCTCTAAAGTAGGACCTATTGGGTAATAAATCTCCAAAATAGGACCTATTGGTAGTTTACCTTAAAAAGAAAGATGTTCTGTTTTTAAAAATATAGTTATTGTCAATTTTTTCAGAGACAAACATGATAACATGAAAATGTTTAATTATCGAATCGACTTAAATTTTTTCACAAATGAAAAACACAAAAAACCTTATAAAATAATAATTTAAATTATTAAAATAAGATCCATAACAAATCTTAAGAATTCGAACATAACAATTAAATTTAAATTTAAACTTAATAAGAAGCCCAACCCCTTGCAGTATATTCTCTTCAAAAATAATTAAACTTACATAAATCTATTTTAATCAGAAAAAAGAAATTTAAGTCAATGCTCGTGAGACCATGAGCCAATGAACCATCATGTTTCTTACATTGTACGTGGCTTTGGTGATAAACCACTACCATGCGCACAACATGTGCACTTATACCCTTACCATATGGTTTATTTGCTTAAAATGGTGGGTTGGGATCAATATATACCTTTTCAACACCCACCCTTTTTTTTTTTTTTTTTTTTTGTCAACTATGAACAAGAAGTTAGTTCCCAATAGGGCAACCTTTTATTCAAGAATCAGTTTGGCTTTACAGCTTGCAGTTGTAGTTTTAGGGTCCCATTTTGTTTTGTCAGCACAAAATGTATGAATAAAATATAATTTATGATTAATTTAAAGCAGTATAATAAAAATTTTAGAAAAGATTAATATATATATTTTTTTTGAATGAGACCCATTTACAAATTGTATTTTGTTTATGTATTTTACTGGTATGTGTGAACAAAACCACATTTTCAATGAGGTGTTGTGAATAAAACTTTTCTTTTAGGGCAAATTACCTTCACTTCTTGAGCTATAGCTAAATTATAGATTTTTTCTTCAAATTTTAGATATTACATTTCACCTTCTAAAATTTATATTCGCATAACAATTTATCCCCTGCCGTTAAGTAAACATTAGGACAATGCCTAATATATCTAACTATTAGAAAGAGTATCTTATAAGAGACCTAATTATGACAATACCTAATATATCTAGAAAATTAATACCTAATATATGTAGGAATATATACCATATATACATTAACATCCTCCCTCAAACTCAAGAAGGATATTGAGTTTGGAGAGAGAAACTAAAACATGAATAAAACTAAATAAAATAAAAGGCATATAGATTGCAAAATCCGAAAAGGAGCGCAAGCTTGAAATAGATCAGAGATCGGAACTAAAGCCGGGAGACAGTTTATGGTCGTGTCGGACCATTGTAGGAACTGGCTAAAACTAATGCCATGACAATTTAAGGTCATGCCGGACCGATATAGAAACTGGCTAGAACCAATGCCAAGAGACAGTTTATAGTCGTTTCGGACCATTGTAGGAACTGGCTGAAATTAATGTCATGACAATTTAAGGGGGTCATACCAGACCGATATAAGAGCTAACAAGAATCAATGTCGGGACAGTTTAAAGGGGTCAAGTCAGACCGATGTAAGAGCTAACCGGAATCATTGTCGGCACAGTTTAAGGTCATACCGGACCGTTGTAAAGAACTGGATGTTGAACTAGCAAGCATGGCACACACATAACTTATGATGTGGTGTTGAATGATGATGGCAACAGATAACTGAGTGTGCTAAGGGGCGGCTTGGGTTGTGCGCCAGAGGGGGCAACTTGGATTGTGCGCCAGAAGGAGCTGCTTAAACGGTGCACCAAAGGAGGCGGCTTGGGTTGTGCGCCAGAGAAGGCAACATGGATTGTGCGCCAGAGGAGGTAGCTTGGGTGGAATAGGTTTGAAGATAAAAACCAGCGGATAGAGGAAGAGATCACCACGAAGCGATACTAAAAGGAAAATATGACAACGGAATAGGTTGAGGTTCGGCGGGCGGCCAAGGCAAGACTGCCGCCCACCGATAAGGCAAAGAACACTAAGAGCTTAACCTATAGCTCTGATACCATGTTAGAATAGTAGAGAGAGAGAAAAAAATTATACGTATTGTATTGAATGAATTGCCCCATACAATAGAGGGCCTATATATATAGGCTGAGAAAGAGTATCCTACTAGAAATCTAACTATGAGAAAGAGTATCCTATAAGAGACCTAACTATGACAATACCTAATATATCTAGAAAATCAATGCCTAATATATGTAGGAATATGTACCATATATACATTAACACTCCATATTTTATTTCTTTTTTAGTGGTAGTTGGTTTAGGAATTATCTTTTATAGTAAATTATGCAAATGGTCTTTGTAGTTTACACGATATGTCAATTTGGTTTATGCTATTTTAATTTGCTTGATTTTGTCCCTTAATTTAACGAATTGTGTCATATTGGTCCAATAAATAACGGTCGCTAGGTTTGGTGGACGAAAATTGAAACGATGTGTCAATTTGGTTATTGTAGTTTATACGATGTGTCAATTTGATCTTTGTTAAGATTGAGCAAATTAAAACAATAGGGATGAAATTAACATATTGTGTAAACTACAAGGACCAAATTGACACATCATTTAAGTTTTTGTCCACCAAACCTAACAGTCGTTTTTTATTAGACCAATATGACACAATCCATTAAATCACGTTTACTGCTACTATAATAAGGGATCACTTTTTTCTCTTAGTTTTTTACAGCCCAAAAAGTTGAGCATGTAGGGAAAGTCCAACTCACAGTCAAAATCATCACATGAATGTTATTTATTTATTTATTTATTGTTGTTACCAGTTCTTTAGAGAACATTTGTGGCTTTGCTTGGCAATTTGGTTTAAAATAGAAAAAAATTGTGATGAGTTCAAGGGAAAAAAAAGCTGACCTTTCGTTTGGTTTATTGTTGTTACTAGATTCATTTCTTATGTGGAGTTTTGGGTGCTTTACATAACATATAAACACATTGGTAGTGTGAACTTCATCTTCTTATGTGGTGCTTTGGCTGTTTCATTAGCTTAAGTTGCATTATAAAGCTACATTACTTTTATCTATTCAAACATCATTGGAAAATGAAATGATTTGGAACTGAAGCTTTTGTTTGATTTTGAAGCTTTTATTGGATTTTGCAAGTTCTTTTTTTAAGTTAAAGAGCCACAAGTGGTTTTTTAGTTTATGTGATACTTTGTTTATTTGCTTCATTTCCTTTTTTTTATTGATTGGGAAATTATATTGTTATCTTTACATGTTCTCGACTTTGATATTGATTTTGAATATGGCTTTTGATTGTTAAAAGTGGGTTTTTTTTTTTTTTTTTTTTGGGGGGGGGGGGGGGGGGCTTATACATATAGACTTGAGTCCTTTGACTAACCTTTAACCCTCTATATATTTATGTGCTTCCCTTAGCAAATTTGATGTTGTCTTACAATCTCGGTAAACTTCTTTTGATCCTTAATTTCTTTACAGCTGTGATATCAACCAAAACAATAGACGCAAGGTGTTCCAAAGATATTTTTTTCTACAATTTTTTTTTTTCTTTTCCTATAATGAATCTTAGTTTATATTTTACATCTTCGTAATAACTTTTCGTGATTTGTTTCAAAATATATTTTGTCATATGGAGAAAATTATATTGTCATTTGAATTAATTCTTAGCCCTAAATTACAAATAGACCGTGCATTGTGGATGGGTTTCATGAAGGGTAGCGTGGCTTATGCATTGAAGGCAATATCACAGCAAATTGAATTGACTACCGGTGGTTCTTTTATGAAGTTCATTTCGGCCCTGCTTTGCCCTTTCGATTTTGCTTGATTTAATTCATAAGAGGTTGTTGCATGTCAATTTACTTTTGGTGGTGCTTTTAAAAATAATAACTGCCACTTTTTTTGATTGCCTAATGTTATGAGCTTTTGTGTTAGAATACGAAGAGCCGTTTGGTGGATAATTCTGGAATTTTGGTTTGAGAGGCCAATGGCTAAAGAGATAAAAAGATATGGAATTTGAGGCCAATGGCCATTTTGTGTGTTTGTATGTCATTAAGGTGAAGGATACACATTTGAAAAATGGGTGATATGGAAGGGTTGTCTTGAAAGGAGAAAAGGGGGAGTGAAGGGAGATGCTAATGGATTATGTTTAAATGAAGTGGTCATCCATGTTTTGTTTTTTGGAATTGAGATACACTATTTTGGAAAGCCTAAGGGATTTATGTAGTGGTTTCAACTTTCAACTAAGATAGGAGAGTGGGGAGAGTAATAATAATAAGAAAGGTATCTGAAAGGGATTGTTGGAGATAAGTCTGATTCAGTTTTGTCAAATTATAGATTATGGTATATCCCTATTTTATTTTGGTAATTTTAAAAAAAAAGTTTAGTTTAGCAATTGGTGGGTGGGGTGTTACATTGCTAATCCTCATCATCTCTCTTTCTTTTGTTTGGCTTCTAATTTTCCTTTTATACTTACTCTTACATTCAAAAGCAATATTTATATTGTGCAATTTCATTTCAATAACCCTTTTGTCATGGCCATTATTCTTATTCTCGCACTTAACATTATGTGTTTTGTTATGTGATATTTCTTTTTTGTTATGCTGCTTTTTGATCAATCATATAATTTGCTGCATAAAATATCTTTAATGGATCAGGGGAAGGGTGCTCTGAAAGACTGCAACTGGACTGCAATTTTCCAAGATCAAAGGAGCAACCACATGGGCGTTGGGTCGTTTCAAAATGCGCTGCTTATTGTGACACAACAAGAGCAATGTGTTTCTGTCGCAAAGGTACTAAATACCCAAACCATCCTGTTGCTGAGGCATGCAGGTTTAAAGTGAAGTAAGCATACTTAGAATCCTAATAGACACTTCTATTAGAATATGATCTAAACTAAACATGAACAATTTAATGCCCTTATTTCAGTTTACCTTTTGAACTTGAAGGTCCTAAATTGACTGACTGGACAAAACCTAGCCTGGATAATATTTTCACAACAAATAGTAGCATACCTGGATGGTGTAATGTGAACCCAACAGAAGCATATCCTTCCAAGGTTCGATTCAAAGAGGAATGCGATTGCAAATATGATTGTTTGTAGAAGCGATTTTGTGAGGTGCTTGTGCTGTGCACTTGTGTTAATCAATGCTCTGGCCATGGACATTGCCATGGTGGATTTTGTCAGCTAGTAATTATGTATTTAATACTATTAGAATGTGTCATATCTAATCTTATCCTCAAAAAGGATTCATGCAGCCAACCCACTTAAGCGAGACATAAGATTTAGTTTGGTTTGGTATAAGTAAATATGAACAACATTGAAAGGTGCTAGAAGAAGTACTACCTTGTATACAAGCATTTATGAAACAACAACCTATAATCTGCTTTACCAAATGAAGGAATCCTTGTTCAGTACAAATTTCAAAAAAAGTCCTCTGTGCTATGAGGTATTTCTAAAAAGGAATTGTTTCGTTATTGTTTTTATATTGGATCTCAATACTCCTCAAATAGTGGTTGATATGAATCTAATACTTCCTAAATATTTGTAATCTAAAAAAATAAATTCTCTTTAATTTTGAGAAGTAATAGATACGTTTTTTGATGCTCTAGGTTGTTTATCCAATCTATTCCGGAGTTAAGTATGTACAGGATTAGAGTATAATTTTAGGGAAAATACAAGAATATTTTCCAATACCTTGCATAATTAGATTAAAACTTGTCAAACTTGCTCCAAATTTGTGTCTAAAATTATTTGATTTTATTTTCTTCTTTCTATAGTGTGACAATGGATGGTATGGAATAGATTGCAACATACCATCTGTTTTATCAGTTAGAAGGGATTGGCTTCAATGGCCCGACGTTCAAAGTTGATGTTCCTAACAGTGCGCAACACGTTGGGAATCTTGTGAATCTCAATGCTGTGGTGGAAAAGAAAAGGCCCCTTATATATGTTTATGATTTGTCCTCAGAATTCAATAATCTTTTGCATGAGGTCAGTATGTGCAATACTTGTGAATTGTGATTAATGATACGCAGAAAGGGTGATTTTTAATATTTTCCATTTGTTTATTCATTCTTGCAGGGATTAAATTTCGAGTTTGATTAATATTTTCCATCTATTTTCCATCAATGAAGCATTCTCTATTTAGATTATTTCCCTATTTTCTTTGGTGTGTTTTTTTTTTTTTGTTTCGAATTGGGCAATAAGGCTGTGTGTGATTGCTAGTTTTGGGAGTGGAGTTAGATCCATAGGTTTTTACAAAATTAAAATAGAAATGTAAGCAAAAATATTATTATTAACAACGATTTCTTCATTTTTTTTTTTAATTTTTAATTTTTATTGCAGGTAGCTAAAAGTGTAGTCATGCCTATTTATGGACCTGAGTTTTCCGGTGCATTAATTCTAAGTTGTGCTTAAACGTGGAGTTTTTGATATACTTTGCATCAGACAAATGTGAAATGCATTTGAAATCTTTGATGGTTTGGTTAAATATGTTTTTGATGTGGTGAATTCGTTGTAAACTAAAAGGATGGATGGTTATTTTGAATTTGTAATGTGTTCATGTTGACAGGTGGTAATAATTAGATAGATTAACTACTATTTTGACTTTATAATTGATGGTTTTTTGTTTTTAGATTGGATTGTTGATGAATTGGTTTGTTGAAATTGATTAGATGGACATTAATTATGTATTAATTGCAAATGTATTGTAACACCCTCAAAATAAACCCATAATTCATACAATATTGACATGCTCAGACATAAAAGAAATAAGCATAATTACGTTTCATCAGAGTGTCCATTACAAAATGTATTACATGTTGACAACAAAAGTAAACGCCATATAGGCTTACAACTTTCCAAGTCAACACTTGGGTTACAAAAAGAGAGTACTAATTCAATACACAAAATAAGCCCTTGGCTTGATATACATGTAATACAAAAATGTAATCACAAAATATGTCCCAGCCACTAGGCCTCTCAAGCTATGTCCTTGGAGGTGGCATGCTACCTGTACCTGAAAATGATGTCCCATATAGGGTGAGCCACAACCCAGTAGAAATATACTAAACCAACTATAAACAATGACTAAAATAATAGCATTCGATAGATGGTCCACACTTATATTCCAATTTATATCGTATTACAATTTCATGACAGTCATGTCCATGTTACAATTCATTTTCCCTTTCTTATTCGACTCTAAGTTTGAAAACAAGACTCAGAACTTGGCCAAACAATTTAATGAGATTATAACTCATCATTAAAATACTTTCGAAATTCGTGATGGATACTCGTTTTGGTGCTGTATCAATAACACATAAAATCACTTCCATACTTCACAAATGATACACATTGTAGTGCTGTACCAATAAAAGAAGAACACTTCCATACTTCACAAATGATACACATTTTGGTGCTGTATCAATATATCATATAAACACTTCTATATTCACAAAATGATACACATTGTAGTGCTGTATCAATGTCAAACAATTTCCTGTTTAGAGGTCCATCCCCCATCTTTCCCTAAACCGTGGAGTACATCCCTCATCTCATCCCACACAAAACAATGTATATAAGCAATTATCATATACAAGTTCAATCAATCAATACAAAATTTGATGTATTATACCAACCGCTATAATCGATAGCATACTCAATTGATTAGTTCTAGTTTGCCTAATCATCATGCATTGCCTACAACAATCAAGACTATCTTCCACCGATAGCCCAAAGCAGTTATTTCTAAACAGAAAATAAATGCACCAAATGGATAAAATATCAACATTTTGTCTAGGTGAGCAATAAATTAATCCAACTACACCCTTTAATCCCATAATTCCCCAATTCCAATATTCTCAATTCAATTTCTCATATCTCAAAATTAATTATACAAATTAATTTTACCAAACTAATTAGGGCATTATCCCATAATTCACATAACAACCCTAAGGTTCCATTTTCATCAATATTCCAACATCAGCTCCTTTTCTCAATGTATTACATATATATGGGTTTATATATATGAAAACCCCCTCTTTTGTAAATTACACAAAGACCCCAAACTTTTTCAAAATTACCCAACAACCACCAACATATCAAAATGTCAAAATTTAAAGACAAAGCTCATAAGATGGAGTAGGATATCCCTACCTCAAAGTTAGAGCTCAAATAGAGAAGAAGACCAAAAACCAACGTGCTCCAAATCCAATAATTTTTAGATTAAAACAAAGCCCTGAACCCACTCTATCTTTTATACAAAGGACTTAGGATAGAAACTCACTATAGGTAGATCAATCCCTAGAGAGAAGACAAGTTTAGAGAGAGAGAGAGAGAGAGTCGGATCTAGGGTTTGCAAAAGAAAGAAGATGAAAAAGCGAAGTGTTCCCCGCTGCTGCCTACTAATATAACACAGGCTCGCTCGAGCGACCAGACACAAAAAACTCTCGCTCGAGCGTAGAACGCTTGGCTCGAGCCAACAATTCGAAGCTTCAGGTCTGCAACCCAGAAGTACGCTCGAGCGCAAGAATGCTCGCTCAAGCGAAGGAACCCAAAACATACACCTCACTCGCTCGAGTGAAGGAAAGCTCGCTCGAGCCAAGAAACACAGCTCTCAGGTCAAAATGAGACGCAGATGTACGCTCGAGCGCAAGACTTCTCGCTCGAGCCACCAGACATAAGAACTCAACTCTCGCTCAAGCGAAGGAACCCTGGCTCGAGCTAAGGATCTAAAACACAGAGCTAGCTCGAGCGACAAAAGTCTCGCTCGAGCGAAGAACCAAAATTTTGGGCAGCAACCATTTGCTCCTATGCACTCCCAACCTGTAACAATCCTGTCCATAACATCCTATAACTCAAATACAAAGTATTGAAGGGCAGAAACAAGATATAAACAACAATCAACATCCACAGAAACAAGTCCGGATCACTGTACACAAAGGGGTAAAACCCGGGATCGCTATATGTATTATAGGTATTCAAAAAAAATAGCATTACATTTAAAAAATTATTTTTTGAAATTAAAAGCTTTTTTGCGACCAATAACATTTTAGTCGTAGTAGGTCTTTGAGAAAGGTTCTAGGAATAACAATTGGTGACCACTACTGTGGTTGCTAAAACATAGACTTTCTGCGACCAACTTAATTTGTGGTTGCCAAAAATCTCCATTTTCATGACCAGTTTTTTTGTCGCAAATGATCAATCTTCAACAAATTTAAATCTTTTTCACGACCAAAATATATGGTCACTAATGGTAACTTTCAGCGACCAACTTCAATTGTGGTCGCCAAAAAACTTCTATGATGGGCTTTTGGCGACTAAATGGCGACCAACTTTTTTGGTCACTAAAAACTATTAACGACAAGATATCAGCTTTCTGCAACCAAAAAGTTGGTTGCTAAAAGTGTTATTTCTTGTAGTGTTTTTTTGGCTGAACAAAAAGATAAAAATTAAAAATCACATCCACAAATATTGATTTTAGGGAAAATAGTATTTCAGTAAATTTCATAAAATAATCTCAATTTAATGGAAAATTTTGTGAATTAATTTTTTTATATTGCAAAGTTTTTCATCAATGTGCAATTATTTCTTCGAAATTCCACTAAAATGGTATTTTCTTCTGATTTTAAATTAAGAAACGATTAGCAAAAGTTATAATACTTACATTAACATGTTAATTATAGACTGTTGACATGTATTTGATAACTTCTTGTAATCTTATGAAATTGAGAGAGGATCAAAATTCTTCTTTTTTTCCCTGGATTTCCTTTTATTTCTTAAATATACCCCCAAAAAAACCCCTCAATGAAGAAATGGTTTTTTTTTTAAAAAAAAAAAAACAAAAAATCTGTTTCCAAATTATTCTAAAACAAATAATGACAATAATCATAAATGATGGCAATTGTGTGACACGTGGAAAAATTGGACGATGAATGTCAATATCCAAGAATTGGGGATCAACTAAAAGACTAAGAGAAAATTTGAGTATTTATGCTAATTTCTTGACAGACAATGCAAGAACTTGCAATTTTTGCAATTACTTTTGCAACCAAAATTGACAAACTTGTCTTAAATCCCAAATTTGGATGCTAAAAAGTTTTAAAATGTGCCAAAACATGGAACACCTAAAGTGGATGTTCCTAGAGAAACGTATTACTAGAAACAAAATATTTAAAAATAAAATATAAAAAGAAGCTAATTTGAAGGATTAAACAAGAGAATCTAATCAAAATCCAACGCGTGTCAATGTCAAGAGGGATTAAATTGTGTTTAGGTTGCAGTTCCATCAAATAACCAAATTTTAATGCACAATTAATGCTGTGATCTAAATACATTTCAGCTGATAATTTTAATGTCAATACAACCAAATTTTAATGCACAATTAATGCTGTGATCTAAATACATTTCAGTTGATAATTTTAATGTCAATACAACCAAATTTTAATGCACAATTAATGCTGTGATCTAAATACATTTCAGTTGATAATTTTAATGTCAATACATTCTAATTAAATGTCTTATTAAATGTGAAGAGTTCACAAATCTGTTATAGATAGTTCATTATAACCACAACTTCAACCATTTTTCTTTATGCAGTCTTTTACTTTCCCTTTGTTTTAGGTTTGAAAAATATGTCTTTGAAGAGGTTGTTTGTGTTGGTGTTGGTGGTTCTTGTGGCTAGTGATTTGTTGGACGATATTGAGTGTTTTCGAGATCCGGATCTAGAAACCAAAAGACGGACATGTGAAAATGCATGTGAAATACGGTGTCCACGTGAATGGTTTTTCATGTCCCCTATGTCATCGTCGTATTGCGAAGAGGATTGCAAAAATGGATGCATTGTAGCAGCGTTGCGTATGTGAAATACGGTGTCCATATGAGTGGTATTTCTTGTCCTCTATGTCATCATTGGTTTGCAAAGACAGGTGCAAATCTGGATGCATTGTAGCAGTGTTGCGTTCAAGTGATTTATTTATTTATTTTATTTTTTGAAAAAAGAAATTAAATAGTCATGAATGAAATGTGAAAAAAAATTCGTATTAATAGTAACCTGAAAACAGAAGATTATGAGAAAATGAACTCTGATGAAGTTTAATACTCAATGGGTTATTGGGTTTCAAATATGTTATTGATGAATTGATCATGAATATAAATGATAGAATTTTGGATTAAGTGGATAAACAAACATCCAAATTGCACCATTTAAAAAAAAAAAATAATTTATATATCATCGAACTATTTTAATGAAACACTTCGTTTCTTATGTTATGATATGATGAGTCCTGGTTTGGCATAAACTAATAAGTATACACTTTTTATCTTTTTATTTTTGTTGGGTCACATCGTCTCTTTACTTTTTTACGCATCTTTTTGTAAAAAGTCAAAAAGTATGTATAACTTATAGAAAGATATACATAAAAAGTATGGGAAATTGTAAATTAATGGGATAGTAAAAAATATTTACATTTCCATGAAGGTTGTAAATTTTTTGTCCGCATGGTTCAAATTATTTTTCTATGTCAGAGTTGCACTAGAAATTCTTTTTATCTATAATTTAATTTTTTTTTCACAATTTCATTAATTTGTAATTTTTCCTAAAACGAAAAATAAAGGGAGAATTTTGTACAGGGGGACTCACCACAGTTGCCACTTTGACGTTTGGATTATTCATTTTGTTGGACCAGGGTCGGGTTAAGCCTTTACGAGGCTTAAAGCAAAATTTTATTGCAAGGCTTTTTATATTTTAAAGTTAAATGTAAATAAGATTTATTATTTTTAGTAAATTATCATGTAAAATTCATGTCTCTTCCATTCTCATGACTAAAATTTAGAAGCTATTTAAAATATTTAGTTAATGACAAAAAAAAAATTAATCAATTAAAAGTGCCAAAAGTTATCAAATAAATAAAATTTATAAATTCAAAACGAAAACTAATAAAGGTTTGAAGAACCTATTTTAAATTGGAGGCGTCTCTTTTAAAGTGAGTTGTCTTAAAATTATATATTATATACTTTTTAAAATAACAAAAAAGAAAAAATGTGTGCATATGACAAACATATGCAAAACCGATGGACATTTTTACCAAAATTTTAAAACTTGTATTTATGCTCATGGAAATATATATTTTTTTACATTTTTCTTGTGTTAGTTTTGTGGAGGCCTTCAACAAAGTAGACCTTATGAGAAACAATTGAATTGTATTTCACTTATGGTTATATACGAAAATTTTGGGGCCTTTTTGCAATTAAGGCCTAAAGCCATTGCTTCAATTGCTTTAGGCTTCAACCGGCCCTGTTTTGCCCCTGTACGCGGATCATTTATGATAGAGGTCATTCAACTATTAGGTCACTCAACATGTTGTCTAAAGTTACTAAAAAAATTGCAAAAAGTTCTTATTGTTGAAGGATCTGAATTTTCAATGGCCCGGTAAAATAAGGTCTAATTTTAACAATTAGCCTAAAGTTTCAAAAGAACCTTGGAACGCTATTAATTTGTGAAAAATAAATCAAATTTATCTCATAATTAAATGATGTTATTGTTTTTTGTACTTCGATTGATTTCAAAAAAGAAAAATGATAGAACCCCTAAATATTTTACCAAAAAATTTAAGCATTTAATAATTTTTTTGATAAAATATTTAGTATCCCTAACATTGTTGTTGAACAAATACAACTGAAGAGTTTGATAAACTTAGGCCGAGTTTGGAAACATGCTATTTTAGTAATTTTTGGCTTTTTATATGTTAGGAATGATATTTTGATTTTTTACGAAAAGATGTGCAAAAAGTAGAGAGAAAAGAGAATTTTTGACATTTTGATATAGGTTATAGGCTTTTTGATTTTTTTAAAATAATTTTTTCTCTTTTAAACTAAAACTATTATTTCCCAAACAAGACCTTAATCAGACTAGGCAAGTGCATGAAACTCAAATTTTGTAAACCCAAATAATGGTATAAAAGTTGTTTAATTTTGAATTTTTAAGGTAGATTTATGAAAATGGTTCCGCTTCTAGTTGGCAAACTTAAATAGACCATTCAATTTGGGTTTGTGGCCTATTACTCTGGGAGCAAGATCATATGGTGTTTTATGGTATTATAATTGGTGAAAAAAGTATAGTATTATAATTTTTTATTAGGTGATTGAGAAAAATCAGGAAGCATGGTGAATGATGATTAATGAAATAATTTAGACTCACTATAAAAAATTAAGGTTTTCGAGACCAAAATTTAGAGACAAAGTTATTTTTTAGGGACCAAATATTTTTGTTGCCAAAAGTGTTGTTATTATATTTTTAGCATCAAAAATTAGACATTAGTGATGAATTATTATCTTTTTTGTGTCAAAAAATAAACTATTTTGAGACTAAATTATTTTGTTGCTAAAAGTGTATTTATTAGTGACTTTTCAAAATTTTGTCGCTAAAAGCCTTATTTTTTACTTTTTGAGACGATCTTTTAGTGACTATTCTCTCGACGATAGAAATTGGTCCCTACATGTCTTTTGCAACAAAATTTTCATTTTTAGAGACCAAATTATATGTTGTAATGACACATGATACTCCGAGAGTGCCTAATAATTTTTTCATTATAACTACATCTACGATGATTATGCTTACTCATTTTTTAGGATTCTATGTGTTGGTTGGTAAGAGTATATCTCCAGCTCAAGCAATATATCCCCAGCTCAAGCAAGTAAAACCCACAAATGAAAATAGAGGATAACTTCTCTCTCAAACTGAATCAGTTAGAGAGGTTTGTGTATGTATAGATTGTATACATGTTTGTTAATAGTTGGTTAGGTTGCACTCTTGTATTATAAATACTCATGTACTGGTTTGTTGTGAAATGAGATTGAAGATTTCATTTTCTCATCTTGGTATCAGAGCAGATTTACTCAAACGAGTATCGATCCTTGTTCATCTTCTCTCTCACATTATATTCTTGAGTTCAAGTTCTTGAATCTGTTTCAATGGCTTCTCTTCCTCCTAATCTCACACTTCTGATTTCAAGTCTCAATTCTTTTGTTGCTATCAAATTGGATTCTACAAATTACATTGTTTGGAAAACACATCTCCAAAATATATTCAGAGCCATGAATGTTCTCTGCTATGTGGACGGTACTTTTGCTTGTCCATCTACAACGATCACAGATTCAGAAGGTAAAGATGTGATCAATCTTGAATTTCTAAGTTGGACACAAATTGATTCACATTTGCTGAGCTGTATTACAGCAACTCTAACTCCCACGGTGTTTACATCTGTGTTTCATTACAAAAGCTGTTAAGAAATCTGGAAGTATCTTGATAAGCGCTTCACGTCACTCTTTAAATCTCACATACACCAACTCAAGAACAAACTCAGCAGTATCATGAAGAAATCTGAGTCCATGGAAGAATATCTTGCTCAGATCAAGAGTCTTGCTGATCAGCTAGCACTTGCTACCTCTCCTATTAAGGATAAGGGTCTAGTCTTGATTACTCTAAATGGCTTTCCATCTGAATATAATGCTTTAAAAGTAACTATTCGAGCTCGATCAGAGGCCATCACTGTGGAGGATCTTGCTTCTCTTTTCTGTTTAGAGGCTTTGCATATTGAGGTCGATCATAAATCCTCTTCTTCAAATCTTACATTTTGCTTACACTACAACTAGAAATGAGACTTCAAACAGGTCATCTTCTTATCAAATTGGGAGTCGTGGAAATATATCATCATACAAAGGCTCTTCTCATAGAGGAGGAGGTAGATATTTTTCTAAAAATATTTTCAATCAAGGTTGAGGAGGAAGATCTTCATCGTTCCATCATCCATCATATCCATCTTCCTCTTCTTTGGTCTGTCAGATTTGTGGCAAACCAAACCATACTTCTCTTGAATGCTAGCACATATTAAATACTTCCTATCAAACACCAACTCCAAATCCATCTTCTGACAAACTTGCTTTTCTTACATCTTCATCTCCCTCTTCCTCTAATTGGTATGTGGACTCTGCTACCACAAATCATGTAACTCCTGATCTTAATAATGTCCAAGTCTATAGTCCCTATCATAGCCAAGATCATGTTATTGTTGGAAATGGTAGTCATCTTCCTATTCACAACACAGACAATGGTATTCTTCCAACCCCATCTTTTCCTTTCAAATTGACTAATGTTCTTCATGTTCCACATATTTTATCTAATCTTCTCTCAATTCATAAATTGACTTCAGATGATAATCGCACTGTTACTTTTGATGACAAATCTTTTGTGGTTCAGGACAAGACTATCAAGATACCTCTCTTTAGAGGTATTCATAGTCAAGGCGTTTATCACTGGCCTTCATCTTCTTTACACATTTTATCACCACAACATTTTTCAGCCTTTTGCTCCTGTTGTTTCTGCTTTCCCTGCTACTGTTCAGCCTACTGTTGGCCCTGTTTAGCCTACTGCTACCCCTGGCCAGCCTGCTATTGTCACTGTCTTCCTTCGTCTGCCTGCTACTGCCTTGTCTCTATCTTTGGTTGTCTCTCATTCTATTCCTATTTCCTCTCTAACTATTGATCTCTCTTTTATACATTCTATTCATGTTTTCCCTGATCCTTCGCACTCTTCTCTAAATATTCATTCCATGACTACTAGGTCCAAGTCTTCTTTTTCTACTCTTCTCTCTACTATTTCTGCTCTTGTTGAATCCATTTGTTTCTCTGGGTTTAAATACTATGTTTTGTTCATTGATGAATTTAGCAAATTTACTTAGGTTTATCCTCTTTGCTATAAAAGTGAAGTGTTTGTTGAAAATCAATTTGAGACTACTCTTAAAATTTTTCGCACTGATGGTAGTGGTGAGTACACTACTTCTCAATTTGAGATTTTTCTTAAAACACATGGCATCACTCATCAAATGTGTTGTCCACACACTCCTCCCTAAAATGGAGTTGTCGAGAGGAAACACAGGTATATTGTCACTACTACAATTGCTTTGCTACAGTAATTAGGTCTTCCCCTTACTTATTTGTTTGATGTTCTCACTACTTTTGTCTTTGTCATTAGTAGGTTGCCCAGCTTTAAACTTCAAAATCAAACTCCTTATAAGGTCCTGTTTCATTATTCCCCTGATTTTGCTTTTCTTAAAAGCTTTGGCTGTAGGTGTTTTCCCTGGCTTCAACCCTATGCTTCTCATAAGCTAGCCCCTAAGTCAATTCATTGTGTCTTCATTAGTTATCACCCCTCTATCAAGGGGTATCGTTGCCTTGATCCTATTTCTGACAAACTTTATTTGTCTAGGCATGTCATATTTTGATGAATCACTTTTTCCTTTTTTAACTCCATCTATTTCTACCTCTACACATAACTCTACCTATACTCTTCCTCAACTGCACTTCTTTTTCTGGTCCTCTCTTTAGACTGCTCTTGCTTTTGTTCAGCCAGCTATTGTATCAATTCAGCCATATGTTGTTTCCTTTCAGCCTTCTGCTCCTGCTATTTCTGCTTTGCTAGCAACAGTTCAGTTTGGTTGTGGCGAGCTTGTTACAGGCCAGCCTGCTGCTGCCACTATCTTCCCTGGTTTGCCTGCCACTGCCTTGTCTCCATTTTCAACTGTCTCTCCCTATATTCCTATTTCCTTTCTAACTATTGATCTCTCTTTTGTGCATCCTATTCCTATTTCCCCTACTCCTTCTCACTCTTCTCTAAATATTCATCCCATGACTACCAGATCTAATTCTTCTTCTTCTACTCTTCTCTCTACTATTTCTCCTCTTGTTGAACCTACTTGTTTCTCTAGGTTTAAATATTATGTTTTGTTCATTGATGAATTTAGCAAATTTACTTGGGTTTATCCTCTTTGCTATAAAAGTGAAGTGTTTGCCAAATTTATGGAATTTAAGGTGTTTGTTGAAAATCAATTTGAGACTATTCTTAAAATTTTTCGCACTGATGGTGGTGGCGAGTACACTAGTTCTCAGTTTAAGATTTTTCTTAGAACACATGACATTATTCATCAAATGTGTTGTCCACACACTCTTTCCCAAAATAGAGTTGCTGAGAGGAAACACAAGCATATTGTCATTACTACCATTGCATTGCTACGGCAATCAGGTCTTCCCTTTGTTTATTGGTTTGATGTTCTTGCTATTTTTGTCTTTCTTATTAGTAGGTTGCCCAGTTCTAAACTTCAAAATCAAACTCCTCATGAGGTCCTGTTTCATCATTTCCCTGATTTTGCATTTCTTAAAAGCTTTGGTTGTAGGTGCTTTCCTTGGCTTCAACCCTATTCTTCTCATAAGTCAATTCCTTGTTTCTTCATTGGTTATCACCCCTCTATCAAGGGATATCATTGCCTTGATCCTATTTTTGGCAAAATTTATTTGTCTAGGCATGTCACATTTGATAAATCATTTTTTCCTTTTTTTACTCCATCTATTTCTACCTCTACACATAACTCTACCCCTACTCTTCCTCAACGACACTCCTTTTTCTAGTCCTCTTTTCAGTCTGCTCTTGCTTCTGTTTATGCATCTACTATATCAATTCGGCTTCTGTTGTTTCCTTTCAGCCTTCTACTCCTACTATTAGTGCTTTGCCTGCAACAGTGTAGTTTGCTTTTGGCCAACCTACTGCTGTCACTGTCTTCCCTGGTCTACCTGCCACTGCCTTGTCTCCATCTTTGGCTGTCTCTCTCTCTATTCTTATTTCCTCTCTAATTATTGATCTCCCTTTTGTGCATCCTATTCCTATTTTCCCTGCTCCTTCTTACTCTTCTCTAAATATTCATCCCATGACTACCAAGTCCAAGTCTTCTTCTTCTGCTCTTCTCTCTACTATTTCTCCTCTTGTTGCACCCACTTGTTTCTCTAGGTTTAAATACTATGTTTTGTTCATTGATGAATCTAGCAAATTTACTTGGGTTTATCTTCTTTGCTATAAAAGTGAAGTGTTTTCCAAATTTATGAAATTTGAGGTGTTTGTTGAAAATCAATTTGAGACTACTCTTAAAATTTTCGCACTGATGGTGGTGGCGAGTACACTAGTTGTCCGTTTAAGATTTTTCAACACATGGCATCATTCATCAAATGTGTTGTCCACACACTCTTCCCCAAAATGGAGTTGCCGAGACAAAACACAGGCACATTGTCACTACTACCATTGCTTTGCTACAGCAATCAGGTTTTCCCCTTGCTTATTGGTTTGATATTCTTTCTACTTCTATCTTTCTCAATAATAGGTTGCCCAGTTCTAGAGTTCAAAATCAAACTCCTTATGAGGTCATATTTCATCATTTCCCAGATTTTGCTTTTCTTAAAAGCTTTGGCTATTGGTGCTTTCCTTGGCTTCAACCCTATGCTTCTCATAAGCTAGCCTCTAAGTCAATTCCTTGTGTCTTCATTGGTTATCACCTCTTTATCATAGGATATCGTTGCCTTGATCCTATTTCTGGAAAAATTCATTTGTCTTGGCATGTCACATTTGATGAATCACTTTTTCCTTTTCTTACTCCATCTATTTCTAACTTTACCCCTACTCTTCCTCAACTACACACTTTTTTCTAGTCCTCTTTTCAGACTGCTCTTGCTTCTGTTCAACCATTTATTGTATCAATTCAGCCATCTGTTGTTTCCTTTAAGCCTTCTGCTCATGTTGTTTCTACTTTCTCTATAGTAGTTCAATTTGTTTGTGGCCAGCTCGTTATTGTTCAAATTTCATCTTTGTTCTCGGCCCGCTTTGCACGCTTTGTCTCCATCTTTGGCTGTCTCTTCCTCTATTCCTATTTCCTCTCTAACTATTGATCTCCCTTTTGTGCATCATATTTATGCTTTCCCTGCTCTTTCTTACCCTTCTCTAAATATTCATCCCATGACTACCAAGTCCAAGTCTTCTTCTTTTTCTCTTCTCTCTATGATTTCTCCTCTTATTGAACCCACTTGTTTCTCTGAAGCTGCTCCAACTCCTGAATGGTCACAAGCCATGCAAGAGGAATTTCAAGCCTTACAAGCCCAAGGAACTTGGTCTCTTGTTCCTCATCCTCCTCACAAGCAAGCTATTGGTTGTAAGTGGGTTTTTCGCTTGAAGAAAAATTCTGATGGCCCCATTGCTTGCCATAAAGCTCATCTTGTGGCTAAGGGCTATCTCCAACAAGAAGGCATTGATTATCACAAAACGTTTAGCCCTGTCGCCAAGCAACCCACAGTTCGAGTTCTCCTTAGCATTGCCATTCACTTTAATTAGTCCATTAAATAATTGGATATTTCAAATGCTTTTCTTCATAGTCTTCTTCAGGAAGAAGTTTATACAGTGCAACCTCCAGGTTTTGAAAGTTCTTCTTCTCCTCATCATGTGTGCAAATTGAAAAGGGCTTTCTATGGGCTTAAGCAAGCTCTTTGCGCTTGGTATTCGACTTTTTCCTCTTATCTTCCCTCCTCTAGCTTCACAAATAGTCATTGTGACTCTTTCTTGTTCATACAGAGAACTTCTACCACTGTTACTTTTCTTTTGATCTATGTGGATGATATTTTAATTACTGGGAATAGTGTTGATCATATCACTTCTCTTATTCATCATATGCACAAAACCTTCTCCATGAATGAATTGGGTGATATTTCCTATTCTCTTGGTATATTTGTAGCTCGTATTGCCTATAGTTTGTTTCTCTCTCAGCCCAAATATGCCATTGACATTCTCAACAAGGCTGGTATGATAAATTGTAAACCATGTTCTTCTCCCATGGCCTCTAAATCCAATCCTCTTTCAGATACTTTGGTGACCTTTTCTCAGCTATCTCTGTATCGTAGTATTGTGGGGGGCTTAAATTTTATGACTTATTCACCCAAAAAAAAATAAAATTGGTTTACTCTTCACTCCTGGCTCTTTAGATTTGCATGCTTTTTCTGATTCGGATTGGGCCAGAGATGTTCTTGATCGTAAATCAACCACTGGCTATTGTGTCTTTCTCGGCCCTAACTTGCTTTTATGGTCTGCGAAGAAACAATAAACTATTTCTCGGTCCTCCACTGAAGTAGAATGCAGGGCTCTTGCTCAAGCTTCTGCAAACGAGACCCATTGTCAAAAAACCCTAGAGCTGAAACTAGGACCGGTTGTGAGGCTCGACTTTATGTCAAATTAGATGAGGGTACTGGGAAATATGTTGTGATTGATTTCAAAGAAAAACACAACCATGAGCTTGTATCACCCGAGTGTGCCCACATGTTGCCGTCACAAAGAAAGATATCAACTACCCAAGCAATTAAGTTAGATTTGGTGGCACAATCTGGTCTTCGTTTAGGCTAGTCTTTTGAACTCATGGGTAGGGAAGCTGGTGGGAGGCAATGTCTTGGGTTGACAAAATTGGATCAGAAAAATTATTTGAGAACCAAAAGACAACAAGGTTTAGCATATGGGGAAGTAGGCAATGTGTTGCAATACTTTAAAGAAAAATCTTTGCAGAATCCTTCCTTCTTTTATGCTTTCCAGTTAGATAATGAATTTTGGGCTGATGCACAAATGATCATGGATTATGCCCAATTTGGTGATGTTGTCACTTTTAATACTACTTAGAAGTTAAACAAAGAACATAGACCCTTCGCGTCTTTTGTAGGATTCAACCATCATAGGGAAATAGTTATATTTGGTGCAACCTTGTTGTATGATGAGACCACCGAATCGTTTGTATGGTTGTTTCAAAATTTTCTAGAGGCTATGTCAGGAAAGACATCAAAAATGTTGTTCACTGATCAAGATGCTGCAATGGCTAAAGCCATACCCATCGTTATGCCTGACACAAGTCACCATTTGTGTACTTGGCATTTGATGCAAAATGCATTAAAACATGTTAATTGTTTGTTCCAAGATAAGGAGGTAAAGGGTGTACTAAATAAGTTCTTCTTTGACATTGAAGATACAAATCAATGGAAGTTAGAGTGGGCGGAAATGCTTGATAAATATGATGTGCATGACAACCATTGGTTGAAATTGACTTTTGCGGTGAAAGAAAAATGGGGTTGGCCATATGTTAGATCAACATGGGCTGCGGAAATGAGTACCACACAACTGAGTGAATATTTTAATGCTTTTTTGAAGGATTACATTCGTTCTGATTTTAACTTAAATGAATTCTTCATGCATTTCGAAAAGGTACTTTACGAGAAGTTTATACAAGGAGTTAGAAGTAGGATATGCTTTGTGCCAAAGGTTGCCAAAGGTGAAAGCAACAATAAGCATGTTAATTCAAATGGGTAATGTTTACACAAAAAATTTGAAGAATTTCAAAATGAGTACTTTCGATCCATTGAATCAGACATAGAAGCAATTGAATATGGCGAAGCTAGTACCATTTACACAGTTGTTGATGTTGGTAACAAACGTGCAAGGAAAGTGAAGATGGAGAGGGATGGGTCATTGGCTTGTAATTGTACAAAGTTTGAAAGGGAAGGAATCTTGTGTTGTCACTCATTGAAGGTTATTAGAGACATATTGAAGATGAAAGAGGTTCCTCCACAATACATTCTAAAGAGGTGGACGAAACAAGCAAGAGCCAAACTGTGAAGGATATTAAGGGGACTGACATTCAAGTGGATGTGAAATTCCAACAAGCCTCGCAGTATAAGACATTGATGACCGCATTTAGAGCACTAGCAAGTAGAGCTGCTGAAACTGAAGAAACTTATGATTTTTATATTACACACCTTGCTACATTAGGTGCAAATGTTGAAGGCAAGTTAGATGCTCTTTTTGGTGTTGGAAATGAAGTAAGTAATGATCATGACACCCAAAGCTTTGAAGTGGATTGCGAAGATGTGAATCATGCTGTGCAACCAAAAGGATTGAAGAAAAAACTGGCAACTAGTAAGGGCAAGAGGAGGGTAAAAGGTGGATTCGAAGCGGCGTTGATAGCGAACTCCAAAAAAAAAAATCTTGTGCTAACAGATTGGCTTCGTCACAATCTATTGCAAGTCCAACAGTTGCACCTTCTCCATTATCTCTTGGAGGAGATATCTATGTTCGTCAACATGTTCCTCCTCTTCAACCTCTTCCTCCCCTTCATCCTTTTCCTCCATTTTTGCCCATGGGTGGTAATTCTATTTCTCCGTCATTTATGAATCCCACATATCATGTAAGTGTTAGTACAATGTATGTATTTTTTTTTTATGGATATAATATGTGACTCAATGGTAGCCTAATGTATGACATTGTTCTTTGCCAATTTGCAGGACATGTATGTAGTGCATAATTCTTTGCCAAATTCATTGCCTCAACGGTATCCTGCTGAACCAACATTCCAGTCACTACTTCAAGGTTCATATGGATATGATATTGGGTTTTGATATTCTCAAGAATCAAACAGTCCAATGTGGAGTCAGGTTTGTCCTTGCTCTCTTTTGAATTTGTAGTTGCATAAAATTCTGGATTTTGAGTTGCTGAAAATTCTATTTGAAGTATGTGTTTAGTTGTTGAAAACCACAATAAATTTTTTTTTTCAATTAAATTCTGTGTTTGTGAATTTCTGGCTATGGACAAGCACAAAGACAAGCAAACTGAAGATGAAAATGGCATGCAAAGTGAAGTGATACCATCTCAAATTGTGAAGCAAACTCATGTTGGATTGCTGCACAAATTCTGATTTTGCTGAGAAGTGAAGTAATGGCCTTTATGTGTGTTGAAATGCCTTGCTGGGTGGAAAGTGATGTTCAAATTGCTGTTCAAACTCCACTCCAATGTCTGTTGAAATTGTGTTAAACATGTGTGTTCAAACTAGTGTTGTATGTGTGTTGAAATTCTAATTGTGTTTAATGAGAATGATTGTGTTTTCAAATGGATTCTGTTAATGGCTTGTAAAATTGCTGTTCAAACTCCACTCCAATGTCTGTTGAAATTGTGTTAAACATGTATGTTAATGGCTTGTTGACTGCTGGGAATGGTTCTAGCCTAGTGCAGTCTCTGCTCTGCCTGCAGTGCATGTCCTAGTCTGTGCTCGTCTGGTGCAGTGCAGTGCAGATCTGCTAGTCTCGGGTTTGGTCTCGTGCATGTCTCGTCTGGTGTGGTCTACATCTGCTAGTCTAGTCTGGTCTGGTCTGGGCTGAATCTGTTATAGTTCAACACACCCCTTGATAGAATTCAAAATAGTATCAGATAGCACTCAAATGGCTTCTCATTGTGTTTTCAAATGGCATACATGGTTGGTAACATATAACAGTTTTGGCACTCACTAAATAAGTTGTGGCATAAAACAAATAGCAATGTTGCAATGCGGGATCTGCTACTGTATTGCTATGCGGGATCTGCTGCTGGCATAAAACACATGGTTGGTAACATATAACAGGTTCATGGTTCTGCTAGAGCTTCATTCCATTATTCATTCATCATTCATTGAACACAGATAACAGATATGCTGGATCTGCTACTGCCATACTCAGAATTCCATTCATTCATTCATTCCAAAATTCCATCATTCATTCATTCATTCATTCCAAAATGTGCCATACTTCATTCAGCCGATAATAGATAATTCATTCATTCATTCATTCCAAAATTCATTCATTCATTAGAAAATGTGCCATACTTCATTCTAAAATTCATTCTAAAAGTCATTCCATCATTCATTCCAAAGTTGAGGCCACGAGTTGACGGAAATAGATAATACATAATAGATAACAAGTTCATGTACATACAACCCAAAATGCTACAAACTTCCAAGTTACATCATAAAGTAGAAAATGGTAGCAAATACAATGAAGTACACCATAGCTTTGATATTCCTTTCCATCCTTTGAAGCCTTCGACCATAGTTCGTTTCCATGTAATCAAGCCTTGTCCTTACATCATTAAAGTCTTCTACTGTTATACCATCACAAGCTGTACAGTTCAAACGGATTCTAGATGTAACGTCTTCATCATTTTCATCTACGAACTTGAAATAATTGCAATGGGGAGTGGGAGTGGGACTCTGCTATGCATGAGAATAAGTTAGTCGAAGAAGACAAATATTAATGTGACTACTAAACGAAGAAAATAGCTAGAATTACAAACTTACATATCTTGATGGGCAAACAAAGAACAAACGCCCTTCATTTCCATTCTCATTGGTTTTTACAATACGTATGGCAGTGGTTCTTCCACAATTACACAGCCTTGGTTGTAACCTTATGTTGCTAATGTTAGAAGAAGAAGCCATTTTTCAAAATCTGCATACATGACAAATTTTTACTTTACTTTAATTGATTTCTATTTAATCAATTTGAATCTCTAAAATATAGATTTTCAAATGTAACAGCAAGGTTGAATCTCTAATAGGGGATGTTAAAGACAGCTTAATCTAATTTTCAAATGTAACAGTAGGGGTGAATCTCTGAATTAGGATCAGACAACTTAACAGCAGGGTAGAAAATAAGCAGCAGATTGCTTAATCTAATCAAATTTATATGGTTGAACTGTATGTCAAGATAGTTGATTGGTCATGAGCTATATCCAAGCCTCCATCCCACCCTACCCCGTAACAATGAATCAACAGATAATGCAATTTTGCTTTTTTATTTTTCTTTTTCTTTTTAGGTCTATCACAACCTTTCAATGTCGTGTTGAACTCACTCTTATAAAACAAGTCGTGTATATTTATTAAGATCAAAATAACAATTAAAGAAGGAAAAAAAAGGAGTCAAATAGAGGACATTTAAATTTACGGTTCATCCCAAAGGAAGTTCCTTTTTATCATTTGTTTCAATTTGATTGTAGTATATAAAGGATGCTTACAAAAATCAAGAAAGCAAATATGCTGTCAAACCCATCGAGTAGGACATGATATTTATAAAACTCCCTTCGTTTGAAGGCAGATACTAGTATTAATTTGCACACAAATAAATACATACCATTCAGACACTAGCAACAAAGGCCTAATGTAGTCAGTCATGTTGCCAATCAACAGACCATGACAGCCTGAACTGAAGGGTCCAGTACTATTAGTTAATACCAAACCAACTACCAACTACCAACTACCAACTACATAATAATATGATTAAATTTTCATAGACAATTTGTTATGAGCAAACCAGCAAGATGGAGATCAAGCCATACACAAAATTATCACTAAACTGAAAACTGGTTTGTTTATTCAATACTCAGCTAAGTAAATGGCTAGAAATGGGTACTTGTAAACAGAAATGGTCTCGAAGAACCAAATGGAATAACCATTCTCTTCTTCATGACCTAATTTTCTTTCAACCCAAAGAGCTTTGATATCCTTTCAAGATCAATTGTTCGAAAATCGACAGTAGAGATGGACCTCCTGTTGAGAGTTGGCTTGTTGTCTTCGATTGTGATGTGGTTGCCGGTATCGGCTAGGGAGACAAGTAAGAGTGGAAAGTTTTTGATGTTTTTCATGGCATTAGGATGTGCCTCTGTTCTTGCAGATTGCTTTCGGTTAGAATGAAAAGCTGGAGACGAAGACGTAGGTGGAATCGCCTGTCCAGTACTCCTGCTTGGTTTTGTACTAAAAAACACTGCTGCTTACACTGTAACCTATCACTTAATGTACTCTAGTTGACTAGCATTTTGTGGCATACTCATTCTTTTGCTACAATGTATGATTTTAAGTGATGGTTCAGGTAAACCAAAATGTGCCATACTCAGATAATTACTTTAACTATCATATTGCCGTACTCAGATAATTACTTCAACTATTTCAAACACAGAACAAACTAATTAACACTGAAAGCCAAATCAAAGCCCAAATCAACATTGATTTTCCTAATTCATGTCAATGCTTCAGAGATTTGAAATCAAAGCCCTAATTTCTCATTCCCAAATCAAAGCCCTATTTTCTGTTCAAATCCCTATTGGAATCAAAGCCAAATCAAAGCCCTATTTTTTGTTCCAATCCCAAATCGAAGCACTATTTTCTGTTTGAATCTGAAATCGAAGCCCTAATTTTCAAATTTAAAAGATATTTCCTCAATCTCAATCACACAATCCTAACATCTTCATTTCAGAGTTTCGAATACTAACCTGGTTCCTCTATGGTCTCAGAACCCACGTTCCTGGAAGTGGGTCGCCTCTGGGTCGCCGGTGCCGCCGTCTGGGTCGCCGGTGCCGCCGTCTGGGGGACTGGTCGCCAGTGAGCGTGGATTCAGTGGAGGGGGACGGGTGAGTGGGAGGAGTGCAAGGCTGAGTGAAAGTGAGAGTGATTCTCATATGAATGTACAACTATAGCGACAGGCGGGAAGAATCGAAATTTCTATTTTTTTTTTAATCTTAGCCGTTGGATATGCAACGGCTGATCTTAGCCGTTGCGAGGACGCTCGCAAGTATGGCTTGCAAGGAGAGGATCTGAACTCTGTTAGGAAAATCGTACGTATGTGTAGACACCCCATTTTTGACCGTCCTTAAGACATGGATGTCACCGTTGGAACACTCGATGATTATCCATGTTTGTGTTCGTCTTGAGTTCCCGGAGGTCTCGGTTGCACGCCTTGCCTCAGGACCTCTCGACTTGACTGTTTTGTGTTTGGTTTTGGCACCAAACACTTGTGCTTTTGCCTTGAAGGGCAGGGAATAGCTTTTTGGCCATCCCCATACCTCACCGGCTGTCCCCACACACCACCGGCAGTGTTTTCTTAAAACCTATGGCCGGTCGGCACTTTATTTTGCCGACCGGCACTTTGTGGGGCCGGTGACCTTTTTGGCTGGCCAATCTGCACCTTTTGCACCCCCCAAGCCTGGTGCATGCCAACTGTGCCAGCTGGAATGCACCATCACACTCCCTCGTGCATAAGAGTGACCACTTTGCACCCTTGTGAGCCTTTGACCCCCCCTAACCTTCTAGAAGCTTGAACCCTTTGGCCAAGCTTCTTAGAGAAGCTTGGCCAGCTGTCTTAGCTTCCTCTAGAAGCCTAGACTCCTTTGCACCCCTTGACCCTTTCTCTTTAGCTTAGCCTTTAAGTTTCTTGGCTTTGCTTGGCCTATATAAGCACCATTCCTCTTCCTTGCTTGGGGGTTAGCCATTTTGATAGAAAAACCAGAGCTTTTGTATCTATATCTCTGTCATATACTCCCTCTCTCTACATTTCCCTCTCTCTCCCCCTTTGTGTGTGTTTTGTGGCCTAAATAGTGTGTTTTTACCTTACTTTTGCACTAACACACATACTACCACACCTTAGCTCGAGATTGGGAGGCTTGGAGGGTTGATTCTTGAGCTTTTGGACTGATTTTGATTAGTAGAGGGTGGCTGGACCAACTGTTCTTCAAAGGTTTCTTCAAGGGTAATCACTTTGCTTTAGTTTCCCCAAACTTGCACTAGTGTTTTACCTATTTTTCTTGCTGATTTAGACTTTGTGAATAACATAAAAAAGTCTTATATTTTCCTTCTTAAGAACTTTTATTAAGGGTGTTTTGTGGTTTGAGTGAAAACTCACCCTCTTAGGCCTTATTTGGCCATTTTGGTGCTTCTTTGGTGAGGCTTTGTTTGCTTGGGTGTTTTGGTCTTCTCACCACTGAAAACCAGTGGATTTTCAGTGGTGAGGAAGGTGGCTTGAAGTCTTGCATAGGGGAGGGACACCCCTTTCCCCTTTGTGCTTCATTTTTGCATATTTTTGGCTCACATGGTAGCATGTATATCTAGTCTTGCATGGCTTCATTTCAGAGCTTATTTGGATGTTTTGGAGCATATTTTACCTCTGTCTCATGTGGGTTTGTTGGCCCTTAGTATGCTTTTTATACTTGCTTTGTAATCCTCCATCTTGCCTAAAAATGTGTCATGTGTTTAGCCTAGCATATCCTCATGTTTTAGCTTAACTTATTGAAGCTTTTGGTCATGATTTGTCATGCTTAAGGGCTGTTAGCCACTGATTTTGTCATGTTTGACATGCTTGGTATAGTTGCTTTGCATTCTTCTATTTGGCATAGAAATGTATCTTGTCTTTAGGCCATGGTTCTTGCATGTATTAGCCTAACTTCATGAAGCTATTAGCATTATTTCACCATGTTTAAGGTCGGTTGGCCATTGTTTCAGTCATGCTTGCCATGTTTGGTGTTGCCTCTTGGTGTTCTGGCTTGAAAGCTTTAAGTACATTAGCCTCTAGCATGCTTAGCTTAGACTATCCTCATGATTTGGCATCATTTAGGATCATATTTCAGTCTATAAATCATGCTTGCGTGATTGCATTCATCATCCCTTTCATGCCTTGAAAGGTTGTTCTTTTGTGCCTTGAAATGTGCATTGTGTATGCCTATGTATTGGGGTCATTTAAGTTGCCATATCAATGGGTTTTGGAGCCCATTTTTGCATGCTAGAATTCTATTTTTGCTTGTCTAATTCATACCATGTGTGGTCATGTTAGTGGTAGTGGAACGCCCCTTTTTGTGCCTTGGCTTTGGGCTCCTTTTGGCTTGCATATTGGTTGAATAATTGTCCACCATTTTGGGTACTTTTGGCCACTGTTTTGGGGTGGATTGAGGTCTGCCCCTTTATGGTTTAAGCCCATCATTGCATGCTTGTCTCATGCTTGTTGCATGTTTGATTAATAAGGTCTTGTCACATGCTAGTTCCTTTGTATAATTATCCATGTTTGCATTGCATTTGCGACTTGTGTGCTCTAGCATTTTGCATAATTAACATGATAGTTGCATGGCATTTGGTATGTTTACATCCTAATTCCATGTTGTATCTTTGAGCCATGTTTGCATAACATGCATTGCATTGCTTGGCTTGGGGTGTCAAACCAAGCGCGAGGGTTAAGAAGTGTTCATACTACAAGTGATGTGACACATCTCAACTCTCGCTCACCAAGGCCCTTGATCTTGACATGATAGGGTCTTGGTTCTCATTTGTGTGTTGCATGCATATTCATTAAAATGCAATCTTGACCTCTTAGGCTATCATGCACCAAGATGCATAATTGATGGCCCGAGGATTGAGGGCCATGCTCCCTTGAGTCTGATATATGATAGGGAGCATGGCCATGCTCACATTTGCTTGAAACTTCATGCCATGCACTGCCTGTCCTATGTTGCTGTCAAAACTGTCTTCTGTAGGAATTTTCTGCCGACTGGCAACATGCAGTGTCGACCGACCATTGGTGAATGGCCGATAACTTCATCAGCTGCCGGTGGCTATTCACCAAGGCCGGTGGCCATTTCCTCTAGCCGATGGTGTTATTCAGTGTTCAGAGAACATGTCCTGGGACTTTGGCAGTTTTCAGATAAGCAGGGCAGTGAAAACAGAGGCAACAGTGGCGTGGTGCGGGTTTTCCGGGCAAGACGAACTGAGGCATGCAACATTCGCGCATCCCGAGGCGGGGGCTGTGGCCACCTTTCTTTTTGCATTTATTTGTTAAGTAATTAGAAATTCTGTAATAATTAGTTCATTTATTATTCGGACTGTAATATTTATTTGGCCCCTCCGAGTGAGGGCAGTTGTGTAATAAGCATGCGTGAGTGTGTGTATGTCTTCCAACCTCATGTCTTTCTTCCCTTTTATTTACTCGCTTATGATGGTAGAGTAGGGCATATTTATTTTAGCATACCTTATGCTATGCATGCGTGCATTCATACATTTGTCTTGCATGCACCGGGCTCGGCGCATCGTGCTAACTGCATTGTATTTCAATTCCAAATTGAATACATGTTATCTGTTGCATTTCACATGCCATGTTTAGGATAGTCGAGCCTGTCTAATTGCATCTTCGCATGCGTTGCATTAGCCATTTCGAACATGAACTAGGATCATGCATATGATTACTAACTAGTTTATGTTTTGGCTTGGAGTACTAGGTAAGCTTTTATGCTTTAGCATATCGCATGCGTGTGAATGTTGCCATGATAGCATGATTACCATGAGGCTAGCTGCTTATGTGATATAACTGCTTGAATGCCTGTGGATGGAGGTCAAATTACCTAAATTAGGACAATGCATAAAAACTGTGAGTTCTAAGCCCGCTAGATAGTGGCAAAACCATTTTTTTTTAAAGCCCACTTGAGGGTGGCAAAACCTGCATTTTAGCCTACTTGCGAGTAGCAAACCATTTTCAAAACAAACATGTAATGTTTTGTTCCAAATTTAGGCGATTTGGTCTATACTTGTTTGCTGTGCGCATAACATAGTAATCATAGGCTAATAACCGGAATAAGAGCATATAACGTTTTCAAAAACGGATATCATGGTTAGTAGAGGCCGGTCTTCGGACCGGGCGAGAGGGGGTGCTCATAGCTGACCTTCTCCAATCGTACCCAAGTTCCCGAGCCAAGGCAACTTTGGTGATGACGGACACGTGGCCTTTGGCACCGAGTCAGGGTTTCCTAAATTCCCCCAAAATAAAATATTTAGGTGGTGACTCTGTATCTGGCAAAGCAGTCCATGTTTGGCACTTCTTTTCAAAAATCTGTTTTTCTCAAAACGATTTGCCAGAGTCGGACTCTTTGATTCAGATTAAGAACCGCAACAAACAAAAAAAGGGAGTCCGAACTGTAGTGAGGTCCCATGCGGACGTGTTACAGTATGGTGGGTGCTACTTGATGTGACGTTAAAGTTTTTGACTTTTTACCCAATTCACATGACATTTTTTACCCGTTCACATGACACTTCAAATCTCCCCTTGACTGTTCCACCACGGTGTCCAAAGACTCCTTTTACTTTTGCACTACCTCAATCCTCTGGGGCCTGTTTGTAAAAATTTACTGGGCCAATTTCATTTTGACCATTTTGTATGGCGCTTGTGCATATAACAACTTTTACAGGTATAGAAAAGATGTGGATGTAGATTTTTTAGAGAAAGTAAATTAACAACGTTAAAGATTTTAAAAATTTTATTAAAAATTTTACATAGATGTAAGATTCGTGTAATGTGGGTCTCACATCAATTTGAGATATTTGATTAAAATTTTAATAAAATTTTTAGAGTCTCTAGTATTATTCAAAATAAAATTTTTAGAATGGGCCATTTAAATAAGAGAAAAATATTATTTTTAACAATACATATATGATAAGTGAACTTATTATCTAATAAATTATGTGATAATTAACGACATTCTTTATCAAGTACTATTAAAAAAAGTAACTAATTATTAATTTTCAGTAATAATTTAAAAAATTTATCACAAAAAATTTATTAATTATAAGTTTTAGTGACAGTTTGAAAAAATTATCACAAAAAGTGTCACTAATTTTCAGTTTTCAATGACAATTTAAAACATTAGTCACAGAAAAGTCACTAATTATAAGTTTTAGAGACAATTTACGAAAATCGTAACAAAAAAGTCACTAATTGTCAATTTTAACGACATATGCAAAAAATGTCATAAAAAATTATTTTTAGTGACGTTTTGATTAGGACTAATTTTCAATAAGACTTACTAGGAATTAATTCCAATTATTAAGATTCGTTTGTTTTTGGTTAAAGGGGATGAAATTGAATTAGGATGGATGTGTGGTCTATTAATATTGTGTTTCTTTGCAAAATAGGAATGATTCAGAATACCTTGGGACTATGATAGGAATCAGAATCCTCTCCTTACTTTCTCTCATTGTCTCTCTACTGTTTGAGTCATTGGGCCTACTTTTGGACCCAATTTTGATACTCTGAACCGTTCACATTTTAAGATTTGTTGAATACATCATACCTATAGAAAATTAAGTTGATCGGATATAAGAAAGAATGTGTTCGGAAAATTGTTTATTAAATTTAAAAAAAAAAGATTTTTAGTTCGATGATCCAAACACTTAAGCCTCGTTTGGGAACAAGCTTTTTTAGTACCTTTTTGGCTAAAATGTGATGTAAAAAAAACTAGTATGTTTGGGATGACTTTTTATCTTTTCACAAAAAGATGTGCAAAAAGTAGAGAGAAAGTGGAATCTTTGATTTTTTGGTATGGGTTGTTGGCTTTTTGGTTTTTTTAGTGACCTTTGGCTAAAAAAATCACTTGCCAAATGAGGCCTTAGTTTCTGATATCCGATCAACTTGATTTTTTATAAGTATGATATACTCAACAAATCTTAAAATGTAAACGGTTCGGATCATCGAAATTGGGCACAAAAGTGGGCCCCACTAACCTAGCAAGTGGGAAGGCAAGAAGAGAGATCAATGAGATTACCCTAATTCCTATGATAGGCCTCCATGGATAAGATTAGTATTCCACTATGGGAGATAGTATTAGAAAAATAATCCCTTGGGATTAATTTGACGGGTCGTTTTTGTCACGACCCAAACCCACCCCTATAGATTTAGCATAATCATTGGCCAGTAATCTGTGATTACCAAAGGCTTACTTAACAATAATGACAATAGCATAATAAAAGGGGCTGATGGAAGCCAATTCAATAATAGAAAATAACGTCCAACGAGCTGTGAGGACTTAAATGTACAAATCCACTTTCAAATATTTATGTATGCACAAACACTTAAGTCCATAAACACTTGTATACAAAATGAAACACAAGTTAGGGAATTAAATCCCATAATCAAAACAGTACAAACAAAAGTCATAGACCACTCTTGCCACTAGACTGATTTCAAAAGGGTGAATCTGAACCACCCAAAAAGCCTTGCCACGTGTTGGCTTGGAACCTCACGTTGAGACGCAATAGTTGGCTTGACAAAAAAAGAGTTCAGGTTCGCGCCACTAACTCTGATCCGGTGCCCGATCACCTATATACATATATTAAACAGTGAGTTAGAGACTAATGAATAATCCCAATGTAAAGATTAGCAGCTTATATAAGCAAAACAATGTTCAAAATATTTTTCGGATACTTGTACTAATGAATAAAGTTCCATAAACCTTCAATAAACTTTCCATAGATCAACACATAGCGCAATACGTTGTTAAAAGCGTTACTAGACCTTTAGCAAAATACTATACAAAACATTCATGACGAAATGAAGTATTTATCAAACATATACATTCAGAAGTCATAAAGTTCTTCATACCATTTAGTGTCACTTTCATTTCGTGATATAATCAAATAGTACTGGTTAGCAAATTAGTAGAACATCCACAATGGAACAAGAACATAGGTATAACGATCACAACGGATCGACATATACATAACGATTGCAACGGATCGACTTAGACATAATGATCGCAACGGGTCGATATAGACATAACGACCACTAGGGATCGACATAAACAAAACGGAAGTTTCTGAAAATTAAGCACATGTTCATGGTGTCACGTTCGATGACCAATAGGGAATCTCATTCATTCGTATCAAACATAATTTCTCATAAAACTTGTCATTTATAACAAAACATTTACAATAGTCCAATAACTTATACAAAACGTCATTTACGGATCATAAACAAAACAGTGGTTACTGAATGATCAAAACATATTTTCTTATTAGTTGTTGAAAAGGAATTCATTCACTCCTTAGCAAATTTCCTTTTTAGGAAACAGATCACATTGTACATAATTCTATATTTCAAAGCATAACCTTTAGTTTTAAAGGACTTATTTGTAAACTTTGTCATATTTCATATCTCTTTGTCTAGCAAAACTAATTTTAAAGTAATTCATACAAAAATACCGTGACAAAGAGATTACTCACCTCGAGTAGGTTGGTGTCCTTGCACAATGTTCAAACCTACATATCACATATACCAAACACAGTGGAACACATTGTTCTAATCACATACTTTATTTTCTCATTCTAATTCAATTATACATGTTGTTTCCTTCATATCAGTTCCTTAATGAGTCATAATTCATTCTTAGAAATACTCAAAAGAAGACAGAAGTAAAGATGTAAACACAGAACAACATGCCAAAATATGATAAAAAGGCTTGGGCGCTCAAGCGGACAGTGTGCAAAATGCGAACTCAATTCTTTCAATTCTTCACTTTTATGCTCATATGAATTCTTAACATTAATTTACACCAAAAAACTCTCAATTAAACATGATTTGCTATAAATTTATACTATGCACGTCATGTTTATGAACTACTTTCTTCAAATCCAACCATACAAACTCATGTAGGTGTCCTACTTCAATTTACACCACAATACATTCTTAATCATGCATGATTCTTTCTCAATTAAGCTTACTTTCAAGAAGATATAAATGTAGATGTCTTAAATTAAAAAATTTAAGAAATTCCTACCTTAACTCTCTTCCTCAAGTTGTATCTCTCTCTCTATATAAAGCCCACTAATTCCCTCACATTTTGAGCTTAAGAATATGAGCTATTATATATATAGGCTCAATCAGTTTATTTAATTAATCAAAGCTTAAGTTAAATAATTATAACTTCAGTTAATTGAGTTTAATCTACTTAATTTGATATGAATTAATTTTTTAATTAAATTTCACAATAGACTCTAAAATTACACTAATCACAATAAAGTAATTAATTTTGGTTTCTATCGCCTTTACGACCCTCAATTTACAACAATCCATTTCAAATTACTTCATTCTTTCCTAATTTCTGGGTTTTTCCAAAACTAGATTCAAGATTCAAAAATGGAGTTTGCTTGCATTAATCCATGAAAACACTTTCATTAATTTGTAAACACTTTAGGAAATTCAAATACATAATTATTCTCAAGTCTCTTGCACAAATCTCATGATTCTTTCATAAATGGATCTCAAATGTTCATGCATGCAAAGATTAGTTTCAAACTCACAACATTGGCTTTCAAAACATTGAAATTAGACTTCAAAACTCTTTAAATCAGGGATACATGTAAGAGTAAACTCTGAAATTCAACATAGATTACATATTCATGCTCACAAATGGTGATTCAACACACACACACACACACACACACACACACATACACAAAACTTCCATATTCATCATCTTCATGCTAGTTCATGCAATTACTCCCAAAATCCCTTTAATTCCATGGATTAGATGATACAAAATGCAAAGATAATTAACTCCCATATGGTCTGATACTCAACATTAAAATAATTCAATTTACTAATTATACTTTCTTGAGCCATTTAGGCTTCCAATTATAAATTCTTGATATAAACATATACGAATTAGTCTCCATAACTTTCATAAATCCCAAATTAAATCAGAATAGTAGGCAATTAAAATTTAACTATTCTTAATTAATTAAATGCTAATTATTTTACGTAGTGGGGTTGTCACAGTCTCTCCCCTTTGGAAAGTTTGGTCCTCCATACTTAGGGTACTTGTACTGAAAACTTGTTATATAGCTTTGTCTTACTCCACTTCCTTTCCTAGGTAACCTCATTTTCATTTGATTTTCTTCACAGAAATTGAACATATTTCCTAATCACTCAGTGGTTAATCAACCCAAATTAGTGATTCATTACCACCTCTATTGTCATCAATCACATAACTCGTATATTTTAATCCATTAATCCATAATTTATATGCTCCAAATAACATAAATTTTAATTCAAGCGATGTTCATGATTCTCTTTACTTTTTGAATAAATCAAATCATTCCGCTACTGACATTTTTATAGGAGCTTTTCAATCAAATTTACCATTCAATGCGTTACTAATAACAAATATAAGTTACTGGTATTTCAAGTTTATTGACAATAATTATCCCGTCATTATTCCTACGCAATTCGTAATTCATTATTTTTCATAAGAACGGTGATTTAATCTTCATTGATTGTGTCTGAGGCTTTTAAGTTATATGATAATATATAGCTGATCTATAATAGAAATTTCTGAATTATACAGAAATATAATCACATATTATTGGTCTCAGTTTCAAACAGACATCTTGGATACCAATAATGATGGTAATTCCGAAACAGAGGGGCACATCGGATTCAGAACAGAAACGTATCAGAGCCTTAACAGAAGCATATTTCACAGAAATTCATTGAGCCTTTTATAAGTAGTAGATGTTGGGTTGTACTCAAATAGCGTTATACTGACATACATATCAGAGCAGAACTTATATACTTTTATTAAATTAAGATTACCATTTTTGATAATCTTTCTCATACTATTCCTTTTAAATTGGTGATTCAATTTCACAATAGGTCTACGTTTTACGCAGTCTCATTGACATCCTTATTTACTAAAGATCACACTTACATAAATAATTCAAATTACATTGTCTTTATGCTTATTCCAATTCTTAGATCTATATAGATATATTAATTAACTTTGATCAATTGTCATAAATTCATATTATTCTCCACTCAACTCTGTTACAGAAACTCAATTCATTCTTTAGTCATTTAACAATTTATAATTTAATTCGGTATTCGATTAAGTGATTCTGTTCACCTATAATTCATCAAACCTTTCAAAACTTAACACATCTAGTAGTGCTTAAAAGTCTTATTTAAAACATTCATATAGAATGACTTATTCAAAACACCCATATTGTTGACTCATACAGAATATCTCACTTGATGCTATCAAACAATAGAGTTTCTGTAGAATTTTCCAATGTGTATTCTTCTCCAAAACAAATATTTTTCTATATGGATACTATTACATCCTAATGTATATACTATATACATGATTGCTTAGCTAACCAGAATTTTTTCTGCAGAATTTTCCAATGTATATAGATACTATTACATCCTAAAATTGGGTCCTAAAATAGGAGAACAAATCATTTCTATATTTATATACATGATTGTAGCTAACTTGATTTCTAGGATCAATTTAATATTGTGTACAGCTCATGCACACATTCCCTTTCAAGTTGATGCATAGATGTCTATCATGCCCAACTTGTCAATTATACCATGAAACACCTTCCCTGAAATGGCCTTTGTGAACATATCAGCCAGCTAACTCTCGGATTGAATAAATGGAAATTGTATAATCTTTTCATCGAGGTTCTCCTTGATGAAACAGCGATCAACTTCAACATGTTTAGTGTGATCATGTTGAACAGGATTTTGTGCAATCTTAATGGCTGCCTAATTACCACAGTGAAGATTCATAGGTTTTGCATAGTCAGTCCCTAAGTCTCTCAGTATATTCCTTATCCATATCAATTCACATACACCATGAGCCATACCTCGAAATTTGGCTTCAACACTTGATCTTGTTACTACCTTCTGCTTCTTGCTTTTCCAAGTGACAAGATTACCTTCCACAAGAGTAAAGCAACCAGATGTGGACCTTCTGGTTGTTGGATCACTTGCCTAATCAAAAGCTGTGTATCCTTTAATGTTAGAGATATCATTTTTTGAGAACAACAAACCTTTTCCTGGAGCACTCTTTAAGTATCTTAAGATCCGATAAACCGCTTCCATATGTGTTTCACTTGGTGCATGCATGGACTGACTCACAACGCTCACCGCATATGCTATATCTGGCCTTATATGTGATAAGCAGATTAATCTTCCAACTAATTGCTGATAATGACCCTTGTCTGCTAGGTTTTGATCAGGGAGAATTTCGAGCTTATGATTCATTTCTATGGGTGTCTCTGTTGGTTTACAATCAACCATTCCGGTTTTGGTTAGAAGATCTAACACATTTTCGCCGTGAAAGAAAAACTCCGTGTTTCGATCTTGCTACCTCAATTCCCAAAAAATATTTAAGTTTCCCGAGATCTTTCATCTCAAATTTAGTGGCTAAATACTCCTGTAAAGCTTTCATTTCACATGGTTCATCTCCTGTCAAGACCATATCATGAACATACACAATTAAAGCTGTTACTTTTCCTTCTTTGTGTTTTATAAACAAAGTATGATCTAAGTTACTTTGCTTGTAGCCGAACTCCTTCATTGTAGTCGAGAATCTCCCAAACCATGCTGTAGGTGATTGTTTCAACTCGTATAATGACTTCTTCAATTTACAAACTTCACCTTTACACGAAGAATTACTTTTAACCCCTGCTGGTAGCTCCATATAGACCTCTTCTTCCAAATCTCCATTGAGGAAAGCATTTTTCACACCAAATTATTGTAGAGGCCAGTCTCGATTTGCTGTTATAGATATAAGAATGCGAATTGTATTGATCTTGGCTACTGGTGCAAAAGTATCCTAATAGTCTACTCCATATCTTTGTGTATACCCATTTGCAACTAGCCGGGCTTTATATCTATCAATGCCTCAATCTGGTTTGAGTTTCACTGTGAACACCCATCTACATCCAATTGTTTTCATTCCTTTAGGCAGTGGAACAAGTTCCCAAGTGGCATTCTTTTGCAAAGCCTCTATTTCTTCGTTCATCGCCTTTCTCCATTTTGGATCAGCCAATGCATCCTGCACATTACTAGGAATAGAAACAATGGACAGTTGATTAACAGTAAATGCATATGATTTAGTTAACTTTTGAGATGACACATAGTTGTTAATTGAGTATTTGGTCTTGGCTTTAGGATTAGGTTCATATTATTTTTTTTGAACTCCTCTATTCAAACTTTGTGGATATCTAGGAGCTATATTTTCTGCAGGAACATATGTTTCATTAGACTCTCCAAACACAGGAATTGTAGTTACCTGAGGAGGAACATTCTGGGTTGACTCTTTAGTTAATGGTGTAGACGAAGGCAACTCTGAGCGTATCAGTGATGATTCAATTATGTCAGGTAAAACCAATGCCTCTTTAGGAGAAATTAATGAGTCATTTTCCAATTCATGGCTGTGATCACAGCCTTGTTGCATGTTATTTGTAACAACCCTCATCATTAATCACTGATTTACTATCGATTACTGCTAAACTGAACTGATTATGATAAGCAATTGAATTGACCGAAATACTAGACTGACTAACTAGAAAACTGAAGCTAATTGATTGACTATATTTGATTAAATGCATTTTCTATCTGTTACCTGTTTGACTATCTGTTCGTGTTTTAACGTTTGAATTACGAATTGAAGGCCTTATCGGCGGCCGAACTGGAAATCGATTAGTGTTTTATGATCATCATAATTTATGTGATTTTATGGTAAAATTATCTGAAAAGTGATTCGGTATGATTAAATTAGATTAAATATTGATCAATGGCATAGTTTGGCTTAATTACCAAAACACCACACTAGTGGCCCACTATCTCATCACTTTGATCTTCATATTACACTTAGCTACAACATTTGATCAGCCCTACTCCTTGTCTCAACCGACTATAGAGAGAGAGAGAGAGAGAGTGAGCTAGAAGAGTGTTTCATCTTATTTTGCTTGTGAATTGCATAGAAATTGAAGGAATTGGAGGTTGATCTCCATATCTAAGCTTCTACACTTGAACTATTAGACCTAAGGTAGATCATTACCCTTTTTCATTGTGTCTTTAAAATTGATTCTTGCATGTTTCATGCTAAATTGAAGAATTGAGCCTAGAATTGGTTTAAATTGTTGCATTAGAAGCTTAATCTTAGCATGCATGACATACTCTTGCATTTTTGAGCTTGTTCTTCATAAACTTGCCACATGCATGTCCATGTTTTGAGAATAGACCATGCTTTCATCTTGTTTTTGGGGCAATTGGCTCATTAGAGCATGAAATTGGAGCTTTGAAGTGATTTAAACTCATGCATGTTTGCATGTCCTTCATGTTCATGAAAATTGGTTTGAATTGGGTTTGAATTGAACACCCTTGGGCCTTGATTTTTATAATTGAGCCTTGGAATCATGTTGTTCTATGAGTTTACAAATGTTTTCTAGAAAATTGGCCCAAGAGGATAGAGTTTGGAGCATCAAAACTTGGTTTTTGGTTTGGAGCTGCAATCTGGATTTTCTAGATTTTGCACTCCCGCTCGAGCGGGTAAAGTGGTGCTTTCGGCGGAATTCGAGCATCCGATTACTTTACCTTTGTTTCTGATCGCTCGAGTGGACATCGAGCATCCGTTGAGCGGAGATTTCACCTATCCAGTACTTTTACAGTACCCTCGAGCGGGGGATTTGACGCTCGAGCATGTAACTTTGTTGCATGTCCGCTCGAGCGGGGAAACCCACGCTCGAGTGGGACTCTGTTTTTCTGAAAATTTTGAAAATGTTTTCTGATTGCATCTTTGCATCCTCATCCCATCCTAGGCATTCTTAGGCCTAGTTTAAGCCATCTTAATGAGGATTTAGATATAGAACACACTGAGGTAAATTAGGGTATAAGTTATTATCTTTCCCAACTGTGTAGCTTAGTGTGTGTGTTCAATCTATTAACTGTGTAGGGTTGGCGACTGGGGACACGCTCTAGCTTACTGTAGCCCAGAACTCTATGAGTAACAATTGTGTAAAGATATGTTCAACTGTGAATATCTCTGTTTTCTGAACTGATACTGTTAATTGAATGAATGTATGTCCTATATTCTGAACTGTATTGTGGCATCCTTAGCACTATTGTTACTGACTGTTACGGTTAGAGAGATCTCTGTCGGTTCCCTTGTTGGAACCACTACTGTTTACTAATTGATGGCCATCATTTACTGTTCGGTCTTTTAGACCTCTCATTTCTTATCTTGTTATGCTAATGGATGTACCACATATGGTGAATAGTGATATACTGAATCAATGAACTGTTTTCATTACTGTAAGGACATTCATTCTTAACCCCTTTACGCATTGTGTTATTCACTGGGCTTTAGCTCACTGCTCATATATATATGTAGGTGTGCAGGCACCAGACTGCGGCTAGAAGCGTCGAGGTAACTCCAATTTTGTCAAGCCAACCTATGTGCCTCACTGCGAGGTTCCAAGCCTATTGGACTATGGCTTAGGGGTGTTTTATTTTCCCCGTCGATCTCAGAATTGTCTTGTTTCTCAGTATAGATTGTATGGACTGTTATTGTACTGTTGTAATAAGGATTAAGTCCCTGATCTGAATGATTGTAAATATTGTGCATACTGTTCTGTATGGTGTATATATGTATATGTATGAAAATCTTTTTGCATAGAGACTGTCACAGCTCATTGGACATTGTTTATTTACCGTATTTGATTCCGCCAGGCCCCTGTACTCTGTTTTACTGCATTACTGTTAAGTAGGCCTTCGGTAATCTCGGATTACTGGCCGGTTACGGTGCTAAATCCATAGGGGTGGGTTTGGGTTGTGACTGAGTGGTATCAGAGCGATACTTACCACGAGTTATACCGCACACGCGTGTCCAAATGAGCTATAGGATGTCCTAGAAAAACGATTAGGGCATTGCATGAACATGTTAAAGTGTGTGTGGATATGACTGAATATATGCTAATGTGACAAACTGTTTAAGTATGCCACTGCTTATATTTATAATTGCTATAACTGCTTATAGTGAAATGGATAATGCAAACACTGCTACTGAACCTGAATCATCGGAGGCCAGAATGGCCAGACTGGAAAGAATGATGGAACGAATAACTGAAAGACTAGATCAACAACAAAATCAACAGCCCCCACCTCCTCCTCCAGTACAGCCGAAACAGAATGTTAATGTTAATGATGGGGATATTATTGCTCTCTCCCATAAGTTCAGCAAGATGAAACCGCCGTCCTTTCAGGGAGGCCTTGAACCGTTAAAAACTGAAGCATGGGTTCTTGAAACTGAAAAGTTGTTTGAAGTTTTTCCGTGCTCTGAAGCACATAAAGTGCTATTGGCCACCTTTACTCTGCAAGAAGAAGCTAGAAGGTGGTGGATACTTATCCGTGATGATAACACTGTAATGACTTGGGCTCAATTCAAAGGAGCCTTCTTCGAGAAATATTTCCCTTAGTGTGTCAGGGATAGAAAAGTGACTGAACTTGAACAGCTGAGACAATGGACTATGTCCGTTGCTGAATATGAAACAAAATTTACTGAACTTGCCTGTTATGCACCACACATGGTGGACACTGATTACAAGAAGGCCAGAAAGTTTGAAGGCGGCCTGAATGTTGCAATACTCGACAGAATTAATGTTTTGAAATTACCGAACTATGTGAATGTTCTTGACCGAGCTTTGATGGATGAATCAAACATCGAGGCACTAAAAACTGAAACACCAGCATCTGAATGGCGTGGTAAAAGGCAGGGTTTCAAATTCAAGAAAGGCAAGCATAACCTATTGAACAAGAAACAGAATACGGGGTCAATAACTAGCCCCAGCCAAGGGAATGGTTTCACACCACCATTACGAGTGTGGCGAGAAGCACAAAAGTGCATTACAAAATATCTGGAGCTTTATTAGTGTGGCAAGGTGGGCCACATGGTTAAAGATCGCTCTCCTCTGCGAGCGATGGTAAAAGCTGCACCAAGCGTAGCAGCATCAACTGTAGCACCAAAACCAAACCCCAAAGCTACCGGGAAAGAGCCTATGAGGCAGAGCCTATGAGGCAGGGCCAAGTGTTCGCCCTAGTACTGGGAGATGTACAAAATATTGAGACCGTTGTGTCAGGTATCCTCTCTATTTGTACTCAAAATGCATATGTACTGATTGATTCGGGGTCTACACATTCATATGTATCGCATGCTTTTTCGCGAAAATTGAATAGACCCTTAGAACCCATGAATTACTTGTTAGCTTTATCTTCACCCGTTGGGGGATCTATGACCTGTGCATATATGTACCCTGCTTGTGAAATTATTGTTGGAGATGCACATTTGTTTATTGATTTACTGCCACTGAACATAGATCATTTTGACATAATATTGGGAGTGGATTGGTTAATGAAATATCATGCCACCATAGACTGTGTAACGAAACAAGTAGTTTTTCGTCCACCTGGTTTGCCTGAATTTGTGTTTAATGGAGTTGGAGTAGTACCTCCTCCGTATTTGATTTCATTTGTGAAAGTTGTAAATTGATTAGAAAGGGGTGTAAGGGATATCTGTGTTCTGTATTGATTGTATCTACTGATGATAATGCTAATGTGAATAGTATTCCTATAGTCAGAGAATTCCCAGATGTTTTTCCAGATAATTTGCCAGGGGATTTGATTGATAGGGAGATTGAGTTCACCGTTGATGTGATTCCCCAAACATAACCAGTATCTAAAGCTCCTTACCGAATGGCCCCGACTGAATTGAAAGAGTTGAAAGTGCAACTACAAGAACTGTTAGACAAAAAGTTCATCAGGCCCAGTACTTCACCGTGGGGCGCTCCTATTTTATTTGTGAAAAAGAAAGACGACTCGCTGAGACTGTGTATTGACTACCGTGAACTGAACAAGATAACTGTGAAAAATAAATGCCCACTGCCTCGTATTGACGACTTATTTGATCAGTTACAGGGTGCTCAAGTGTTTTCTAAGATCGATCTCAGATCCGGATACCATAAGTTGAAAGTTAAACCAGATGACATTGACAAAATTACTTTTCGAACGAGGTATGGACATTACGAATTTTTAGTTATGCCTTTCGGAGTTACCAATGCATCTGCTGTATTTATGGACCTCATGAACAGAATCTTTAAACCATACCTTGATGACTTTATAGTTGTATTCATTGATGACATACTGATTTACTCCAAAAGTATAGAACAACAAGAACATCATCTGAGACTTGTCCTACAGACCCTAAGAGAACAAAAACTTTATGCTAAACTGTCTAAATGTGAATTTTGGCTTGATCATGTTATGTTTTTGGGGCATGTTGTTAGCAAAGATGGAATTTCCGTTGATCTACAGAAAATTGAAGCTGTAGTAAACTGGCCTAGACCAACAAATGTGACAGAAGTTCGAAACTTTTTGGGACTAGCTGGGTATTATAGAAGATTTGTCAAAGATTTCTCCAAAATTGTCTTACCGTTGACTCAACTGACACAAAAGGGGATTTCATTTGACTGGACTGACCAAAGGGAATCTACTTTCCAAGAGTTGAAAACTCGACTTGTGATTGCACCGGTTCTTACCTTACCTTTAGGTATGGATGGTTATACTATATTTAGTGATGCTTCTCATAAGGGTTTGGGGTGTGTTTTAATGCAGAATGGGAGAGTAATTGCCTATGCTTCCCGACAACTGAGACCGCACGAAAAGAACTACCCGACCCATGATTTGGAACTTGCTGCAGTAGTTTTCGCACTGAGAATCTGGCGTCACTACCTACATGGGGTGACATGTGAAGTATATACTGACCACAAGAGTTCAAAATATTTCTTCACACAGAAAGAACTGAACAGGAGACAGTGGAGATGGCTGGAACTGATTAAAGACTATGACCTACCGATTCTGTACCATCCGGGAAAAGCCAACACCGTTACCGATGCATTGAGTCGGAAATCGATTGGGAACTTAGCATGTTTGCTCATCGGACAGAAAGAGTTGCTTTGTGACCTTGAAAAGTCTGAAATAGAAATTGTTTTGCCACAACAAGGTGGAACAATAGTTGCTATTTCTGCTCAACCGGCACTAATTGAAGAAATTAAAGAGAAACAACAATTGGATGACTTCTTGAAGAAGATCATCGAAGAAAGGGAATCTAAACCGAGACCGGGGTTCAAATTTGAAAATAATGTACTGAAATTTCAAGATAGACTGTGTGTACCGAATGATTCTGAATTGAAAAGAAGAGTTCTGCAAGAGGGCCACAATTCAAAATTTTCTATCCATCCGAGGAATACGAAAATGTACCAAGACCTAAAACTGAATTTCTGGTGGCCGGGAATGAAGAAAGAAATTGCCGATTTTGTATCAAAATGTCTTCATTGCCAATAAGTTAAAGCCGAACATCAACGACCCGCAGGCTTATTGCAGTCCTTACCGATACCGGAGTGGAAATGGAAACATATTACTATGGATTTTATTGTTGGATTGCCTCGCTCTAGTAAAGGTATGGACTCAATTTGGGTTATTGTTGATGGACTGACTAAATCTGCTCACTTCTTACCTGTTAAGACAATTTATAATGCGGACAAATTGGCCATACTCTATATCGATGAAATTGTTAGACTGCATGGAGTACCTGTGTCCATTATTTCTAACAGGGATTCGAAGTTTACATCGAGGTTTTGGCAAAGCCTATAGACTACATTGGGTACTGAACTGAGACTGAGTAGTGCCTATTATCCTCAGACAGATGGCCAGTCAAAAAGAACCATCCAAACTCTGGAGGATTTATTGAGAATGTGTGTCCTTGATTTTCAGGGAAACTGGGAAAGCCATTTGCATTGGCTGAATTTGCCTACAACAACAGCTTCCATTCAAGTATTGGTATGGCGCCTTTCAAGGCATTATATGGCAGAAAATGTAGATCTTCGATTTGCTGGGCAGAAGTTGGAGATGGACCTTTGCTTGGGCCTGAGATTGTGTATGAAACGACTGAGAAAGTGGCCGATACAACAAAGAGAATGCGTGACATAAATTGTGTATGAAAACCGCAGAGCAAGAGAGTATGAAGTGGGTGATCACGTGTTTGTTAAAGTAACACCGATGAAAGGGTAGACTCGTTTTGGAGTCAAAGGCAAGTTAGCGCCAAGATATGTCAGACCGTATGAGATTATTGAGAAAATCAATCCGGTGGCGTAACAAGTTGCGCTTCCTCCTGAAATGGAACATATGCATAACGTCTTCCACATCTTTATGTTAAGAGACTACCTCCAGGATCCTTTCCGTGTGATAGAGCCTACTCATGTAGTGTTGAGTGATGACTACACTTACGAGGAACGGCCTGTTCAGATTGTTAACAGACGGATCAAGAAATTGAGAAATAAAGAGATCCCGTTAGTGAAAGTTGACTGGCAAAACGATGGTGACGTGTATGCCACTTGGGAAAGGGAAGATGACATGGCTAAAAGATATCCTGAACTGTTTCCACTGAACCCTGTTTTCTTCTAGAATGAAGGTAACTCGAGTTTAGAGGACTAAACTCTTTTTAAGGAAGGGAGACTGTAACAACCCTCATCACTAATCACTAATTTACTATCGATTACTGCTAAACTGAACTGATTATGATAAGTAATTGAACTGACTGAAATACTGGACTGACTGACTGGAAAATTGAAGCTAATTGATTGACTGTATTTGTTTAAATGCATTTTCTATCTGTTACCTGTTTGACTATCTGTTCGTGTTTTTATGTTTGAATTACGAATTGAAGGCCTTATCGACGACCGAACCGGAAATCGATTAGTGTTTTATGATCATCATAATTTATGTGATTTTATGGTAAAATTATTTGAAAAGTGATTCGGTATGATTAAATTAGATTAAATATTGATCAATGGCATAGTTTGGCTTAATTACCAAAACACCACACTAGTGGCCCACTATCTCATCACTTTGATCTTCATATTACACTTAGCTACAACATTTGATCAGCCCTACTCCTTGTCTCAACCGACTATAGAGAGAGAGAGAGAGAGAGTGAGCTAGAAGAGTGTTTCATCTTATTTTGCTTGTGAATTGCATAGAAATTGAAGGAATTGGAGGTTGATCTCCATATCTAAGCTTCTACACTTGAACTATTAGACCTAAGGTAGATCATTACCCTTTTTCATTGTGTCTTTAAAATTGATTCTTGCATGTTTCATGCTAAATTGAAGAATTGAGCCTAGAATTGGTTTAAATTGTTGCATTAGAAGCTTAATCTTAGCATGCATGACATACTCTTGCATTTTTGAGCTTGTTCTTCATAAACTTGCCACATGCATGTCCATGTTTTGAGAATAGATCATGCTTTCATCTTGTTTTTGGGGCAATTGGCTCATTAGAGCATGAAATTGGAGCTTTGAAGTGATTTAAACTCATGCATGTTTGCATGTCCTTCATGTTCATGAAAATTGGTTTGAATTGGGTTTGAATTGAACACCCTTGGGCCTTGATTTTTACAATTGAGCCTCGGAATCATGTTGTTCTATGAGTTTACAAATGTTTTCCAGAAAATTGGCCCAAGAGGATTGAGTTTGGAGCATCAAAACTTGGTTTTGGCTTAGAGGTGCAATCTGGATTTTCTAGATTTTGCACTCCCGCTCGAGCAGGTAAAGTGGCGCTTCGGCGGGAATTCAACATCGATACTTTACTTTGCATTTCTGATCCGCTCGAGCGGAGGATTGCACGCTCGAGCGGAGGCTTGTGTCTCACGCTCGAGCGGGCGTCGAGCGTCCGTCGAGCAGAGATTTCACCTATCCAGTACTTTTACAGTACGCTCGAGCGGGGGATTTGACACTCGAGTGTGTACCTTTGTTGCATGTCCGCTCGAGCGGGGAAACCCACGCTCGAGCGGGACTCTGTTTTTTTGAAAATTCTGAAAATGTTTTCTGATTGCATGTTTGCATCCTCATCCTATCCTAGGCATTCTTAGGCCTAGTTTAAGCCATCTTAATGAGGATTTAGATGTAGAACACCCCAAGGAAAATTAGGAATTAAGTTATTATCTTTCCCAACTGTGTAGCTTAGTGTGTGTATTCAATCTGTTAACTGTGTAGGATTGGCGACTGGGGACACGCTCTAGCTTACTGTAGCCTAGAACTTTGTGAGTAATAATTGTGTAAAGATATGTTCAACTGTGAATATCTCTGACTGTTTAACTGAACTATTTTCTGAATTGATACTATTAATTGAATGAATGTATCTCCTATATTCTGAACTGTATTGTGGCATCCTTAGCACTACTGTTACTGACTGTTACGGTTAAAGAGATCTCTGTCGGTTCCCTTGTTGGAACCACTACTGTTTACTAATTGATGGCCATCATTTACGGTTCGGTCTTTTTAGACCTACTGTTTACTGTACTGTTATGCTAATGGATGTACCACATATGACTGAATGACTGATATACTGAATCAATGAACTGTTTTCATTACTGTAAGGACATTCATTCTTAACCCCTTTACGCATTGTGTTATTCACTGGGCTTTAGCTCACTGCTCATATATATATGTAGGTGTGCAGGCACCAGACTGCGGCTAGAAGCGTCGAGGTAACTCCAATTTTGTCAAGCCAACCTATGTGCCTCACTGCGAGGTTCCAAGCCTATTGAACTATGGCTTAGGGGTGTTTTATTTTTCCCCGTCAGTCTCTGTAACTGTCTTGTTTACTGTATAGATTGTATGGACTGTTATTATACTGTTGTAATAGGGATTCAGTCCCTGATCTGAATGATTGTAAATATTGTGCATACTGTTCTGTATGGTGTATATATGTATATGTATGAAAATCTTTTTGCATCTGGTATCCTGACTCATTGGACATTATTTATTTCTTGTATTGGCTTCGCTAGGCCTGCACTGCTGTTTTCTTGTATTCTTTGTTAAGTAGGCCTTCAATAATCTCGGATTACTGGCCGGTTACGGTGTTAAACCCATACGGGCGGGTTTGGGTCGTGACATCATTACAACCTTGTTGCTTAAAAAATTCATTCACTTCTTCTAACTCGATAAACTCATCACCTCCGCAATTTTCTTGTTGAACATTCTCTTCACTTGAGATCTCCCCCTAAAGAGAATTGCTAGAAACTCCCCCAGAGTAATAAGGCTCTAATTCAAGAAAAGAGGCATTGAGAGTCACATGGAGCATTCAGGTTTGTGGATCATAGCACCTATATCCTTTTTGAAAGTCAGAATAACCAACAAAGACACATCATTTTGCACATGGATCAAGTTTGTTTCGCAAGATTTTTGGGATGTGAACATACCCGGTACATCCAAAAACTCGAGGTTCAAGATTCGGAAGATGGGGAATTGAAAGTAAGGATTGTAGTTTTTGTTGAGGAGTTTGAAAGTTTATTACCCGAGAAGGTGTTCGATTGATGAGGTAGGCAGCTGATTTCACAGCCTCACCCCAATAAAATCGAGGCATGTTCATGCCAAATAGGGAGGCACACACTACCTCCAAAAGTTGTCTATTCTTCCTTTTTGCCAATCCATTTTGTTGCGGAGTATAGGTGCATGAAGTCTGATGACGAATGCTATGGTTGCTCAAAAAATTACCGAAAGAACCATCTACAAACTTGGTACCATTGTCAGTTTGCAAAACACAAATCTGCTTTTGGTACCGAGTGTGTCATTTTGTAAAAGTGCGGAAATGCTAGACACACATCATTCTTTTTTTTAAGCAAGGACACCTAAGTCATTCTAGTGCATTCATCAATAAATGTCACAAAGTAACGAGCGCTAGAAATAAAGGGAACCTTTGCAGGACCCCAAACATCAGAGTGAATAACCTCAAAAGGTTTCGAACTTTTATTCAAACATGGTAAATAAGAAATACGGTGGCTCTTAGCCAGTTCACAAGTGTCACAATGAAAAGCCAAATCATTTACACCTAAAAAAAAGTTGTGGTTGCAATTTCTTAAGATAACCAAAAGAAATATGTCCTAATCTACGGTGCCGTAACCATATAGTTGCTTGAGCTTTGTCTTTATTGCTATCATGATTGGCCTGACTGATTTTCGATCACTCATTCTTTGTCAATTCCAAGTAGTAGAGGTTGCCCCTTAACACCATAACGAAGAATCTTCCGAGTGAGAATGTCCTGAAAGACACAAAATGAGGGCCAAAAAGTTACAGTACAAGCAAGAGTTGAAGTAATTTGGCTAACAGACAAAAGACGGTAGGCAAGAGATAGAACAACAAGGACAATATCTAATCTAAGGGTATTAGACAAGACAATAGATCCTTCGATGTGGGTGAGAATCGCCATTGGCGATGGAAATACTAATTGAGGAGAAAAGAGAACATATTTTAACTTCTATTCTTAGAAGTTGCAAAAAATACAGATGCTTTACCAATAATACCTGGATGGGCAATATTTGTCGTAGGCAGCGGCTGATTTTCCTCTGTGGATGTCAGCAAAGCTTTCCCAGCAGTCTTTTTTCGAGGTTTCTTTGAGAAGTCCCACCACTTTGGATAGCCAATAATCTCGTAGCAGTGCTGTTGCCAATGACCTTTTTTCCCATAGTGGGTGCATACCAAGTTGTTAGCCTTTCCAGATGATTGGTTGTTTCGATTGTTCGATGATCCAGCCGACGGTCCTTGTCGAGTTTTATTGGCCAGCATAGCCGAGTTCTCAAAGATTGGATAATAGCTCCTCATTGTTTGTCTCTATTGACATTATCTCCGGACATATGCATATGTGCTCTCCAAATCAAGTTTTGGGTCTTTTCATAAGATTTCTCCACGAACCTAATCAAACTCAGAGTCAAGTCCACTTAGAAAAATATGAACTCGAAGCCTAGCCATCAGGGAGTACAACTGGAATACCCCTTCGACTGTTCCTTCCTGAGATGTAGTTCTATGATCGATTTCCAGGAAAATAGCAACAAGTTCATTAGAGTATGTTGCTAATGGTTGACCATTTTGCTTGGTAGAAAAAGATCTCCGGTTCAACTAAAAAATACAAGTTTTGTCTGATCCATCAAAGAACATTTTGGATACAGCCTCCCATATCTCCTTGGCAGTAGATAGGTGAATAAAACGCTGCATTAGTGACGGACTCATTGAGTCAATAAGCCAACTCTTCACTCTGTGATTTTCAGTAATCCATGCTCCAAGATTGGGATCTCCAGATGCTGGTTTGTTCATTTCTCTAGTGAGATATCCAGCTTTGTTGCGAGCACCAATACGCATTTCCATAAGTTGAGACCATAATGGGTAATTGGTCTCATCGAGTGTGATTCCGGTTTGAAACACAGAATTGTCTTGGTGTACAATAATCTGCTGTGTTGGTGCTGGGATGAGTTCGGTTGATGCTCCTGTAATGGTAGGCATAGACTCACAGGGGCTTTATGAGGGTGATGAGCTTCGAGGGAAAAAAAACATCTACAATTGTTTATTGCAGACTTCTTTGGAATCGAGCCTGCTCTGATACCATGTCAAACAATAGAGTTTCTGCAGAATTTTCCAATGTGTATTCGTCTCCAAAACAGAGGCAATATATAAATACTATTACATCCTAACATTGGGTCCTAAAAATAGGAGAACAAATCATTTCTATATTTATATACATGACTGCTTAGCTAACCAGATTTCTAGGATCAATCTAATATTGTGTGCAACTTATGCACACAGATGCCTTATGCAAAACATCACATTGATGACTTATACTTATTGAGCTAATTCAGAACGTCATTTATGTGTAGACATCATGCAAAACAATTACTATCGGAATCATACAGAATGTACATCACGCGTGAACTTCATACAGAACAATTACTATCAACATCATAAAGAACAATCATTGAAGATTGACAACAAATGAAACATTTATAATGGATCAATGGCTTATATAGAATGTTGCACTGAATAATTAGAACATATTTCATAATTGTTGTTCACAAAATTCACATTTTTTTTTATCACGTATGCACGTGTCAATTCTACACACTCACATATGCTGATGTAATGCCATAATGTCTTTTCTAGGACATCATATATCTTATTTGGACACGTGTATGCGGTACAACTCATGCTCTGATACCACTCTGTCATGACCCAAACCCGCCCCCATAGGTTTAGTATCGTAACCAGCTAGTTATCCGTAGATTACTGAAGGCCTCTTAAATAGAAAACAAATTATTAGGGGCTAACAGAAGCAAATAATAAATATATAATGTCCATTGAGCTTTGCAGACTTACATGAGACAAAAAAAATTTAAACTTTGTTTTTTTATATACATATATATCACATCATCATATATACCGACTAGACAAAAAGGGACTTAGCCCTAAATACAGAATAAACAAAACTTAAACTTTAATCATATGGCTTTGACCATTTGACATATCTGGAACCTCCACGGGAGGCACATAGGTTGGTTGATAGAATAGAGTCCAGGTAGAAATTCTAGGCTTGGTCACGCGCCTGATCATCTACATACATAAATAATACAGTGAGTTGGAACCCAGTGAATAATCTCGATGTAAAGAGGTTAAATAAATAAGATTCTAACTTAAACAAAACAATATAACGTTCTTGACATAATTAAAGCATACTTCGGAAACATATAATAACTAATATGGATCATCAAATCTTTATACAATTCGTTGTACCTAATTGCCTTATCAAAACTTGTCGGAATACCACACAAAACGTTCACGGCTGAACGAAACATTCGGAATGCCCTCATTGGGCAGCTTCAGACAAAATGCCCACTTAGGATGTCTTCATGTAAAATGCCCATTTAGGACGACATTATACAAAACATCCTTATTGGACGACTTATACAAAACATCCACGTGGGACGACTTGGTACAAAACATCCATATAGGACGCGCTTATGCGAAATGCCCACTTCGGCAACTTTGTTCAAAACGTCTATAACAGCAGATATCATACATATCGATACAATCGAAATCATGCGAAACGATCATAAAAGATCGGCGTCATATATTATATCACAACGAGTCAATAACTTATACTGAACGTACATGACAAGTTGAATACTATACAAAAGTTATTGGAGATCAAAAGACATTTCCTAAGTTGTTATCATAGTTATCGTTTCAAAAGGAACTCATTCCTTCTTAAACAAATTCCATTTTTGAAAAGCTTATCATATCTTACTCATTCATTCCTAACCAAACCTCATTTTCGAAGACATATTGTATCGTACTCGTTTTAGAGTTTCAAAGTATAACTTAATGGTTCCATGGTTCTTGTTCACAAACTTATCGTATTAACATCTCATAAACATTTCATAGCAAAACATAGGTGGCCCAAATTATCAGATAATATAGTCATTCTCAAAGTAATTCAGATATGAAAATATCTTTACAAAGAAATTATTCACAGTGTTTGGCTAGATGATACTCCTCATGCAAGCGACCTACACAAACACATAACATATACACATTGAAACACAATATCACTTCCTTGATTCAGCTTGGCTTCTCTTGTCTTTTTCTGTCTAAGTAATCCAAAGTTCTACTATACTTATTCTTTTTTTATTCAAATGAATCGGGTTCTCATTTCACATATTCTTTCATTACTAAATCTTTCTTTTCCAAATGGACCGATTTCTAACTTGGCTTCTTAATCAATCATTACTAAATCAATGATTTATTTATGCAAAGATTTCAAATATTTTTTCTTGATTTTCAAAATATGAAATTAAAGCTATAAAACTCTTAGAAGAATATTTGCATGTAATTGATGAACCTTAATTTAACCATAATTTCCAAAATCAAGCACAAATAATTACTTTCTAATTTTACTTTCATGAACTTGATCTTAACTCCAACTTATCATTTTCTTATCAATTTTCCTTGCAAATATTGCATGTATGTAATTCAAATAAACTAACTAATTTAATATATATTCCAAAACATGGTTAAATCAAGTAAGACTCTTAAATTACATTACACGCTTGGATTAGGGATTTAAAATCAAAACCTCATTTATCTTCAAGATTAACTCTAGATTTCCATGGATTTTAATGTTTATAAAACTTTTCCTTCTTCTCTTCAAAATATGGAATTGATTAACTCAAATTCTTCAAAATTTATAATGCATGTAAAGATAAAGTCCAAATTCATGAAAAATAACACAAATTAAACTCAATTGCTAAATTTCTAAATTAATTTCTTAGCTCTTGAACTTTATTGTTCTTTTCAATATATTTAAAATTACATACAATTGGATTCTATTTTTTCTTGAATTGTGATGTTGGGAGGACTAATTCCAAGATTGGAGTTAGAAATCTTACCTAGAATTTGTTGAATGATTGAATCTCTTCAACTTTTCCAGGCTTTTCCTTCCTTATTTCTTCTTCTTCTTGGGCTCTTGGGTTAAATTCCAGCTCTCTCTCTCTCGGATTCTCCCAGCACAAACACTCCAACAATACATCTCTCTCGGCTCCTCTCAGGGTAATCAATTCACCACTAGCTAATAAGGTTTCAATTTGAAAATCAATTATGCTACGGTTCAAACCAAATAATACTTCACCACTACAAGTTCAAAGTGATGATCAAGAAAATTAACACATTCAATTTATAGGCACGAACTGTCTCAACAAGTATGAATCGTTCGCTCTAAACTAGGGTAGCAACGTGACTCGTCCTTCGTAGCATGGCTCGTCTCATACCTTGAACATGAAAGCACAAAAAATCATTGCATGGGAAGCATTTAACAATCATAGAAACAAGAATGCTTGAAGAACTATTGAAAAATTATATTTGAAAACTTCTTGAGAACCATACAACTATTCAAACTATTACATAAAAGAAAACTAAAAAGAAAACCTATTACTTGGCTAGGGTTTCATCAAAACCTACAAATTGGAGCCTAGCCACTCATGGAGGAGTGGGAAGAAGTAGTAGAAGAAGAAGCCTCTATGAAATTTTCATTGAAGCTTGAGAATCCCCCATCTTCAAACCCTAGCCTCTCATTTTTCTTGAAATATTTTCAATCCCCATGAGCAGCCTCTTTTCTTCCTTTTATGCCCAGCAGAATAGACTGAAATTTTCGTGCACGTAACCCTAGATGGGCCACTCGAGCGGCCCTAATTTCTACTTGAGCGGTGGTGGGTCGCATATGCGGTGGAGCCTGGCTACACATGCGGTGAGGTGGTAGGCTGGGAATTATCACTACTTGCACGGAGAATCTGCTTTGGCGCCACTTTTTACTTGAACTTGCGTGTTGGTTACCAAATTTGTACAAGTGCACAAAACAGATTGTCTTCACCAAATAAACAAAATTCAAAGACTATAAATATAACTTAAGCGGCCTCAATGTGATACCTTTCGGCCTACATCACATCTCCCAACTTACATTTTGCTAGTCTTCGAGCAAAACCATAGAAATAAGAAAAATAAAATACTCTAAGCCACTTTCGTAGGCATCACGATTGCATTTAGCATATACAACAAGCCTTTAAATCACAAAGTTACCCCAAGTGGACGAGTATAGTCTTGTGAGGGTTTCCAGAAATGATACCCACAAACATTAACATATTCATATCTGCCCAACAACAATAAGTAATCACACTACTCCAACTATCAATTAACTTATGTGCCAACTACAGTGTGATATCAAGATATGATGAGTCATTGAAGGCATAGTGGACAAACATGAAGGAATCTATTGAGCAAGAACCACAATTCAGTTACTACAAAAGTTAAGTCCACTGTACTTGCGAATGCTAGTAAACACATCATCAGTGCCCTTGGTGTAAAGTGTAGTCCCCATAAATAGTTAATTGTCCACTATAATAGCCTAGTGTAACTCATAATAACAACCAACATGTATAGGAAAACTAAACTTTTACAACCAGGATTCTCAATTTTTATTTTTTTAGACTGTGAAATGTCCTAATCCATTACGCTTTCTAATCAACCCATGTAGCAAGCATTGGGCCAATGACTCTCAAACCAGACGGTTTTAGGGCACTGGGTGTGAAGACACCCTTACGGGCTTAATAACTTGAGTTGAAAAGGCTACGGATCCAAACAAGTCATTATTTTTCCTTTACTGTGCAATGTCTAGGTCCCTTAAACTTTCTAATTAACCTATTTAGCAAGTATTGGGCCAATGACTCCCAAACCAGACGGTTTTAGGGCACTAGGTGTAGAGACACCTCTATGGGCTTAATAACTCGAGTTAAAGAGGCTACGAACCCAAACAAGTCAGGTTTTATTTATTTATTTATTTTTGTTTTGTTTTTGTTTTTGTTTTTGTTTTTGTTTTTGTGGGAATCAAGGTTACTCTTTATTCTTTTCTGCAACACTAGCAATTATCAATGATGTACACCAGAGATTATAATAGAGAGGTCACCGCTATGATAATGTGTTCATGTGAATCAAGGCATGCTCATGATAAGTGTAATAATATCACAACCACAGGTAACTATCTTAGTGCAAACATCACATGCAAGTATTTACCCAATAAATCCTTTTCATACAAGTCTAGCATGTTCCCCAATTAACATATGCTTATATCACCACCTTACTAGTAACAAGTCAACATCAAGTGAAGAAGTACAATCAAGTGAAGCAGGTATAAACATGAATTATGAATTAGGAGCCAAGTAGAAGTGCACAAAAGAAAATACCCTCATCCTCCAACTTGAATATGACATTGTACACAACGGAAGCAAATGTGAAAAAATTAGAGAGAGAGAGAGAGAGAGAATATTACCAGACGTTATAGGTGTACCTCCAGCTAGGCAGACATGAACACAAATATATATATATATATATTTTTTTTGGAGCAATAATAAAAGAAACAAAATAAATAACATACATTAAAAAAAAATAAAACAGTAGCGAACAAAGGGACTAGGATTTGTGCCGTACGTACATGAATTTCTTTTTTAAAAACCCAATTACAACCCAAAAACTTCAAACCATTTTTGCCTTCATTGCACATCTAAAATAAATATAGCACTTCGAAAACATCTAAATGCTCAACAAAGGTATAATCTTCATGTGAAAACCACAAGTACCACTTTTCTTCCTAACTATGTTTGCAACTTTCCCTATTCTTCAACAGGGTGATAGACTAGGTAGATTTGGTATCCAAAATCGAGGCGCCTGAAACTAACTCGACCTATGGGGCTGCCATACAGAGTTCAAGCCAAGGTGGCTTTGAAGCAATCTCCACAACCCTGGGTATTTAAACTAGACTTTAGTCTCGGAAATTCAAAACCTTTGTGTTTTAGGCTTTGTCATTCGAACTCTATTTTCCACTATCTCAATTGGTCTCCTAGAAACTCACTACAAACACAGTTAGGTGGCCATACCAGACTGTCAATACCGTTCGGGCAAGGCTAATACTAAATTGTAGCTCCACTTTTCGTGCCCCTTTTTGACAGTCAAATAAACCCTCTGATGTCGGACTTCCGCGGTTTTGAATCTGATCTCACAAGTGCAATGTGAAATAGATAAACACAAAGAGTCCAAATCCAACAAATCTTTTGGAAAATTGATTTTGCATCAAATTGCCAAAAATGGACTGCTTTGCCAGATACAGAGTCGTCACCTAAATATTTTTTAGAAATTTAGGAAACCCATGACTCGTGCCAAACGCCACGTGTCCGTCATCACCAAGATTGTCTAGACTTGGGAACCTAGGTACGAGAGGGAAAGGTCATGAATTGAGTACCCCCGCTCACCCAATCAAAGATCGACCTTTACTAATCATGATATGAATCTTATCTACATTATATGCTCTTGTTTCGATTTATTAGGCTAGCATTACTATGTGATGCACACACACACAAGTATAGACTAAATTGTAAGAATTGAAATATTTCGATTTCATGTTTGTTTGGAAAATTATTTCAAATATGAACCACTTGAAAAAGTGATCGCAGAAGAACATTATTCAAATTATTCCAATTCAAGCAACTAGCCTTCATCCATAGGCATCCAGGCAATTTATCACTTAAACATTTAGCCTCATGGCAAGCATGTTAGACATGACAACAATCATATTCATGCGATATGCTAAAGTGAGTAAACGCTCACCTAGTACTCCAAGGCAAGCCAAAGAAAAGAGTTAGAAAAAGTGCATGATCCTAACTAATGCAATATGACTAATGTAACACAAGCGATATGTAATTACTAGGCTTGGCTACTAATATGGCACATGAATCAATTTGATAGCATACGGTCTAAACACGTATTCAAAGAAGCATTTAACTAACAATGCATTGTTAGAATGATGAACCGAGCCTTGGTGTATGCAATACAAGTGGATGCAAACATAAAGTATGCTTAAAAAAACATGATGCCCTAAATTAACCATCATAAGCTAGGAAATAAAAGGGAGAAAGATGTGGGGTTGAAAGACATACACTTTATTACAACATTGCGCTCTCACGAAGGAGAGTCCAAATGAACAAACTAGCTAACTAATTAAAGCTAAGCTAATTAACTAACTATTACAAACCCAAATGAAACTAACTATTCTAGCTAGTTATTACAACATCACAATCTAACTAATTAATTACACTAATTAATTAATTACAAAATTTTAATTAGCTAACTAATTAATTACAACATGAAGTAACTAAATTAACTACCCTAATTACTCCTCCTCGGGAAACAGGGAATGCTCTTGCATGCGTGGACTTTCCATCCGAAAAAGCCACTATTTCTGCTACCAGATGCCTCTGTTGCACAGTAGAACACTTACACTGCTTTCTACCTCAAGACCAATTCTGTTTTGCTTTACAAGTACACTGTTGGATTTTGCATTGGTGGCTGGCAGACTAGAAGTGATGGCCTGCTGTCCACTGATGGTGGCCTGCCAGCCTCAAAAAGAGGCCTGTCGGCCACTGCTACCTGGTTCTTCCTGCTGCAATAGAGAGCAAACAGAGCAGGGACATGGTATTCTCAAGGGTTGTTTGCACAACTCACCCCTCTTTATCATCAAACAAGTCAAAGGAGTGGCAAAATTTGAGCACAAACCATCAACGGATGAAATTTCATTGCATGATAGCTTGTGAACAAAGTGAGAAAGCTCAATGAATACAATAAAACAAGACTCTCAAAACCACCTCCCTATTATGAATGATCAAGGAAAGTAGTTGACAACAAAATCTTGAACTGTTTTCATCACTAATGAGCATGAAACGACTCAAGACCCAAGGGTTCAATTAACGTCCGATTGAACCCAAACCAAATTATTATCTTGCATCATTTTTAATCACCAATTTTATTATTCCCTTTTAGTTACCTTTCAATTTTGTAATCAATTAAGTCCAAAAGTGAGTTTAAGTCCTCTAAAGGAGAGAAGTGTCAAACCAAGAGTTGGCTTAAGGCATGAGAGAGATGTTATGTCGTTGATAATGAACCCCTAAAAGGGATTAAACGATTAAGCATGACAATCTCAATCTCATGCTTAAGAGAACAATAGGTTTAAAACAACTCTCAAACCAAAGCAAAAAGCCAAGAAATGAGGGAGGTTGTAGAGGTGATTAAAGGTGATCACAAGTAAGGAAAACATGAAATAAATGCTATCAACTCAAATAAGTTGGTGTCTAATGCCTAAACCACCAAACATATGAGGACAATTGCACTACAAGCATGCAATACAAGGCTCAAATGAAATTAACACTTAAATAAAGTCCTAAAACAGTGCTAAATAAGTCCTAAACATGCTGGAATTAGAACAAAAATAGCTAGAACAATAACCTAAAACATAGAATATGCTAGGCTAGTAAGCAAGACACAAGGAGGGGAGGTTAACCCCTCCAATTTTCGACTTCAAACCATGATTTTAGCCACTGAAATAACTCTGAAAATTAGTATTTAAAAGCTCAAAAAAAGATAGTTAATGGATGGGAAACATAAGGGTAAAGACCTTGAGAGCAAGGTGTAAAGAAGGGTGAACCACCCCTCAACCCTTATTGGCCTTAAACCACAAGTTTCAGCCCAAAAATAAAAATTTTATACAGCCCAAAAATAGTGGAAAAATAGTAAGAAAAAGAGTAATTAAAGCAAGTAGAGAAACAAAGCTTTATACCTCTTAAAGAGAAGAACCAATTCTATGCAACAAAACTACACTTGCACACCCTCAAGAGCTCAAACAAGGCTCAAAGGTACCTCAGCTCAAAGATGGAGAGGTTTGGTTTAGAGTGTATAGGAAAAAGCTTGCAAAAAGTTAAGAAATTGCAAGAGGGAGAGAAAATTGTAAGGAGAGAATTTTTGCTCCAAAAATTCCAACCTTAAAAATGTAATGGAAGGCCTCCTATTTATAGAAAACCATGCAACTCCCTTAAAAATATCAATACATACATGTGTAAGAAGGTGTATGCATCTGTGCTAACAGCTAGTACAGTTGGCAGAAAAATATCTGCAAAACATACCTATGGCCGGCAACCAGAAGTAGTGGCCGGCAGCCCATAGCAGTGGCCGGCAGGCCACAAGAGGTTGCAGGCTTGAAAATCCAAGGTTTTGGTCCAAAAATAAAGCAACAGGTGTATAAAGTTTGAAAGGCTCGAAGTTGTGACATTCCGCTACGGACTTTGAGCACTTAATGAGCATATACACTCATCATTGGGTGTGCAAACGGTGATGTCCAAGTCGTAAGGGCAGTCAAAAATGGGGTGTCTACACAAATGAATTACACCTTTAGAGGATTTAAATTCTCCTAGACACGAAACGCAATCACGCACTCTACACAAAACACTATTTTTGTCTTTTGTTTTATTTTATTTTATTTATTTATTTAAATTTTTTTTTGGTCTTTTTTTTAAGACAAAAACAATAGCATGCAATATATCTAAATATTTGTTAAGCCAAAAACACATTATATTTGTTAAACCAAAAACACTAAATATATCTAAACTCTAAGACAAAAACAATAGTACGCAATATATCTAAATATTTGTTAAACCAAAAACACTAAATATTTGTTAAACCAAAAACAAAAGCCTTTTCCCCCAACTTAAATGCTAATGGCCTCAATGGCGTATACCAAAAAGGACCGACAAGAACAGTAAAAAGAAAGGGAATTAAAACACAATAAAATATACATCCCCGAAATGCAGAGAAAGATGCCCCCCCCCCCCCAACTGGAAGGAAACTATACCTGCAAAAGGGTTAGAAAATAAACACAACATTTTTTTATTATTTATTCTTCGGATCCTAGGCTTCATATTGATCTTCTTTTGAGTAGTCCGTCTCAAACCAAATTCATTAGATCCTACTCAGTGGTTCCCTTCAAAGGTGTATTCATCTATTTGGCCCTGATACACCACACTGAAAACATTCAAAATAATAAATAAAGAACTAAAACTAAAATGCCCAGGTTTCCTCCCAAGAAGAGCTAAATATTTTGTCTTCAGCCAAATATCAACACAAACTTATTTTTGCCTTTTCTTCCAATTTATGAAATATGGGTCCTTGTAACGAAAATAAATCAACCCGTCCAATAGTGCGGGACTAGGTTGTAAATGACTTGTGGAAGGATGATTAACAGAGTGGAGAAATATGTGTGTGAAAAGTATAGTGTGTAAAGAAATCTCGTGGATGGAAACAATAAGATCAAAAACAAAAATAAAATCCCACTAATGCTGATTTACTTTATTACTATAATTTTCTACAGTTAAATCCCTATCAATTTCGTCCACATGAGAGGCCAAAACTATGGGGAGAGTTTCTGTCATATCTATGGATGCAACAGTAGGTTCAAGGGACAAAAATACTAACTCCATATAAGTTGTTGGATCACTGGAGAGATGTGTTGTGGCTTCACTAGGTTCCATTTGCAACTCTTTTTCAAAAATCTTACAACATGCACTCTTATGAAAGTCTTGAACGAGTTGGTTTAAAGAAATCCACACCTTAGTTGGGAACATCTTAACATTTTCAGTTGACCACATTGTGTCTACAAATTGACTTGTTTGAGAGTTGAACCCATTATAAAAGAAAACAATGAGTTGAGTCATTTTGTAACCATGTTATGGACAAGCATCTACACAACTCTTGTATCGTTCCCAACAATGACAAAATAACTCATCCACTTCCTGAGTAAAATTTAATATTTTTCTTTTGAAAAGAGTGAGGTCAGATGGAGGTTGTGATTCTTTCCATTTAAAATATGTTGGAAAATGGCTTTGAAAAATCCTTATTTTTTGCTGACTTTAAGCATTAATTAAGGTGGGAAACAAGCGTTATTTTTAATGTTTTTCATTGGGTTCATGTTTAATGCTGCGTAGTGAATAAAATCGGGTATTTGGTTACTCAAAACAATTTTCGGATGAATGAGAATTCAACGTGCGTTTTTGGGTTCATGGAATGGCTTTAGGTGGATTTCTTACACATTTGTGAAATGTGCTTGTCCCATATTGGAAAGACTTAAGATTTTGAATGGGTTTATATACCTTAGCTTATGATACTTGGGATAGGCCCCAAGGGGTACTCAAGTTTGTGGAAGCGTGAGGTTATGGGTAAAGTGGGCTAGACCCATTAGACCCAAAACAAAAACCACGTGCACGCCGCCGTCGCCGTTGGTTTGGGTAGGTTGGGCCTGGGCTTGTTCGGCCCAATACTTATTTTTTTGGGGCCAAAAATATTTTTAATTAATTAATTTAATTATTATTTTGGTTTCAAAATTCAAAATAAATTGGTCCAAATTTTTTCCTTCACCCAAACAAATCCTAACCCACCCGAACAGGCTCATACCTGTTGAATTCTTTCCCAGACAGATCTGTATCTGTCCAAATAGTTCAAACATGTTTTTTGCTTATTGAATCTATCCGAACAGGTTCATATGTGTCGGCACCTGTTCAAACAGCCACCATTCCTCCTATAAAAGGCCAGCCTTCCAACAATTCAGAAATCAATTTTTTTCCTCAGAATTTCGTCCTTCTCCTTCTGTGTTTCTACATCTGTTCTGCATTTAATTTTTGGGAATAAAGAGAAAGAGTCACAATAAAGTTTTGGTACACCAGACTTGGTTTTGTATTGCTGCAAATTTAAGTGCTAATCGTTGCATCCTAGAAAGTAGACGCTGGCTAAAACTCGAAGTACCGGATCGAGGGCAAAATCTACTTTAAGGAGATTGTGTCCAACACAAGCCTCGACTTTAATTTCTGTAAGCATTTAATTCAGAATTTAATTTATATAATTATTTTCTGAATTATTTTATTTTGTTGTTTATTTTATACATTTAATTTACACACACACACACACACCACTGTGGGTATAACAATCTTAAAGTATATGGTAAGATAAAACATTATCTTTTAACAATCTTAAAGTAGTTTTATAGTTTTTATTTATTTCTGTGTTAGATAGACAAATATTTTGTTTCGGAAAATTAAATAGTAGTCATATACTGTTTAATTTCTTAAATAGTAGTAATATACTATTTAATGATTTCTTTGATAACATAGTAGTAATATACTGTTTATCATTGAAATTTTGTTACAAAATATTATTCTTTATATTTTGTGTGTAAATTTTTTTCTATATAAATTTGTGATTGGTGTATTATTATTTCGTTAGAATTATTGAAATAAATAGTACTAAGATTGTTATTACTCAAACACTGACACCTGTTGTGCCATTGATGACTCCGGTAGTATCGGTAAATCATGGGGAGAAGCCAGAAAAATTCAATGGAAATGATTTTAAAAAATGGCAACAAAAGATGATGTTTTATCCTACCACATTAAATTTGGCTCGCTTCACTCATGAAAAAACGACATTGAGCGAGGAGAGCCGGACCGCAAGTGGTTGCCGCAGTTGATGCATGGAAACATGGTGATTTTCTGTGTCGGAATTATATCCTCAATGGATTGGACAATATACTGTACAATGTGTATAGTGTCAAAATCATTGCTAAAGAATTGTGGAAATCTCTAGATCATAAGTAGAGGCGCATAAGCAGGCGAGTCAAGCCGAGCTTTAGTATGTTTGGACTTGTTTATTAAGATTTTAACGAGCTCGAGTTCAAGCTCGAGCTGAATAAAAATTTAACGAACCGAGCTCGAGCTGAGTTGGCTTAGGCTCGACTCGAGCTCGAGCCTGTTCACGAGCGTTAACGAGCCAAAAAATTTATAAATTCATACTTGCATGTGAGACTAAAGTTACAATTAAAACTTTGATTATACAATTATATATACTATATATATAAACATATTAAAAAAAAAGTCCATATTTTACTAAAATAATAATATCTACTACCACTATTATATAAATGTACTATCTATAGTTAACTATTATTTACATTTATATTTTTTAAATATATAAATAGCATATTTTTATTATTTGTTATACATATTTTTATATTATTTAATATATAAATAATAAATATTAAATGAGCCAGCTAACGAGACGAGCTTTAGAATGTTTGGGCTTTTTTATTAAAAATTTAACAAGCTCGAGCTCGAGTTCGACGAGCTCTTACCGAGTCGAACTCGAGCCTGTTCACAAACGGCTCTGTTCATTTGCAGTCCTAATCAAAAGTATTAGACAGAGGACACCGGTACAAAGAAGTTTGTTATCGGCCATTTTTTGGATTTTAAAATGGTGGATTCCAAAATGGTTATTAGGTAGGTTTAAGATCTCTAATTAATTCTTCATGAATATATGTGGAAGGGATGGTTCTCAGTGAATCTTTCCAAGAAGCGACAATCATTGAAAAATTGCCATAATCTTGGAAAGAATTCAAGAATTATCTAAAGCATAAGTGCAAGGATATGAAATTGGAGAAACTGATAATGCGGCTTAGAATTGAGGAGGATAACCGTGGTTCTGACAAAAAGCCAGGAAACCATGTCATGTAGGCTAAAGCAAATGTTGTGGAACATGGACAAGGGTCAAAGTTCAATAACAAGAAGCAGAAGCATGATGGCAATATCCCAAACAAGGATCCACTAGTAAGATCAACAAATGGATCAACAACGGGTTCAACAAGAGATTCAAATGCAAGTGTTTTGTGTGCGGCAAAGATGGACATCGCGCTAAGGGTTGTCACGTTAGCAAAGACAGAGGGGGTTGAAGCAAAAAGCCAGCACAAGCCACCAGAGCTGAGAATTTTTATCTTTTCGATGGAGTGGCAGACATCAATCTTGCTGCAGTAGTCTCTGAAGCAAATTTAGTGGCAATCCCAAGGAGTGGTGGGTGGATACTGGAGCAACTTGCCATATCTGTGCAGATAAGAAGATGTCCACAACCTACAAAGTGGTGGAAAGTGGGAACAACTTTTTATGGAAAACTCCTCCACTTCAACTGTAGAAGGACTTGGAAAGACCATGCTGAAAATGATCTCGGCGAAAGAACTCACTCTTAACAATGCACTCTATGTGCCAAAGATTCATAAGAATTTGATTTTTGGGTCATTGTTAATCAAGAATGGGTTTAAATTAGTCTTTGAATTTGACAAGGTTGTACTCTCCAAGAGTGGCATGTATGTGGGGCGAGGTTATATGAGGGATGGGCTTTTTTGGCTCAATGTAAATACTGTTGTACCAAATTTGGCTATTAATAATAAGAACATATCTTCTGTTTATATTATTGAGTCTTCCTTTTTTATGGCATGGTAGATTATGACATGTAAATTTTAATTCTTTGCGTAGAATTGTTTCATTAGAATGTTTGCCAAACTTAAAGTTTGATCCTAATCATAAATTTGATTTGTGTTGAGGCAAAACTCACTAAGGTATCATTTAATAAAGTAGAAAGAAGTATTGAACCTCTAAGTTTAATTCACACAGATATCTGTGATTTAAAATTTGTTCAAACTAAAAGAGATAAGAAGTACTTTATTACTTTTATTGATGATTACACTCGATATTGCTATGTTTTCTTATTGAGAAGTAAAGATGAAGCCTTAGAAGCTTTTAAGCAATAGAAACTTGAGGTTGAAAATCAACTTGGCAAAACTATTAAGGTATTGAGGAGTGACAAAGGTGGTGTGTATGCATCACAAAGTTTGTCTTTTTCAAAAATAATATTTAGTAAGCCAATAACTAACTCATTTTTTGAAAGTTTGGAAATTAAATCAAAATGAGCATGTCCTAATCTTCTATGCCAAAGCCAACCATTATCATATATAGCAGATAAACATTTAATGTTAAAATGAGAAGACAAATCATGTAAATCAAACACATATACATTCTCATGTCTATAACCTACAAATAAAGTTTAGTTTTCTAGGGTGTTCTCAATAGTACAATGAGTTTTCTCAAAAATAACTCTATACCCTTTATCACATAATTGACTAATACTAAACAAGTTATGTTTTAAACTTTCAACAAGTAAAACATTTTCAATAATAGGAGAAGGATTTTCACCGATACTACCTACACCTATGATTTTACCCTTGCTAGTCACATATCCTCCGTCCTTTGATTAGAGTGTGGCGAACATAGCTTTATTTCCAGTTATGTGCCTCGAACATGCACTATCGAGATACCATCTATCGTTACTGGATTTTGTCTTGAAACATACCTACAAAAAATTGATTTTTCTATTAGTACCATATTTTCTTGGGTCTATAAAAGTTAGAATTTAACACTCTTGAAATGTCCTTAGGAACCCACATCTTTTTTATTTTAGCAAAATGATTTCTTTTAACAGGATATGAAGGTGAAATATGACCTTTTGTACCACAAAAATAACATGTGAGATGAGAGTGATTAGAAGATGCATGCACAAAACCATTTTTGACAGTTTTTACTTTTGAAAAAGGTTTACATCCAATTCTGACTCTACCAAAAGTACGGTTTTGATTTTTAAGAATTTTATCTAAAGTCTCTTTACCTTGAGTAAATTTGGAAAGAGTATTTTTCAAGTCTTCGATATTTTCTTTCAAAACGATTTGCTTCTTTTTTAAAGAATCATTTTCTTCTTGCAATACAACTAATGTTTTCTCAGAAATTGAAGACTCTTTTCGAGTTAAACTATCATTTTCCTTTTCCATTTTGATTGTTTCATTTTCTAAATCACTTATTTTGGAAGTTAAGGATTCATTTTCTTTTGATAAACTTGAAATCACTTTCTTTTGACAGTTACTTTTCAACCTAAGTTTCATAAATTCAGCATGTAATTCATCAAAAGCTTATTGTAATTCATTAAACGTAAAAGATTCGTCATTTACCTCATCTTTGTTTCCAAGTGCCATTAAACATAGGTTAGCAGCCTCATTTTTGCAAACTTCGGTTTATGAGTCGCTTTCGTCATTATCTTCTTCCCATGCTGCAATCATGGCTTTCTTCTTGTCCTTCTTGAATTGTTTCTTAAGTTCTGGACATTTTGATTTATAGTGTCCAAGTTTGTTGCATTCGTAGCATGTAACTTCAAATTTTTTTTGATTTTCTCCTTTTTGAAAATCCTTATTATTGAAATCTTTTCTGAAAAAATTTCACACACTTTGTTTCTTTTTCACAAACCTTTTGAACTTCCTAGTGATGAATGCCATTTTCTCATCACCATCTGAATCATCTTCTTTATTCTTTTGATGTTTCAATGTGGATTTTAAGGCTATTCATTTTTTCTTGTTGTTGTCCTCCTCTTCTTTTCTTTCTTGCATTATATGCTCATTAGTTAAGAGAAATCTCATTAACTCATCTAGACTTAGCTTTAATAAATCCTTAGCTTCGGTAATGGCAATGACTTTTGTCTCCCAACTTTTTGGTAATGACCTAAGCACTTTTCTTACAATTTTAGCATTAGTATATATTTTGCCAAGAGAATTTAAACCATTAATAATATCAGTAAAGTGAGTAAACATTTGAAAAATAGTTTCATCAGGCTTCATTTTAAAGAGTTCATAATTATGGACTAGCAAACTGACTCTAGATTCTTTAACTTGTTCGGTTCTCTCATGAGTCACTGTAAGTTTATCCCAAATTTCTTTTGCAGTTTTACATGTAGAAATTTTGTTAAACTCGTTGGCATCTAAGGTGCAGTACAACATGTTTATGGCTTTGACATCAATTTGGGCCATTCTAATATCTAATTCATTCCACTCATCTTCAAGCTTTGGTACCCTAAGTCCATCTACGGTTTTGGTAGGAATTTTTGGACTATTGCAAATAATTTTTCAACATTCATAATCATTAGATTGAACATGTATAGTCATCCTAGTTTTCCAATAACTAAAATTTGTACCGCTAAATAGAGGTGGCCTATTGGATGCTTGTGTCCCTCCAGTAAAGAATCACTAGGGGTTGCCATGATCTACTCTAAGACGGTTAAGTCACACAAACTAGAGTCTAGGCTCTGATACCAATTGTTATCCTAGGTAGGCAACCCAAGAGGGGGGGTGAATTGGGTTATTTAAAAAAATTTACAATATTAAAATTTATAACCACAATATTCAAAATTTTAACAAATAAAAAACAGAATAATAATTATCAATATAAAAAATAAGAGAGATAGGGAGAGAAAATCAAACACTGAGATTTATGGTGGTTCGGCACGCCAGGCTTACGTCCACTCCCCAAGGAACCTCCTTGAGAATTTCTTTACTATCAAAATGAATTAAGACACTACCAAGTCTTCACCAAGTTTGTGAATTTTGCACAGGACTTACTCTTATCTATTGAGCCTCACTCAAAAATAAATGTCTCACCCTTACAAAAATCTCTCACAAAAATAATGAATAAAAATAAGTGGTACTTAAACCCTCTTTTACAATAATTTCTCACAGAGTAGATATGAAAGTGTAAGATCAGAGGGCTACACTTAGATCTAAAAGTGAAAGAGCAGAATACAATATACTCAAAATTAGGGAGCACACACAAATTTTTTTCTTCAAGTTCTTGATTTTTCTCCACATACAACACTTCTATTTATACCAAAAAATCTACCCGTTGGAGATAGGACGCTCCTTGCTGACGTCATGGATTACATGGCACGCTCTTTGATTCAAATAGACAACAAATGATAGTTTTCTTTTCCTTTTTTGTTTTGTCAAATATGGAGCCACCGCTTTTGTAGACAATTTGATACAAAAATCACAACTTTCAAACAAGTAAATGATTTGTTTCATTTTTCTTCTTGTTTTATTATAATATATATATATATATATATATGTGTGTGTGTGTGTGTGTGTGTGTGTGCGCGCGCGCGTGTCATGATACAAAATTCAAACATGGAGCTACCGTTTTGTAGGCAATTTGAATAATATAATACAATTATCACATCTTTGAATTTAAATAAGCAAATAATTTTGCTCCATCATTATGGGTTCCTTGAAGTCAAAAACCACATGAAATTTTGTCTATTTTGTAACTTTTTCTTTTTCTTTTTGCAAGCAAATTCAAACCAACTTACAATTTTTTCTTTTTCATTCTACAGGTAAAACATCTTCAAGAATTCGTTTTCAATAAAAAATTAAATAAGTCTTCTCCTGCAATCATTATAGTTTATCAATTTCAAGATTTTGACTATATATATATATTTATTACTGATGCACCACACAAGTTAAAACTTGAGGACTTTTTCTTTTTATTATATCAATACATATATATATATATATATATATATGTAAAAAAATGCATCACATGGCACCGTCCACACCCTCAAACTTATAAATAATATAGTATAAACAACATACAAGTAATGTATGTATATTTGAATAAAAAGTTTGATTTGCTATCAAACACTACTTGAGTATGTTACACAAATCAAATATTTTTGTGATCGCTATATAAATTTTAAATATATCAACCATCCCATGTGAGTATATTAAATTTGTCAAAAGATGACAACTCATTAAAATCACATTTGTCAAAATGATACAACTAATCAATTTTAAATTTGTCAAAAGATAAATAGTTGTGGGGGCCGAGTATTGGGAGTCGTAGAGATTCTGGATAGTCGAATCTGGGAGAGTCAAGATTCGAAGCACTCGACAATTGGCTCGAAAGCTCAAATCCAACCCTACTTGGCGAAATAGCCGATTAAGCAAGAGGCCGAGTGAAAATCGATCTATTATAAAATGTGCCGAATAGGAGGTGGGAAATGGATCTAATCCTGAGGCCCAAAGAAGAAAAGATATAAATAGAAGAAACATTAGCCAGAAGAAGGCATGTGAAAATTGTTATGCTTAACTTAGAATACAAGCATTCTCGAGTGTGAAGACTGACTTGTCCGTCGGAGTGCTAATTCTAGCACCCCCGACCGGAGTGTTTATTTCTTTTCAGGTGACTATTAGTGAATCACGAGCATCCCCCAAGATTAGAAGAGTATTTCCAAACCACTTCTCCACAATTGGTGCCGTCTGTGGGAATACTCAAACACATCCATGGTGGGCGTAACGGAAGACCCTCCGATAGTCACTTATGAAACCACGCAGAGAGACGACCTCACTCCCTCAAACATGCTTGCACCGGAGACCATCCCTATCAGACGCTGTAGACGCGCCCCGGTGAGGGCCTCACTCTACAGTTCGGACTCGAATAGTCACGGTTCCTAATCTGAACCAAAGAGTCCAAATCTGACAAATCGTTTGAGAAAATAGATTTTTGAAAGAAGTGCCAAACATGGACTGCTTTGCCAGATACAGAGTCGCCACCTAAATATTTTATTTTGGAAAATTTAGGAAACCCTAACTCGGTGCCAAAGGCCACGTGTCCGTCATCACCAAAGTTGCCTCGGCTCGGGAACTTGGGTACGATTGGGGAAGGTCAGCTATGAGAACCCCCTTTCGCCCGATCCGAAGATTGGCCTCTACTAACCATGATATCCAATTTTGAAAATGTTATGCGTTCTTATTCCGGTTATTAGCCTAGAATTACTATGTTATGCGCACAGCAAACAAGTATAAACCAAATCCCCTAATTTGGAAATAATTATTGCATATCCGTTTGTTTTGGAAAACGCTTTGGAATTTGCTACTCGCAAGTAGGCGAAAATACAGATTTCAACGAGTTATTCAAACTCAAACAGTCCAACCTTCACCAACAGGCATTTAGGCAATAATGTCACATAAGCATTTAGCCACATGGTAAGCATGCTGTCATGTTAACATTCACATTCATGCGAGATGCTAAAGCATAAAATACTTACAATGTACTCCATGCCAAAAAAGTAAACTAGTTAGCGAGCATGCTTGATCCTAGTTCATGTTAAAAATGGCTAATGCAACACATGCAAAGATGCAATCTAGACAGGCTCAGCTATCCTAAACATGGCATGTGAAATGCTACAACTAACACGTATTCAATTTGGAATTGAAGTACGAATGCAGTTAGAATGATGCGCCGAGCCCGGTGCATGCAATACTGATGAATGATGCATGCATGCACAGCATAAGGTATGCTAAAGTAAACATGACCTAATACTAACCATCAAAGCAGGTAAGTAAAAGGGAGAAAGAAGTGGGGGTTGGAAGACATGCACACACACACCCACACTTATTACAAATTTGTCCTCACTCGGAGGGACCAAAAGAATATACAGATAATTAACCTACAAGCTAATTAAATATTACAGTCCATCTAATTAGTTAAGCAAGTTAACTAAACTAGAAGAAACAGTAAACCGCCTCGGGAAGAGAGCCCAATGCAACGCATGCTCGGTCTTGCTCGGAAACCCACTGCCATGCGCAAGCTGCCTCTGTTTTCCCTGCTATACTCCTCTGGAGACTACCAAAGTCTCAGGGTTGCTTCTCTGGATGTCGGGGAATGCCACCGGCTGAAAGGAATCATCACCGGCTGTGATTTGGTATCCATCGGCCAAGAATGAATCCATCGGCCACTGATGGATTGCCGGTCGGCACTGTGTGCAGTCGATCGGCAAAAAGTTCCTGCAGAATCTGTTTGACAGCAGCAGAGGAAAGAGCTTTGCATGGCAATGAAATTCAAGCAATATACGCACCAAACACATTCCTTATCATGTTGATGACTCAAAGGAGGATGTACCTCGATTCTCGGACCACCAATCGTGCATTTCCATGCATGATGGCCCAAAGAATCAAGTTGTGCATGTTGATTTCAAATGCAATGCAAACCAACAAACAAAGGCCCAATTCCTATCACTAGATCAAGGAACAAGGCATGCATGCTAGATGGGGTGCAACCTAGGCATGCAAACTAGTATGCAACATGGCATGGAGGCAAGTATGCTAGGCACACAACCTAAGCTAGCAAGCATGCAAGCATGTAAGAACTATGTTAATGATCAAAATGCAAGATGTAATCTAATCATGCAAGTGTGTAAGGCAAGCAACATGTTGTGCAACCTAGTCAAAGAGATGTGTGCTAAATGCAAGTGTCTCTCAAACATGCAACAACAACACATGGTAAGTCGAGTATACAATCAACACATGAGGTGAGCATGCAACACATGCAAGGGATGGGCTTAAGCTAATTTGGGCAGCCCTTAAGGAAGCCCAAAACAGTGGCCATCAACCAAGGAAATGAGGCCAAATGCACATGCAAGCATACATGAAAATATGGATCAACATTTAAGCGCGTAAAGGCAACTTTTAAGCACACTTAAAAGAGGCATAGCATGAACAATTAGCATGCAAATTAAACTATGAAATCATGTTGAATGTGATGCCAAATCAAATGAATAAGACAAGCATGGCATGCAAACAAAACCCAAAGCCTAAGGCTCACCAAAGAGGGCAATAAACTACACATAGCAAGACCAAATATGGCATGATTTAAACAACTAAAATCAGAGTCTTAGCATGTCAAAATGAATCCCAAAAACCACTTAGATGACATCTAAAGTGGCTCACACATGGAAGCATGCACAAATGCACTTTCAAGGAACATGAAACACAAACTCTTAAGACTCAAAAGGAGCATTAAATGCAAGCATATGGGCAAGTCACAAGGACTGAGATGGCGTATTAAGTGGTCCCAAACCACTGAAATAAATCAAGCAATGCATGCTCAACAATTCACATATCTAAAGCCTACAAGCTAACAATGCAAACGGGCTATGCAATACATGGCAAGTATGACTAAAGCAATTTAAAATAGAGCTAAAGCATACAAAAATATGCACTAAAGCTTCACCAAGCTAGGCCCAAAACATGCTAGAACAAGGGCTTACAACGTAAGGCATGTTAAGGCCTAAACATGGCATTACAAGGCATGTATGCTTAGAAAGCATGGTGTACCTAAACCAACATACAACAATGCTATATTATGGCATAATAAGCATGAAAAACAGCCAAGGCATGGGCAACATGGACCTAAGCTAGATGCTCCCTTAAGAGGCAAAAATAGCCCTTTTCAAGGACAACAAGGAGAGGGGGTGGCCCTCTCCTTCCTAGGACCTCAAAGCACCATCCTCACCTCTGAAATCCCTCAAGATTTCAGTGGTGAGGAGGGCCAAACACAATGGTCCCGGATCTTACTCAAAATGGCACAAAACAAGGGCCAATCAAGCCTTAAGAGGGGTCAAACCACCTCAAAGCTTGAAGCAACCTTAAACAACTATTTAAAGCAAGTAAAAACACAACTTTTATATGTTATACACTAAGCTTGAAAATAGATGAAAGGTAGTCAAAAAGAGTATGCAAAAATGGGGTAAAAAGGGGGTAGTTTCTTACCCTTGTAGACCTTCTTCAAATATGGTGGACCAGTTGGTTCTTCAAGCTCAAACCAGCTCCAAATCTCCAAAAACAAGCCTCAAGGACCTCAACTCCAAGAGAAAGGTGTGATGGTGGGTGTTTATGCACAAAACTAAAGCTAAACACACACACTAAGCTTAAGAGAGAGAGGGATAGAGATAGAATACACACAATATTCAAACCCTAGAACTCAAACCCTAAAAAAAGCTTTCTAAATTATCTAATTTGTCTAACCCCTCAACAAGGGAGAGGAGAGCTCCTCTTTATAGAGCTTTTTGTCTTGTAAGCTTACAAGACAAGCCACTAAAGAGAGAGATCCCTCCATACACATGTATGGAGGGGAGCCAGGTGCATGCCAGCTGCACCAAAATATCTGCAAAAGCAGATGAACAGCGATCAGCCATCTAAAATTGCCATTTTGACAAAATAAATGGCCGATCGGCAACAAAGAATGCCGACCGGTAATACATATGGCAGATGGCAACAAAACTTTGGCCGGTGGCCTCTAGCCACGGCCGGTGATGTATAGAGATGCCTCACAAGGCATTCCCTGCCCCTCCAAGGCAAAACACAAGTGTTTGGTGCAAAACCGGACACAAAAACAGTCAAGTCGGGAGATCCTAAGGCAAGGCACATAGCCAACGCCTCCGGGAACTCGAGACGAACACAAACAAGGATGATCACTGAGTGTTCAATCAGTGACGTCCAAGTCTTGAGGACGGTCAAAAATGGGATGTCTACAGTTGCCTCTCTTTGACGGAACTCGAAAGTCATAACAATGACGGGAGTGAGTGTCAAAGCCTAGAGACGACCCATTTTTGACAAGGCTGAAGACTTAGACCAGCATACAAGCTGCAGACAAGTTATGCGCCCGAAGGCAGGGGCGAAATGCAACTGACAATGCAAGAAGCCGAACATAACTTATGATCTTGCAAAGAAAGCTGTAACGAAGCATAACATGCGACAGTTTTAAGCTAGCTTACGCCAAACTACACCACAATGCAGAAAGGATGTAAGAGAATTATGCAATTCTCAATACGTTTCACTCGGAGGATACAATACCTGCGCGGCTCGTCTGGTTGCACCAGTTTCAAATGAACCGTACATACAATATCGTGCCTGCAAAGAAAGCAAACTTAACAGGTGCAATATTTGTTAGCAACATGCACATTAATACAAAATGAATGCTAAATGGAATGCTATATATACAAAACTATGTATAAACAATGCAAAAGAAAATGCAATGCAATTGAATCATGATCCAATCATGAGCGGTTCAAAACCACACCTATGTCAAATAGATTGATGGAGGTAACAAGTCCGTCTACCATAAAACGATCAACAGAACTATGAGTAATGCAGACAGACGCAAGAATAAGTATTGGGTGGAATGACATAAGTGAGGAAACGACCCGCTGGGGAAAGAATCAATGATCCTAATGCTGGATGCAAAAATTACACTACAATGTAATATATACAATGGATGTGATGCAGCAAATCCATGCGAACTATAATGCAATATATACAAATATGCATGGAATGGATGTTTACAATGGACATGGACTACGGCCAAACCGTGTCTTGCCTAGGAAAGGCATGGACACAAACAAGCCACATCTAACATAGAACGGTCAGCAGAACTATGAGGGTATAGACGTGAAAAGCATGGGTACATACTAGACCAAGCTCAACGTGGAAAGGTGCAAGCCATAGATGGGGGTAATGCAGTGAAATGCATGCAAGCTACAATGCAATATATACAATATGCAATGGAATGAATGTGAATGCAACATTTACAGTGAAATGCATGACAATGCATGATCTGCTGGGGAGAATGCAACGGATGCAGTGGATAAGGTGGATATGGCCTACGGCCAAACCGTGTCTTGCCTAGGAAAGGCATGGACACAAACCAGCCACGTCTAGCATAGAACGGTCTACTGAACTATGCTTCGACGCGAAAAGTATGAGCACATACCAGACCAAGCTCAACATGGAAAGGTGCAAGCCATAAATGGAGGTGATGCAGTGAATGCATGCAAGCCACAATGCAATATATACAAATATGCATGGAATGGATATGGATGCGATATTTACAGTGAAACGCATGACAATGCGATATATACAATGAATGCATGAAAATGCACTATTTACCATGATGCATGACAACGCACTATGTACAATGCATTTTTTATTTTTTTTTTAATGCAAATGATGCATGAAAATGAGGATGATACATGTTTTTTTGAAATGCGTGCCAACACGCGGCTTTTGAGATGCATGACAATGCAACCGAGCGGGTTTAAGGTCTCGCCAGACCGGGCGTCTTTTCGGTCCCGCCGGACCAGTTTTTTGGAAGTGCATAACAATGCAAGTGAATTTGAAATGCGCGACAAAGCGCGGCTTTTAGAGATGCATGACAATGCAAGTGATGCAAATGCGTGACAACGCACGTCTTCTGATATGCATGCCGATGCATGCAAACTCGAATGCGCGACCACGCGCGTCGTTAGTGATGCATGATAATGCAACCGAGCGGGTTTAAGGTCTTGCCAAACCGGGCGTGTTTTCGGTCCCGCCGGACCAGTTCTTTGAAAGTGCATAACAATGCAAGTGTGACATGCACTATAGTGCACAAGGCGTGTGCATAACAATGCGAATGAGATAACACATAATCAGCGCGCATTCATGACAAAGCATCGTAATGCGATGCGCATGAGGCAACTTTTGAATCTTGTAGAAGGCAAAAGGATACAAAAAGGATAGGGCTTGCATATATTCAAGTGCCACGCATAGAAGACACGATCTGAGGTCAAAACGGAGGCCGGTTGAGCATCAGAGGTGCACGTTTCTTGCACTGTCTTGAGCAATGAAGGCCCCACATCACTCATATGACCAAAACTAGGCTGTGGGAGGCTCAAAAACCACTGTAGGAGACCACTGGATGTCCACCGGCCATCAAAATACATCACCGGCCATCCATCGGCCATCATACAATTCCATCGGCACAATATATTGCCGATCGGCAAAGAGTGTGGCCGACCGGAAAAAAGTTCCCGTATCGGGGTAGTTTTGACATTTCGCTATGGGTCTTTTAAAATAGGGCTTCTAGCCCTATTTTCTCACTTCCTCTTTGCTCGAAAATCCTTCCCCCTCCTCTCTAGGGCATTTTCTTCTCTTCATTCTCTCATTTTCTCGTGTTTTCGCGCCTTTTCATCGTTTGATTCGTGATCTCCCTCGCGTTTCGAACATTTTGAACCGATCGAAATTTTGTTTCGGTGTTTCTTTTTTGATTTCCGCCTCTTGGGGTTTGTTTCTCCTGAGTTTTCCTCGATTTCTGTGCCTTTTCCGCACTTTAGCTTTTTCGGCCTTTTCCCGCCCTCTCGGGGTTGACTTTTTGTTGACCTTTCGCATTTTTGGCCGATTTTCCCTCTTCCGGCCATTTTCGCACCACTTTTGAGATGGCGGATGATCTTCCTCAGGGCGGGGCTCCTCCGGATCGCGAGATGGATCCCGAGGCTGAGCCCTTACCGCTCCACATCAGACCGTTCGATCCAGAGGCCTACAGACCGGCGGTTCACATGCTGCTCCCCGATGGACTGCGCCAGTTCAGAAGCTTTGAGAGGGGCGTGGCACCCGAGCTACTACTACGTGAGTCGGAGTCACACCTGTCACATGGCGCCTCAGAGGTACGTTCTTTCCCCGATTTTATTTTCCGCAATGTAGAACACTTAACTGCCATAGTTGGTTATGTTCTTTAACTGCTTAGTTTGAATGCACTGATGCATAATCAGTGGTATCGTGAACACACTTGTAACTGATACCTGCTTGAATCTGACACGCGCACACACACACTGCACTAGCCCTGAATCGCTCAAACACACTGATACAAAGACACATCAGATTTCATCGTGAGCACACCGCACCAGATCTGTTTGAATCTGAAAAACGCACACACACGTTATATCTATACTGAACTGTTCAACACACTAACATATCATATGCCGTAGTTCTCTGCTAGCGCATCGGCATCCGATGGCTGTTTGAATCTGAACACGCGCACACACGCTACATTAATTCTGATGTTCTTCAAAATTGTATTTTGAATATTGCTTCGCAACTCTTGTTTTTGAATATAGGGGGATTCCCATACCATCCGTGGGTATGGGAATGTCGCCGCTCAGGACTGGTACATAGAGCTGCCAGACGCGGTTCGCCACATCGTCGACGAGGCCGGTTTCGGCATCTTCTGCAGGGGGCTCTCCCGGCTTACCACCTGCAGGCCCTTGCTTGCTGCTTTAGTGGAGAGGTGGTGGGATACCACCAACTCCTTCCACTTCTCTGCCGCGAGAGACATGACGATGACTCCCTATGATTTCTCGATGCTCACCGGCATCGGGGTAGGGGGTGATCCGATCCCCTTCGATACTGATATGGATGAGTGAGACGCCGCCCAGCTATACCTGCTCGGCACTCAGCCACCGCTCGCTCGGGTAGGGTTTTTCAGATACTCGTGGTTTGAGAGCCACTTCAGGATTCAGCCAGCCTTGGCGGAGGAGGCGTAGATGACCGCGGAGGAGGTGGAGCAGTACACGCGGGGTTTCATCATGTTCTTGCTCGGGACGACCCTTTTCGCCGACCGGGCGAACACCATGCCTCTTTGTCTGTTGAGCGCACTGGTGGATGTTAGGCAGATCCGCCGCTACGACTGGGGTGGCGCAGGCTTGGCCACATTGTATGGTTATATGAGCTCTTCTTCCCGCCTCAGCGGACAGCTTCTTGGCGGCTACTGGCGAGCTTGGGAGGTACATCTTCTTCCTCCTTTTACATTTCTGCTTCACATTTTCTGTACTCTGTACACTACACACACTGTACACTGCCCCACACTGACTGTATACTGCACACACGGCACACATATATTCTGCTTTTCACTGACTGTACACTGCACACACTGTACATTCTGCACAATACACTGCACAACACACGGCTCCGCCGTCTCTGCTTTATTTTGTATTTTGCTTTATCTGATAAGCATGTTGATATCTGCTCTGCAGTTGTGGGTGTGCGCCTACTTTCCCAGGCTTGCTCCAGTACTTGATGTGGAGACCTCACTTGGAGTTCCCTTCTCCCATCGCTTTGATGTGAGGTGTGTGCGGAGACCTCGAGAGTCTTTCATTTTCTTCCGCCGCTATTTCGACACCATCACTGCCGCGGAGGTATGTTCAACTTTAGAGTTTATTTAAGCTTTGCTTTACACTGCATGTTTTATGATAAACAGATGATAAACTGCACATTTACTCGCACATCACCTGGCAGCCCTGGGCTCTGTTGCCGGCCGTGGTGAGGGACCACTATGAGGGCGCAGAGAAGATTGCCCGTCTCCAGATTCTGTTGGAGGGCCCGGTCTGTCGGGCTTGGTACCTGGGCGAGCGTTTCTTGCGTCAGACCCTGGGTTTATCGGAGCAGATAGTTCCGGGTCCACCTCTTACACATATGAGGCATACAGAGGGGTTCTCCCTTGAGCACCTGAGGGACTACACCGTCGGCTTGGGTGCAGAGCGTCACAGAGGCGAGGGCGACTACGCAGAGTACATCCGGACCTACATTATGCGACCCTTGAGCGGTGGTCGTGGGGCTGAGAGAGAGAGGCCAGCGGCGTCGGCAGCTAGGACGGGAGCAAGGGCAGGATTGTCAAGGACGGCCCGAGCCCACGGCAGGAGCAGAGCTCGGAGGGGACGGGGGGCTAGCTGGCCAGCACTCCCTACTACGATGACATGCCGAGGACAGGGTGGGGAGACTTATCAGATTCCCATCGCTCCTCCTCCGGCTGATCATGAGTTGGTTGGATTCCACGGCTTGCCTCCGGTATGTATTACTGCATTTTGCATCTTGTATTGTCATTTCATTTCATTTCATATTCCATAGAATACTGATGCATCTTATCACTTTTGCAGGCTTCCTCCGAGTACACCCGTCAGTCCGTGGAGTTGAATGCCTCCTTGATGGAGATGCTACAGCGGACTTTTGACCTCCTGGCCCTCTAAAGATTCGGTATGTTCTTGACATGATCTCAAACCATACACTTTTTCATACAATCCGATGCACAACACAACACTTAATACACGGCCCTCACGGCATCTGACACACTGTACTCATACACTGTATTCCACATTGATTTACTGCTCACGGCATTCATACACTGTACTCACACGCTGCATTCTGCATTGATTTACATACTCATGGCATTCATACACTGTGCTCATACACTGCATTCTGCACTGATTTACATGCTCACGGCATTCATACACTGTGCTCATACACTGCATTCTGTACTGATTTACATACTCACGGCATAGCATACTGATGCTTTGGTCATCTGTGCTCTTTTAGGTCCCTTTCCAGATTCCTGTTGAAGGAGGTGTTCCGGCTGGGCCCTCTGTTCCTGCTCGAGGAGGGTGAGGAGGCACTGAACATCCCCGTACCAGTGCGGGCCGTGCTCATGTCGGGAGTAGCTCGCGGGCTCCAGTCCCTGATGATGATGATGATGAGAAGTCGGAGGCTGAGGCTGAGGCGGAGGCTGAGTCATCCGGGGAGGAGACCGGAGACGGCTCGAGCTCAGACTCAGACTCAGATGACGATGCTGCTGACGATGATGCTCCTGGACCTTCGTCCAGGAAGAGGACGAGGACGAACCCCCGGGCCCGATACTACTGATGTTGATCCAGAATTTTACTACTTTTATTCTTTTCGTATTTTCTTTTTGTTGGGAGCTCTGGTACCTTGTACTGCCGCAGGCAGGTTTTTGTTGGTTTTTTTTTTTCTTCTTTTTTTTTAAAAAACTTTGTACTTGAAAACGATGATGAAATGAAACAAACCCTTTTTGTCTAAAAAAGTGTTACATTTCTTGTATTCCATACTTTGCACTGCATTACATCATATTACACCTCAATGTAAATGAGATTGATCTGTTGTTCGAAAAATTGAACACTTGCACTGTGATAACCGGATAACGAACCAGCTAATAGCAGAAAATAGCCCAAGCAAACCACTGCTCTATTCTGAATACACAGCCCATACTCTGCTAAGGATTAGACTACATGCAGTCTGTAACACTGCACTCAATTCATTTCGCACACAGCAAATGCTGAACAAGCAGCCCAATCTGACAAGACGGACTACGAAGGTGAAACCAGTTGGAGTTGAAGTGCACTCAGATGCCCCAAATTTTTCCTTTTCTTCCTTTGCTTCGCATAAATGTGGAGAACGGCACGGCACTCTGGGCATAAACGAAATTTTTTGAATTTAAACTTAAAAAGGGCTTTTCAAACCTGGGTATTGAACCTACAACCGAATGCGACGAAAAAGACTCGACAAAAAGTACACGACCTAGTCACAACGAGGCACGCTCAGAAAAGACTCAAAACTGAAGTTGCGACCGACAACTCAAAAGACACGACACACGGACGTGTTTACAACAACGAACAAGAGACCTCAGAAGTTGCGAGGAGCTGGTTTCTTTGGGTACCTTTCCCACCCTCTATGATTTGTAATTCTCACATCACTCGGCTCTCTGGCTTGGTTTTTTTTTTTCTTTTGAAAACCCTCTTCTTACTTTTCTCTCAACTTACACCTCTCTATTTTTTTAATCTCTCATTTTTATATCCCTCCCCTGGATGGTTGATGGATGAATTGAAAATCGCAGGTTCACGTCCCACGCTATCAGCTCGCGGCTATTTCTTCTGGCGATGTCAAGTCGATGTTCCAGATAAGAAATGGTGTAACTTGATCCGTTCCAGCTCGTGCTTCGCACTTGGTTTGATACTTTGTTACTCGGAGGATTATTGAGAGCTTTCAGCCCTTTTCTGGCAGTTCTAGCTATGCCTTCTTCTGGCGAATAGAGTGCTCTCCTGGCAAATATGTTGAGGACGGGAGAGAGACAGAACACCTGACTCAACTGTGCCCCTAGTTCTATCATTTTGACCATTTTCTGTTCTGGTTTAAAACAATTTTGACCAACATGAAAGTTAGATTAACATGCTTGTTTGATTTTTTATTTGAAAATCATGCAAGTCAGGCTATGGGCACTGAAAATTTTCCCTTTTGGGTCCAAACGTGGTCCAGTTTTGGAAAATGGAATAGTTTTCAAGAAAATAGTCAACCTCAGTAAAAATTTTCAAAAACTATTTTTTTGCAAACAACCCATGCTCAACGAGCACGGAACCTACTCTCGAGATGCGCAACCTCAGATCAGGGGCAATGGAAAATTGCCCCTTGCTTGAAAGAGCTACACGGCAATGGAAAGTTGCCCCTAGTTTGAACGGCGACTTGTGGCAACGGAAAGTTGCCCCTTGTTTGGATGATGCCCCAGTACATTGTGAACCGGTCCTCATCGATAACAGTCATAGCCGAACTCTCAGATACCGAGGAAGCAGGGATGGTCAAAACCAATATATGGACACAGTCGCTATGAAAGCGTTGGGGGCTAGACTTCAAGATGAAGTTGCCTACGTAGTTGTCACAACCAAACTATCGAATTCAGATGAGGCACAGGTGATCAAAACCATTACATGGACTGAGACGCTATGAAAGCGTTGGGGGCTGGACTTCAAGATGAAGTTGCCTACGTATCCCAAATATGGGAATCAAGCCTTACGTAGTTCCGGTTAAGGTACACTCGGGTATTTTAACCTTCACTTTTTAGGCCCTAACTTTTGCCAAGGCGCCCGATGCGGGTTTTCGACTTTGCGAGCTTTTTTTCATTTTTCTTCTTTTCTTTTTTGTTGCCATTTTCCTCTTTTCATTTCTTTTGTTTTTTTTTTTTTTTTTTGCTTTTCTTTTTTTTTTTTTTTTTTTTTTTAGCTCTAACTTTTGCCTGGGTCGCCCTTCTGGGTTTTCGGCCCAGCGAGACTCTCAAAGGGTAAAAGTGTAACAAGTCCATGCCAGAATGGTTCTAGGGTTTTGAAGCCATCCGTATCCAGGAGAGCGGCTGTGGTGTTGATTTGCAGAAGGATCCATCATGGCTGCTTCACAAGCTTCTTCCGGCGAGATCTGATCTTCTTGATTTGATTTTGGTGTCTCTTGTCCGAGGGCTGCTTCCAATCTGGTTACTCAGGCCTCACACGGCGGTTGACCATTGAACGTTCTGAATGGGTTCAAGGTTCGAAAACAAACAGGTTGGATCTTGAGGCTGAGAGCGATCCTAAGCTGCACAATCTCAAGAACGATCCCACACAGGTCTTCGTAGGACTGTGCAAAACATTTTTTCAAATTTTTGAAAGTTTTTAAGAAGGCGACGAATCGCTCGCGCTGAAGACAGTGTGGAACCAATCTGGATCAAGCCAGGGTCCTTCTTAGTGCTCACGCTAACAAGCATGATTTCAATCATTAAGGGCTTAGCATGCCTCTCTTTCTCTTAATTTGGTCAAAGTTTTGCAAAACCCGAGGAATTCTTTCCTGTTCGTTTTTATCACCGCAGTGTTAGAAAAAGTTTTGAAAAACTTAAGTCAATGTAATGATTTCCAGGGCACAAGAGAGCAGGTGGAATGCACGGCCGTTCGATTCAAATCCTTCGGCACAACTAGTTCAAACTATCAGCAAGCATGGAAACAAGATAGCCGCAGCCGTTTCATTCAGATTTCCTGGTTGCAACTGGCTCCACAGTAGAGACAGACTCAAAAAAAAAAAAGAAAGCAAAAAAGGTAATTACAAAGCAAAACGGTGTTTGACGCAACAACCCCGGAATCACCCGACATTCTATACAAAGGGACCAACTCGTTACAACAAGACAGACCCTTAAGCAAAAAGAACTGACTCAAAACAGTGAGACAGACTCAAAACGAAGCAGAGAACTATTTATGCTTAGACCCCTAAGGCATTACAAGGCATGTATGCTTAGAAAGCATGGTGTACCTAAACCAACATACAACAATGCTATATTATGGCATAATAAGCATGAAAAACAGCCAAGGCATGGTCAACATGGACCTAAGCTAGATGCTCCCTTAAGAGGCAAAAATAGCCCTTTTCAAGGACAACATGGAGAGGGGGTGGCCCTCTCCTTCCTAGGACCTCAAAGCACCATCCTCACCTCTAAAATCCCTCAAGATTTCAGTGGTGAGGAGGGCCAAACACAATGGTCCCGGATCTTACTCAAAATGGCACAAAACAAGGGCCAAACAAGCCTTAAGAGGGGTCAAACCACCTCAAAACTTGAAGCAACCTTAAACAACTATTTAAAGCAAGTAAAAACACAACTTTTATATGTTATACACTAAGCTTGAAAATAGATGAAAGGTAGTCAAAAAGAGTATGCAAAAATGGGGTAAAAATGGGGTAATTTCTTACCCTTGTAGACCTTCTTCAAATATGGTGGACCAGCTGGTTCTTCAAGCTCAAACCAGCTCCAAATCTTCAAAAACAAGCCTCAAGGACCTCAACTCCAAGAGAAAGGTGTGATGGTGGGTGTTTATGCACAAAACTAAAGCTAAACACACACACTAAGCTTAAGAGAGAGAGGGATAGAGATAGAATACACACAATATTCAAACCCTAGAACTCAAACCCTAAAAAAAGCTGTCTAAATTATCTAATTTGTCTAACCCCTCAACAAGGGAGAGGAGAGCTCCTCTTTATAGAGCTTTTTGTCTTGTAAGCTTACAAGACAAGCCTCTAAAGAGATAGATCCCTCCATAATGGAGGGGAGCCCGGTGCATGCCAGCTGCACCAAAATATCTACAAAAGCAGATGAACAGTGATCGGCCATCTAAAATTGCCATTTTGACAAAATAAATGGCCGATCGGCAACAAAGAATGTCGACCAGCAATACATATGGCCAATGGAAACAAAACTCTGGCCGGTGGCCTCTAGCCACGGCCGATGATGTATGGGGATGCCTCACAAGGCATTCCCTGCCCCTCCAAAGCAAAACACAAGTGTTTGGTGCAAAACCAGACACAAAAACAGTCAAGTCGGGAGATCCTAAGGCAAGGCGCATAGCCAAGGCCTCCGGGAACTAGAGACGAACACAAACAAGGGTGATCACTGAGTGTTCAATCAGTGACGTCCAAGTCTTGAGGACGGTCAAAAATGGGGTGTCTACAGATGCGCTCTGAACTTTGCCTCACCCTCGACTTCAGAGCATGAAGTAATGCAAGCGATCCTGGAACAAGCAAAGCAAAACGAAGAAGTATTGGAGAACATGATTGCAGAGAACGAACATCACTGTCAGGATTTGGCCGTGGAAGTGGCGAAGTCCAAACACGCTGCATACCAAGGCCCAGAGCGACCCGTGAGGGCAGCTGGTCGACGATCTCGAGCCCGACAACAAGATACTGATAGCAACTCCGACTCATTATCCTCGGAGCCCAAGAGGAAGAGACGATATGAAATTTCCAGTTCTTTTGAAGAGAGTCCCCGTACAAGGCGTAAGCGAAGAAGAAACAGCTCGGATGACGATCAACACGATCGTTTTGTACAACAGATTGCAAAGGCTGTGCTACCCAAGAAATTCAAAGCATCGTCATTCACCTTGTACGACGGTAAATTGGTACAAGATGGCCGGCTACGACAGTACGTCCGAAAAGGCAACCCAACCAAAGAAATAGCCTTGATACAAGATCCACATTCGCTCCGCGTGATCCACATGATATACAACCTGCCAATGTCATCTACGGGCGGTTACCGATTCGGTTTAACCCTCAAGAGCAACTCACTCCGACTAAACGGCCCCATGAAGCTGAGGTTATCACTTTTGATGATTCAGATTTGGACGGCAGAACACTACCCCACATTGATCCCTTGGTAATTGAGCTACGCATAAATCGATTCACAGTTGAACGCGTACTCATTGATCCGGGAAGCACATCGAAGATTATGTACTACAAGACATTCACCAAACTCGGCTTCTCCGAATCGGATCTCTCTCCGGCCCCTTATCCACTATTCGGCTTCAATGCCAATCCAGAGTACCCGTTGGGGAAAATCAGACTTCCCGTTCGAGCAGGTTCCCGAACGGTGGATGTGGGATTCTTGGTCGTCAAGCTGCCGTCGTCGTATAATCTCATCATGGAGCGATCCTAGTTGCATACTATGCGAGCTGTGCCCAACACCTATCATCAGTTGCTTCGCTTCCCAATAGAACACGGTATTGAGCAAATCTGAGGCTCCCAGAAATCGGCACAAGCATGTTATCTCCTTGCTGAGAAAACGCCAAAGGAACTGCAGGTGAATTCCATTGAGTTGCTGAATCAAGAAAGCCTCGACAATGTTGGGCGACTCCCAAATGAAAAGACAACAGAAGACTTAGAACGAGTTCAAATCGATTGAAGCCCAGACAAGTTCTTTATGGTCAGCGTCTTCTTGAATCAGGCTGACAGACAGCAGCTTATATCTTTCCTGCTCAGCAACCTCGATGTCTTTGCATGGACTCCGTATGAGATGCTGGGTATAGATCCGTCTGTTTCACAGCACCATTTGAATGTCGATCCTAAGTGCAAGCCGATCATTCAGAAAAGCCGACGGTCAACCGCAGAGCACACTGTCGCCGTTGTTGAGGAGGTTGACAGGCTGCTTGACGCCGAAGCAATTAGAGAGGTGACCTACCCTACATGGCTCTCTAATACAGTGGTAGTGAAGAAGAAAAATGGGACTTGGCGAGTTTACGCCGACTTCACGGACCTAAACAAAGCCTGCCCAAAGAATTGTTTTCCTCTTCCCAAGATAGACCAACTTGTAGATGCTACGGCGCACCATCAGCGTATGAGCTTCCTTGATGCCTATAGAGGTTATCATCAAATCGCTATGCATCTGGAGGACCAAGAGAAAATTGCATTCCTCACCCCAAGAGGAACCTATTGCTATAAGGTAATGCCTTTTGGGTTGAAGAATACAGGGCCAACCTACCAAAGACTAGTCACCACCATGTTCAAGTAGAAACTCAGCAAAACTATGGAAGTGTACATTGATGATATGGTGGTCAAGTCCAAAGAAGAGAAAAATCATATAGCCGATCTAGAAAAGACATTCGGCATCCTACGCAAATATGGAATGAAGTTGAACGCTTCCAAATGTGCGTTTGGTATCGGCTCTGGCAAATTCTTGGGCTACATTGTCAACCACAGAGGAATCGAAGCCAACCCAAGGCAAATCACAACAATCTTAGAGCTCGGTTCCCCTCGTTCAATAAAGGAGGTTCAAAAATTGATGGGGATGGCTGCCGCACTCAACAGGTTTATCAGCCGGTCCACAGATCGCTGCCGACAATTCTTTCATACACTACAGTAGGGCAAGGCTTTTGAATGGACCGCCGAGTGCGAAGCCGCTTTCAACAACGTGAAGACCTACCTCTACTCAGTACCACTCCTGACAACACCCTCTGCTGGCGACCTGCTCATTTTGTGTCTGGCAGTTTCTGACCAAGCTGTCAGCGTCGTATTGATAAAGGAAGAGCTGAGGGAGCAGCGGCTAGTGTATTATGTGAGCAAGGCAATGGTTGACGCCGAAACACGCTACCTTCCACTGGAAAAGATCATCCTAGCCCTAGTTATGGCAGTAAGGAAGCTCATGCAATACTTCCAGGGGCATAGCATTAGGGTGCTAACAGATTATCCCCTCCGATCAGTACTACGCAGTGCAGAAGCATCTGGACGTGTTTCAAAGTGGGCTCTGGAACTTGGCCAGTACGATATTCAATTTCTACCCACAACCTCAATCAAGGGATAGGTGCTTGCTGACTTTATCGCCGAATTCACTGGGGGCCTTGCCGACTTCAAGTCAGATGAAATTCGGCCGAAGCCGAACTGGAGGATTTATGTTAGGGACATCTGGCAGTTGTATTGTGATGGATTGTCCAATCAGCGGGGCAGTAGAGCTGGAGTTGTGATTATGACCCCCAACGGCACAACAATTGAGCAGGCAGCCAAGCTCGGCTTTGAAGCATCAAATAACGATGCCGAATACGAAGCCCTTTTAGCCGGTTTGAGGAATGCGCATATTCTGGGTGCTCGGCGTCTGCTTGTGTTTTGCGACTCAAAGCTGGTGATCAATTAGCTAAAGGGGGAGTATGGGGCAAGAAACGACCGTATGGCGGCCTAAATGAAAACGGCCAATTCCCTGTTGGCAAAATTTAACCATCATGAGTTGAACCAAATAACACATGATCAAAGTAGCCATGCAGATGCCTTGGCTTGCCTAGCCTCCGCAATCAACTCAGAAATTAAACGGACCATCGAAGTAGGATTCATCCCAGAGCCAAGCATTGGCCTTTCGGAGGAAGTCCAAATCAACATTATAGAATCTTCACCAAGTTGGATAGATCCCATTGTTGCATTCCTATCTTCTGAACAACTCCCAGAGGACAAGAAAGAAGCACACAAGTTGCGAAACAAAGCCATGCGATACTACTTGGATCCGCAAGGAAGGCTTTATAAAAAGTCACTCTCTGGCCCATATTTGGAATGTGTGCACCCGGAGAAAGTTGAGGAGCTTTTGACTGAGATACATGAAGGCAGTTGTGGTGCCCATTCTGGCGAACGCTCTTTGGCCCATCAAGCTATAACGCGGGGGTATTATTGGCCGACAATGAGAGCGGACGCCGAGTGTTATGCAAAAAAGTGTGAGCAGTGCCAGAAATTCTCCCCGTTAAACCATCTGTCTGCTGAAGAGTTAAACTCTATCACCCGTCCTTGGCTGTTAGCCTAGTGAGGACATGATATCGTAGGACCATTGTCGAGGGCCCCAGGGAACAAGCGATACCTGATCGTCGCAACAGATTACTTCACGAAGTGGGTCAAAGCGGAGGCATTAACACACATTCGAGATGCTGACGTTAAGTGCTTTGTGTGGAGGAACATCATAACACGATTCGGCATTCCTAGAGCTCTTATCTCAAACAACGGAACCCAGTTTAATTGTGGCGTATACCGAGAGCTGTGCAGCAAATATGGCATTCGACCTTACTTTTCTATGCCGGCTTACCCCAAAGCAATGGTCAAGCCGAAGCCTCTAATAAATCCATCTTAGACAGCATCAAGAAGAGATTGGAAAAAGCCAAAGGCAAATGGGTCAAAGAATTGTCGAGTGTACTGTGGGCTCATCGAACTACACCGAGAAGATCGAATGGAGAAACGCCGTTTGCCCTATGCTTTGGAACCCAGGCAATCTTACCCCTGGAGATCAGCCACCCGACACTCAAGTCGCAAGTTTTTGATACAGGCCAAAACGACATGATGCTGGCTTTGGATTTGATCCTAATCAAAGAATGAAGAGACTGAGCCCTTGTGTCCATGGCATAGTACCAGCAGTAGCTGGAAAAGTCGTATAATCAACACGTTCAGCTTCGACGCTACACACCAGGAGAGTTGGCCCTAAAGAAGGTGCTCCTAGCTAACAGGAAACCGGCCGATGGAAAATTGGGTCCTAACTGGGACGGCCCCTATCAGATCAATTCGATCGCTGGAGTAAGGGCATATCGGCTCAAGGACATGTCAGGAAGGAGTCTGCCACGACCTTGGAATTCCATGCATTTACGCAAGTTTTATCATGAAACCCGACCTGTGGGGAATGATTTCAGTTTTTAGCGATTCGCCGTGTACAAATTCCACTTTCGTAATACGAGGATTCTTGTTGAAAAGTGTTTTGATAGTGTTCTTATAAAGCCTCCGGATTCGGAGCGCCCTTCGTGGATATCACGATTGGCCAATCAAAGTCTCCGGATTCAGAGCCCCTTCGGCGCATGACGCCGTTGGGCCGATAAAGCCTCCAGATTCGGAGCGCCCTTCATGGATATCACAATTGGCCAATCAAAGCCTCCGGATTCGGAGCCCCTTCGGCGCATGACGCCGTTGGGCCGATAAAGCCTTCGGATTCAGAGCGCCCTTCGTGGATATCACGATTGGCCAATCAAAGCCTCCGGATTTGAAGCGCCCTTCATGGATATCAAGATTGGCCAATCAAAGCCTCCGGATTTAGAGCCCCTTCGGCGCATGACGTCATTGAACCGATTAAGCCTCCAGATTCGGAGCCTCGCTGGTGCATGTCATCCCCTGGTTTCGAGGCCTGAATTTGGAGTCGAATAAATACTTAATGAAAAGTGCTCTCTTATGTTGAACAGACCAAATCCGTTCAGAGCGAAGTGATTACTTAACTTGAGCCGGCACAACCGCATGAACAAAACAAAACATGCTAACATTCGAAATAAGACGCCTAACTAAACATATAAAAACTCGGACTGAAATTCAAACACTCAAAATAAAGCATTTTTATTCATTCAACCAATAATTACATAATTTTAGACACAATCCGCGTTTGAACATTACAACGAATGATTTTATGCGGCGTCTCCCTCATCGTCGCTCTTCTCGACTTCAAAAGCGGCAAAGGGGAAATGATCACGTTGGTACAGCGGCAACGCCAAATTGACACCCTTTGCTTGGAAAGCCTTCGCGGCCTGAAGTGCCGCGATCCAACCGTGCTTAAAGCCCCGATTCTCACATCGGCAGACCTCCTCAGCAAGTTTCTCTGTAGTTTTGTCGATCCCAACCTTCCGGCCCGCATGAAAGCCTTGCTCATAACCCTTAGCCCTCGTATTTTCTACGGCAAACATGCTTGTCGTATCTCGATCGGTGATGGCATGACTCAATAGCCATTGGGTCACCCTCTCGTCCACGATAGGGTTAGATTGACCCGCTGCATGCGGCTCAGCGGCTTTAGCCATCCTAAGTTCCTAAGCTTGCGTTCGGCTTTCCCCGCACAAGCCTCCGAACTGCAGATCTGTGGGTCCATCTTCTCTATCTCTCGTCGCACAGCGCGTAGGCGCATGTCGACTTCGTAGGCGGTGTACAGCCCCTTCACCGCCCTGTGGATGCCCTCTTGAAATACATTCAAACCCCGTCGACCAACCATCGACTGTTGGACCTCCAGTGGAAAAATCTGTCGAGCAAACTCGACCGCCACCCCTGGGTCCTTGATAATGGAGTCCACCTCCGTCATCGGTTTATTCCCCACGAAAACTGCAAAACTTAACAGTCGCAGCGCTACGTCGGCCTCACTTTCGGGTCGCGGTTGCAGAGAGCTTCCCCGTTGCTGTTTCTCCTTTCGGGGTGATCTGCTTTGACGACTTGGAGGTTGACGTTTTTCCCGTTCTTTGGACGCCTCACTTCCCGCACGGGTGATTTCTCTGCCGCGATTCATTGCAATATCAAGCTCAGCCAAAGTTCGAGCTTCGCCTCTACTGTTGAAGAAAACTCTCTTTGACATTATCGACAAGTTGTCTAGAATTGAGTCTGAACATAGTAAGCGAAGTTACTAGCGCGAAGAGCCCATCCCATTTATTTCTAATGCTTGCAGCGACCCCGAGGCAATTTTCATTAACGCTACTCCAAACGACGGATGTCGATTTTTGTCTTTTTAAACAGCCTAACTATCTAAACGACAAACATAGACGAATGCCTTGGGAGCTCATGGACTGGCTGGGGCAAGGGCAGATTTATTAATCTAACCGGCCGAGCACCTTGGCCTCATGCCGATTGATATGTGCCACAGCCACTCCATGCACTGAGTTTTGGCTTTTTAAACGGCCTAACTATCTAAACGGCAAACATAGACGAATGCCTTGAGAGTTCATGGACTGGCTATGGTAAGGGCAGATTTATTAATCTAACCGGCCGAGCATCTTAGCCTCATGCCGATTGATATGTGCCACAGCCACTCCATGCACTGATTTTTGGCTTTTTAAACAGCCTAATCATCTAGTCGGCAAGTATATAGAACGTTTCATCCAAAACAGCAACCAAACAATTCCATTCATTAGTAACATCAGAGTACAAAATGAATTTTCATTAAGTAAATTGGGCACAAATTGTAACCATTTTACATATGAAAATTACTAAACAAAAAGCTATAAAAAGCTGAAAATTACACGCAAATCCTAAAACAAAAACAAGAGCCGCGCAAATTAGCCCTCAAAGTCAGACTCCAGTGGCTCAACATCCACTTGCTCGTATGGAATTGGTGTAGCCAATGTCACATCAGCAACGGCAAGGGCTTTGAGCCAGCCGTGTTTAAATCCCCGATTCTCAAATTTGGGGACTTCGTCTACATATTCATCAAAAGCAGACTTTTTCCCAGCATCGAATGCACTAGAAGCCTTCAAGTTGGCTGTTTCCTTCGCCGCCTTCATCTCTTCCAACTCAGCCTCCAATTTAGAGATCGCCTCCTGGGCTAATTTAAGCGCGTCGTCGCTCACATCCGCCCTCTTCTCGGCGACTAATCTCAATTTTTCAGCATTGCGGGCTCTCTCCATCTCGGCCTCGGCACGGACGCCCTCCGTCTGTGCCCTACTCCTTTGGCCCTCAACCTCCGCTTGTAAACAACCAATTAGCTTGACGGCATCGTGATAGCGACGGCCCATGTCGGCTATCCTTCCGACGGCCTGCAAAGCAGGAAGTTAAGAACACAATAATATTTGCATAAAGAGAAAAGACAAAGTCCAGATATATACCAAGAGAGCTAATTGCGCGGCCAACCCAATTGCAACCAGATCAGGCTCTGCCCAAAAAGTCGCCTTGTCAGCAGGCAGTGAAACGGAGGTCGCCAAGTTGAGTGCAACCGCTGGATCTTTGATTACCGAAGCATCAGAGGAGATCGGCGTATTTTTTATCTTGGGCTGAAAAACAAAAGGTACAATCACATCCAACTCCTCCAAACGAGGTCGTTTGTTGGAGCGGTTTTCTTCCGAGCTAGTCTCGACATCGACAGGGCGCTTCTCCACCCTTTGCTCAGCTTCTACACTTGCCTACACAAAAGGTTCCACCTTGGTACTTCCGTTTTTTTCCGTCCCCTCCTCAACAGACAAGAATGGGATTGAGATTGAGATTCGAATCTCCTCCGCCTTTCGCCGCGCGGCCATCTTTTCTGCGTTCACCTTCTTGGCAAGTTTAGTGAGGCACAACCCAGCCATATCCTTTGGGTACGCGCTGGGAAGGTCCTCAAGACCATGAAAAATATAATCAAGTGGACGGTCCTCTCGACCTGAAGTGAACGGAGGATCAGCCGAATTGAGGCCGGCTTCTTCAAATGCTAACTTCAAAGCCTTGTCAACCTCAATTTCGGATTGGTCTGACTCGGCAGCCTCAACTACTTCCGGTCATTCTGAGTCTAATCCCTCACAACCGACTTGCCTCTAATTTCTGAAATCAGTAAAGATAAGGGCGATAAGAAACTCCTCACCCTTCAGAATTGGGATGTTTTCTGCCGCCGAAAAGGTCGTATAAGTCGGCTCGTAGCGGAGCAAAACGTGGGCTGCCCTCCCCTGCTTCTGAAGACTCGGTCGGTCGAAATACTTGAGCTCAGTCTTGATGTCCGAAAGGACGACGTCGTCGGTTGAGGTCAAGACTTTCTTCAAATCGTTTCCTGCAAAAGCAAAACCATGAGGTCCAAAAAATGAAGTTGTATAAATATAACAAGTAAATAAATAAAAGAAGATACTCGGCCACCTGGTTCGCCCCTCCGTCTAGGAATACGATCAAGGCGATCCTCGCATTCGCCGAATTCCCAGTTTCCTTGGACGACGACCATAATATCATCGACTTGCTTCCCAGAGCTGGAAAGCATAGTCACTAGTTGATGGTCGGTGTCTTTGGCCCTAAGGAAATAACGCTCGTGCCGACCAAAAGACTTGGCCAAGGCCTAACAACACCGAATAACAGGAATGCCAAGGTTAAGCCCAAGGTGGCGGTTTAGTGCGATAATCCCCATTACGATCCTAAAGAAGTTGATGTTGGGTTGGGAAGGGATTAACCCCCAATGGCAAAGCACGGCCCTGAGGAATGGGTGAAGGGGGAAACAGACCCCACCCTCTGCGATGGATAGAAGAGGGAAAACGATCATGGATTCATCAACCCTCTCTATATCGAGGGTGCTGTCTGCCACAAATGACAAATGGACGTCATCAAGAATGGAAAAATAGCTTCAAAAACCAGAAATTCGATCCGGTGAGAGGAGATCTTTTAAATGTTTCACCATTCCCCCCGGCCAATAAGATTATGCTAAGCCAAAAAACAGAGGAAAGATATTCAAAGCAGAGACGGAGAGAACTTACAAGAGGCGAAGGAGATAGAGAAGAGTAGGAAGTTGTAGAGGTAGTTCGGAAGGCAGTCCAGCGATGGACGTCTAAAAGTGTGTATGCATTTGAAAAGACGTCGAGAGTTTAAATCACAATAAATAGAAATGTATGAAGAGGCAGGAAGTTGAAATGATAACCGAGAAGCGTGTGTACAGACATTTCCGTTGGAATACGGTCATCCGCCAAATTTCGGCTCTGACTCTTCGAGTTCGAAGCCAAACACTCCAGCCAACTGTCGTTAGTGGAGTGCTTGGGGAGCAATTGTGGGGGCCGAGTATTGGGAGTCGTAGAGATTCCGGATAGTCGAATCTGGGAGAGTCAAGATTCGAAGCACTCGGCAATTGGCTCGAAAGCTCAAATCCAACCCTACTCGACTAAATAGCCGATTAAGCAAGGGGCCGAGTGAAGATCGGCCTATTATAAAATGTGTCGAATAGGAGGTGGGAAATGGATCTAATCCTGAGGCCCAAAGAAGAAAAAATATAAATAGAAGAAACATCAGCCAGAATGAGGTATGTGAAAATTGTTATGCTTAACTTAGAATTCAAGCATTCTCGAGTGTGAAGACTGACTTGTCCGTCGGAGTCCTAATTCCAGCACCCCCGACCGGAGTGTTTATTTCTTTCAGGAAACTATTAGCGAATCACGAGCGTCCCCCAGGATCAGAAGAGTATTTCCAAACCATTTCTCCACAATAGTGATCAGCCTAATTTTTCAAAAGGTGAATAGTAAAAAAATATATTTATTTAAATAATATTTAATAAATGTATCATATAATATATATTTTAAACAAATAATATTTTGTGTCAAATAATATGTATATCAAAAAAACCAATTTTTTTGCAAATAATATTTTAGATATCATCAAAATTAAATAATATGATTAACACTAATTATTACAAACACCAAATAAATGCATAAATGAATAAGCTAACTCACCTAATTATTACAAATTAGAATTAAACTAACTAATTAATTACAACATGAAATTAATTAACTAAGTAACTAACTATTACAAATTCAAAGGAATTAGCTAATTGATTACAACATGCTAATTAATCTAAGAGCAATTCACGCGTGCAACCGAGAACATCTTCCTAGAGACGCCTCTGTTCTGCTATTTGAAATGTTTTGTTCGCAATTAGAAAATAAATCTATTTTTGCCCGAGCTTTTGCTCTGTTCTGCCATAAAAATGGCACTGCTGGGTCAAAATGAGGTGGCCGGCCGGCCAAGGAAAGTGCTCGGGTGGATGGTATGGTGGCTTGCCGACCACTATTTTTTTGGATTGTCTTGCTGCAACAGTATGGAAACAGAGCAAAAACAGAGTGTTTTTAGGGAATATTGTATCCTTTCTGCCTCTTTCTATTATGAATTTGATCAAGGGAGAAGTAGAAACGGACCACAAATCATCAATGATCTCAAGGTTGTTGCATGATGATCTATGAGTCGATGAGACAAAAGCTCAATGAAAATAAAAGACCAACAAGAACCTCCTCCCTATTATGGAGTTGCCTCTCTAGGGAAGTGGTAGACATTGATTCTTGAGCCATTATCATTACTTAAGAGTATGAAATGTCATAAGACTCAATAGGTTCAACTAACGTCCGATTGAACCTAACTTGATTTTATTATCTTGTTACCTCTTTTAATTCCATTTTATTGCCTCTTTTAATTATCTTTCCATTCTTTAGTCATTTTAGTCCAAGAAATGATAATTAAGTCCACTAATGAAGAGAAGCATCAAACAAGAAGTTATTTTTGGCATGAGAGAGATGTAATGCCCTGGTAATGAACCTCCGAAGAGATTAAGCCATTAAACATGGAAGGTCTCTTTCTCAAGCTTAAACAACACTCGGTTGAAACAACTTTTACAAAAAGAGAGAAACCAAGAAATGTGGGAGGTTGCAGAGATGATTAGAACAAGTGAGAGAAAAATGTATGAAAAGCATAAAATAAAATCTATCAACTCAAATAACTTGGTGTCTAAGGCCTAAACCACCAAACTTATGAGGACTACAACACTATAAGCATACAATACAAAGCATGAATGAAGTAAACACACTAAAACAGTCCTAAAATTCACCAAAATAGCGTTGGAATTTACATGAAAAACTAGAAAAAGTAAGCTACAATAATTGAGAAATGAACCTTAAAATCACATTTTTAGTCTCTGAAAAACTCTAAAAAAGCAATGGTAAAAAGTTGAAAAAAGTTAAGAAAGAAGTAGGAAACACAAGGACAAAAACTTATGGAACAAGGTTCAAAAAAGGATGGTTAACCCCTTCACCTTTGGTAGCTTTAAGTCACAAGTTTCAGCCCATAAAAACAGTACAAAAATAGCAAGAAAAGAAAATAAAGAAGTAGTGTAGAGATGCCCAAAATTATACCTCTTGAAGAGAGGTAACTCCTTTGTTCACAAACTAACAAGTTTTCACTCTCAAGGGCTGAGATTTGAGCTCAAGAACCTCAGCAAGAAGGGCCAAATTTATTGTTTAAGAAGTGTAGAGAGAGAGTGCGTATAGGTTGCAAGATAGATAGAGAGAGAGAGAGAGATAGAGAGAGAGAGAGAGAGTGTGTGTGTGTGTGTGTGTGTGTGTGTTTTACAGGTTTTGGTCCTTCAAGAATTTTTCTAACTTAAAATCAAGAGGGGTGGTCATCTATATATAGAAAAATAGGTGCCTCAGTCAGAAATATCTATATTGACCCAGTTGGTGTAGTGCATGCACATAGGGGGACAACTAGTAACAAATATCTGTTTTACCAGAACACTTGGCCGGCTAGCCGGCCAAGTGGGGGACGGCCGACCACTAAAATTGGCCTACGGGGACACCAGGCTGGCTAATCCACTTTGAATGGCCAATTTTTTCATCAATTGGCTGGCCAGCTACCTTCGAAAAAATCTGTTTCGAAGCCCGACTTCAAACGGGCATCTCTCTCATCCGGACTCGATCTTAGGTGATTCATGAGTCTAAATTGAAACTCCAAAAGTTCGATTTCCAATGGTGGTGGCCTCACATCTAAATTTTAAGTGTACAAAAAGATATACCTAATTTAGTCAAGGCTACTCATTTCTTTCTTAACGGTTTGATGCCCAACGTTTCCTAAACTAGTTTTCTTCCCTCTCCTCCTACTTCCTTCAACTCCAAACCTATAAATAAGAATTTTTTAAATATTTTTCAAAGAGTTCACATCCCTTCCATTTATTTCCATTTTGCCCTTACTCGATTTACCAAAAGGTGCAATATTTTAAATGAAATACGAGCCTTGGAACATCGTAGAAGCATTTAGAAAAATATTTTGAAAAAAGAGGGTTTTAAGGTCTAAAATAGTTTTGGTCAAAATGGGGTGTAAGGTTAGGATTAGAAGCTCGAAAATTGAAGCCTTTTGTTAAAGAACTTGAACAATTGTACTGCGTCATTTTCATTATCAAGTGTTCAACTTGAGGCACCCAAGTCTTAAGGGCAGTCAAAAATAGGGTGTCTATAATTGCCCCCTTTTTGACAGAGCTCAAAGTCATGAAATGACATGAGTGAATGTCAAAGTCTGAAAATGAACCATTTTGACAAGGCCATAAGCATATGCAATTGATTGAACTCGAGGGTTGCCTACATATCCCTTTGCAAAGAATCAAACCAGCATAGTTCAAGGGCAGAATGCAAATGATATGCACAAAGAATGCACAAAGAATGATATGTACAAAGAATACACTTGAAAGCTGGACTTACATGCTTCGCGAAGCCAGTTATTTTGAAAATCCATGATCATGCAAGACAATGCAATGAAAAATAACAAAATGACTGCATATGCAACAAGCTTTAAGCTCAAATCAAAATAGGCCTAACTATGTTTTACGTGAAAGAAAGAAAAACACACTCTAACCACGCAGAAATCGTGAGAAGAGGAAGAGAAAAACTACTCAGAGTCGTGCTTCTGCACACCCTAAAATCCTCTAATCATGTTGAAATCGTGAGAAGAGGAAAAGAAAACTGCTCAAGGTCGTGCTTCCGCACACCCTGAGATGCTCTAATCACGCTGAAAATGTGAGAAGATGAAAATAAAAACTACTCATAGTCGTGCTTCCGCACACCCTGAAATGCTCTAATCACATTGAAAATGTGAGAAGAGAAAAAGAAAACCACTCAGGGTCGTGCTTCCGCACAACTTGAGATGCTTTAATCACACTAAAAACGTGAGAAGAGGAAAAGAAAACCGCTTAGGGTCATGCTTTCGCACACCCTGAGATTCTCTAATTGCGCTGAAAACGATAGAAGAGAAAAAGAAAACCGCTCAGGGTCGTGCTTCCACACACCCTGAGATGTTGTAAGAAGAGGAAGAGAAAAATCGCTCTAGATCATGCTTTCGCACACCCTAAGATGCTCTAATTACATTGAAAATGTGAGAAGAGAAAAAGAAAATCGCTCAGGGTTGTGCTTCCGCACACCCTAAGATGCTTTAATCACGCTAAAAACGTGAGAAAATGAAAAGAAAATCGCTCAGGGTGCAGGGGACAATGATCCTAAACGCTATTCAGTACAAAAGGATAAATGATACAAGATAACGCCAGATGAAAATAAACGCAATAAGTGAGATAGATGATATGGTATGTGCGACAAGCAATGTAGTGGATGATACTTACGAAATGCAATAAACAAACAAAGCAGTGCTTTAGAAAGTACCTCATCGAGTGAGTGGTGATGAACCGTTTACTCTGATGGGGATCTTCCTCGTGTTCTTCAAACTCTTATCTCTAACTCGAAGTTCGAAGGTCCTCAAATGTTGACAATAGGTAAAATCTGCATGGGAAAACCACAAATGTCGCTTTTCTAGAAAATGTAGCTTGCTTTTTGTGCTCCTTTCAGATATGATAGCCCTATAGTTCAAACTCCCATGGTTCTGAATCTGATTTCACAAGTGCAATGTGAAATAGACAAACACAAATGAATCCAAATCCGGCAATTCTTTTGGAAAATCAATTTTGAATCAAAAATGGCAAAAATTGACTGCATTACCAAATTTTAGAGTCACCATCTAAATATTTTTGAAAAATTTAGGAAACCCGTGACTCATACCAAAGGCCACGTGTTCATCATCACCAAAGTGTCGCGGCTCAAGAACTTAGGTATGAGAGGGAAAGGTCATCAATTGAGCACCCCACTCACTCGATCATAAACCAGCCTCTACTAATCATGATATAATTTTTATGTACATTATATGCTCTTGTTCTGATTATTATGCTAACATTGCTATGTGATGCACACAAGTATAGACTAATTCACTCACTTTGGAACATTTTGATTTCATGTTTGCTTTGAAAAGTGTTTTACATATGTACCACTTGAAAAAGTGATCTCATATGGACATTAATCAAAACCATCTAACTTAAGCAAAAAGCCTCCATCCACAGACACTCAAGAGATATATCAACTAAACACTTAGCCTCATGGTAGTTATGTTTGACATGGCAACACAAACATTCATGCAATATGCTAAAGCAAGAAATGCTCACCTAGTACTCCAAGGTGAGCCAAAGAAGATAAAATAATTAGAAGAAATACATGCTCCAAAATAATGCAATATCACTAATGCAACATATACGATATGCAAACAATAGGCTAGGCTACTAACATGGCATGTGAGTGAATTCAAGGCATGCGACGAAGCATGTATCCAAGTAAAGAATTTGAATTTGACATTTGATTAGTTTGATGAGCCGAACCCTTATGTATGCAAGACAAATAGATGCAAGTCATGGAAGATGCTAATTAAAATATGATGTTATACAACCATAGTACGCATGTAAATAAAAGAGAGAAAGAAATGGATATTGGAAGACATATACAATATTACAAGTTTGCCCTCATGTAAGAGGGTCCGAATAAATGTCCTAATTAACTAATTATTACAAACACCAAATAAATGCATAAATGAATAACCTAACTTAACTAATTATTACAAATTAGAATTGAACTCCTGATCATATTCACAACTTTCCCCATTCTCCAATGGGGTGATAGACTAGGTTAGTTCAGTATCCAAAATTGAGGCACACATATGCTATTTCATTCTATGGGGCTGCCATATAGATTTCAAGCCGAGGATACACCCCTGTGTATTTAAACTATACTTTAGTCTAAAAAATTCCAAACCTTTGTGTTCTAGGCATCGCCATTCAAACTCTAGTTTCCACCGTCGCATTTGGTCTACTGAGAACTCATTGCAAACACAGCCAAAACGCCTCTGCTGAGGAATGGTGCTTAGGGAGAGCACTTTGATCGCCATTCTGACTTGAAGCAGGCTTGAGCTTGAGCTTGAGCTTGAGGTATACTCATACTTCGGATAAATGACAAGGCCTAAGAAGGTGCACCCGAAATGCAATCTCGGAATTTTTTTAGAAGTTGAAACAAACTCAGATGGTCCAATTTTCCCTTTCCTTTTTTGTTTTTTGCAGTTTGGAACCTATGTAGTTTCAAATAGGTCTTTGTTCTGTTGTTCTCTCTTTTGATCGAGGTTAGACCCTGCAGTTTATGAAAGAAGTACATCCTGTTGGGAATGGCATGGCACTCTAAGCACCAAACGATTTATTTTTGAAATTGAAACCAAGAATGAATTCTTAACCGGATATTCAACCTACAATTGACCACAGTACACCATGACTCAACAAAGGAAAAACAAAGTAAAACAACCTAAACACATCTATTTACACTCAAAACGGCTTAAAACAAGAATCAAGACAAACAAAAACAACAAACACAACACTGATGTTTTCCACCAGTAGGAGACCTCTCAGTTCACTAGGAGCCCACTGCTGCTCCAAGTATTGTTTCCTACCATTTCTTATTTATGGTTTTCACATCAGTTTGGCCGTCAATCTCTATTTTCTCTAAAAATCCCTTTCCTTCCTTTTTCTCTCAGCTCACATCTCTCTATTCTTTAATCATTCTTGTTTTTTTTTTTTTTTATCCCTTCTTAGGTGTGGTTGATGGATAAGCTGTAAGTTATAGACCATTGCCCTCTAGTACTCAACTAGATTCCATTTCTAGTTGCACTTCATACTTGGCTCGATACCTCATTGCTTGGAGGAGGAGAGAGTTTTTGGCCTCCTGCGGCTAGCTTCAGTTGTGCCCTCTTTGGTGAGTGCGTTGACAATAGGGAGAAGACAAAAAAACCTGACTCACCATGCCTTTAGTTCATCATTTTGACCATATATTTGTTTGTTTTTGGCTTTTTGCCAAAACAATTTTGACCAATATGAGAGTTTAGATTAGCATAGTTGTTCTATTTTCTGTTTTGAAATCATGTAAGTCAAGTTGTGAGCACTAAAAATTTTCCTTTTTTGGGTCCAAGAAATGGTCTGGGTTTGAAAAAAAATGGAATAATTTCTGAGAGAATTAGTCAACTTCACTAAAAATCCTCAAAAACTATGTTTGCGAATAGCCATTACCCAATGTGGAATTAACTCTTGAGATTTATAAACTCCAATCCAACCTTGATTTGTCTTGCAGCTAAATCTTTTATCGGAATAGGGCAACCGAATTTTGAACGAAGATGAGCCAATTGGACATGGATAGGATAGCCGAGTTGAACAAGCCAATCAACATGGATGAGACCAGCAAGCTGAAAATGGTTGGGGCTGAACTTCAGGGTGAAGTTTCCTATGTATCCCAAAGATGGGAATAAGGCCTTACGTAGTTCCCGGGTAAGGTGCACTTGGGTATTAACACTCTTATTTTGCACTCTAACTTTTGCCAAGGCCGCCCTTTCAGGTTTTCAACCTTGTAAGCTATTTTTCTTTCTTCCTTTTTTCATTTTGTTCTTTTTTTCTTTTTTCTTTTTCTTTTTTTGCTTCTTTTCTTTTTTCATTTTCATTTTTTTTGTTTTCATCTCTACTTTTTCTTTTCTCTTTTTCTTGTTCTAACTTTTGCCTGGGTCGCCCTTTCGAGTTTTCGGCCCAGCGAGCCTCTTAATGACAGAAAAAAGTTTAACTTGTCCATGTTGATTGATTGTGAGATCTCTAGGCCATCTAAATCCCCAAGAATGGTTGTTGTTCCTGACCAAATAGTCTTGATGATGTAAGGGCCCATCTAATTGGGTCTGAATTTGCCCTTAGTGTCGTAGATAAAACTCGATTGTCCTTCAGCAATAAATTTTCTTCTTTCAGATTCTGGGATTGGGCTTTCTTGCCGATCTCCATTGGCTTGAAAAATGGCCCAATTTTGAATCTTCGAGCATATCTAACCTTTTTGCCCCTAGTTCAAGGGTTGCTTAATCCAGCTATGCAAGCTTCCTTTGATGACATACGGCCTTATTGCCCCTAGTTCAAGGGCTGCTTCAAATCCGGCCATACAACCCTCATATTTTGGTTGACCATTGAACATTCTGAATTAAAGTTTGAAAACAAAGAGGTCAAGTTCTGAGGCCAAGAGTGATCCTATGCTGTACAATCTCAATATCAATTCCAGGCATGTCTTCTTTTGAAATCTTTTAATAAAGTGACTAGTTGCTCATTGCTCCTCTGAAGACAATATAGGACCAATCTGGACCAAGCCAGGATCCTTCTTAGTACCCACATTAACAAACATGATCTTATTCATGAAGGGTTTAGCACACCTTTCTTCCTCTCAGTTGATCAATTTTTTACAAATCCCGAGGAATTCCTCTCTCTTTGTTTTCACCGCAGTTTTGGAAACAGTTTTGAAAAACTTTGGTTAATGCAATGATTTAAAAACACAAAGAAGTAGATGAAAATTATTGCCGTTTCATTCAGATCTTTTGGCTCAACTGGCTCAATGGTAGAAACAGACTCAAAAGAAAGTGTGTAAAAGACAAACACAAAACAAGAAAGTGATATCCAAGTTAACACCATTGAGATCACCAAAACAAGACGGACTCAACACTTAGTTCAAAAAGTAAAATAAACAACATTTTTAATATTTCTAAATCCAGTGCGTGCCATCCACCATGCCTAGAGTAAAATGAGCACCATCAGCAAGTGATTCATTCCCGATCAAAGAACTAGCCACATTATCCCCCCAAGTTCATTGATCTAGTGCCGATAGACTTTGTAGGACCTGGTGGAGTGATGACCTTATTGTCAATCAGATCTTGAACTTCATGGCAAAGAAGAAAACAACGGTCAGTGTCATGGCCGGTTTGTTGATGGAAGGCACAGTACTTGACAGCATTATACTTGGCTGGAAGGGGATCAAGAAGAGGCCGAGGGTCAAGGGGTTTGAGATGGCCTTGTCCTATGAGGATTTGGAGAGCTTTGGATAAGGACATGAAAAGGGGATTATAGGTGCGGCTACCAGTCTTGGAAGCATTGACAAAGGGGTTGGCAGATATTGATTAGGTTTGGAGGAGACCTCCTACAAGTGTAGGATTGGAGCTGGAAGGGGTGTTTCTGGTCAGGCATCCCTTTTCATGGTTTAGCCCCAGATTTAAAATGCCGCTAACTTGAACGACAAAAGCGCCATCCATAGTCTTTGCCACAATTGCAAGCACTTACTGTTTGTTCAGCCCCTTGGCCTTTAAAATCTCAATAGCCCACCAAAGATGTGAATAAGGATCAATACTAGCCCCGGCCTTCTTCTTGCCCCTTACTATAGTTTTGCTAAGAGATTGGGTGGCTATGTCGAGGCGAGACCCCGTTGTTGTTGACATGTCATCACCCAGACTTGAGATAGTTTCAGATTGGCCTTTTTCAAATACAACTCATCCAAAGATTGAGAAACTTTTAGACATAAAACTTTTGGCATGTGATGTGGTCAATGATGGGACCAAAATCCCAAAGACTAAATTTGTTACAGTTCTTTGAAGATCTTCAATCATGCTCAATAGCTCAGAAGTAGTGGGCTCGGCTATTGGTGCTTGTGGTGCATTTGAACCGACTTGGTCTTGATGAATTGGTTGGACTGGGCACTTTGGAGTAGGTTAGGCTGGAATTGGGCTATTGTGGTGCTCAATTTTGGGGGTTTGAGGTGATTGGGATTCAAGTGCATCCATTATACACAAGTTCGTGCTTTCTGGAGTGAACACCTCAGGCTTGGGTAAATGGGTTGGGATGATGTATATGCTGGGGATGTAGGTGGATGGCAGTGTATGGATTAGATTAAGGTGTGAAGGCAATGGGTTAGTCGTGGACTGAGGTCTTTTTGGTAGAGCTATGATCTCTTCGTCAATAAGATCCTGAATCTTATGACGGAGGCGGACACGACGGTTTATATCATGACTGTGTTATTGATGAGAGACACAGTATTTAACAGGGTCATGTCTTGGTGGAAGAGGACTTGGAAGGGGTCAGGGTTCTAGGAGCTCTAGGTGCCTTTTTTCTAGCAGCATTTTTAAGGGTTGAGAAAGATTCATGTAAAGAGGATAGAAATTTCAAGCTTGGAGCCGAGTTAAAGTGGTTGGTCTTTGGCTATTATCAGTAAAGGGCTTTTGATGAGACTGGTGACAGTGTTTATTTCTGAGCATTTCAAAGTTGTGTTACCACTGGTAGTAGCATTAGAACCATGAACAATATTATTCCTCATAGGGTAATTACCTTCTACAATGATCCCTTGTTTGGTGGCATCCTCGATTTGGACCCCAATTTTAAGGTGGTCCTTAAAGTTGAATAGTGAGAGGACTACAATTTATTATAATAGCATTTCGTGCAGATTTCTAACAATTATACAAACTTGCACTTTCTCTGGAGGTCTATTTGCCATCATAGCCGCCTTTGCCCTCCATCGAATAACAAACTCTAAGAAGCCCTCATTTGGTTTCTGACGCGTTACCTCAAGATCACGAGTTGTGACCTCGATTTACGTGTTGTAGGAATATTGGGCAACGAAGGATTCAGCCAACTCCTGCCAGCTCTGTTTTACAAAGTCCTCCAATTTAGCATACCAGATGGCAGCTATTCCAGACATGGTAATAGTGACAACTTCTGAACTCGAGTCAAACACATTGGCCGCAGGATATCAGAAAACAGGCGCAAATGTACCATTGGATCTCTAGTGCCATCAAAACAATCAATATGTTGAACCGGTCCGACAAAGTAATGGCAGATTCAGTATACCCATCCTAAATACCCAGAATGGAGCTAACTTTCTGCGCTTTCTTGAATAGTTTTTCAAGTTTGTTGACTTTGAGCGGGGTCGGGTCAAATTCAAACTCGAAAGGTGCCTCGACTGAAGCTCTAGACATCTGAACCGAGACTAGATCTATCTGGATTGGAGAAATAGGAACACCTGATGGATTCTGAGCTGTATGGTAGTGGTGCCTGGTATAGGAGTAACCATGTTAGGTGCATGAGAAGCAGAAGCCGCAGCCGGCTGTTGTTGTCGTTGTTGTAACATATTAGTGACCTCAGTTTGTCGGGTCATATCCTGTTGAAGCGAATCTACTGTTTGTTGAAGACGGATCAATAAATCCTCTGGATTTGTCAGAGGCTAGGCCATAATAAGCGTAGATGCCCGGGATGAGCTGAACAAAGGTGTTCTACTTGGTGAATGTCGAAACAGTGGAACTGGTGAACCCTGTATGGCTCTCTTTCGTGTTGCCACTGGCGAAAACGAAGCAAACACTGGCCGTCTCTGAACTAAATTTCTAACCTGACAAAGTCTGTCGACACGAGTCCAGAGTACCTGGGAGATATCAGAGCCTTCTGAAGCTATGGTTCCAGGACTACCTTGCAAAAGAGAAAACAGACAGCACTTCAGCCTAATTTCACTAGAATAGATATGATCACAGTTGAGTACTTCTCACTTAATTTTGTCCTGAAACAGATACCAACTATACCACTGATATGACCATTCTTGTACAGTTTCACTGTAAAGCACATACCAGTTAAAGAGAGTTAAAGCACCCCTATGGAGGGGTAGGGTTACCCTATTCTAGTTTTGGCATGAACTAGGGTTTTACAACTTCAAGCAAGTAGTTTTACAAAATCTTGTATATGGGTCAGCATCTTGTCCTATATTGGAACAATCACTATGGCTTTACTATATGCAGCTAGGCCGATTGGTCAAAAGGTACCTCAGCAAGATTACCTAATATACCTCTCACACTTAACACCAAGAAGTGAAAGGAGGATCAAATGACACAACGATAATCCAGATCCAAGAGTTGTGTTTCTAACATGGCAGAGCCCATGACCAGCCAGCCTTTTAACAAGCTTTTTGGGCAAGCCTCCGGCAAACTGTTCAGGAAGAGCAGATGGAAAACACAGTGACTTAAAGTAACAATGCAAATGCAATGCAAAAACCAAATAAGTGTAGATAAAAATTCACATCATGAAGTTCGAGTCAAGTTCTCTAAATCCCCCACAGAGTCGCCAGAAACTGTAGCTTGTTTTTCATGCTCCTTTCAGATACGATAGCCCTATAGTTCGGACTCTCGTGGTTCTAAATCTGATTTCACAAGTGCAATGTGAAATAGATAAATACAAATGAGTCCAAATTCGGCAATTCTTTTGGAAAATGGATTTTGAATAAAAAATTCCAAAAATAGACTGCATTGCCAGATTTCAAAGTGGCCACCTAAAAGTTTTTGGAAAATTTAGGAAACTCATGACTCGTGCTAAAGGCCACGTGTTCGTCATCACCAAAGCGTCTCGGCTCGGGAACTTAGGTATGAGAAGGGAAGGTCATCAATTGAGCACCCCACTTATCTGATCGAAAATTGGCCTCTACTAATCATGATGTGATTTTTATGTACATTATATGCTCTTATTCTGATTATTATGCTAACATTGCTATGTGATGCACACAAGTATAAACTAATTCACTCAATTTGGAACATTTTGATTTCATATTTGCTTTGAAAAGTGTTTTGAATATGTACCACTTGAAAAAGTGATATTATATGCACATTAATCAAAACCATCCATCTTAAGTGAAAAAGCCTCCATCCATAGGCATTCAAGAGATATATCAACTAAACACTTAGCCTCATGGTAGTTATGCTTGACATGGCAACACAAACATTCATGCAATATGCTAAAGCAAGAAATGATCACCTAGTACTCCGAGGCGAGCCAAAGAAGATAAAATAATTAGAAGAAATATATGCTCCTAAATAATGCAATATGACTAATGCAACGTATACGATATGCAAACAATAGGCTCGGCTACTAACATGGCATGTGAGTGAATTCAAGGCATGTGACAAAGCATGTATCCAAGTAAGGAATTTGAATTTGACATTTGATTAGTATGATAAGCCAAACCTTTATGTATGCAAGACGAATGGATGCAAGTCATGGAAGATGCTAATTAAAATATGATGCTATACAACCATAATAAGCATGTAAATAAATGGGAGAAAGAAATGGGAGTTGGAAGACATACACAATAGTACAAGTTTGCCCTCATGCAAGAGGGTCCGAATAAATGTCCTAATTAACTAATTATTACAAACACCAAATAAATGCATAAATGAATAAGCTAACTCGACTATTTATTACAAATTAGAATTGAACTAATTAATTACAACACAAAATTAATTAACTAACTAACTAACTATTACAAATTCAAAGGAATTAGCTAATTAATTACAACATGCTAATTAATCTAAGAGCAATTAACGCGTGCAACCAAGAACATCCGCACAGAGACGCTTCTGTTCTGTTGTCTGAACTGTTCTGTTCGCAATCAAAAAATAAATATATTTTTGCTCCAGCTCCTGCTCTGTTCTGCCATAAAAATGGCACTGCTAGGTCAAAATGAGGTGGTCGGCTGGCCAACGAAAGTGGTTGGCCGGATGGTAGGGTGGCCGACCGACCACTATTTTTTTGGACTGCCTTGCTACAACATAATAGAAACAGAGCAAAAATAGAGTGTTTCTAGAGGATGTTGTATCCTTTTTACCTCTCCCTATCATGAATTTGATCAAGGGAGAAGTAGAAGCAGACCACAAATCATCAATGATCGCAAGGTTGTTGCATGATGATCTATGGATCGATGGGACAAAAGCTCAATGAAAATAAAAGACCAACAAGAATCTCCTCTCTATTATGGAGTTGCCTCTCTAGGGAAGTGGTAGACATTGATTCTTGAGCCATTTTCATCGTTTAAGAGTATGAAATGTCGTAAGACTTAATAGGTTCAATTAATGTCTGATTGAACCCAACTTGATTTTATTATCTTGTTACCTTTTTTAATTCCATTTTATTGCCTCTTTTACTTACATTTCCATTCTTTAGTCATTTTAGTCCAAGAAATGAGATTAAGTCCACTAATGAAGAGAAGCGTCAAACAAGAAGTTGTTTTTGACATGAGAAAGATGTAATGTCTTGGCAATGAACCTCGAAGAGATTAAACCATTAAACATGGAACATCTCTTTCTCAAGCTTAAACAACACTCAGTTGAAAACAGCTCTTACAAAAAGAGAGAAACCAAGAAAGGAGGGAGGTTGCAGAGATGATTAAAACAAGTGTGAGAAACATGTATGAAAAGCATAAAATAAAATCTATCAACTCAAATAGCTTGTTGTCTAAGGCCTAAACCACCAAACTTATGAGGACTACAACACTATAAGCATACCATGCAAAGCATAAATGAAGTAAACACACTAAAATAATCCTAAAATTCACCAAAACAGTGCTGGAATTTACATGGAAAAGCTAGAAAAAGTAAGCGACAATAATTGAGAAATGAAGCTAGTAAGAAAGCCTAAGGAGGGATGGCTAACCCCTCCACTTTTTGAACCTCAAAATCATAGTTTTAGCCTCTGAAAAACTCTAAAAAACAATGGTAAAAAGTTGAAAAAAAAGTTGAGAAAGAAGTAGGAAACACAAGGACAAAAGCTTATGGAACAAGGTTCAAAGAAGGGTGGTTAACCCCTCCACCTTTGGTAGCTTTAAGTCACAAGTTTCTGCCTATAAAAATAGTTTTAAAATAGTACAAAAACAGCAAGAAAAGAGAATAAAGTAGTGTAGAGACGCCCAAAATTATACCTCTTGAAGAGAGGTAACTCCTTTGTTCACAAACCAACAAATTCTCACTCTCAATGGTTGAGATTTGAGCTCAAGAACCTCAGCAAGAAGGACCAAATTTTTGGTTTAGGAAGTGTAGAGAGAGAGTGTGTAGGTTACAAGAGAGAGAGAGAGAGAGAGAGAGAGAGAGCATGTGTGTGTGTGTGTGTGTGTGTGTGTGTGTGTGTTTTACAAGTTTTGGTCCTTTAAGAATTTTTTTCTAACTTAAAATCAAGAGGGGTGGTCATCTATATATAGAAAAACAGGGACCTCAGTCAGAAATATCTATATTGAGCCAGTTAGTGTATTGCATGCACATAAGGGAACAACTAGTAACAAATATCTGTTTTACCGAAACACCTGGTCGGTCGGCCGGCCATGTGGAGGACAGCCAACCACTAAAATTGGCCTATAGGAACACCAAGCCGGCCAATCCACTTTGAATGGCCATATTTTTCATCAACTGGCTGGCCGACCTGCTATTTAAGTGGTAGGCCAACTACTTGTGAAAAAATCTGTTTGAAGCCCAACTTCAAACGAGCATATCTCCCTCATCCGGACTGGATTTTAGGTAATTCTTGAGTTTAAATTGAAACCCTAGAAGTCTGATTTCTAGTGGTGGTGGCCTCACATCTAAAGTCTAAGTGTACAAAGAGATATGCCTAATTTAGTCAAGGCTACTCATTTCTTTCTTAACGGTTTGATGCCCAACCTTTCCTAAACTAGTTTTCTTCCCTCCCCTTCTATTTTCTTCAACTCCAAACCTATAAATAAGTAATTTTTAAATATTTTTCAAAGAGTTCACCTCCCTTTCATTTATTTCCACTTGCCCTTACTCGGTTTACCAAAAATTGTAATATTTTAAACGAAATGTGAGCCTTGGAACATCGTAGAAGCATTTAGAAAAATATTTTGAAAAAGAGGATTTTAAGATCTAAAATAGTTTTGGTCAAAATGGGGTGTAAGGTTAGGATTAAAAGCTCAAAATCGAAGCCTTTTGTTAACAAACTTGAACAATTGTACAACGTCATTTTCATCATCGAGAGTTCAACCTGAGATGCCCAAGTCTTAAGAACGGTAAAAAATGAGGTGTCTACAACGATGACATCACAAAGTTATTTAAGATTGTGTAGCACAATATATTTAATTGGTTACAATTATTTGATGTCATTAAAGATAATGTTTGATTGATTTGAATAATTTAAAACACAATGAATTGATGGATTTCATGACTTTAAAAAAAATGATGAATAGTTATTCAGGTTTTGTTTAGAAACATATTATTTTAGTAATTTTTTGACTTTTAAGAAAAGATATGTAGAAAAATAGAGAAAGTGATATAACAACTTATAGTGACTTTTTAACTTTTTTACTAAAATGTTTAGTCTCCAAACGAGGCCTCAATTTGGAATGTACACTTCTTCTTATCTTAATTATTCATTTATAACTTTCAATTCACTAAATCATGAAATCTAATCAAATTTATTATCGAATTAGCCCAGCAATCTATTCCTTGGATAGTGAAAAAGTTGAAGATTTAGAATTTGAATCGATGGAACGGTTATAGTCTTTTCGTTATAATTTACTACCTCCTAATATTATATGACCAAAAAAAAAAATTATGATTAAAGAAAAAATTATGATCTTCACCAAGATAACGAATTTATATGTAATGATCATCATGAAGAGTGTTGGGTAAACAGAATAATAAATGTCTAAACATTGGACAAACAAACAAGTGGTCATGGGATGTCCGATGCTGTCAAGTGACTCAGCCTACATCCAAATAGTAGTGGAAAAGGTTATAAGTTTCAAATATTTTATTAAATAAATAATTAAATAAAAAATATTATTTAATTATTTATTTAATAAAAAATTCGATATTTTTAATATTATCTCATTCAAATCTTATCAAACTCTATATAACTCGTTTGTCAAATGACGTCATTTTTTAAGTACTCAAAATAAATAAATAAAATGAAAAGGATTTGGTTGATGATGTGAGGCAATGATGTATATTTGTAAGACAATGATATGTCTTAATTAATAGCCAATTAACCCATCTTCTCTATTCTTTTCATGGATTGGAGACTCATGTTTTAATAATAAGCTGTGTTTTGTAGCGTGAGATCTTGAAATTAACTTTTGTGGAAAGAAGTTTGATATCTTTTGTAGATTGATTTATTTCTCTCCCATTATTAGAATTATATGTAGTTAGTAGTGGTTGTTGAACTTGATCGGCTTTGTGGGCTTGGTATATTTATATGGATTGTGTTTAGTTTTGTTGACTTTCTAGCTATTGTAAGCTAATAGTCTATTGGATGATACAAATAATAGTAATTGTTGGGCTTGGACTTGGGCTTGAGCTTGGGCTTGGTGGGCTTGGTATATTAGTTGTATTAGGCTTTATTGATTTTCTAATTATTGTGAAATAATAGTCTGTTTGATACTGCAAATATTTGTCATATTTATAATTACTCTTCTATGGGCTTAGTATATTGGTTGTGTTAGGCTTTGTTGATTTTCTAGCTATTGTGGGCTACTAATCTATTTGATGATGTAAATAGTCGTGGTTGTTGAGATTGGGTTTTAGTTTAGTGGGCTTGGTATATTAGTTGTGTTAGGCTTAACTGACTTTCTAACTATTATGGCCTACTAGTCTGTTTGATGATGCAAATATTTCTTATATTTGTAATTATTCTCCTATTGATTGACCCAAAAAACAAAAAAAAATAGAGGCATCTGACAATTATAAAGACCTCTCTTTATTGCCAACAGTAACAAATTAAACAGAATTTTGGTTTCACTAAAGTTAAGTACTCAAAAAATTTGTCTATAAATTTATCTAGAATGATGTAATTGAGATTCAATTGATATATTGTAAGTCCGTAGCTTAGCTAAATCTTCTAGATATATTTTTGAATAAAAATTCTACGTTTATAGCATTGTTGTTTTGGTTTCCATTAGAAACAGCAATTTACTATATATCTTAGGTCTCTGTAGAAAATTTTATGAATTGAAAGAAAATAGAAGTGATTTATGAATGCAATAGAAAGTATTTTTTTTTTTTTTTAATATTTCACAAATGCCTTTGTCCTTTCCTTACTGAAATTTATTTACAAATTAAAATTCAAACACAATAAAAATTGCCCCAAGTCTTCACAATTCTAGCTTGATACGTTTTAATTCATTAGAATATCTTTCATCATAGCATCCATTTGCACGTTTGGTTCACTATAATAATGATGAAAGTATATTATAAATAAAATTATCGTTTGCCATTATTAACTGATTGTCATCCTACGGAGAAAAACACAAAATCAAAGTAATGTAGGAAGGTATTAGCTTATTTTGAAAAGCAGATTAAAAATTAATTTTTTTAACTTTTTTTATTTTATTTTTAAATATACAAAAGAGTAGAGAGTTAATCTGATATGCAAAAACCAAAAACCAAAAAATTGCCTTTTACCCATATTGCCAAAATAGGCTATTGAAGTCAACTTATTTGCCTTACAATTGGAAGAAAATAAAGCCTGTGCTTGTGCTTGTGCTTGTGCTTGTGCTTGCTTGATTATTTGGATGGGAGGGGTGAGATTTGTTTAAAGGGCTTGGCTGCTATTGGATTTGTGACATTCATTACGTGTCTTGTTTCGATAATCCGAACCGTTCAATATATAAAGCTCATCGAGTTCTTTATTTTTATAGAAAATCATGTTGTTCAGATATTGATAGTTACTTGATTGGATCAGATATTTCTTAACAATTTATTTTGAAAATTATATTTACCATTGACAGAAATTTGATCCGATCAAGTAGCTATTGATATCCGATCAACATGATTTTTTTACAAAGATAAAGTACTCGACGAGTTCTATATATTGACGATTCGAATTATCAAAACAGGACTTATGATGAGTCCTCACAAGCCCAACAACATATTCCAATTCGATTTCAGACTCGTGAGAAGCCTGACCCTTAGGGCCAAACCCCTAATAATCTGTCTTTGGATTTTGAATTCAAATATATATATATATATATATTCTAAAATAAAGAAAAAAGAAAATGAATGCCTTTTAACTTCTATAATTATTTTTTTTCTCTTTTATATTATTTTCCCTCCCCAAATCAATTATCAAATCCAAAATTCAAGCATAACTCACATGTTATAACTTAGGGTCATGCTAATACACCAACTGTCGCAACTCCTACTAGAAAAATATATAATATTTATCACAAAAATATATAATATATAATACAAAAATACATAACAAGATACATATGGTGGTGTGTACTATAGAATTTAACTATAACTCAACCAGAATGTGAGCCACTACTTGAAATCAGGCTGATATACATATGACACTGGCACAAAATTGAAGCGTTGAAAGAGAATATTCCACAGTAAGACAATGTCTTCAAAGAAGAAATTGCCACAACACATAATACCCCATTTATCAATGGTTAATTTGTGAGTCCCCTTGTAGATGATAGAGTTAAAACTTCAAATTGCAAACAAACTCTCATCAACGTCATACCAATGTTTCCAAATGTTATTTATTCATGCAAAATAAAAATAAAAATTGTTGTAATATAAACATCTATGAAAGTACGATGAAATAACATAGCACTAGCAGTTGCTAAAGGTCATAGATGAAATGAAGCCATTGTAGGCGAAAAGTAAGGAACTATTATGTTACTCTGCTCCCATGGGTGATTCGATAAGCTTCTATCTGCTGGTTTGTAGTTCTCATGTTGGAGATGAACCGGCTTCAATCTCCCTTCGTCTAAACTGTTGCTAAATATCAACTACCCAACGGATGGAAAGCCAACAACTTTGGAACATTAGCATGTCTTTCATTTTGAAGATCTTCTAAGCTCAAAATGAGATCACAAGAGCTCATAACATCTTGGAACTTACGGAGCATTAGCATAAAACTCACCGTGTCTGAAAACCCATTGGCATTGATCAGCATTTGACATATATGGTTTCAGAACCCATATGACAATTTTGAAGCAATCACTCCTCCCATACTGGAGAAGGCCATCCGCGGACTCCTAAAATAAAGGAGCGCTTTGTTATGCCATCATTTCGTTTTGGCAAAGGAATAACTTGCAGAGTATCCTCCTCCCACCCTTGACTACCACTAGAATTGTGAGAACCCGAATATAAAAATTAAGTAAATAATTAAATAATAATATTACAATCTCAAATATTTTGGTGGTGAATTCTATGGTGCAAATTAAATATTATTGGAGAATCTTTTAATTAATTTTAAACTTAAAATAAATTGGTGGTGAAAGTATTTAATTTAGAGGCAAGATTTATTTATTTATTTATTTTTAAATATTGAGGGCAAGTTAGTAAGTATATTTTGTTATAATAATAGCTATATTTTATTTAATTAATGTGTTAGAAAATAAAGTAATACAAAAGATAATAAACTAGAGCCTTTTGGTTAGATATATATATATATATATAGGAACCCTAGGTTGCCTAACACTTATATAGCAGCAGCCCCTTAGGGTTCATAGCAGCAGCAGGAGGTAGCCACGGGAGAGAGCAAAGTTGAGAGAAAAGAAGAAGAGAAAAAAAAAGGGGTTTGCAAACAATGAAGGATTTTTTTTTTGGTGTGTTCTCTAGCTTTCTTCTTCCTTTTACTTTTGTTTTTTTTTATCCTTACTCTATTACTATTTAATTCATTGATGGAGAGGTTGTAGGTTTATGTATTTTGTATATATATATTGCTAAGAAATTTGAGGTGAATGAATTGTGTGTAAAGAATGGGTGTAATTCTGAGTTTAAAAATTCTGTACAGAATCACAAACTTTAAAAATCAAGAAACTATATCAAACGAATGAATTTTAATCTGAAATTTTTACAGTAGATCAATTACATATTGAATTGCATATCTGAATTTTTTCATAATTTTTGGGAGTCAAAATCCATATAAATTGAGGTATTCAAATCTGTCCAGGAAACCAGTCCGAAACAGTAAATTCGGGAATATTGTTCTCTTTGGGTATAAATCCAAAAATTATCAAATTAGTGTCATTAGAATCGTTCTGAGTCTAGTTTCGTATGTTTTTGGCCTTGCATTGATTGCTTGTGTATATTAAGAGAACCGTCAATTTCTTTAAAGTGCTGCAGAAAACAACCTGTTTGGATATAATAAATTGTAGATAATTATTTTGATAAGCAAATCAAGTGAAACCAATTGGGTTTGAAACTTAGGATATATTAGATCATATCTGGAGGTTATTGGAATTTTTCGAATAGCGTGGAGTGGGTTTTGTAATTTTCAAAGTTTTTTTTGATTCATAAATGGATATGCAGATAGGCTACTCCAACATATCCGCCAGGAGTATTGCCCCTTAGCACCTACAGCATATCTGCAGGGAGCCCCACCGCACCTACGTCGGGGCCGAAGCTTAGGCCCCCAGCGCTAAGGAGTATGTTTAACCCCAACAAGGGGCTATGGAGACTCGAACCCAAGCCTTGAGCGAGGGATTCGAAGGTCTTACCACTGAACCAACCCCCTGTTGGTTGTAATTTTCAAAGTTGGCGAATAGGTTGGGAAGGCTTGTTTGAAATTCTGTTTTATCTTAAAGTCACAATTAATTAAGTTTTGACCGGAACCCATGTTTTGGATGATTTTAAACCTTGAAGAACATGAACTTAGATAATATTTAAGAGTAACGGTGAGTTGGGTTGAGCCGGGTTAGTGCGCTTTAGTTGAGGTTACTTAGTTCCTATTTTCTTTTTTAGTATTTTTAAATTAGTTGTGACGTGTAGTTTTTATACTTGGTTCAGGGCATTAGTTGGACTTTCATACTCTATTCGAGGATTATATTATTTCGTTTCCAGGTGAGTAGTTTCATGCTACGTATTTTTATAAATATTCCCTACCCCGAATGTCGGAAAATTAAATTGTTGTTTCATGACTAAACTGTTTTGATAAATTATTTATATTATCAATGGAATCAAATTATTTCTGAAACATGTGTGAACTTGGCATACTGCAAACTATTTGTTTTGGTCTCACGTTTATAATGATGAACTACCATGTTTTGCGAAACTGATGTGTATTGATTATTGGGACCATGATGTGTATTTAGTCCAGGGAAATTATTCCACTGTGTGCGGTGACTCTGGCCACTAGGGAACAGATCCGGTTTAGGCCGTGATGACTCTAGTGCTCAACGATTGTAAGGAACAGACCTTTAAAAATAACTAGGTGACCTTCAATCGGATCGACTTTGAGAAAAGGCCCAGGTGCCACCCTGAGGATGACTCCTAGTTCGGTATTGGATCCAACGGGGCTTATAGCCTGAGAAATGTGTGGCAGATTATTTGTTTTTATTGGTACCCAGAAAATTATTGGTGTTCATGTTATAATCTGTGGAAAATATCTTTTAACATGTTCTTACGAGACATGAGTATTTTAATTGTCATTTAACATGTTCTTGCGAGACATGAGTATTTTTTTTTATTGTCATTTAACATGTTCTTGCGAGACATGAGTATTTTTTTTAATTGTCATTTAACATGTTCTTGCGAGACATGAGTATTTTAAGTGTTGAACTGTGGAACCCTCTTTTTGAAACAGTTGTATTTACCAAACTGTATGCCAAACTAGTTTCTGTGATATATATTTTATTTTGGAATTGAACCCTGTTTTCAGAACTGTATTTACTATCCATGTTGCTACTCACTGAGCTATCAGCTGACTTAATTTTTATCACTTCCAGGTGTTAGAAGGACTTAGTGGACTCATGGCATAGCGGGGACTCGATTGCATGGACCTCTAGGGCATACATTTATTTGTTTTAGGTTGCTTATCGAGTTTTGTGCATACATTGTGGTATGTCACTGGATTGAGTGTTGATTTATTTATTCCTGGGTTATCATCACAATTATTTTTTTTATGGTTTTGGGTTCATGTTTAGGCTTACGTGTGCCTTGGGCTAAGTCCCTGTGGGCCACGGCCGGTCATGCCCGGATTTGGGGTGTGACAAGAATCATAGGCCAAATAATAAACCCTGTCAATTACAACAGCATACTTGAACGGCCTCATCAAAATGTTTCCATATGATGCCTTGAGATTACACTGCGTCCAACAACCAGTTTCTGAAGAACAAGTATTCATTTGCAAAGTGTAACAAAGAGTTGTTGAACTTGGCAACAAAAGGCACACCAACTTGAACTTGAGTTGCCCCAATTTGCATTTCTGATTATTTTCCTCAACATCAAATCCAATTGCAATATTTACATACCTATCGTGTCGCTGGGGTAAGCCATGAAATTATGATTATGGTGGAGCACCAAGCTATTGGAAGAACCAATAAAAAAATCATCCTCCCATTGTAAGTAGCCACCGCCAGATGAACTCAAAGACTTTGTATAGCGACTAACAATAAAGTAGGGATGAATGAATCTTTTGCTTCGATTTATAGAAGCCTAATAGAGATGAAAGTGAATTGCCTGCGCCTTTTTTGAGATTGATAACGCTTGTGAAAATAATGACTTGAAATAATATTACACCAACTTTTGGAAACACACTTCAAATCAAATAACAATTTCACTGGTAACCATTGTAGGACGTCAATCAAAATATCATCTGTAAAATGTCGTGAATTCAACAATTACAGTTCATGCTTGTTGAATGTCATAGAAACTCAAACAACGGTGTAGACATAATGAACCGAGAGAGAGAGAGAGAGAGAGAGAGAGAGAGAGAGACTAAAGAAGAGTCATTATGTAAATGAAGGTTACAAAATAAAAATGCTATTCATTACGAAAAACAGCAAGGCCACAGTCTAGCTTTCTTGTGCCAAAGAACATGCAGTGTTAATATTTGACATATTTCAAGTCACAGCTTGGCAAAAGAGCGAGAAGAGCGAACCACAAAAAAATATAGGTAGATCGAAAGTAAAAATATTTCCAAATATTCTAATGGGCTATAAATGGTGTTGCTCCCTACATTGATAATAGGTTAGCAAAACATCACCAAAACAAAAACAAAAAGAATCAATGAGTAGTTTGAAGGTTTGGACGTGTCATGAGTAGTTCAAAATCCCACTGTCCTGTGGTCATGAGTGAGGGTTAGTTTCCTTCATGATTTTGTGGTAATGTTATAAACTAAATGAAATAATACAACATACAAAACAACTAAGTGCAGTTGGAGTTGAGATCATGTCAGCATGTTTAAGATGGAATATTAATTGTTGGGATGAAGTAGATTGATGACTTTAAATACATGAATATCTGAAAGGATTATTTAGTGAGAAGAGCAGAGCAAACTATTCTTTCCCTTCTTCTCCCTATGATCGTCTTCATAAGACTCCTATTCCGAGAATGCTTGATCAATTTCATTCTCCTTAAGTTTCAATTTGTCTTGTTTCAATTCCTAGTCCACAAATGATGGGGTTCAGATGGTAGTGACTTTTCTGTTTCAAAATCTTCCATTTGATTTTTCTCAAAAAATAACACCTCCTTTGTCCAGGAAGCATGGATATAAACAAAGGACATGTAAATGACATGATACAGAGATTATGATGACAGAGCAATTGTTAAACAAACAACATATTGACATAATGCAGTGCGATATTAAATAAATAATTTGTTATACAGCATTGTTGTGGCTACTCTCATGCTCCCAGTTATTAAAAGTCATTCGGTTTGCGCTTTTACTAATTTGTCGAACTATAATTGGTTGGAACTAAAAATAATGTTGGACACCTCAATTACTCATCCCTAATTTTCTAAAAATACCAAAAACTAAAAGAGTCGACATGGCAGCTCCATCATTACCATTCCCCACCCTGACAAGGCTCCCTAAAATAATAAATAAATAAAATGAAAAGAAAAGAAATAAAGAAATAAACCCTAAACATCCAACCTCACATCCTCCCTCCATATATATCCCGTGGTCTATTTTTGAATGACAATGGCCCTGTTTGGTAGAGCTTATTTCCAGCTTATTTCAGTTTTTAGCTTAATTTAAGCTACTTTGATGTGTTTGGTTCAGCTTAACAATACAGCTTATAGTTTTTTATAAGTCAAAAATCAACTTATTCTTTGAGTTTGGGGGGGGGGGAGAAACTTAATTTATAAGTAAAAAATCAGCTTATGTTCATAGCTATAAGCTATAAACTATAAGCTGTTAGGCTATAAGTTATAATCACTTTTCCACAGCTCTACCAAACAGGGCCAACAATCTTGAGGGAGTATGTGATCTTATTCCCCATTTACCCATGGAAATCTTACATCTCTGGAAGAATGTTAGCCATTTAACAGTAAAGAAAAAGATAATTAGGCCCTATAATACCTAACGAGAACAGAAGCTTGAATAGCATTGACACGGAAATTTTGTTTCTAGTAATCCTAACCATTAAAAACATAGCCTTGCTTTCTCCACAACCATCCCTTTATTTTTACTTTCTTTTTTTTTTTTTTTTTTTTATTCAACCAATTCTCTCAAATCTTTACTGCCAAATACCTCAGTTTTTTATTTATGCTTTCTCTTAATCTCTTCCCCCAAAGACTGACCGACTCTAAATCTGCGAATTGTTTGCGTAGATGATCCATGGTTCAACTAAACAAATTAGCATAAACCCATAAGGAGGCTAAGAATTAAACAAACAAACAAATATATTTTTACTTTCAAAGGTTCTTGTGTTATGCTTCATGACCTTCGCCAGAGGATCACAAGGATTAGGGCTTTGTTTTTGTTGGCCATATCTATATATACTAGTTGAAGTTTTTAAAAACACTTATTTGAATTTTTAATTCATATTTTTTACAACCAGATTTAGCTTAGTGGTTGTGTAGAACCATGTCTAGGGTATGGTTTGGTGCAATTTGAGGTTAAAAGAGAAATTGTGCAGCAGATGGCAGATTGGCAAATTTGCCATTAAGAACCACCATTTTTCCATCACAAACTGGCGGAGCAGTTGGCATTTAATGACGAAATCAACTTTGCGGTTCGGGCAGATTAAAAAAAAAAAAAAAAACTAATTCAAATTACAAAATATAATCAAAGATTTAAAATATATATATATATATCTAATTTATAAATTAGTTAGAATAGCCAAAAAAATTTTAAAAAAAATGTTCATTCATCCAGCATTTAACATTGACAAGCTAGTAAAATTCCAACCACAGCGAAATGGAAGACACATGACACAATGTTAGACATAATTGTTAAGGATCCACACCAATGTGAACTTGGCTATGATGGAAGTCAAGTATGGAGGCTGTCAATACAACTTTGTTGAAGTTTTTCGAACCTAGGGTGGGTGTATTAATGGCTCTCCATTTACTTTTTGGTAGTTGGTTGTTGGTAGGCAGTTCTCCCGTTTGTATATGTAAATCATGTATAACGTAGTAGGTAAAAAGATTCAAGCTATACCTTAGGTAATGGAATCCAAAACGATGAACCTTGTGAATAAATCACGTGCTTCACAAACCACAAACTACGAACACCCAGCAATGGAGTGATATCACAGTATGAGTATCACCCACACCAGTTACAGTGCAAAGGCTTGATTGTTTTACAAATGGGAGAGAGTTAGAGAAAGAGTATGGTAAAAATATCAATCGTTATTCTAATCATCCTACATCCCATATCCCATATATAACGTATCTGATATAAAGGCTATCTAACCATCTATCGATATCTGTTGATAAGATATGATAGATAGAGATATAGATATAAGATAGTGGGTTATCCAAAACTAAGGATAGATGATAACTTGAATTCAAAAATCAAATTATTTAGATGATCTAATATTGGTCATAGGTCATGCCACATGGGCGCCCAAATCCGGGTCCAATACCCGGTCTAATTTTCAACATCTCCCACTCGCACATGAGTTTGCATAACACTACCATATCTTTATCTCAATCTCCCCAAATATTGAACAATCTCATACTAGCCAATGAACCGTGCGACCACTGAGAATACCTCCATGTGGGAGCTCTATACTAGAAACTCAATATGAACCAACATAGAGACATCAACCCAAGAAAAATAGAAATAGTGTCTCATGTACCCAGACCCATCTAGCTACATCAGTCCAAAACATCTCTAATCCCTCAAAGAGCATGTTTGACCCTCCTAGGTCCCGTATTATATTCACACCCAATCAGCATCGCATAGAGAGCGATATGAGTTGTCGACAGTGAATATAGAGCAGAGATGTAGAACTAGATAATCTTCTCTTTACCCTCATATCATTTAATTCGGAATTGACCGCTTTCCCAGTAATGTCCCTTAAAGCTGAATCAAACATGACCATAGGCAATATACCAAAGTAGCTAAACATTAACTCCTTATCTTATGACATAGTCAAAGGTCACAAAAAAAAGGCACAAAGTGAAGTCATTGAAAAAATGACTTTTAGGATTCACATAGTGAGGAAACAGGGATCCATTATCTCACCTCGCTAATAGGTCGATAAGCACATGCAGTACGAATGCATGTTATAGTGGAGTAACTCTTCCAAAGAGTGATGTTAAACTCACACACCATACAGATCTTAGTCTAGTCGCTTAAGCGCATAAGTCGTTTTCTAGCGTCTGACTCGAATTCTCTATTTGCTCGCCTCTCAGGCATAAAATGAGATCTCGCATCTAGCTATCCATAACAAGCACATCATGGAAAAGTAGGTACTTTCATATCCATGGTCGGTCTCTAACAAGACCTCATCTTGGCTTCAACCAATGTGACATAGCTAGTGGATAATTTTAGCCTCTCTCTTGGCTCCAGATACAATAAGCCACTAATCGCATCTTTGCTCGCTACCTAGTGCTAAGGGCGATTGCTCGTGTGAGTGAGCCAATCTTACCTGCTAACATCAATTTATTTATTTTGTGTATGCTAATTCACAAACCATTGCAAAAAATAGTAAACATAAATGTGTAATAAAAACAAATATGAATACTAATGGTATAAATATCTCCAAAAAAATATATGAGTTCAACTGAATACACATATATATCACCACCTACGTAGTCCTAAAGCCCTAACATGAGTAAGATAAACATTTCTAGCAATTGGCTTAGTCAAAGGGTCCGCAACCATGCGACTCGTAGGGATGTGCTCCAGGATCACTTCTTTCTGTGCCACAATGTCTCTGATAAAGTTGAACCTCAAATCAATGTGTGTGGTTCTCCTATGGTACTTACAATCCTTATCGTAAGCGAGTGCAGCCATTCTGTTACAATGGATAGTCACAGGGTCTGAAGTGTGTATGACAATATCCAAATGCTGAAGGAATCTCCTCAACCAAATGACTTCCTGAACGGCAGATGAACAAATCACAAACTCAACCTCCATTGTTGATAAGGTGATACATGATTGTTTCTTACTGCTCCAAGAAATAGCACCATCACTAAGCATGAAAGCATATCCTGAAGTGGACTTACGCTCATCTAAGTCTCCTCCCCAGTCAGCATCACAATAGCCAACTAGACATAGATCTAAACTTTGGTGGTAAAGTGTGTAATCTGCAGTCCCTCTAAAATATCATAATATCCTCTTAACTGCTTTCTAATGAGCTAGTCTTGGGTTAGATTAGTAACGACCCGCCAATCCGATTGTATAACAAATGTCAGGGCATGTCCACATCATAGCATATATCAAGCTTCCAACAATATTTGCGTAGGGAACACGGGCCAGCTTTTCATTCTCTTCTGGAGTCTTAGGACCCATATCAAGGCTTAGGCTCTCACCTCTCGCCTCTCGCAACAAGAGTATCAATGGGTTTGCAGCTCTGCATCTAGAATCGCTCTAGGATAGTCTTAATGTAAGTCTTTTGAGACAAACCGAGAAGTCTCCTAGAGCGATCCCTAAGGATCTTAACACCGAGCACATAGCTTGCTTCACCCATGTCTTTTATCTCAAATGTAGAGAACAAACCACCTTTTAGTAGCTACAATCATCTCCTTGTCATTTCCAACCAATAATATGTCATCCATATATAATGAAAATATCATAAAAATATCCTTGGACCGTTTAACGTACACACAGTGATCTTCATCAATCATCATAAACCTATTAGAAACAATGGCTCGATGAAATCTCTGATTTCACTGTCTGGATGATTGCTTTAAGCCATAAATAGATCGTTGAAGCTTGCAAATTTTGTGCTCCTGACCTACTACCACAAAGCCTTCTGGTTGATCTATATAGATCTCTTCATCCAATTCTCCATTGAGAAATGCAGTCTTAACGTTCATCTGATATAGCTCTAAGTCCAATTAAGCTACTATGGCCAGAATTAGGCGAATAAAGGCAAACCTCACAACTGGTGAAAACGTTTTCTCATAGTCCACACCCTCTCGTTGGGTGTAACCTTTCGCCACTAGGCAAGCCTTATACCTTTCTATGAAACTATCTACCTTGCGCTTGATTTTGACAACCTATTTGTTCCCAATAGTCTTGAACCCTGCCGGCAAATCAACCAAGTTCCAGACATAATTTTTCTTCATAGACTCATGTTAAACTTATTTATTTTAATGATTTATTTAATTATGTTTTTAATTTATTTGGAAGAGAAAAATAGAATCAAAATTTATTTTGATGATTTATTTGAAAGAGAAAAATAGAATCAACATTTATTTTGATGATTTTATTTTTTAACCATCTGGGAGTTTCGAACCATAGCAACCTTAGTTGAATGACAAGCCACAAATAGGCCACCATTGTTTGACGGAAACAACTATAGTCATTGGAAGGATAAGATGACCCTATACCTACAAGTCACTAATTATGCCATGTGGATTATTGTCACCAAAGATCCAAAAATTCCTACCAAATTAGTAAACAATATTAGTGTACCTAAAACTGAAGATGAATGTGATGAGAGGGATCATAAATTATTGCAAGCTAATGCTAATGCTAAAGCCAAACTCACTCTTATTTGTGGATTAGACTCTAAGGAGTATAATAAAATTTCAAGTTGTGATTCAGCAAAAGAAATTTGGGACAAACGTGAAGTAACGTATGAAGGTACAAACCAAGTGAAGGAATCTCGTATTGATATGCTTGTTCATAGTTATGAATTATTTAAAATGAACTCTGATGAATATATTTCAAGTATGTTTACTAGATTTGCTGAAATTGTAAACTCTTTGAAATCTTTTAGCAAAACTTATACTAGCAGTGAGTTTGTGAGAAAAATTCTCAAGTGTTTACCAAAGAATTGGGAAGCAAAGGTCATGGCCATTATAGAAGCCAAAAATCTCTCCACACTTGGATTGGATCAGCTTATGGGTTCCCTTATGACTCATGAGATCACCATGAAAGGACATAAGGATGTTGAAAACAAAAAGAAAAGTGGAATTGCATTCAAAGCCTCATCAAATGAAGAAAAACATGAAAACTCCAGTGAGGATGAAAGCTTTGCCATGTTTAATATAAATCTCAAAAAGCACTTCAAGAAAAACAATTATGAAGGAAGAAGACCTTTCAAGAAAGAGTACAACAAAGATAACAAGAAAGAACCTATTATTTGCTATGAGTGCAAAAATTCTAGATATATGAAGATGGATTGTCTAAAATTAAAAAATCATGGAAAAGACTACAAAAGAAACAAAAAGGCCATGGTAGCAGCTTGGGGAAAAAGTGAAAATGAAAGCTCAAGTGATGAAATTGAAAATGAAATAGCCAACTTATGTCTCATGGCTCTTGAAGATGAAGACTCTACTTAAGATGATATAACTACTCTTTATGAAGAACTTGAAAGTACATTCCATGAACTACAAAATGAATTTAGAAAAGTTTGTGCCAAAAATAATGTGTTGAAGAAATCTATTGCATCTTTATCTATTAATGTAGAAGAATTAAACAAAGAAAAAATTGTTTTGAAAAATGATTTTGACACCATCTCTAATGAGAAAACTGCTTTACAAAACAATGTTGATGATTTAACAAAAACACTTAAAAATTTTGTAAAAGATAAAGATAATCTTAACATGCTTCTTGGAAATCAAAGATGTGTTTTCGATAAGGCGGGTATTGGATATGACCCTATTAAAAAACAAAAGAATCTCAATACAATTTTTGAAAAGGCATCTCTCATGACTCACCCTCATATTACTTGTCATTATTGTAGAAAGAAAGGCCATTATATATCTTCTTATCCATTCAAAAATAATATAAATATGGGAATCAAAAAGATTTGGATTGTTAGGGGATCTAACAAAACTAACTAAGAAGGACCCAAGAAACTATGAATACCAAAAACCAACACTTGATTGTCATCTTGTAGATTTGCTTTATGTTCAAAGCTAAAGAAAAGAAGTGGTACCTAGATAGTGGATATTCCAGACACATGACTGGAGATAAATCCTTCTTTACTACACTGTCATCCAAAGATTGAGGCTTTGTTACTTTTGGAGACAACAAGAAAGGCAAAATCATCAATATTTGTAGCATCGGTATTTCTCCTAACCCTTCTATTAAAAATGTTTTACTTGTTGATGGACTTAAGTATAATCTACTTAGTATTAGTCAATTATGTGATAAAGGTAATCAAGTTATTTTTGATAAATCACATTGCACAATTGAAAGCACAAATAATCATAAAACTTTATTCATTGGTAATCGTCACAATAATGTTTATGTTTTTCATTTCAATGATCTCTATGCTAGTGATGTTAAATGTCAATATGTTAATAATGAAAATAGTTGGTTATGGCATAGAAGACTTGGTCATGCTCATATAGATTTAATTGCTAAACTTTTGAGAAATGATTTGGTCATTGGACTTCCAAAAATTAAATTTGAAAAAGATCATCTTTGTAGTGCTTGTCAACAAGGAAAACAAACTAAAACATCGTTTAAATCAAAATCTCACATTTTCACAACTAGACCTTTACATCTATTGTATATGAATTTATTTGGTCCCTCAAGGACATCTAGTCTAGGTGGTAAACATTATTGTCTTGTCATTGTTGATGATTATTCAAGATTTATATGGGTTATGTTTTTAGCACACAAAGATGAAACATTTTCTTCTTTCTCAAAACTCTGTCGTAGAATTCAAAGCGAAAAAGGCTTTCTTATTACTAATATTCGAACCGACCATGGTAGAGAACTTGAAAATGAGAAATTTGAATTGTTTTGTGATGAGCATGGTATTGGACATAATTTTTCAGCACCTAGAACCCCTCAACAAAATAGTGTAGTAGAAAGGAAGAATAGAACTTTAGAAGAGATGAATAAAACAATACTTTGCGAAAATAATCTTCCTAAATATTTTTGAGCCGAAGCCGTTCACACCGCATGTTATATTTTAAATCATACATTAATTAGACATATTCTCAAAAAGAGTCCTTATGAATTTTGGTATGATAGAAAGTCCAACATTAGTCACTTGCATGTTTTTGGTTGTAAATGTTTTGTGCATAAGAATGGTAAGGATAACTTAAGTAAATTTGACTCAAAATCTAATGAAGTAATTTTTCTTGGCTATTCCTTAACTAGCAAAGCTTATCGTGTTTTTAATAAAAGAACTCTTGTTGTGAAAGAATCTATACATGTGGCATTTAATGAAACTAACATCTCTGCTCAAAAGCAAATTGTTAGAGATAATATAGATTTGGAACCAAATGTGGAAGATTCAAGTATCTACAAAGAAAAGAACCAACCATGTAAGTTGAATAAAGAGATTGAACAATTTATTTTCCCACCTTAAGAAGAAGGAGGAAACAATGATGATTTGACAAGAGAAAGAAAGTTTGTTCATAATCACCCTAAGGATTTAATTCTAGGTGACCCTATAAAAGGTATTGAAACTCGTTCTTCACTTAGAAACATTTGTAGTAACTTGGCTTTTCTCTCACAGATTGAGCCTAAAAACTTTCAAGAAGCCGAATTCGATGAACATTGGATGATAACTATGCATGAAGAGCTTAACCAATTTGAGAGAAACAAAGTGTGGGAGCTTGTGCCAAAACCTAAAGATCATACCATTATCAGCACCAAATAGATCTTTCGAAATAAGCTTGATAAATTCGGCACAATTATAAGAAACAAGGCTAGACTTGTTGCACAATGATACAATCAAAAAGAAGGTATCGATTTCGATAAAACCTTTGCTCCAGTTGCTAGATTAGAAGCCATTCGCATGTTACTTGCATTTGCGTGTTTTAGAGATTTCAAACTTTATCAAATGGATGTAAAAAGTGCTTTTCTTAATGGTTTTATAAATGAGGAAGTTTATGTTAAACAACCCCAGGTTTTGAAGATCATGCTTTTGCAAATCATGTTTTTAAACTATCAAAAGCTTTATATGGTTTGAAACAAACACCTCGTGCATGGTATGAACGATTAAGTAAATTTTTTATTGAAAATAATTTTTCTAGAGGAACGATTGACACAACACTTTTTGTTAAAACTAAAAATGATGATTTACTTATTGTGCAAATATATGTGGATGACATTATATTTGGTGCTACTAATGAAACCTTGTGTAAGGAATTTGCTAAGTGTATGCAAGGTGAATTTGAGATGAGCATGATGGGGGAGCTAAATTATTTCCTTGGACTTCAAATCAAACAATGTAAGGAAGAAATTTTTATCAACCAAACTAAGTACACAAAAGAATTACTCAAAAAGTTTGGTATGTATGACTCAAAAATAGTTGGAACACCTATGAGCACATCCATTAAACTAGACAAGGATGAAAAAGGTAAGTCCATTAATCAAACAAAATATCGAGGTATGATCGTCTCACTTCTTTATTTAACTACAAGTAGACCCGATATTATATTTAGTGTTTGTATGTATGTTAGATATCAATCAAATCCTAAGGAATCACATCTTAGTACTGTTCAAAGAATTTTTAGATATCTTATTGGCACTCAAAATTTGGGGCTACTTTTATCCTAGAGGTGTTGCATTTGATTTAATTAGTTATTCAAATCCCGACTTTGCTGAATGCAAACTTGATAGAAAAAGCACTAGTGGCAGTTGTCACTTCCTTAGTAACTCATTAGTATCTTGGTTTAGCAAAAAGTAAAATTTTGTTGCTTTATCAACTGCCAAAGCTGAATATATAGCTTCCGAAAGTTGTTGTGCCCAAATACTTTAGATGAAACAACAATTTGAGGACTTTGATTTGCATTATGATCATATCCCTATTAAATGTGATAATACTAGTGCCATCAATTTAAGCAAAAATCTGGTTCAACACTCACGAACAAAACATATTGAAATTTGACATCATTTTTTAAGAGATCATGTTCAAAAATGGGATATTGTACTTGAATTTATAAACACCCGACAAGCAATTGGCGGATATTTTCACAAAATTCCTAAGTGATGATCCTTTCAATTTTATTTGTGACGAGCTTGGAATATCGATTTCTACTTAAAAGGTTTTGTTGTGACTGTGAAACTTGATTTTTTGTTAAAATGATATATGTGTATTGCTATATTGATATGGAAACATTTTATCAGTTGAATACTATCAAGTCCTTCATACATTTATTATCCTTAACAGTTTGCTATTCACAATTATGTTCTGCATCTTGAGTTTAATTTAATTTTGCATACATTGATTTTTTTTTTAATTTTTGCTATTAGGCTTAATTTTGTTTATTTTTTTATTATTTTTTTTCCATTTAGGCTTCATTTCCTTTATTTATTTATTTTTTCTTTTCTTTTCATTATTTTTTTTCTTCTTTTCCATTATTTTTTTTGTTTTTCCATTAGGCTTAATTTTTATTATTATTTTTTGCACTTTAATTTCAGCTTCCGTGCTTAAAAAATATATATATATACATAAAAACAAAAACCGAAATGAAAAAAATAAAAACAACTTAAAATAACAATATTTACATTTAAAAATATAAAAAAAAAAAACTCTTCATTCATTTTTCCGACCATTGGCCAACCTCACTTACTTGCCTCTTCCACCGTTTTTTTCTTCTTTTTATCATCTTGGGCGGCCCTTGAAGGCCCCGTCCCCGTGCTTTCGTCGAGAGCGACGACTCTCCACTGACTATCAAAGGCCAAGAACGACGTTGCTCTAAATCAGGCCATGTAGGTGGTCTTCCGTTTAAGCTCTTTATTTTCGGCATTCAGTGTGCAAATCTATGCTCGTGCATCCTTGTACATACGCTGAAGCAGCAAGAGTGTTCTGCAGTCGGTGAGCCAATTTTGTGACTGCAGTCACCGTCTCCATACAGGACATCAGTGTGAAATGATTGGCTTCAATGTCTGATTGAGCTGCCATTATTTGCTCAATCGACATCATAGGAAGGTTGGGAAGAGTGGGAGCCGGGGCACTCGGCCTAGCAGCGCTTACGAGATCATTCAAGTCCGGAAAGAGAGTAACGGGACAGGACGAGGCCATAAAGTAGAAGAGAGAGATGTAATCAAAAGGAGGGTCATTTTTGGCAGTCTTTTTGCTTTGCACAGTCTCTCTGTTCTATCTTTCTCGCGTAGAAGAAAAAATGGATGGAAGCGAATGAGAAAGCAGAAGAAGAAGAGAGTGATTAAGAAGAAGACAAGAGTGAGAGAGAGCCGAGGCCGTTGATTGACCCGTCTCACTTTTGTCAGTCGGTTGACGCAAAAGCGAGGATGCGTGTTCGACACGATTTTTGACGGAAAAGAGAGAAGCGCGCGAATCGTATATATATATATATATATAAATGTTTTGAATTGTATAGATGCCATTTATCACTATCATTTTTCTCCTCTTTCTTCAGATTCTGACCCATATTTCCTTTTGATAATGTCACTGGGGGAGAAATTATATGATGTTATGTATTATGGTATTATTTTGTTATGATGTTATGTATTATGATATTATTTGAAAACTAATATGATGATTATGTATTTGTAGTTTGATATCTTAGTCTCATATCATGTCTCTAATTAAAGCTTATTTATTACACATGTGCTAACCTATGTATTTAGAAATAAATTCAGGGAGCATGACTTGAGGGAGGAGCTTTTCTTCCTTCCAAATCAAATCAAAACATCATTTTGTGTCATCATCAAAAAGGGGGAGATTGTTAGACTTATTTATTTTGATGATTTATTTAATTATGTTGTTAATTTATTTGGAAGAGAAAATTAGAATCAAAATTTATTTTGATGATTTATTTGAAAGAGAAAAATAGAATCAATATTTATTTTGATGATTTTATGTTTTAATTTATTTGAAAAATAAAAATAGAATCAAAATTTATTTTGTCCCATTATTTCTTACTAAAACTTTTATCCTAAATGTTGTTAGAATATATTTAATATTTGATTAAATCATAGGTTCAAACAGCCCAAAACAAAGGTTGAAACAGCCCAGCACAGCAGCAGGCCAAAAGGTTCAAACAGCCCAATACAACAGTAAGCCAAAAGGTTCAAGTGAAAGATATTCAAATTAGTAATGATGGAGTGGAAGATATTCAAATGAATACAACGGCTATAAACAGCTATAAATTCAAATGAATACAACAGCTATAAGTTTCATTATATATACCAAAGCCTCTAATGTAAACAAGTTACAAAAAAAATTAAAAAATATTCTTTGATCTATAATCACTCACATCTATTCTCTGAAAAATTCTCTGAGAAGTGTTCTTCAATTTTTATTTACATCCTCTTTCAGAAATTATACACTGAGACGTATAGTTTTAAGTCTATCTTTCCTGTGTGAGGTTTACAGAAAAACTAGAGCTTCATTTTTATATCTATCTTTGAGAGATAATTCTTGTAGCTTTCTGTGAAAGCAAAAACACCTTCTTTTCAACCTTGTAAGAGTGTAGTACACTCAGTGTTCTTGACTTAAAAAGTCTGTGTAAAATCTATGGATGATTGCTCCATCTGTAAAAAGGTTGCTAGCACCTTGTGAAGCTAGAAAATAGTGAAAAATCTCAAGTGAAGCTTGAGGAGTGGACGTAAGCCGAGTTGAAACCGAACCACTATAAATTTGTTTGCATCTCTCTCCCTTATCTCTTTATTTTATTTAAATTGCCATAATTATATTTCATATTTTTATTGTGCTAAAATCATTAATTGACATAGTTGTTAGAACATTTGTTTTAATTATTTTTATTTCATTAACTATATTTATCTATTGTGCTAGTCATAATTTTTATTAGGGTATTATTATTTTTATTTGTAAAAACCTAATTCACCCCCCTCTTAGGTTGTCTTTTGGGTAACAACTCTATTTCTTCATCCATTGTAGCACTTCATTCTTTACTAGCAAGGGATGAGAGAGCCTGTTTGAAATTCTTAGGCTCCATCTCATCACTTAGAGCAATCATGAATGCTTCCCCTTCAATCTTAAAACGACGACGAGGTGTAGCTCCACGTTTGTTTTTACGCCGTTGAGAATCCTGAGAATCCTCATCTATTGGATCTAATCCATGGGCAAGTAAATCACTCCCACTGTCCCTAGGAGCTTGAGGGATTATTTCCTCATTCTTTACTAAGCTACTAGGTGCGCCTTCAAGTAGATCCCCCATCTCATAGAGTTCTACATCTCTAATTACCTCACCTCTGCTAGGGAAATCCTCCTCTGAGAAATCCATATCTCATGACTCAATTTTAGTCACACTTCCATCCGGATGCTCTCCAATAAACACATAGCCCTTAGAATGCTCACTATAGGGAATGAAGATACACTTTTTTCTTATAGGGCCCAACTTCCCAAACTTATGAGAAGCATTGTGTATGTAAGCTGCCAAACCCCAAGGCTACAACTTGTCCATATCAAGCTTTTTGCAAGTCCACATCTCATATGGGGTAGAAGGAACTGATTTGAAGGGCACGCGGTTAAGGATGTAGGCAACAGTCAACAAAGCATCTCCCCAGTAAGAAATGGGAAGATTAGCTTGCGCCATCATAGATCTAACCATGTCAAACAATGTGCGATTCCTTCTCTCCACCACACCATTTTGCTACGGAGTCCCAGGAATTGTCAATTGCCTAATAACTCCTTTTTCCTCACAGAGCACTTTAAATTGCTTAGATAGATAATCGCGTCCCCGGTCAGTCCTTAGAGCCTTAATGCTCTTGTCTAATTGATTCTCAACCTCATTAACATACCGTCTAAAGCAATCCAATGTTTCTGACTTGTGAGAAATCAAATAGACATGGCCAAAACACATGCAATCATCTATAAATGTGATGAAATAAGGGGCTTCATGCCTTGCCCTCACATTCATTGGTCTACATGTATCAGAATGAATAAGTTGTAATGGAATAGATGCCCTTTTGGCTTTTCCAAATGGTTTCCATGTTGCCTCTCCAGTAAGATAGTGCTCACAAGTAGGCAAAGTGACTCTAGCGAGTGAGCCTAAAAGGCCTTCTCTAGCCAATCTAGTCATCATGTCTTGCCCTATGTGGCCTAATCTAGCATGCCATCTCCTAGAATTATTATCACAAATAGATGCAACATATGAAACAGAGCCATTAACATTTTTATTAAAACTAGAATCATCCACATCCAAAACTAAGAAACCATCTAAAAGATAACCAAAACCATAAAAAAATTGTTCCCAAATAAATGCTAACACCATTATTCTATAAAAAAAAAAAAAAAAAAAATGCTAAAACCAAGGCTCATCATGCTAATAACTGAAACTAAGTTTCGTTGAATATCCAGAGCATAAAGAACATCATGAAGATACAAGGTGCGCCCTCGTTGCATTTCCAGCTTGTATGTGCCAATGCCAAGCACCTCCACACTGGACTTATTCCCCATGTAAACTTTTCTATTCCCAGCAGGTACTCAGCAATACTCAATGAACCCTACTCTGTTCCTCGCGATGTGGTCTGTTGCTCCTAAGTCTACAACCCAAAAATGAGAAGAATGAGCAATTAATACTTGACTAGAAACTAAACCTTGAATGTGAGAAATTAAGTAAGGAAGTACCTTCTTCTGCTCAGGGCAATCCAAAGCGAAGTGTCCTTCTTTGTTATAGTTAAAGCATATTAATTTAGCCTTTACCTTCTTGCCACCTCTCTTGCCCTACGCTTGAATTTTCTAGCGCTATTAGGCTTTAGCACAGCTGCTGCTTGCTTCTTAGAAGCACCTTTTTCTTTTCCACGCTTGAATTAAGAAGTCCTACGTAAGCTTGACTCAACCACCATAGTAGAACCATCAGACTTAGCACCCTCGAGGCGCTCAGCCTCTAGCTCCAAATGACGCGATATGTCTTCTAATGTTTTCACACTCTCATTATGTATCATGTTCTGCTTCATCTGCTCCCAAGAATTTGGCAAAGCGAATCACAGCTTGTACTTGTTGCTCTTGAGTCAAATTGTGCCCAGCAGCTGCAAGCTCACGTATCATGGCTGACATGACTCTCAAATGCTACTTCATTGAGTGATGCGCCTTTTTCTAATAAGAGTCAAACTTCATAGTCAGCCCACGTAGCTTTGCCAAAGAGGTGATACCAAACTTTTGCTTGAGAGCTTTCCACATCTCGAATGCAGTCGGGCAGTGCTCAAACTCACTAATCAAGTTGTTGTGCATACTGCTTAACATGGTAAAGCGTACACCAATCTTTGTTATGCCAAGTCTGAAAGACTTCAAAATCACGACGATGTTAAGCTGTATTGCCCTGAACAGGCTCAACCATCACTTGTTCAAGTGTGGTCAACACTTCTTGCTCATTGAGGAGGTATTAGATCTTACGGCGCTATATGTCATAGTTATCGCCATTCAATTTCTTTCCCTTAGTTAAGTCTACCACCACTGTCTTAGCTACCATTTCTACATACAGAGTAAAGAAAGAACAAATGCGCAAGGGATATTAATGTTAGCAACACAAAATTATTTTGCAGCAAAAGAATCTAACTTAAATAATTATAATATTACACATGTCTCAAGATCGAAAATTTTCTATGCTCGTAATCATTTCTTGCACCTCTAGTGACAATAATCAAAATTTAATTTAATTCCATGCGCGAAAAAAAAAAAAACAAAACAAAACAAAACGTCCCACTACTTATGGCATGTACAAAGCATGATAAATTTCATACAATAGCATCTTAATGTAAATTTATAATTAACTCATGCTATATTCATTTAATAATGGAATTTAAATAAATAAATAAAAACTAATCATGCTTCTCTAATCACAACATATTACAAACCCAAAAAAAAATATACTGTGTTTAATATTCAAATTATGCCATAATAGAAAGTACATCATTCTAAAATTTTAAATAATTAATAAACACACATAAAATCATAAATAAATATTCGAATCCGTAAACTACAACAATCATACCAATAAATAGCAAACCATTACAAAGAGTCTACAATAAAAATTTCAACCCCAAAAACTTAGTCATGCAACACCAGAAGCATTTTAAAGTAGAAATAATAAATTATTATCTCAGGAAAAATATTTTTTATTTTCATAAAATTTTAAAATTTTTACAATAGATAAAAAATTTAATTCTAAGTTCAACAGTACCAACCACGCACAAACAAAGCGATAACGAATTATGTATGACCATTTAACGCGATTCAGATTTAAGGAAAAACAAATAGTGCCTTAACATATAAGCCTTGACGCAGAACGGCTCGGCTCAAAGACGCGGTGCAGTATGGAGAGTGCCGATAGCGTCAAATGGAGCGTGCGGCTCACGCGCCGCCTTCCAAGGTATTTTTTGATTCAATTTTGGTACTGCCTAACTCCATTTTCCAAAATAAAAATATTTGTAGTCTCAAAAAAGACATTTAATAAACATAAATGATGAGGTGTATTACACTCTCTCTTTAATGAGAGTGGAAGTGCAGAAACTCTGCACTTCATTTTCTTCCTTACGCCATCAAAAATTTAAAAACGAACCTAAATTAAGGTTTGATGTATCTCATCAACCGTAAGTCCAAATCTAACAAATAATATATGGTTTCGAAAGTCTCAAAACAAGGATTCTAAATATATAAGATTTGTAGACTAAAATTAAAGCATGTAAAACCTTCATGCATGTAAAGTTTCAAGAATATAAAATGGGTCTCTTTTTTTCTTGAAATCTAACCATTCGATTTTCATGACACTTTGCAAATATGTTCTACATGAAATATACTACAATATATATAAATTTTAGGTTGATCAGAGATAGTTCGAAAAATTATTAATTTTCATGCATATATCATGTGTATATATATATAATTATACACATATTTTAATGTATAAAATAAGCACGAAAATACCCATTTAATGCTCTAATACCAATGTAAATCATGTATAACGTAGTAGGTAAAAATATTCAAGCCATAACTTAGGTAATGGAATCCGAAACGATGAACCTTATTGGTGTGTTTGATTGGACGGACTGAATAAAGAGAGATTAGAATCCATCGGACTTGAGTCCTAAGACTATGAATCCCCCGGACTATTTGGTTGGATTGGATATGTATCCTGTGTTTGTTTTTTCATGGGATTAGATGTTTGGAAATGACTATTTTTAGTGACTCTAACGTTTGGTTGGACGGACTGGATAAGTTAAATGAACAAAAGACTATTTTACCCTTTTTCAATTGTTTACTAAGTAATAGCAATATTAAACATATCTTTAATATTTTAATTATTTTTAGCTAAATTAAATAAAAATTTATTTTATTTATTTTTTACACAATTAAATAAATTTATTTTTTTTAAATTAGATAAATTTATTTTTTTAAATTAAATAAATATAATATCAATAAAAATATATATTATTTTTTAATTAAAATTTTAAATAAATTTGTTTTTAAAAATAATAATAATAAAACAATGAAATTAAATAAAACATCTATTAACATTTAAGTAATGAAATTAAATAAAATATAAACAAAATTTTAAAATAAAATATAAATTTTATTAAATGTTACTAAATATAATACATAATTAAATGGTAAAAGGTAAAAGGTTAAAATGGTCATTTCATCACCTAATCCCAACAGTAGATAATCCCCCGAAAATTATCCCACTCCCCTCCCCCCCAGGACACAATAGTCTTCTATATGGGGGATAAGGAGTCCGGCCGGACTCCATGTCCGACACACTAAAAAAAAAAAACAAACGACGGATAAGGAGCTTTCAATGGATTACAATCCAAATAGTGGATTGTCCCCTCCTAATCCAACAAATCAAACACGCCCTATGGGTAAATCATGTGCTTCACAAACTACAAACTACGAACACTCAGCAATGGAGTGATACCACAATATGAGTATCACCCATACCAGTCACAGTGCAAAGGCTTGATTGTTTTACAAATGGGAGAGAGTTAAAGAAAGAGTATAGGAAAAATATCAATCATTATTCTAATCATCCCACATCCCATATCCCATATATAACGTATTTGATATAAAGGCTATCTAACCATCTATCCATATCTGTTAATAAAATATGATAGATATAGATATAAGATAGTAGGTTATCCAAAACTAAGGATAGATAATAATTTGAATTCAAAAATCAAATTATTTAGATGATCTGATATTAGTCATGGGTCATGCCATATAGACGCCCAAATTCGGATCCAATACCCGACCCAATTTCTAACAGTATATAAAATGGAAAGAGCTTTGAGTTGAGGGATATCATCAAAGTGTGAGAAGTGTATAAGAGTGTAGTTGTGAGTTGAGTATAGAGAGTGAGTAAACTCATCCTCCTCGGTTTTGTATGTTTTTCTCCGTTTATAGTGCATTCTCAGCTTCTCCTTCCGTGGACGTAGGCATTGGGCCGAATCATGTAAATATTTGTGTCTCATTTGAGTGTGTGATTGTTTGTTGATCATAATCTAGGTGTTTTTACTCCTAAAAATAATAACTATTCATAGATTTGGTAGTACATGAACAAGATTTAAATATGTCAGACATGGTAGTATCGTACCCATTTAAACCACTTCCTCCACCACCATGCCACCCTCACCACCTCATCTATTACTCCACCGCTCTGCCCCGCCGCTACCACCACCTGCAGTTTCACAAGCACAAAATTTATAGGCCAGTGAACCTTTATCCAAGCAAAGAAAAGTGTGCTCATCTATTGATCATGGAAGGGAAGATATGCATGTTTATTTTACTTTTTAGCAGTCCTGAACCTTCAACCAATCAAGTATGGACATTTATTATGATATATTTGTATTTATTTGTAATGTTAGGGTTATTATAGAATAATTCTATGGATACTAACACTAAAATGCTAAATTTGACTAGTTATCCCAAAAAAAACAATGATACTTGGACATTTAATAATGTTTGGACACATATTTTTACTAAAAATTTTAATACATGTAGCATTGCTAGTAATTATATAAAACAGTGACCTTTACACAACACAACAGTGACTATTGTGTAATTCATGGGGCTCATTTTGGATCATATTTTAATAATCTGAACCGTTTATTTTTAAAAAAAAAATATCTAATAGAATATATCTGTAAAAAATCAAATTAATCGGATATCAACAATACCTTAATCAAATCACATTTGTTTTTAGTTTAACATATATAATTACGAATGTACCTTCATCAAATCACACTTATTTTTAGTTTAACATATACAACTACAAATGTCATTTAATAAATGTGTTATTAATATTCGATTAATTTAATTTTTTATAAATATATTTTGCTCAATATTTTTTATAAAAATTAATAGTTCAGATCATATCTAAATAGGACACAAAACGGCCCCATGAGATATACAACAATTACTGCTATGTCGTGGGCATAATAATGACGCCATATCCACCTTTAATTGAGTGCATATCTATCCTTTCATTGACTGCTTATCCATTCCCTTTTTTTTTCTTTTTTTTTCTTTTTTGTGTGTTTTTCCATTTCCTTTTTTATTTGAGACACCAATGATTGCTTGTGAATTCTCTATTATATTGTGTTTTGATTATAAATTTAAATAAGAATTTAAAAAATAAAACAAAAATAGATAAAGAAATTAACTTATATTTCATTTACATTTACATTATATTTTCAGATCATTACCTAAATTTATGGTCCAAAACATAATCTCAATATGCAGCCATTAGAAGAGCTACTTACACTCAATACTTAGTTTTAGATTGTGTAATATATGGCATTTTGACATAAGTAGTTTTCCACCACCAATAGCAGTTCACCACGCCTATCACCACCACCACCACAACTACCATCTCCTCTCCTTCACCATAACCGTCATCTCTATCATCACTATCACAACCATCATCTCCTCCACCACCACACCGCCACCATTGAAAATAAAGAACATAAACAAGTTCGTCAGGTTGATTTTTTTAACCGTAAACAATTCAACATAAACCGTTTAAATTCATTTACTAAAAAATAATGAGCAACTAAAGCTAGCAAATGGGTGGGTTTGACAGAGTCAAAATGGATTGCACATTAAAACAACTCAACTCAAACCTGCCCACATAAAATAACTCAACTCAAATTCACTCATTTGATAATCATAATTATATAATTTTATTATATTTAGCTTCAAAAATATATATATAGTGGGTGTGGGGAGATAAGTTTTGAATGACAACACGTGGCCGAAGTGTCACCGAAGTGTCAGCCGAGGTACCACGTGTCCTGGTTATGATGCCGAGATCATCTCAGCTAGGCTGAGGTTATCTGCGAAAAAATCAGAATCCGAGATAAGCGGATAAGAAACAAGAGTCCTAGAATGAGAGAGGACTTCAGTTTGGGTAAAGATAAGACACTTAGAGAGTTTATCCCAATCCTACTGGGAGTGCAAGATTAGCAGTAATCCTAAATTTATTGAAGCTAGGCTTCTATTGGGACTAGACTTGTGTTGGCTACAAAAGAGAGGCACCCTCATGGGGGTAAAGTATGTTTTTTATGCTCTGAATAGTGAGTTATGCATTTTTGCTATCTTTAAAATATAATTGACTTGATCGTCGGAGTGCTCCCGGGTGGACGAACCACCACCAGAATCTCTTCTTTTTGTTGACAGGTTGTTTAGGTTTAATCTATTCTGCCGGTACTCTCCAGCTGAGTGCTTGATTTGCAGTGTGGTCGGAAATTGACACACACAATTTGGCGCCATTTGTGGGAAAGAAATGAGAATAAATAGCCAACAACGGACAGAAAGATGCCCAGAAAGGAGGGCAGAACATAGTTCCTGCAGTCCCTCAGCACGACAAGGCAAAGGGGCATTCTCACCGGGCTTCACGAGAGGTCGGGCATGGAGAATGATGCTTGGGAGTTGGAATTTTCAAGCCCAGATCAGTTTAACACTTGTTGAAATTTTAAAAATTTACAAGTTGAAGTTAAACCGAAGTCATGTTTAACACTTGTTGAAATTTTAAGAAAAATTTACAAATTAAAGTTAAACCGAGGACATGTTTAACACTTGTTGAAATTTTAAAAATCTACAAGTCAAAGTTAAACCGATATCATATTTAACACTTGTTGAAATTTTAAAAAATTACAAGTTGAAGTTAAACCGAGGATATGTTTAACACTTGTTGAAATTTATAAAAAATTTACAAGCTGAAGTTAAACCGGGGTCATGATTAAAGCAAGGAATGATATATGTTCCATCACCTCAGGATGCCAAAGTAATAGAACCTAAGGGGTAGTTGTGGGACATAATTTTTGAATGATAACACGTGGCCGAAGTGTCACCGAAGTGTCAGCCGAGGTGCCACGTGTCCTGGTCATGATGCCGAGATCATCTCGGCTAGGCTGAGGTTATCTGCGAAAAAATCAGAATCCAGGATAAATAGATAAGGAACAAGAGTCCTAGAATGAGAAAGGACTTCAGTTTGAGTAAAGATAAGACTCTTAGAGAGTTCATCCTAATCCTACTGGGAGTCCAAGATTAGCAGTAATCATAAGTCCAATGAAGTTAGGCTTCTATTAGGACTAGGTTTGTATTGGCTATAAAGAAAGGTACCCTCATGGGTCTAAAGTATATTTTTTATGCTCTGAATAGTGAGTTAAGCACTTTTGCTATCTTTGAGAGATAATTGACTTGATTATCGAAGTGCCCCCGAGTGGACGAACTACCGCCGGAATCTCTTCTTTTTGTTGACAAGTCGTTTGGGTTTAATCTATTCTGCCGGTGCTCTCCAGCTGAGTGCTTGATTGGCAGTGTGGTCGGAAATTGACACACACAGTGGGTGTTTGGGAAGTGGCTATTTTAGAGGCTTTTTGACTTTTTGATTATTTTAGTAGGCTATTTTAATTTTTGTGTTTGGGAAGATATGATAGATTTTTATTGTGTTTGAAAAGATATGAGAGATTTTTATTTGAGTTGTTGTATTGAAAAATGTGTTTGAAATGACGTTTGAAGTTGAAATGACAAATTTACCCCTATGCTCACTTTTTCCAAAATTAGTCTACAAGGCAAAATTGTCATTTTGGCCTATGGAAGTAGGCTAGCAAAACACTGTGCCTACACTGTCTGCCGGCTGTTTTGTTTTTGTTTTTTTTTTTTTTTTTTTAAATCATTGGTGCCTAGCTACTGTTGAGACTAAAAGCTTTTTTGACACTTTGAGGTTAAAATAGCCTGTAGTCCCACTTCCCAAACACCACCATAGTCTATTTTTTAAGTCATATTTATCTTTTATTTTTTTTAAAAAAAATACAATAAAATTATATTGTTATAATTATCATATCAATCCAATATTGTCCATAGTTGATGTGAACCCATAAAATCAACAATTCAAGTCATTAAAATATGACATTTAGTAGGGTAACTAACCCAAACTATACCAATATCTAAGTCCTTTTACCGGACTGGAGATAAACTGGCCTCAATATTAAATTATAACTATTGCAATGTGTCTTGGCTTTCCTTATATTAATATGCATACCTACTTTCATAATCATTTACCTTAGATGATCTGTATGATTCTTCTTTGTCAATACAAGTTTGTGTTAATATTTTGCAAATGATAACTACATACACAGAATGAATTTGAATTGTATATTATTTTTAAGTAAAATTATGAAAATATAATATTGTAGGTGATGTGAGGACTCCTATGCTTTATTACTTAGCAGAAAAGATTACCCAAAAAGAAAAAAAAAAAAATTAACAAACACAACAAGGGCATAGCAATTTTTTTTTCTTAAAAAAATAAATAAATAAACCAAAAAGAAAATTTGTGACATTTATTCAGAATTTGAGTGAGTTCCTCTTCAATTCTTATAAAGTGATCATAAACAGTGAGAGATGTTTGTTACATGGATAAAAAGTTGTGACTATTGAACTCCTACATATACATTTCTTTAAAATTGTATACACACCTAAATAAAATAAAATGAAATTAATTATAAGCAGTGTGAGATGCTGTGGCTTCTATGTGTTTTATGTTGTATTTTCCCTTTATACAAAACTTGCCAATTGAGGGGCATGGTGTCCACCAATTTCTCATCATCGGACTGGTTTACGATGGAATTTCGGTCATCGATGTTGCCTGATGTTTTTGGCAAATGCTTTTTGCGATATTCTTTATTGTCAGATGACGGCTCTACCACGTCGTCGGCAAACCGGACCTTTTTCTTGGGTTCATCTTTGTGTGATCCTTCTACATCGTCATAAGAGAGAAAAATTTGAAAAAAATGGTATGAAGTGAGTTACCATTGAAAAATATCACAAATTCATAATACCCAATTCAAATTCATTAAGCATAGTCATGGACATTGATTTTTTTTTTTTTCGTTTTTGGTGAAGATCATAAGGGGATAATCAGAAAATGTAAAGGAAAGAAATGATATGAAGTGAGTTTCCAATTTGGTATTGTTTTCTGCTTTCTTTTTTTATTTTTAAACCCAAAAAAGTTGTTTTTTGGCAAAAATGACTCTCGGGATTTTTTTTTTTTTAAAAATCTACTTTTAGAAAATAAAAAAAAATTGTTTTCAAATTTTCATCCCGTTGAATTTTCAAAACCTGTTTTCTAAAAAATATTTAAAAATTTAACAAATAAAACACTAAAAATAAATTAATTTTCAAAAATTGTTATTGCCCAAAAGAAAAAATCATATCAAAATAATGAGTGCACGATTTTTGTTTTTGTTTTTGTTTTTGTTTGGGTTTTTGTTTTAATTTTTTATTTTTCACCACTGAGTTTTTGAAAAATGTTCATAAAACAAATCTCAAAACTCAACCAAACATCAAATTTCAAGAAATTTTTTTTTTCAAAATCTAGTTTCTTCAAAAATATGAAGAATTTTTTTTTTTGAAATTCAAAAATATATCTTTTTATGTTTATTTTTATCAAACTAATTTCTAATTCTGAAAACTTCTCTCTCTTTTTATTTTTTTTTATTTTTTTATGAAAAGACGAAAACACAAAATACGAAATACAACCAAACAAGAGAAATTTACCAAATTCAAATTCAATCTTCTTCATGAAGTCGGAGACAAGGCGCTTATGAACTTGATGGGCAAGAAGCACCACACTTCCTGAGACTGCAAAAACTGCCATGAATCCAGCCCCCATGGAAGAACTATCCATCTCTTCCCTCTCCTCTCTCTTTCTCTCCCCCCTCTCTCTCTCTTTATATATTTGTGTATATAAAATGGATCATGTTTTGGAAAACTTGCATTTTCAATGAGAGAGAAAAAGAGAGAGTGAATGTGAAAGGAAGAAGAAGAACGAATGAATGAATGAATGAAATGTGTGTTAGAAGTAGAAATAAACAATTGAGTTTCGGTGGGAAGGATTGAAATGTTTGTTAGTATTTATAATCAATAATCAAACCCTACATGGCATTGACTCTTCACGACCTCAAAACTAATATAGTTTTTTTTCTATTTTTTTCTAGTTATCTTTTGACCCACAACAACGGCTCATGGTAATCCTACCTAGCCTCTTTCTTGAGGGTGTGAAATGACATATTTGTCCTCGGAAGCATAGGTTGAGAATCGGTGAGTCCACCAACGAGTTAGGCAAATTCACTTCCCGTCAGCCCCATTATCTAGATTGGCAGGTGCTGTTAAGTAGTTGTAAGTCTCTCACGGATTCACCTCAATGACGGACTTAAGTAGAGTTTGTTAAAAAAAGATCATTCATATCAAAAATTAAATTGAGCAAACTGAACGAATTACAAAATAATACAAAAAAATGAAAGACAAATATAATTTTAAGTATAGAAAGTACATTTTTTTAAACATAATTTTGTGATCCGATTAGATTGTTACCAATGTTCAATTAACTTAACTTTTCGAATTGATAATTTTCTTAATGAGCCTTACAAATGAACAATTTGAATAATCAAAATGGGCCATGATACGTCAACCTCCAATCCAAGAAGCTAAGTACTTTTCCAAACATAAACCCTATGAGGCAAATGGATATTTTAAAAAAATTATTAAAAAGATCAAAAAGATTTTTTTTAAAAATTTAAAAATTCTTTTTCATCACATTTTTTTTTTTTTCATAAAAAGTCAAAAAATCATTAAAAATCACTTTTCAAATGGACATGCAGTGACAAAAAAATTTCCACCAAAAAAAAGTTAAGCGGCCAAACAAGAAAAAAATAAAAAGATAAAAACAACTCAACCATGGTAATTCGGTCAAATGAGAAAATGTAATGGTTTGGTAAGACATTCCGTCCAACAGTAACCCGTGGTCATCCATCTAGAAGCCGGATTTAATTCACCAACCTCTCTTTAGCCCCTTCTATTTTTCTCTTTCAAAAATATTTCTAAAACTAACCTTTTTTTTTTCTCTCTCTCTATAAACCAGAGAAATTTCAGTGCTATGGAATGGATGCAAGTTGAAAAAAAAATGTATTGGCAAAGTAGCACTAAATTATTATGGGGAAATTACGTTTCAATGGAGAATTGAAAAAATATTTTTATTAGTGATAAATATTATAAATATTAAAAATAAAATTATAAATTATTTTATAATTTTGTAATTAAATTTTAAAAATCTCTTTGACAGGAAATTTTCCCAATTATTCTCCCTGATTCAATGTGTATAATGTAAAAATCGTAATCAACTAATTAATTAAAATTTTAAGTCTAGTCACATGCAAGACTCTCCGTCAACAAATTATGGCCTCTGATGTATTAAAAAAATCACGAACAATGTCGCACTTAAAAGCTACTTTTTTTGGTTTTGCAATTCTTAAAAATAAATTTTGAGCTTTCAATATATGTTTTTGCGATTTTAGTAAATTTTTAATAAAAAAGTTTACTTTTTACATTCACTTAATTTAGTAACATTGGTACATTAGATAAAGGTACAGATAGAGAGGGACACACTTATAAAGTATTAAATTTATGATTTTTTTTTTTTAAAAAAAATTGCCAAAAAAAACTCTGTCAGGATTGCTTAACAACTCCGCCAATCCCAAGTCCGGGTAAAGGAGAAAAGTTGTGTGTTAGGTAGCCGACAACCAACATGTTAAAAAGGCGCTCAGATCCTTTATGACATGAAGTCTAATACTCTGAATCGATTAAATACTAGGTCATTCCCCTTAAGTGACGCGTTACGCCTGCCTCTGGGTGTTTCGAAAAGTGAGTAATGGGCGCCGCATCGACGGCTAGGTGGGGTGAAAAATGGGCAAAGATTTCTGCGTTTTCTGGACGAGCACGGATAAAGAAGCTAGTCCAAGATTATAGGTTTAGGGTAGCCACATGAAATATAAGAACTTTAGCTGGTAAGACTATGGAATTGGTAGATGTCATGATTAGGAGAAGAGTTAGTATAGATTAAGTACAAGAAACTAAGTGGACGGATAAGAAAGCTCGAGAAATAGATGATACTAGTTTTAAGCTATATTATAGTGGCAAGAATAGACACAGGAATGAGGTAAGAATAATAGTTGTCAAGAATCTTGTAGAAAATGTAGTTGCAACCATTAGGAAAGGTAATAAGATTATATTAGTTAAACTAGTTAGTGGAGAGAATATAGTGAACATTATTAGTGCATACACCCCCCAAAGTAGGATTAGATGATCAGACTAAGAAAGTTTTTTGGGACCAAATGCATGAGATATTACAAGAGATACTCGTAGGAGAGAACTTAGTTATAGGTGGTGATTTCAATGGCCATGTAGGAGTAAATAAACTAAGGTATAAGAGGGTGCGTGGTGGGTATGGTTTTGGTGATAGAAATAAGGCTAGAGAAAGTATTTTAGATTTTGTGTTGACTTCTAACCTAGTGGTGGCCAATACTATGTATAAGAAAAAAGGGGAGCATTTTACAACCTTCAAAAGTGGGCCAATTAGGAGCCAAATAGATTACTTTCTAGTAAGAAAAGGGGACCATATAAAATGTAACGACTGTAAGGTGATCCCTAGAGAGAGTTTGATATCTCAACATAAGATTTTGGTACTAGATTTATGTTGTAAAGAGAAATACCAAATTTGAAAAGATAGTGGGTGTCGTAGAACTAGATGGTAGGACCTAAAATGGGATAAACTAAACACATATAATAATAGAATGGATAAAGAAGGTACTTGAGACTTAGAAGATGATGCTAACACTATGTGGAACTTAATGGCCAATTGTATAAGGAGAATCTCAAGGAAAGTTCTTGGAGAGTCGAAAGGAAAGGGAAGGGACCCAACTTTAGGGAAACTTGGCGGTGGAGGGATGAGGTCTAAGTGGTAATAAAGACGAAAAAGAGAGCTTTAAAAAGTGGCAGAATGATAGAACTGAGGAAAACCTTAAGCGCTACAAATTGTCCAATAAAGAGGTCAAAAAAGTAGTGAGGGAGACAAAGTTGAAAGCCTATGATGACCTATACACTAGATAGTAAGGTGGAAGAGAAGAGAATGTACAAACTTGCTAAAATAAGAGAAAGGAAAATAAGATATTTTAATCAGGTTATGTGCATCAAGGGTGGGGACTCTAAGGTGTTGGTAAAGGATGAAGAGATTAAGGAGATGTAAAAGAACTATTTTGAGAAGTTCTTAAATGAGAAACATGGAGGTAGGTCAAAAGAGGAGAAAGTAGACAGTAATAAGGAAAACCAGGACTATATGTTCTATCATAGGATTAGGGACTTTGAAGTAGAGTTTGCACTTAAGAAGATGAAATTAAATAAGGCTTTAAGACCCGATGATATACCTATTGAAGCGTGGAAATGTTTAGGTAAGAAGGGGTTGTTTGGTTGACTAGGTTATTTAGCAAGATTTTGTTGACTAGGAAAATGCCAGAGGAGTGGAGGAAGAGTATTTTAGTGTCAATATATAAGAATAAAAGAGATGTTCAAAATTGTAACAACTATAGAGGAATCAAGTTAATGTGTCATACAATGAAGTGTGGGAGAGAGTGATGGAACGTCAATTGCAAGATATAACAGAAGTGTCAGAGAATCAGTTTGGATTTATACCCGGTAGGTCAACAATGGAAGTGATCTATCTTTTGAAGAAAGTAATAGAAAAATATAGAGAAAAGAAAAGAGACATTCATATGACTTTTATCGATCTTGAGAACGTACATGATAGAGTGCCTCGGGATATAATCCGGTGGCTATTAGAGAAAAAAGAAGTGACGAAAGGTTACATTGATGTGATTAGGAATATGTATGAAAGTGTAGTGACTACTATTAGATCGCCTACTACAAAGACAAGTGAATTTCTAATTTCTATAGGGTTACACCAAAAATCAACCTTAAGTCTTTATCTTTTTGCTTTAGTTATAGATAAGTTGACATGCGATATTCAAGATGATGTGACATTGTGTATTGTCACGACCTAAACCTGCCCCTATAGGTTTAGCGTCATAACCGGCCAGTAACCCTTGGATTACCGAAGGCCTCTGAACAAAATAACGTATATTTAAAGACTGCGGAAGCAATTATACAAAATATACATAGTACATTGAACTGTGCAGACATACATAGAATAGGTAATATTTTAAACGTATATGATGTCAAACTCCTATACAGATAGTATCATAACGGACTTCGCCCAATGTACAAGTAGACAAACCAAACAAAAACAAAAGAACATCTTCAATAGGATCACAAAACTTGACTTCTCAAAAAGGAACCTCCTCGGGAGACACAGTGACTGACTAACCCAAAAACTCGCCAGGCAGCAGCTTAGGCCTGGTTACGCGCCTACTCACCTGCATACATAATATAAACAGTAAGCGAAAGCCTAATGAATAATAACAGAATAAAGAGTTTTAATGAATGATGTCCATCACAGAGTCAGAAATCAAAGTTCATATCAGAAACGGATTCATATTCATATTCTTGTTCAGAAATCAATATTTAAAACAGAAATAGAATCAAAATCATATTCATAATCAGAATCAGAATTTATAGTTAATCATACGTGGTACATCTATTAGCACTAACAAAAATAGTTGACCCATAAAAAGACAACCATAAAGGCATACAGTTGACTCGCATGCACAGAGATGGTACAATTAGCTCATGAGACGTACAGTTGGTCCATAATTAGGACATAACAGAACAGATAACAGATGCCATCTAAAGCTAATGATGCCACGAGTACATTTCATAAACATTGGATAACCATTCATTCATACAGCAAATAATATTTCAAAAAACAAATCATCTTATATTATTCAGAAAACACTTATAAATTAAACAAAACTTTACAAAGTTATTACTCACAGATAACTTTAATTGCAGAACAGATGAAACAGACAGATCAGATAGCTTACAACGCATGACCTACAAACAACACATAACATATACACATTGAAACACACGCTCAGAATTCATTACAGTCATTGCGTTTCGTTTTTAGTGTGTTTCTAAGTCTTATTCTCATTATTATATCTTAGTCTCGGCCAAAGAATGCCTAGGAGGCAATGAGGATACTAAAATGCACTTGGAAACACTTAACAAAATTTGCTGAAAATAGGGGTTCCGCTCGAATGGATATGCAAAATATGAGTAGTCACTTGAACCCAACTTCTGTCGCTCGAGCGGTTTGCAAAAGTACTGGTTGTATGAATTCTTCGCTCGACAGTGGCTCGAGCGTGAGACTGAGGTCCTCGCTTGAGCGCAACTCTTGTCGCTTGAGCAGTCTACAAAAACATGAACCTTCTGGAAGCTTGCATTTCACGCTCGAGCGGACTTCTGGTCGCTCGAGCAAAAGTGCAAGATCATAGAGTAGTTGCTCGAGCACAGGTTCCGTCGCTTAAGCGAAGAGGTCGAATTCTAGAATTTCCAGATTCACTTCCAAGCTGCAAAACTCGAATTCAATGCCTTCAAACTCAACCTTTGGGCTCCAAAACTTGAGAAAATATGTCTAAACTTGGAAAACATGGAGAATTTAAGATCATTTTATGAAATCAAAGCCCAAAAGCTTGCCCATTGCTCAAAAGTAAACTCAAAACTTTGAAAACATATCATATATGCATTGAAGTGAGTTCAAAACTTCTAAATCATGATCAAAGTAGGCAAATTGATGGAAAACATAATAAATTCTCAAAACTATGGTAGGCTTGGTGCATGCATATAAGAAATCTTAGCAAGTAAGCTTAAAATGGATGAGAATATGCATGCATGCATGATGTGTTTCTTCTTCCTACCTCACTAGCTCAATTCTTGCATAATTCAACTAAATTCTCTTGAATTCTTGTAAAAGTGAGTCAAATGGAGGCTTAAGGAATGAAAGTCTTACCTAAAGTCTTCAATTCTTTGAATTCTTGGTGAGTCCTAGCTCAATTCTCTAATCGCCCCTTAGTTACCTAGCAATTCCTCTCTTTCCTTCTTGAAGTCCACTATCACCATCTTATTCTCTCTTTCTCTCATGTTTTTCTTTCAATGAAGGGTGATATGAGAGTGTAAAGTGAACTAGTGAGTTCATATGGGCCTTATATAGGCTTGAATTAATGGGACTTAATTAAAGCTAAGCAAATGGACATCAATTATTCTAATTTAATCGTTCCAAATCGAATTCTAATCAAACCTACCATAAAATTCTAAAAAGTCCAAATAACACATGAATCAAGTTAATTTCATGATCGGATGCCGATAAGGCCTTCAATTCGCAGGACGACACATAACCATGAACAGATCTTTCTACAATATACAGATAAAGATACAAATAATACAACACACATGCAATTAATTTAGAATTGCATCTTAATTACTTATTGACCATTCTTAATCATGGTTTAACTGTTAATTAGAGATCAGGGTTGTTACATGTATGCTTTTTGCAAATGATATCGCGTTAGTGGATGAAACTAGAAAATGAGTTAACATTAAGTTAGAGATTTGGAGAAAAGCACTTAAATCAAAAGGATTCAGGATAAGTAGAACTAAAACAGAGTATATGGAGTGTAATTTTAGTAACAGCCACAATGGAAGCAAAGAAGAAGTGAAGATTGAGAACCAAAAACTACCTAAAAAGTGAACATTTTCGTTATTTATGATCAATTATCACAACAACTAGGGAGATTGGAGCAGATTTGGTTCACAAAATTAAGGTGGGATGGCTTAAGTAAAGGAGTGCATCTGGAGTACTGTGTAATAAACGAGTACCCATTAGACTAAAATGAAAATTCTATAGAATGACTATTAGACCAACAATGTTGTATGAGACGAAATGTTGGCCAACTAAGAAACAACATGTAGAGAAGATGAATGTTACTGAGATGAGGATGCTAGGATAGATATGTGGCAAGACTAGAAATGATAGAGTTATGAATGAATATATTCGAGAATGGATAGGAGTAGGGGTGTGCGCGGTGTGATTCGAGCGGTTTGAGAGTAAAATTACAAACCGAATGACAAATTAGCAGATTGACAAATTACAGTTTGGGTGGTTTTTGGCAGATTAACGGATTGAAGAATATTCTAACTAATTATCATACATTTGCATAATATATAACACTAATTTGTATAATATTTTTTAGATATGTAACACAAAGTAATTTTACATAATATGTTTCATATATATAACCACTAATTTGTAATAAATTTCATATCTTAAATCTCTCTCACACTCATTTGTACATTGATATTTCATTGGAAATTAAAAAATATATATGTATTAACTATAACAAAGCCGAGCGGTTCGGTTGGTGGATTATAAATTTTAAAGTTTAAACAACGATTAGTGGTTAGAACAATGCAAATTGATGCGAATCAGTGTGATTTTAGCGGATTATGCGGTATTTTGCATAGCCCTAGGTAGGAGTAGTACCGATAGAAGATAAGTTGAGAGAGAATATATTGAAATGGTTTGGTCATATGCAACGGAGACCAACAGAGACAGCAGTAAAGATATGGAATACAGTGACGGTAGATGGTAGTGTTAAGGGAAGGGATAGACCTAAATTGACGTGGACTAGTATAGTAATTAGAGATATAAATCTCCTTAATTTGACTAACGAAATGGCCTTCGATAGAGTCGAGTGGAGAATAATAATTTAAAGCTTGCTTTGCTTTGCTAAATACAAAAAAACAAAAAACAAAAAAATCCAATGTATTTTCATTCTTTTGTATTTATTGAATTATTTTAAATTTTTTCACAAATATTTTACTTTTTAAATATATTTAAATTTTATGTAAAAAAAATGACCAAAATATAAAATAAAATAAAAAAATTCATTGAAAGCAACAAAACATGAAGAAAAAAATTAAAAACTATTGTAAATTAGATTTAAAAATTTTACTATGGAAATTCATCTAATATACAAAACAATAAAAATCATAAAGAATGAAATACCCTAAAAACAAGAGTATTGTTATCAAGGGTGCCACAGTACATTTGAGAGACTAACTAATACACAAAAGTCTTGTTTGATTAACAAGATTAATAGTGAAATGATTAATAATCCAATAAATTATTGTAGGAGTAGTTATCCAATTAAATTAGTGAGATAACCATTTATTATGTTTTTATTTATTTTTTTCTTACATACTTGGAATTATGATCCCCAGCCTCTCTTAATATTAAAAATTTGTCAATTTCGTCGGACACTGTACATGTAATCCGGTTAATAAAATTTGCAATAAAAAATGAGATTGTGAGTCCATAAACTAACAATCTCAATCTTATGCTATAATTCTACTCATCAAACATACCCAAACAAAATAAATATTCCCTCACAACCCAAAACTAAAAACAATAGGCACAATGAAAACCATAGCGAGATTTCAACAATAGTGAAATTTCAACAATCTCTGCTATATGAATATTTAAAATGATAGAGTTGAATTGATCTACTTTTAAATAGTGTTGAAAGTTGATTGTGTTTTGTTTACATGCATGATAAAAAAAAAAAACTTTACTGTCTATTTATTTAATGGAGAAATTTTGATATTTCACATTGCAGGGATGTATATGTTTTGGTTACATACAAAGTGAAATTTTACTCTGTTAACACTAATTTTACTCTATTAACATTACAATTTCACTGTATTAATAATTTTTCTCCTTTGATATTTTTACTGATGATGATAACGGTAATAGTGAGTGTGATTGTTAGTGAACATGATGAAATCTCACAGTTTGAATAATAAAATCATATAGTGAAATTTACTATATTAACATTAGTTTGGATAAAAAAAAAATTACCATATTTTTCTTTTCAATGAATTTCTTAGCCCTCATAAATCTTGTTTGAAAGTCTCAACAAGAATAATCTAAAAATACTAATTTTATTAAAAATTAATATGTATGTCAAAAGTTACAGAATTTTAAATCTTAAAAGATAAATGAACATTTTCATCAATAAATTATAAACTACGTGTATTTTAGTAGAAATGGCAACGGGGCGGGGCGGGGCCAGGCCGGGGATCACACCCCCCGTCCCAGCCCCCAATCCCCGACAGGGAACCTATCACCGTTTCCACCCCCGTCCCCTAACAAGGATCAGGGTTCCCCGATCCCAAAAATTCCCCTGCCAAAAAAATAATAATAATAATCAAAGAATAAAGATCTAAATCGAAGAATGAAGATCTGAATCCCAAAAAAAAAAAAATCAAAAAATTTAGACATGTTGAAAAAAACAAAACAAAACAAAATCAGATCTGATTTGAATCCATATATATATATATATATATATATCTAAAGATCCAAATTATCAGATAATGAAGTTCTGAATCCAAAAAAAAATCAAAAAATTTAGCTATGTTTAAAATTAAAAAAAAAAAAAACCAGATCTGAATCCACACACACACAGATCTGTTCAAAAAAGTCTTGGAACCATAGAAGAGTAGAAGTAGATCTTGGTCTCCATGGCAGAGTAGATATTAATCAAGACAATGTTTGGATGCTTCACCATCTTCATCACCGAGATCTTACAAAATAGTCCTGCAACTATAAAATGGAAAAAAAAAAAAATATCATATATAAAAGAGAGAGAACATCAGAAAGCATATATATATAATGAAAGAAATATGAAATGAAAGAGAAAGAACATCAGAAAGCATATATATATATATATATATATCACTTCGGGATGGAGTTGTGGTAGCTCAATTGGCAATCGGAGATAGTAACGGAGGTCGAGGAAAGTGAACTCAGATCTCGGCGGTGATTGGGAGGAGGGAGATTGGCGGTGATAAGAGAATGGAGATCGACAGAGGGCTTTACACACAGAGAGAAAGAAGAGAGGCAGTAATGAGTAAGTTTGAGGTGCACAGTATTGTGTGAGTGAAAGGGCTGGTTTATATATATATATAGAGGGATAAAATGGTAATTTTACTTCGGAGAAATTCGAGGTCAGGAACGGGGCCGGGGACGGGGACAGGAACATGGACGGACCGGGGCTTGAACACTAATCACCGTCCCCGGCTCGAAACTGATTGGGGATTTAATTTCAAATACAATCCCCATCCCCACGGGGGTATTTTTCGGGAAAAAACCATTCTAATCGGAATCAGAGGATCAGGTCCCCGTCGGACTGGGTTTAAATTGCCATCCCTATATTTTAGTGAATGATGTCCTTAGTATGAGTGGGCATGGGTCGGTTACGGCCACGGAACCTCTAATCCGCCATTCGTCCGCCAGATTGGCAGATTGGAGAAAATCAATCTACATCCGTTCGTCAATCCGGCGGATGTGGATTGAGCGGTTTGGCGGTTTGACGGATGAATGTGAATCGGTTTGGTGGTTCAAGATTTTATAAATTTTCAACATAATTCAATTTGTGCACTTCCTCAAAAAAAAAAGAAGAAAGTATTACAGTCAATGACTTAAAAAAATATTACAATCATGACATGCCTCATCCAAAATAAGAAAGTTTGAAACTTTAAAATATCACAATCACTGCATGCCTCATCCACATACTACAATCACAGCATGCCTCATCCACATAAAGCATTATAATCTGTAGTTCTTAAAATATAAAAACAATTCAAACTACCAAAACTATGAACAGAGCAATAACAGAGATTATATGTCTCTGTATTGTGACATCTATATCTGTTTTTGAAAACAAAAACTAACCAGCATATATCATATTTTCTATTTATTATTTTTAGAAATAGATTTAAAAACCAAAAAATATAGATAAATAATACGTTTATTTTTTTCAATTCAAAAAAGATATTCAAGTTGAAAACTTTTTTTCAGCAGAATATTTAAACTCTTTTTTTATTGAAAACACAAACAGAATATTTAAACAAACTGAAAACACAAAGTCTTATAAATTACTAGAGGTGCTCGCGGTTTGGCGGTTCAGTTACGGCCAAAAGAAACTCAAATCTGCCATCCGTCCGCCAGATTGGTGAATTGGAGAAAATCTATCTGCAACCGTCCGCTCATTATCACACATCCGTCCAAAATGTGACAAATTGGTTCGGTTCGGTTCGGTCGGTTTTGGTGGATCAGTATATCTGCTACTCACCCCTAGTCCTTAGTGCAGAAAAAATCAAACAAATGTCTTGTTAACATGAAAATTATACCAAAAACCACTAAAATTAACCAACGTAAATTTGATTTTGGGTTTGGCTCTAACTTTAACCAATCCAACCCATTTCCACCCTATGTCACACGTGACATCCATAACATAAAGAGATAATCAAAAAAATAAAAATAAAAAATCATGTTCATCTGGTATGTAGTGGACCTTTTTTTTAATTTTTGATTTTTGATTTTTGATTTTTTAGGTCCATCTAGTATGGTAAAATAATAATAAAAAGAACTCAAAATTTTTTTATAAAAAAATTTCACTATAGACCAAAAAAGAACCCCAAAAAAAAATTAGAGAGGGTGGTTAATCACATTTATACATGTAGATACTCAAAGCTCACTACATTGTATGGTTAATCTTATGTTTGAATACAGTTGATCTTTCAAATGTAAAAAAAAGCTAAGACAGGTTTTGAAGAAGTGGTGGAATCTTCTAAAGAAAAAAAAGAATCCCAAAAAAAGAAGGAAGAGAAAGAGGAGACTTCTTCAACTTCGTCTCCGGTTGACAAGACACTCATACCCATTGCTCAATGTCAAAAGCCCAATCAGCAATGGATGATCCAACCAAGTTCAAGAATCCCACCGTTCCAACAATAGCATTGTATTTGAAATTGGACCCTTGCAAGTTGCAGAAAAGAAGATTAAGAGCAAAAGAAAGAAGACGGTTATAGATGACAATATTGCTTTGAAGAATGGGACAGAGATAAGTCACCACAAATCTATCAGCAATGGATAAGTTGACATTACATTTTATTTTTCTATCGATTGTGACCTATTGATTATGATCAAGTTCGATTATGGTCTGTCGATTAAGATCATAGACTATTTTTTAAGAGTAACCTTAGCCACATTTATTACTATTATTATTCTTATCAACAAATATACTGACATGGCATGACAAATATACTAGTACCGTGGCATGAAAGAGATGATGATGTGGCTTGAAAAGATTAAATATAAGCCAGTAAAGATATCTGTCAAAATTGGGGGATCAATACCAAGTCAAAGCACAAAATCTGTAAGTAGTTCTTATGAAGATGAGATATGGTTGAGTGGAGCAAAGATCAAGAAAGATTATGGATTGATGACTACAACATGAGATAGCCAAACAAGTATAAAAGGAAGACTTGAGGAATGATGGAAGGAATCAATCAACCATCAAACACACTCGTACAAAGTTATTTAGGAGTAGTTCTAAATTAGTCATTTTAGAAGTAGAATAAACAAGTAGCTTTTTCAACCTCCCATTTCTCTTGTTTTTGTCGATTGCTGTATTTATTCAATTTTTTGTTCTTATTTAAATTTTTGTAACTAGTAACTAGTGACAAGTGACAATTTATTCGAATTAATACATATTCTATTCTATTCCATTTTCTTCTTTATTTAATTACTTCTAGGGAAGTCCTTAATCTATTTAAGGTATAGAACTCAATCACAAAATCTAATCATTTTTGTGTTTGTTTAAAATCAATTGAAGCCTACCAATCAATCACTGTCGATTGGACTTAAACTAAATTTTTGCTAACATAAATTGGCACGTCCAGTGGGACCATTCTAACTTGGAGTAATGGCAATGAAGAAGCAAATTAATGTGTATGAAATCATGCCTTCAAGTGGCATGTTTATATCTTGTGAACCCATGGATGCAAACTGCCAATGGAACGATAGTGTTCCTAGGGATACAGATTATCAGTGGAATGCCTCACATTCTGAAAATTGGCAGTGTTATGGTGGTGGTTCTACCATTTATTGTCAACATAATGGTATGGCACATGATTTTAAAAGACCGATTTAGCATTGTGAGAATGAAATTTATTAGTGTGAAAGTGAAATTTTAGCACTAAAAAAAGAAATTAATTCTCTTTATAGGCAAAGATTTCAAATAATTTCATTATCTCCGTGTTATTTGACGCAAAGAGATTTAAATTAATGTGATGAAAAAATTTATCGCCTTAAAGACCAAATTTTTCTAATTGATGAAGAAATTCTATATTGGAAGCAAAAATTAGAACGCACAATTGCTAATGAAAAATTAAGATATGAAAATAATGTGGCTCATAGGGTTAATACACATATTTTTGAAGAGCTAATCATTCATGAAGAGCCAAGGTATGTCGCTCAAAAGGTTAGCACACCACACTACTAATTAAAGGGCCTTTTGAGTCGGTTTTTTTGAGTTGGCAGATTTTGCCGTCATAAAAGCTAGTTTTTTTGCGACGGCACGGAGTTACTGATGCAAACACCAAACTTTCGCGTCGGCACCTTTGGCTGATACAAAAAATTAATATTTTATAGCATTACTTGAGTCGGTTAAATTTAATGACACAAAACATAAACCTTTTGTGTCGGCAAACCTGTGCTGACACAAAAAACTAGACCTTTTTGTGTCAGTAACTAATGTCATGGCAAAAAAAATATTTTTATACTCACGACATATATATTTACTGGATTATATTAATAAATATATTTGTTTATACATATACTTTTATATTAATATTGGGTGTGTATATACTATAAATAATATATCTCATTTAAAATCAGAAAGAGGTATTGTGGTGAAGTTGGTTAAGCCGGATGAAATGGGTTTGAATCTTGGGAGCCTTAATGAGGAAACCATGTGTTAGATTTTTTAAAACATTTAAGCACTTTTCGCGTCGGCAACGTGCCGACTCAAAAACCTTTTGCAACCATACCATTTTCGTCCCTTGCGGCGCCGTCACAAAAACTTTTTGCATCAGCATATATGCTATTTGCAACGGTACGCTACCAACTCAAAAACGCTCTTTTTTAGTAGTGCCACATCATGAAGATAATATGACTTTGGAAAATTTTCATAAGCCATTAATGGCTAAAATTAAAAAAACAACCCCTTCTTTCAAAAAATATTGAGAATTCGGATGATAAAGATTCATTTGGGGGGATGATGTTTTGCCAAACGTGGCAAAAAGTGACAAGCCATTAATGGCTAAAAAAGAAAAACAACCCATCTCTCAAAAAATGTTAAAAATTCATCACAAAATAATCATGAAGATTCACTTGATGGGCATAATTTTAAGACAAAGATGTCTGAAAATTATGAACATGGGGGGTATGATTTTAAGCCAAACATGGCTGAAAATTATGAATAACCCACATTTGTTGAATTTGATTTTTATGACATTGTTAAATTTGTCAAAAATTTTGATTTTCTAAAACCATTTGATATTATGGTTTCTACTACCCAACGACCACCATGGTTTTATGATTCAAATTAAAAGTTAATTTTGATGAACTGGTTAACAAAAATAATATCTTATGGAATAAAAGTTTGATGGAATTAAAAAAAAAAATGGCTATATAATAGTCAATACTTGGCCAAACCAATAATGGCCAATGACTAATTGGTTATACTTTGCATGTAGACCAATTTAATGGCTAATTGTTTAGTGTTGACACATGCCAGTTTAATAGGCGATGGCCAATTGGGTAATGTAAAGTCTTAGAAAATACTTGTGATATAAATCAGGTGGGGGCATTGTTTGCACTATAAAATATTTGTTGTCGATTGTGGTAAATCATCTTATAAAATTTAATTGGATTTCATTCTTCAATCCATTTAAATGAGGAGGGCAATGTTGACACTACATTTTATTTTTCTATCAATTATGGCCTATTGATTGTGGTCTGTCGATTAAGATCATAGACCATTTTTTAAGAGTAACCTTAGCCACATTTATTATTATTATTATTCCTATCGACAAATAAGCTGACATGCCGTGACAAACATGCTAGTAACGTGGCATGAAAAAGATGATGATGTGGCTTAAAAAGATTAAATAAAAACCAGTAAAGATATTTGTTAAAATCAATTAGAAACCATATGCTAAAATCGGAGGATTAGTACCAAGCCAAAGCACAAAATCTACAAATAGTTCCTATGAAGATGAGATATGGTTGAGTGGAGCAAAGATCAAAGAAGATCATAGATTAATGACTACAATATGAGATGGCCAAGCAAGTATAAAAGAAAAAATTGAGGAATGATGGGAGGAATCAATCAACCATCAAACACACTCGTGCAGAGTTATTTAGGAGTAGTTCTAAATTAGCTATTTTATGAGTAGATTAAACAAGTAGCTTTTCCAATCCCCCATTTCTCTTCTTTCCGTCGATTGCTGTATTTATCCAATTTTTTGTTCTTGTTTAAGTTCTTGTGACTAGTAACAAGTGACAATTTATTCGAATTAATACATATTTTGTTCTGTTCTATTTTCTTCTTTATTTAATTACCTCCAGGAAAGTCCTTAATCTGTTTAAGGCATAGAACTCAACCACAAAGTCTGATCATTTTTGTGTTTATTTAAAATCAGTTGAAACATGTCAATCAATCACTGTTGATTGAGCGTAAATTGAATTTTTGCTAATAGTTTACTAGGCTGTAAAGGGAGGACAATGAAATTGTTTTTTGGAGGAAATGATGAAAAATTCTTGAAAGAAAAGAGTTAGTCCATATGACAATATGGGTGGATTTATGATTTTATCAAAACATCATATTTTCTTTGAAATTTGAAAAGACATGCGTTGGTGGGAGACTACAGAAAATTGGACCATTTACATTCTTCCATTTCTCATATCTTCTTTGAAACCTCAAAAGACTTGTATTGGTGGAGATTAGAGAACACTGGATCATTCCCATTCTTCTCTCTATTGGCATTGTTTTGGTACTACTTCATCAACCTCCAAATCTTATCCGTCACTTCTTTACTTGAAACGTCGACATGAAGTGACATTTTAATAAAATCTTAAAATCCACCTATATTATCATACAGACTAACTCTTTCTTTGAGAAATATTTCATCCTTCCCTCTAATAACACAATTTTATCTTCCTTACTTTACAACCTAGCAAATGTAAAATTCTTCTCTTTCTCTTTTTTGTTCCTGTGGATAGGCAACCTATCCCTATCATCTTCTTCAATGCCAATATTGTCATATGTAACCTTGCTCTTACCTTTTGGGGTAAATTACCAGCAGGTTTGTTGTGTATGTTTTTCTTAACAAAATTAACAGAAATAAAAGAAGAAATAGGGAAGAAGAGAGACCCACTTCAAGGAGGAGACATCCTATTGGTTCCATTCAAGCTAAACCTAATCTCTATAAACTTCACAAGAAGTTAATCAAAAAAACATCCAACATACTTTTTCATTGAATACAACTTCTTCTTTAAAGACACAACTGGATAACTGGATAACTACCCATAAACCCAGTAAAACCACATCACATATAACCCTAACTCACTAATGCTGAGACTCCTAATTACTAACTAATTAATCATAACCAACATAAATAAAATATAATATTAAAAGATAATATGAACATACAATCCTAATAATTAGATTTAATTCCCATTAAGTGCTAACAATTCGTCGCTAAAAGTCGGTCCTATCAAAATCATTGCTAAAAAGATTTTGTGGCAATTTTTTGAATCTGTCACTAACAATTGACAATTAGTGACCTTTTTTGTGACGATTTTCTAAAACTGTTGTTAAAAAATTGACAATTAGCAACGTTTTTCTGTGATGAATTTTTCAAACTATTGCTAAAAACTAACAATTATTGATGCTTTTTCATAAAATTGCCGCTAATTATCAAAAGACAATAAGTCCACCTATTGAGACATGTATGTAAATCCCCTTACTTTTGTTCTTAATCTTCTTTTTTTATGACTTGTTCTTATAATGTTCACTATTATTTTCTTTCAAAAAGCATTGTGGGGGACCAATTTCATGTACAACACTACTGTTGGAGCAGTGAGATTCTTTAACTTGGTTCGATGACTCATTGCTGATTAGGTTTTCTAAATCTGAGCAATAAGCAATGGGTGTCTTTTGTCAACCAAAAACAAAACTGAAGAACTCTCATCTTGCTCTTTTTCTTTTTGGGATTATTCTTTTTTTCCAGAAGATTCCACTTCTTTCTCAGAGTCTTCAACATCTTCTTTACCTTTATCAAATTCTACCTCTATCTCTTCTTCTTTACAAAAAGATGAAGCAAGAAAAAAATGAAGAATAAAGGTCATTCAAAGCGCACTTTAAAGCCATAGCCGATTTTCACACACACACACACACACAGAGTAAAAGGGACCCATGGCTATCTTTACTTTCAAAAAAAAAAATTATAATTGCAAATTAGTTTGATTATGTGTAGACACCCATTTTGACCGACCCTAAGACTCGAGCGCTTTTTTTGATTACTCGATGATGATAATCAAAATGTGTTTCTCACAAAATCCTCAGTAAGAGAGATAAAATTTGAGTTTTAATCCCAACCTTCACACATTTTTTGGCCACATTATTTTTCATCCAAAATTCACCAATCTCCACTACCAAAAGAATCTTGTCTCTTCAATCTCCACTACCAAATTTTCTGCACATCAGTCCCCACTCACCATCCACTTTTATAATCATACCCCTTCAATTTCCACTCACCATCCACTTTCATAATCATATCCCATCAATTCTCACTCACCATCAACTTTCATAATCACACCTCACCATCCCCACTCACTATCTACTTTCATAATCATACCCCATCAATTCCCACTCACTATCCACTTTCCTAATCATGCCCCATCAATCCCTACTCTCCATCCACTTTTATAATCACACCCCACCATCCCTACTCATCGTCTACTTTCATAATCATACACCATCAATCCCCACTCGCCATCCACTTTCATAATCACACCCTACCATCTCCATTCACCATCCACTTTCATAATCATACCCCATCAATTCCCACTCATTATCCACTTTCCTAATCATACCTCATCAATCCCTACTATCCATCACTTTCATAATCACACCCCACCATCCCCACTTACTATCCATTTTCCTAATCACACACCACCATCACCACTCACCATTCACCTCCATTATACATTGTCTCTCATTAGCTTCATTAGTGCCCCATTAGCTCCATAATTTTTCCTAAATGCTCCACTTTGTCTTTCCCTTTGTCCTCCACTTTGTCTTCCACTTTGTCTTCCACCATTGCCCACTTGCATTGCCTATATAATGAGAGCTCTAGTCTTGAATTTAGAGAAAACAAGAAAAGTGTAGAGATAATGCTAAATTTGAGTTAGAATTTGAGAGAAAATAAAGCCTTGAAAATAAGAGAGTTGTCTTGCCAAAATAGTGAAGTTATTAAGCATCTCATCTTCCTTTGCAAAAACCACTCAAGAACCAAGTCCTAAAGTCTTGATCAAAGAGAGAGTAGTCTTGCTAAGTAGAAAAAGAGTAAAGATTGATCATACACTTGTTCAAAACCATTGTTCTAACTCAAATTTCAAGCTTTTGAATTGAGAATTAAGAACATAATTCACGCAAACTTGAAGGTAATCAAGAGGAAATTTGGAAATCAAGAGGTTCACTCTTTCTTTGGAAGGTGAATTTTCAATTCTTTCATTTCTATTTCACATGCATTTTCTTACTTTTGTTTCATATTGTTTTGTTGTAAAGTAATTAAGTTTCAATTCCTTCATTTTCTTGCAACTTTCTATCTTATATTTATTTTCTTACTTTGATTTCATATTAGTTTTGTTATAAGCTAACCGGAAGTGGTTAGTTGAGCCTTACATATTTCTTGTTTGTTCCCTTTCTCGATTTTGCAACAAGACAAGTTTTGCTAGGCCTACTTGGCCCGCCGGTTAACTTCTTTTGGACAAGACGACGTAGTCTTCTAATGTTGACCAATAGTTTCCAAGGCGCATGAAGCTTATTATTATTATTATTATTATTATTATTATTATTATTATTATTATTATTATTATTATTATTATTATTTGGAGTGTTTTGTGAGGTTTCTTTTATTTTTGTTGTAATATTCTCCTACTCCCTCTTTAATTTAGTTTGTAATAATTCGTTCAAAGTGTTGTAATAATTCTTCGCCCCACTTCTTTCTATCCCATTCTTTTACTTGCTTCCCTTTGTGAATATACATCATATTTTGTTTTTCATTATATCGATACTTTGTATCCATGTTTCATGCATTATGATTCGACTAAGTTTGCATTTGTAGATTTTATCAATTCCTATGTGATTATGTGCGTTACCTTATGTTCTTGAGATGATTCACACACGTCATATTTTAGAAGCCGAATATTTAGTTGCATCTCAAGTGTAAATTGCATCAGGATTTTGTATAGAAGATTATGTATATTTTGCTAACTTTGTTTTGAAGTTGTTCGCGGGACTTTGGTAAACATGTAAATTTTTATGCTTTAACACCCCGTTTTTGTGTGTTTTTTTTTCTTACTATGTTTAAGCATCCTACCATGTGGCTACTTGCTTACTTGATATAATTGTATGAATGTCGGTGGATGGAGGTTGTGTCGCTTAATTTAGAATGATGTTGATTTTCATGTTTATGAACTCAATTTCTTTGGGTTATACATCTTCAAAACTCTTTCAAAACATATGAAATCATTTTTTTCCAAAATGAATGACATAGTCTATACTTGTATGTTTCACATAGTAATTTTTTTAGGATTTATTAAATAAATTGGAACATGAACATATAAAATTAATAAAATTCCTATCATGGTTTAGTAGATGCCGATCATTGATTGGGTGAGTGGGAGTGCTCGTTAATGACCTTCTCCTCTCATACCTAAGGTTCTAAGCCAAGCTCTTTGGTTACGACGAATAGTGGCATTGGCACGAGTCACGGGTTTTCTAATTTTTTCAAAAATGTTAGGTGGTGACTCTAAGATTTGGTGAAGTAATCCATTTTTTACAAAGATTTTGTAATAAAATGGATTTTCTATAAAGTTGTCAAATTTGGATTCTCAACAACTTTTTACATTACACTTGTAAGACTAGATCAACAACGTCGAGGGTCCGAACTGTTTAACGTGCACAGGTAGACTCCAAGCATCTTACAGTTTCTAGCAACTCTGCTGGGGATTTTATGAAACCTTGACTCAAACTCCATAATATGACTTTTATTTCAATTATATGTTTATTGCATTGCATGCATTGGTGCACTTAAAGTCTCTGTGTTGCCCAAATACTGGTAAGAGCACAGACACACTTTTTGTGACACTACACCTATCTCTACGGTACTTTGGAGGCCTTGTGTTACCTTTTAAGATCTGTCAAACAGGTAGCTCTGTTATCTAAGGTTCTCAAACTTCGAAGAAAGGATATATTGACTCTTCTAATTTCCTGAGATCTTCATTGGTTATGACCCAAAGGACTCTTTGGTAATGCCACCTTGACTTCAACTCCTAAAGTAGAGCCAACCTTATACATATAGTGAGCTATAATACCTTTCAAAATTAGGACAGGATGCTCTTCTCTTTCGAAGATGTATGATGCCGCTTGTCTGAATAATGAAGCCCTAGATCATTTCAAAATTAGGACAAGGTAACTCTAACCCCCATAAAGGTGTTTGTTCTCTTTCTTGCTATATGTTATGTGCAATAGATGAGATCTATACAAGGCTTCTCAGTATCAATGGTTCAGGTGTTTCAGATTATGGGTTTCAGTTCAGTTCTTTTTCAGTATGATCTATTAAGCCGACATACTACTGTCAGTATCAGTGGTTCAGGCATTCCAGTTTGTTATGTTTGAGTTCAATTCTTTTTCAGCATGATCAGTTGAGCCGGCATGCTGCTGAAATTTGATTGAAGATTCTGTTTTATGTTTTTGCAAGGTAGTTGGGCAACATAGCTTTAGAATAGTCAAATATCCCTCAAGTTCTGTGGACTCGCATTGGTAGACTTTGTAAACTACAAATTTGGTTCAAGGACAGCTAGTGTTAGTTTCTTTGCCACTAAACACACGAAGCAAAAGTATAAAAGTCGCATCAACTGGTCAAAATAACCCTTTTTCACCTACTAGATCATCCCCACCTAGTTCATCATCATTCGTGATGGCTCAAGTTTCGAAAAATATAGTGGACATGTTATTGGCCCTTCAACGAAGTTTGGATACTATGGATAATACAGTGGCCACCCATGGTGATGCTCTTGCTAAATTACGGCACTCATCTGGGTCATCCACTACTCAAACAACTCCAGTGACTAATCCGATTCCACCCCCACCAACTGAGGAATTTCCTAAACCCAATTGTAGACACCTTATTTTTTATCGACCTTAAGATTTGGGCGCCACAAGTTGATCACTCAGTGATAAAGTTGTGCTATGCAAAGGTTTGATTTCTTCGGCAAGAACAGCTCTAAATCCCAACCTTACACCCCATTTTTGGACCAAAACTTTTTTGACCAAATTTATTTTTGAAAATGTTTCTACAATGTTTTGAGGCTCGCATTTCGTTAAAAATTGCACTTTTCGGTAAACCGAGCAAGGACAAAGTGGAAATAAATGAAAGAGAGGTGAAATCTTTGAAAAAAAATCTTTTAAAACTTCTTACTTAGAAGTTTGGAGTTAAAGAAAATAAGAGTAGAGGGAAAAACACTAGTTAGGGAAGTGGTTAAGCTTAAAACCGTTAAGAGAGAACCGGGCAGCCTTACTAAATCAGGCCTATCCTTTTGTACACTTGGCTTTTAGTTATGAGGCCACCACCATTGAAAAGTGGACTTCTGGGGCTTCATTTTACACTCAAGAATCTCCTAAAGCCAAGTCCGGATGAGGTAGATATGGTTGTGTGAAGTTAGGCATCAATCCGGTTAGGACCAAAACTGAGCAGTCTTCACTAAAATAGGCATATCTTTTTGCACACTCGAAATTTTGTTGTGAGCTTGAAACCATTGGAAATTAGACTTCTGAGGCTTCAATTTAAACTCAAGAATGACCTGCAAAGGAGTTCGGATGAAGGAGATATGCCCATTTGAAGTAGGGCCTAAAAGTAGAATTTTTTGGCCGTCCACTAGTGAGGTTTGCCGGCCATGTGCCGGCCATGGATGAGGTTTGCTGGCCATGTGCCGGCCAGGGGTGAAGTTTTCCGGCCATGGATGAAGTTTTCCGGCCACCAGTGATGGCCGACCGGCCACTAGTGTCAAAAATTAGTTTTTTGTGCAAATATTTTCCTCCAACTGTCTCCCAAATCTCCAACTATCTGTTTTGTTGATATTTCGACCTGAAGCTCATATATTGCTATATATAGAGGACCTTCTCTATTGTTTTCAAGGTTAGAAATTTTGGAACAAAATTCTCTCTCTCTCTTGAATTTTTGTGCATACAAGTGTGGATACACTTCAAGTTTGCCTATCAACCCTTGATCAAAGTTGCTTATCTTTGGGCTGAGGTTACTTTGGACCCTCTTTGAGCTCTAGAAGGTGGTCTTGGCTTGATTTATTACCTCATTTGTGCCTTCCCTTCAAGAGTTATAACACTCTCCTTTTATACTTGTTTCTGCACACTTGCTTTGCCATCATTTTCAACTGTTTTTGGCCTATTTTTGAACTGTAAAAAAATTTGTTTTTGTGGCCTAAAGATGGTGGTTTGAGGCCATTTTTAGTAAGGGAGTGTTCTACCCTTCTTGCTTCTTTGCTTGTAAAGTTTTTATGCCTTTGTTCATCACTTTCAAACCAACTTTTTTGGGCCTTTTAACCATTGAATTTCAGAGGTTTTTCAGTAGCAAAAAATTTATTTTGAAATTCAAATTTGGAGGGGTTAGCCTCCCCTCTTTGTGTCTTGTTTGCATGCCTAGTTAGCTTCACATGTTAGCATGTTTTTCTAACCTAACATAGCTTAAGTCCATCATGTTTTTGCCTCTGAAATAGCATGCTTTAGCTCCGTTTTGGGCTGTTTAGGTCGGTTAAGTCTTGTTTTGCATGGTTGTAGTGTAATAGTCCTCACAAGTTGGTGTTTTAGGCCTTTAGGCACTACTTATTTGAGTTGATTGCATGTTTTAGTGCTTTTCTCACTTTAATTTAGCACTTATAATCTCTGCAATCCCCCTTATTTCTTCACTCTTTTGTTTTGTTTTGAAAGTGGCTTCAAGCCACTTGTTTGCCTAAGTGTGAAATGGAGGTGCTACACTTATTGGTTTAATCCCTTAAAGGGTTCATTACCAACAGTGTGATACCTCTTTCATGCCCAAAGCAACTTGTGGTTTGAACCCTCTTTCCATTAAAGGGCACTCACCAATGGATAAATTGATTAAATGATGATTTGGTAACTAAAATGTGTAAACAAAATTGACAAGTAAAAGTGGCAAGATAAGCATTCTTTGTGTTGCATTACATGTGTTCAAATCGGGCGTTAATTTGAACACAAGGAAAATAAGACATTTCATACTCAATAGTGATGAAATGTGTCACTTTCATTGGTCTCCATTGCCCTTGATCATGCATGATGGGGTGATGGCACTTAAGTCTTGGTTTTGCATTCATTAACTTGTACAATTTGGTCCCTTAGCCATCATGCATGGAAATTGCTTGATTGATGGTTTGAGGGCCAAATATATCACTCATTTGAGCTTGTGTTGATGATAAGGGGTGATACATAGTACAAACAACCTGTGAAAATGCCTCTTATTTGCCCTATTTGCTTTCTGTTGCAGCAGCAAGAAAAGGAGCATCATCAGTGGCCGGCCAACCTCCACTTCTGGCCTGCCGACCACCAATGAAAATTTGGCAGAAAGCTTGTCAAGCAGAGTAGAGTTGATCTGGAGACAGAGAACCAGTGCATAGGGTATATAACAGAGACAATTGGAAGCAAAACAGCGGGCGTTCTTCTAGTGGAAACCCAGCATGCATTGGGCATCCCTCGCCTCCCGGGACCATTTGTTTAAATTGATTAGGTAGTTAGTTGTAGCTAAATAATTAATGTTGTAATTATTTAAGTAGAGTAGTTAATTAATTCATATTGTAATTAATTAGCTTAGTTGCCTTATAATTAGTTAGTTAAGTATTTAGCTAATTAGTTTGCTTTGTAATATGTAATTAGCTTAGATAGTTAATTGTTTAATTGTTTTAATTAACTAGCTTAGAGTAAGCTCGTTATTCATTCGACGTGTTATAATAATTAGCTTAGCTTAGCTAGCTAATTAGCTTTTATTCATTCGAACCCTCCTTCGCGAGGGCATAATGTTGTAATAAGTGTGTGTGCGTGTGTATATGTTTTCCAACCCCACCTCTTTCTCTCTTTTATTTAATTGCTTTTGATGGTTAGATTAGGGATATGTTTTAATTAGCAGACCTTATGCTTCGCATCCATTCATTCGTATTGCATGCACCGAGGCTCAGCGCATCATTCAAACTGTATTGTCATTTCAATATCTTATTTGAATGTGTTTAACCACATGTAGTCAAAACGAGTCATACATCATATTAGTAGCCGAGCTTATTAATTGCACATTGCATGTGTTGCATTAGACACTTAACATACTTAGGAATCATGCATTATTTTCTAACTCATGTTTTCTTGGCTTGGAATACTAGGTGAGTTTTACGTTTTAGCATACTTGCATGAATGTGAATGTTGCCATGATTAGCATGTTTGCCATGAGGCTATGTCCTTAAATGCTAAACTACTGGAATGCCTGTGGATGAAGGCTTGTTGTTTGAATTGAAACGATTCAATGAATGTGTGTTTTAAGCCCACTTTATTGAGTGGCAAATCATATTTTAAGCCTACTATGTTGGGCCGCAATCTTTAAGTCCACTTGAGGTGGCAAATTCAAACCATTTTCGCAAACAAACATGAGTTGAATTGTTCCAAATTGAGCAAACTAGTCTATACTTGATTGTGCGCATCACATAGTAATGCTAGTTTAATAACCGGAATAAGAACACATAATGTTTATAAAAAATCATATCATGGTTAGTAGAGACCGATCTTTGATCGAGCGCGTGAAGGTGCTCAATTCATGACATTCCCCCCTCGTACCCAGGTTTCTGAGCCGAGGCAACTTTGGTAATGACAAACACGTGGCCTTTGGCACGAGTCAGGATTTCCTAATTTTCCCCAAAATAAAAAATATTTAGGTAGCGACTCTGTATCTAGCAAAGCAGTCTAATTTTGGCATTATTTGATTTAAAATTGATTTTCCAAAATGATTGGCCAGATTTAGACTCTTTGGTGTTTATTAGTTTCACATTGTACTTGTGTGATTAGATTCAGAACCACGGGAGTCCGAACTATAGGACTTTTTTTCGAGTTTCCGAAAGGGGGCGCGGAAAAGGCGAGCTACACCAATGTAATAAAAGATTTGAGGGTTCCTGCACAGTCATCAGGAGGTCCTTTTCTCCTTCCACATTCATCGGAAGGACCTTTTCCTCTTCCACAACCAACATGAGGGCTCTTTCCTCTAGAAACGAATGAGGTTGATTCGACTGTGATAAAACTGGCCAAGTTGGAATAGACGTTTAAAAGGTCGTAGGAAATCAACTCTATCACAGACATTGAAGATGGATATACAGAAACAATTGTCAAATTGCCAAAATAGTTTCAAATGCCACATATTGATAGGTTTGATGGAGTTGGAGACCCTATGGTCCACATTTGCCTCTTCTTGGATGTCCTAAAACCTATGGGCTTGACTCGGCCTCAAAAACTTTCCTTGTTTGGAAAAACTTTATCTGGTGTAGCTACTATCTAGTATGCCAAGTTAAAGGACTCAGTGAAACAAAGCTGGGAAGAATTAGCCGAAGCCTTTATTACCCATTATACCTATAACACTTAGATTGAAGTGATCACTCATAAGTTAGAGGCAACCCGCTAAGAGCTGAATAAAAGTTTTGCAGCCTTCATTACTAGATGAAGGGCCAAGGCGACGATGATAACGACCACTAGACCACCAGAGAAAGATCAAATTTGAATGGTGGTAAGGAATTTGCACAGAAAAATGCTGCAGAAAATTATAGTTCTCTTATTGTTCACTTTTAAAGAACTACATGAAATGGGGGTCCAGATAGAAGATGTCATCAAGTAGGAAATCATTGTCGATAACAAAAAACCTATGCAAAAAACCTTCGGCGCAGTTCCAATGCTACTACCAGTAGTAGCATAGCTGTAAAGCCTTCTGAGGTCAACTCAGTCACTACCACCACTAACAAAATAGCTGACCCCTTTGCCAATACCAGTACACAAACAACAAACTTAGCCCGAGCCTCAAACAGAACATTCACCCTGCTCCATATGTCCCTTACCAAAGCCATGAAGATCTTGGTAGAAAAAAGGGATCTTAAACCTCTTAACCCACGACCTCTCCTAGATCCTCTCCCAGCCAAACATGACCCTACTAAATACCGTACCTTCCACCAACAACCTAGACATGATACCAACCATTGTTTCCGTCTTCATCATGAGATTCAAGATCTCATTGACAATAAAATCATAGCTCCCCCATAACCGCTAAAACCCAATGTCACCATTAACCCATTGCCACCCCATGACAAAGCCCCCTCACCACCTCGCCTCAATTTTATCCATACACTTTTGCCCACTTTTGACCCCAGTATCTACACCACACCCTCCTATCTACCAAAACCCGAGGTATACATTTCTGAGAGCACTGATCTGTGCATGATGGGTGCACCTCTAACCCAACCAAAACCCAAAAGCCCTATGGTGATACTGTTAAAGGAAACAACCGAAGTACCTATGTTTGAGGCTAGCAAACTATCAGAGGAGGATTATGATCCAAGCCAGTATATTATTTCCATTGGTCAACTGAAACCTAAGGTTGTTCTGCCTGACTTATCTTCGATCAATGTTGTTATAGAAGATGTTCTCGAATAGAGGTTGGATGACTTGGCCAACTTAGAGGAAGACTTGGCCAATTTCCAGTTCTTTGAATAACTGGACCTTGGAAACATACAGATAGGATAGTGGGATTCGAGAAATTCCAATGCCAATTATGGTTGGACAAGCAGCAGCGAAGTTTTTGATAAAGAAACTAAGAGAAAAGATAACGAACTAAAAATCAACACAAGAAAGCCTGATGATAGTAGTAAAGGAAAAGGTTCTAGAGAGAAAGAAGAAAAGCCAAAAAAACCATTCAGAGTATATTATGGGAATGATTCAAGCAAAGCCTGATAATTGTCTTTTAGTCAACAAAGGCGAATGGTAGGATGATAGTGACTTGCAACTCACCCATATTGATGATGAATGGATAAGTAGTGTGCTTGACGAGATGTGGTACTCACAAGAAATTGAGTATATGACTAAGAGTGGGCACTACTTCAAGCCTCCACACCTAGACCAAGAAGAATCCTCAGGCAAAGACAAAGAAGTTGAGAAAGAGAAAGAGAAAAAGGTAGAAGAAGACCAGATTCTAAAACAACTGAAAAAGATCTAGGCAAATATATCCATTTAGAGGCTTCTCATGGCTTGCTGAGAACATCGGCAAGAACACCGGCAAGCGATGTTGTCAGCCTTAAGTAACATTAAATTTTCAATTGACATAACTCCAAAACAACTAGTGTCACTAATCACCCTAAGAGAAACAATCCCCACAATAACCTTTGCTGACAAAGAGCTATCACCAGAAGGGTCAAGACACAATAAGCCTCTGTATGTCTCACTGGAGTACAGAAAGAAATGGGTCCTGATCGTTCTGATTGACACAAGGTCAACCATCAATGTATGCCCTACACACACTGCCTATACGATAAGGCTAAAGCAAGCAGATTTCACACCCACTACTCAATTGATCCGAGCCTATGATAATACTAGTCGGGAAGTGATGGTTACAATCAAAGTACAAATAATAATGGGTCCATCTGAGCACAAGGCTAAATTTCATGCCATGGATGTTCTCCCAACATTCAACTTGCTATTGGGAAGGCCCTAGGTTCATCAGATAGAAATTGTATCATCCACACTACATCAATTGGTAAAGTACCCATATGACGGAGGAATTGCTACTATCTTCGAAATTTATCTGTTCATCCTCCTCCAGAAATCACAATGCCTTTGTTAGAAATACAACATGGGGAAGAAAATATGTTTCTATCAGGCTTCACCTTAGCAAAAGCCCATCTAGTTCAAACACTCATGGCAAAAGACGAAGGTATGTACATTAGCACCCAGTTAATCTACTTTATAAGTAAACTGGGTCACATTCTTGGAATGAGATTGAGACAAAGTGGTAGGAAAGGTATTACTACAGCTAGTGTACCTCATAACCCACGTGCATTCAGACTAGGGTATGCACCCACGACTGATGACTGGAAAAGGAAAACTGAAAAGATCAGGGAGAGGATCACCGGGCAACAGTTTGAGTTAGTTCATAAGCCAATTTCTGGAACCTTGAACTGGTGCTTTATCTGAGAATGAGAGGATCTCCATTTCTGTGGGTTTCCTAGGGGTGAGCATAGTTCGAATTAGTCCGAATTGGGAGAAAACCAAGACCAATCCGTTATCTACAGTTCTTGAAAAATTAGAACCAATTCAATCCATTTAAATCGCAGAACCAATCCGTTTAAACAAGGATTGGATTGGTTTAGGACCACGGATTCACATAATTAAATAACAAAAAATATATATAGAACATTTAAAGCAAACAACATCCTTTGTGTGGGTCTATTTATGTGTTACAGTTAAGTAATAACTGAACCACCATTCTAATGTTAGGAATTGATAAGATCATGCATAATTCTTTGGTGATGTATTTGTTTTCTACCAAATTAGCTAACATTGCTAATAAATCAGTTTGCTACCGAATAAGCTAGATGGCTCATCAATGGATGGTTTTAGTGTGATGACTGCTTTTGGCAATATAAAATACATATATACATTGTATATGGTTAACTTATTGTAATATATTTATATTTATTTTTCTCAAGTTACTTCAGGAATGAGCCCAACTTTCAATCTTTATGAATGCACCTTAATTGGTAACATGCAGACTAAGTCTTCTACCTTTTGTCTTACTTCCTTAACATAATGAATAACACTATACCAGAAATCAAAGAAAAAACATACACTGTATATGGTATAAATGTAGATTATTTCTAGACGGTCCGAATCGGTTCCAATCCAGAACCATGGGGTTCAATCCGGAACCAATCCGTGACCTACGGATTTTGAAATTTCTAATCTGGAACCGAACCACGGATTCAAAAAACCAATCCAAACCTATTGGATTAGACTGAACCGGATCAAATTACAGATTTTATGGATTCCTTTCTCAGCCCTAGGGTTTCTAGAGCCCTAGATTGACCAAAAGGACAAGAAGAGATATACTGGGTTTGAAATCTTCTTCGATCATCAGTTTTTCTGATAGTGATGAAGAACATGCAGATCTAAGCATCAACATCGGTCAAGACAGTGATGTTAGTTCCGAAAGCAATACAGAGAACATCCTAGGTCTAACACTGGCTGATTTGCTAAAAAAGTCTAATACTAGTACTAAACTAGTGAACTTTGGGGATATGACTATTTCTGTGATCGGGAAAGGACCATCTGTTGACTGCTCAAGCTTCATCGTGGATGCAATGAATAACACTCCAGCAAATTGGCATGTTGAGAAAAGTTTTACTAAGAATTCTGAATTGGTTATTGAGTCTAAGCCTGCTGGGCTTGCTGGTTTTGAGTTAGATTTGAGTTTGTCTAAGATGTTAGAGTTATCTTTTGTTTTTTATTTTTCTTTTGAGTCTGTTGCCACAGTTGAGCCCGAGATTATGAATGAAGATGATATGAGTTCTGCTTACTTCTTTGTGTTTATAATTCATAGTATTGACCACAATTTTCAGAATTTTGATGAAAACGAAGACGAAAAACTTCCTTGGGTTTTGAAAAATTTAATCAACTGGGAGGAAGAAAGTCGTGCTAAGCCGTTGGTCGATGAAATTATTTCCGTTAATGTGGGTACTGTGAAGGATCCTTGCTTAGTCCAAATTGATTCCACTTTATCTTCGAAGGAATGCGAGCAATTAGTGGCTTTATTAAAGGAATTCAAAGATGTTTTGCGTGGTTCTACAAAGATATGCTTGGAATTGATCCTAAGATTGTACAACATTGGATCCCTCTTAATTCGGATGCCCGACCTGTCAAATAGAAGCTTCGCAGAATTCATCCGGATTGGGCACTGAAAATCAAAGAAGATGTTACTAAACAAATCAATGTTGGGTTCTTGCTTGTATCCGAGTAAAGTTCTTCCGAACAAGGAAAGTTTTTGAGGCCGAGTCAAGCCGATGGGTTTTAGGACATCCGAGAAAAGGCGAATGTGGACCATAGGCTCTCCAACCCCATCAAGCCTATCAATGTGTGGCATTTTAAACCATTCTGGCAATTTGACAGTTGTTTCTGTATACCCATCTTCAATGTTTGGGATAGAGTTGATTCCCTGCGACCTTTTAAACATCTGTTCCAACTTGGCCAGTTTCATTACAGTCGGATCGACCTCATTCGTTTCTAGGAAAAAAAGCCCTCTCGTTGGTTGTAAAAGGGGAAAAGGTCCTTCCAATAAATGTGGAAGGAGAAAATGACCTCCTAATGACTATGAAAGAACCCTCAAGTCTTTTGGTACATTGGGTTTAGGAAATTCCTCAGCTAGTTAAAGTGGAATCAGATTAGCCACCAGAGGTGTTTGAGTAGCGAATAACCCAAATGGGTGCTGCAATTCAACAAGAACATCACCATAGGTGACCACTGTATTGACCATAGCATCCAAACTTTGTTGAAGGGCCAACAACATGTCCACTATATTCTCCAAAACTTGAGCCATCACGGATGCCAATGAACTATGTGGGGATGATCTAGCAGGTGAAAAAAAGGTATTCTGACCAGTTGATATGACTTTTGTACTTCTTCTTCTTATGCTCAGCGGCAAAGAAACTGACACTGGCTATCCTTGAACCAAATTTGTAGTTTTATAAAGTCTACTAACACGAGTCCACAGAACTTAGGGGATATTTGACTATTCTGAAGCTATGTTGCCCAATTACCTTACAAAAACATAAAACAGAACCTTCAATCAAATTTCAACAGTATGCCAGCTCAACTGATCATACTAAAAAAGAACTGAACTCAAACCCACAAACAGAAATGCCTAAACCATTGATACTGAGAAGCCCTGTATAGATCTCATCCATTGCGCATAACACATTGCAGGAGAGAATTGGGGTTACCCTGTTCTAATTTGAAATGACCTAGGGCTTCACTATTTAGACAAGCAACATCATACATCCTAGAAATGGGAGAGCATCTTGTCTTAATTTGAAAAAGTATTATAGCTCACTATATGTACAAAGTTGGCTCTACTTTAGGAGTTGAAGTCAAGGTGACATTACCAAAGTCATTTGGGTCATAACCAATGAAGATTCCAAGAAAATAGAAGAGTCAATATAGCCTCTCTTCGAAATCTGCGAACCTTAGATAATAGTCACAAGGCCTCCAAAGTACCGTAGAGATAGGTGTAGTGTCACAAAAAGTGTGCCTGTGTTCCCACTAGTAGCTGGGTAACACATAAACTTTAAGTGCACCAATGCATGCAATGCAATAAACATATGATTGAAAATAAAAGTCATATTATGGAATTCGAGTCAAGGTTTCATAAAATCCCCAATAGAGTCGCCAGAAACTGTAACATGCATGGGGGGGTACCCATGCGCGTTAAATAGTTCGGACCTTTGACTTCTTTGATCTAGTCCCATGAGTGCAATGTGAAACGTAGATGAGAGTCTAAATTTGGCGACTTTATAAAAAAATCTATTTTATTACAAAATCTTTGCAAAAAATGAACTGCATCATTTACTTTTGTAATAAAATGAATTTTCTATAAAGTTTCCAAATCTGGACTCTCATCTACGTTTCACATTGCACTCGTGGGATTGGATCAAAGAAGTGAAGGGTCCGCATTATTTAACGCGCACCCCAAACATGTTACATTTTGCAGAGATATAAATGTGACTGAATGACAACGTAGTACATAATAATATTCTCATTAAAATGTCAGTTATATGTATTGTGATAATACAATACGAACAATGGAGAATGGATCGAACTGATCCACGCGTTTAACAAGTCTGCTGGCCTTTGACTCCTTGATACATGCCTGCAAAAAGGTCCGAGGAGAGGTACCAAGATTGGAGTGGCTTCTCCTCATGGACACTCCGACAATCAAGTTAGATTGGAAGTAGTCGAGAAGTAGAGACCAATAGTGGTCAATTAGAGAGAGTAGAAGAAAAATGAAAAAAGTGCCATATATCGCCAAATGTACTTTGGAAGCTTCCTTATATCTCTTGCTCACCGTTTCCTTGTCTATTTTAAGCTATCTTATTGGCTAAAACTTTATAGTTTAGTTGTCATCATTCTCGGTGATTTTGCATACTCCGGCATGAAAGGTTCTACTATATTTAATGCTATGATGGCCTCATTTAATGGCTCATGTGTTATGGCCAACTCCCTTTCTAACAGGTTTCTAAACGCTATTAGAGCTGGCCTCGAAATAGCTTTCCAAAGCTACTGGATTTTAACCATGCAACTGCCTAGAAGGCTTGGCACAAGGGAGAATTGGGCCTACCTGGGCCATGGGCTGGGCCCTCGTGGGCTACACCCATCATATTGCAAACAAAATATTAAGCACGCGATAAAGTGAGCTTTAAGTAAATGTGAGCTATTGACAACCCATAAATATAACTTCAAATGATATAAATTGTTACTGTTTTTTTTCATTAAAAAGTGAGTTGATGTATCCAAACTATCCAGCATATATATCCAATTAAACTTAAGAATTAAATTACGTAAATGTGAAAAGTTATGAGTAATACTACAAATTCACACTTATCAATTCAGAAATTACTCGAAAATTAAAGTCCACCACACCCTACATAGACTCCATATGTCACGACCCAAACCCGGTACTCAGAGGTTTGGCATTGCAACAAGATAATAACTGAAGTCATAACAAATTAATAATGCAGTGGAGTAAAATAAAAAGGGTACCCAACACTTATTTTAATTATAACAAAATATATACATTGGAGCTTTTATTTAATTACATTGTCAGAGCTGAACTATGTCTACAAAGTGCTTTGTGCCTACCCCACACACTGGTCCTGATATGTCACCTTAAAGTGGTAAACAACAATAAGTACATGACAGAGTGAGAAATATTATATTGAGTGCATGAGATATAAAAATTACCATGGATAATTATTTAGACTAAACAAAGCTTAATATTAAAATACAGAGTATATAATACAAAAATCATATAACCCAAATAATCCTAACCACGGTACAGAACAGAACACTTGTACGAACTCAAGAGGAGACTCCCACAATAGTGTAGCACTTAGCTCCGTACAACACTTAGCTCCGTACAGCATTTTGCTCCGCATCAAAAATCAAAAGGTCAATGGATTCATGATAAACAGATGGTCACAAAGTGACTAATCAGATGACCAATGGTTATTTAAGTCTCCCAATGCATGGGACCTTTGTGGTGGCACTTATAAAATAATTACTCAAAACACATTTTAATAAACAATTATATCCATGGGTTTTTCTTATTATAAAAAATAAGATTCATAAAATAAATAACATAATTAAAAATGCTAATATAATTTAAAAGCATAATTTACACAAAATATTTAATGATAGCTCAAAGTATAATACAACTCACCTAAATATTAATTCCTAACTTTACTTTATCCTTCCGAAATTTCTTCCAAAACTCCTTGATTCTAGTTTTTTTCCTCGGGTGCTTCAACCTCACCAACAATTGTTTGTTGCTTCAGTACTAACCAAGGTTCACCTGTTTATATAGGTGTTGTCTTGGGCATCAAGCACCAGAGTGACATGCAGCAACTTAATTGCCATATGTTATTCTCCTTATCCCTTAATTTTTTTTGGATAATGCTTATTCAAATTAGGAAAAATTACTATGTAGTCCTGTGTAGGGGATCTATTTCCCTTCTAACCCACTATATTTTTAATAAACTAATAGATCCACAGTTTTTTTAAGTTTTGTAGCCAAAGGTCCCATTTTTTTATTGTCTTATTTTTTAAATGACTGTATTACCCTTTGATTTGAGATATATATATATATATATATGTGTGTGTGTGAAAAATCAAATATTCGCATCTGCGATCTCGATCTCTCTCCGTTATGCCAATCTCTTTGTGCTATGAGGTCGATCTCGTTGTGCTGTGAGGTGGATCTAGTTGTGCGATCTAAATCTCTGTGTATAGGCGATCTCTGCGTACGCTCTCTCTCTCTCTCTCTCTCTCTCTCTCTCTCGCTCTCTCGATACATATATGTATGTATATATATAGATAAGCAAATTTGCATGATATCTGATTTGTGTTTAGCAATGTTGTTATAGTTCTTTGTTTGTTTGATACTTATTTTGTGATTTTTGTATGTGATATAGTGTAATGATTTTGATTTTGTTGATTTTGTTTATTGTATAATGTAATGTGTTTTGAAGTTGTAATTTGGAATTGTGAATTGTGAAGTATTGATACTAATATGTGTAACTGTATAATTTTGCAGTTTGGAATCTATAAACAATTGTTTGCTGGTTTGTGATTTTGTAGTATAGAGGGGTGCTTTATATTAATGTGCAAATATAGTAATTCTTGTGCTGCTATTAAGATTAGTGAGGGATGTAGTTATCATGAAGTTGTTGAGAAAATATCCGCGAAGTTCAAGGAATTGAGTGTTGGTAACTTTTGTTTGTTTTTCTCTATTCCTGAATATTCTAACTGTATTGTTGAATGTGATGATGATTTGAGAAATATGACATCAATGGTAGGTTATAGTGGTTCTCATGTTATTGATGTTGTTATGGGTGATAGGAGAATTGTGGAGGTTGATGATAATTCTTCTAGGATTGATTCTGTAATTTGTGAGAGTTCTTTGGTTAATGATTGTGATGATTTTGGTAGTTTGTTGCTTAGTTTTTATCCAAAACCAGAGAGAGTTTTGTTGTCTAATAGTTGAAAGGGGATTATACACAGTGTTGGTCAAGAATTTGAAGGTGGAGTGTCGGTATTCCGCATTGCATTGGCTAAGTATGCAGTTGAGTGTGGTTTTACAGTAAATTATTAAAGAACGATGCAACAAGAGTAACTGCTGAATGTATGATGAAGTCGTCTACAAGTTGTAAATGGTTTGTGCATGGTAGGGTGTTGATGAATTCCGGTATTTTTTTAATTATGAAGTTGGATAATGTGCATACTTGTGGGGTTGTTGCTCGTAGATCTTGTAGCAAAATGGTTGGTTCTAGACTTGTGTCTAATATTATGCATAATGATATTAGTGATAATTCGTTGACTCGTCCTATTTAAGTTAAAAAAAAAGTTGAAGAAGTAATATGGTATAGATGTTTCTTATCAGGTTACATGGTTAGAAGTTGATAAGGCAAAAGGTGCATTGTTTAGTATTTTACAACTTCTTTTGACCAACTTCGATTGTACCTTGAGACGGGTATGAGAACGAATCTTGGAAGTGTGTTTAAATTAGATGTATATGAAAGTAGTGGGTGTTTTCGGAGATTATTTGTGGCATTTCATGGATGTTTGTATGGCTTTCAATTTTGTCATCCATTGTTGTTTATTGATGGTATATTCTTGAAAGGGCGTTACAAGGGGTATTTGCTTGTAGTAACATCAAAGGATTGTAATCAAGGTATGTATTTATTTGCAGTTAGTATAGTTTTAGTTTGTCAGTGTGCTTTGGTAGTTGGTGGATTTTGGTTTCTATTATTGCATTGTGAGTCTGCTAATGTTTACAATTTCATGTTATTTTGTTTTCAGGCCTGTTTCCTTTGGCTTTTGCGATTGCTGACGCTGAAAATCAAGATAATTTGATGAGGTTTTTAAGTCAGTTGTTAAAGGCTGTTGGTTCAGGCCGGAGATTGACCTTTGTGTTTGACCGTCAACATAGATTGCTGGACGCTCTTTTAGTGGTTTTTCCCAATGTACATCATGCATATTGCTTGAACCATTTAAAGAGAAATTTGATTGACAAATTGATAGGGCTTCGTACTAACTATAAGCTGACTTTGATGACAATATTAGTTAAATGTGTTTATACGCCAACTGTTGCTTCTTTCCAACATTATATGGAAAAATTGAGGCATATTGCTGGGAATGGTAAAGTTGATAGTATGTTAGATGGTTTGCAAAATGATAAGTAGGCTAATGCATTTTTTAGAAGGAAACAATATGGTGAGATGTCATCTAATGCTTCCGAGTCTTACAATAATTGGATTGGTGGGGCCCGTGAGTTGCCTATTACTTGTATGGTTGATATGATTAGAGTTCAAATCATAACTCAATTGTCTAATAGAAGAGTTGAATGTAAAAGATGGACGACCAAATTGAGTCCAGTTATGGAAAAGAAGTTGGTGGACTCTTTGAAACTAGCTAAGTCTTGAGATGTGATTGTTACTAGTGATATTGTGCTTAAGATTCATTCTTCTATTTCTTTTTGTGTTGATATTGGTAGACAGACTTGTTCTTGCCATGAATGGCAATTGAATGGTTTTCCTTATTGTCATGTTGTGCATGCTTTGCGTAGTAGTGGTAGAGATGTATATAATTTCATTGATCATTTTTTTCATGTGAATTGTTTTAGAGAGTCGTACAAGAAATATGTTTATCCAGTGCCTTCAAGTGAGATATTTGACTTTGATGGTGCCGGTAGTTCGATTATCAAACCTCTTATAACGAAGAAGCAGCCCGGGCGGAACAAGAAGAAGAGAATACCTTCTAGGGGTGAGAATGTGAAGCAAATCAAGTGTGGGAGGTGCTTAAAATATGTGAATCACAATAAGAAGACGTGCAAGGCTGCTATTCGAGGCCATAGTCTATTCTTTTGGATTTGTATTTGAAGTTGAGGAATTATGATAATAAAATGTGATACTTGGTATTATAGAAGTCATGAATAAAGTTGATTGCATTCTTTTTTGATGTGTTCTTTGGTTATTGAAGTTGTTTTGTAACATTTTTTTTTTTTTTTTTTTTTGTGGATTTGGTTGGTTTTATTTTTGTGGAATGCTGAGAAAGTTGTTGAAAATTTCTTATTGACACTGTATAATCTTAAAATGCAATTTTACTACATTATATATATTTATTTCATATTCCGTAGTGACAAAACTGTAAAATTTTACAGTTTTATTTTTAATTTTGACATGCAGTTCATCTATTTGTTGAGTCATGAAATTGGATGCATAATTGTATAGCATAATTTTTGTTTAAGTAATGAAACTACATAATTTTACAATTTTAAGAATTATAAGAAACAACTTGATGAAACTACATAATTTTGTAGTTTTAAGAATTATTAGAAACAATCTGATGAAACTGCATGTTTTTGCAGTTTGAAGAATTATTAGAAACAACCTTTACTATATGAAAATATATGCAACCACAAATGTGACGACAATAATAAGCAAAAGAACACAAACAAGAATAATAAGCACAAGAAGAACAACAACAATAATAATAACAACAACAAGAGCAACAATAACATCAATGACAACAATCATTTTCACCATGATAACCACAAGAAGATCAATTGCCAAAAACATAAAAAATATTTGTCACATGTAAAAAAAAAAATACAAAAATATGTTCACTTGAGTATTCGTATTGTCAAGAAGTTTGTTTATTGTTTCTATAGTTTGGTATGTTTTGTCAACATTTGGTAGTATTCGAGTTTCCAAGATCGGTTCTTATCATTGAGGAATTGACTAATGATTTCTGCTCGAAATTTGACCCACTCAGTTGGTCGAAGTGATTTCTGCACAGGTTTCCAGTTGATATATTGGTTGATAACATTGTAGACGGCGATTGTACAATCATTCCTGCAAAGTTTTAGATGAAGTTAATTAGTTAGGTAAAAATGCAAAATTTAGCATATTGGAACATTAGTTATTGAGTTTGTATCTTATGAGTGTGGTGTTTGTTGTGGACATTTCTCAATTGATGCAATTACTGTCTCACACTCTTGAGATGATAACATGTTCCCTTGATTGCTGAATAATATTTTATTCCATCTCAGTTAATGTTGTTGCTACAAAATAGTTAGTGGGTATTTTTGTTAGTTATAGTGATGTTTTAAAAGGAATGGAACTAAGTAGGAAATTTTATTTAACTTACAATTTCCTTTACAATTTCAAAGTGCTTGTTGTGGCAATCTTTTGCTAGCCTTAAAGAGTCATAGTGCCTCCATATCCCATCAGCATTGTCAAAGACCACAATTGTCGAATGGTTGTCATAGTTGATTGGGAAATAGATATATCTGTTTTTCATTGCTTCTAGAAAATGGTTGTCCATCATTTTTTCTCTAAGTGCTTGATCTTGGTTTTGTAGTAGAGTTTGTAATTTATATATGTTTGAAATATGTTATAAAAGTATGTAGTAAGACATGTTAAGAAAGTAGAAATTTTGCAGTTTTAATAATATTGAAAGGTATGTTAAGTTTTGCTTACATTGATGAGTATTGAGAAAACGTAAGATCTTCCTACGTATGGATTTCTTACAAACGCTAGATCATGTTTCTCAAATTCTTCAATTGATGGTTGGAGTGCCAATTTCATTTCTGCGAATGCATCAATGACCTCAAACATGTTATATATGAGAATGTGTTAGGTTTGTGGAATAGGTTATTGAATATGAACAAAAAATGTAAAATTGTACAGTTGGAGACCTACATTCCTATATAAGGCTTCCATGTTGGTCAATCTGCATATATCTGAAAAGTATATGCAATTTTCATCTTCGCTGCCAGACCAGACACAAGCACTTGATTGTGTGTTGTTGATGAGTTGAATTTGGTCTTGGTCTTTTTTGGATAGGCTATGCCAAACCTTGTTCATTTTGCGGTATGAAATGGCGAGTGGCTTGTTGTAGATTGATTCTTCCTTGAAATCATCATCACTTTCCAATATTTAAACTTGTGCCTTCTCTTAATTGGCATTCTCTTTTGGCTTGGTTTCAGCAACACCTTCTTTCTCTTGGCCGATATCTTCTTTCATTTTTTCTTTTCCGCTGCTGTTTTGCTTCATGAGCACCCTCTTTTTGCTCGAGTTCAGTAGCAAGTTCTTTCTCTGTTTTGATTTCTTCTTTTTTCTTTTTATTCTTCTTCTCTTTTACTTCATCGTACCCTCTGTTGGTTTGGGTATATCAGCAGCAGCTTCTGTCTTGTTCCTTGTATCTTCTTTGGCTTTTGTCATTGGTTGGTATTCAAAATCTGGCGTATGTGCTTTGTTTTCTTGACTTTTGTTTGATTCTCTTGACCATTGATCTTTGTTGGGGACTTCTAGTTTTTTTGGCGGACATTTCCTTCAACTGGTCTTCTTTTTTTACACAATTCAGTCATGAATTTTTGTTCCATTTCTTGCATTTGTGCTCTCATGGCTACTATGAGTTTGTCCTTGTCGTCCGCTTTGGTTAATGTTTGTGCTTGATCATCACCTATAAAAATGTTAGATTTTGTTTTGGTTAGTTTAATTAAATTTTGCAGTTTGGTTCAGTATTATACAAGAGTTTACCTTGTGCATGAAACGTGTCAAATTTCTCTTGGAGTTCTTCTTGTTGTTTTGTCCTTTTTTCTTCTTATTGTTTTGCTTGTTCTTTTTTTTCATGTTGTTGTTGTTGTTGGTCTGTCAATTCTTGTTCATTGACTTTTTGTTGTTGGTTTGCTTGTTCTTCTTCTTGTTCTTGTTGTTGGCCTTCTTCTTCATTAGTGTCTTCTTGATGATCACCTTCTTCTTCTTTAGTCTCTTGTTTTTTTTCTTTATCACTCTCTCCTTCTTGTTCATCACTTTCTGGTTCTTCTTATGGTTCTTGTTTTCTTTTCTTTCTTTTTTTTTTTGTTGTTCTTGTTCTGATTCTGATTGGTGTTCTTCTTCAAGAAAGTCATCCTCATTACTGTCTAGAATTTTTTTTTTTTTTTGCTTTTGTTTGTTTTTTTCGTTTATTGTCCTTTTTGTGGTCATGTTTCTTTACTGAAGAGTCTGTTGATGTGCTTTGATTGATATGCAATAACTGTATTTCTTGTTCAGTTGGGGTTAAAGTACTTTGGTCAACCTACATTAGAACAATGTGGCATATATCAATAATACTGTAAAATTGGTAAGTTTCATAATATGATTTGTATTGTGAGTAATGTGTTGAAAATATATTGTTTGAAACTGCAAACTTTTATAATTTCATAACATGATTGTTGGTGTAATGAAAGTATGATGATTGTTGAATAGATTTGTGCGTTAAAACTGCAACTTTTGCAATTTCATAACATAAGTGATAGGAGTGTTAAATATGTGTGTGTTTTGAAATTGCACACTTTTACAGTTTCATAATATGATTTGTACTGTGAGTAATGTGAGTTAAGTGTTGAAAATATATTGTTTGAAACTGAAAACTTTTACAGTTTCATAACATGATTGTTACTATAATGATTGTGAAAGGAGTGTTGAATAGATTTGTGCTATGAGAGTATAGAAGAGTTTAAATACCTTTTCAAAGTCAGCAAGGCTGATGTGTTTCCACTTGGAGTACATTTTGCCAAAGTTCCACTTCATAAACCTTGGAAAACCTTCTTTGTTGGATGGTCAGAAGAGTTTACTGTGCTCACAGTACTAGTACTGTAAAAAAAAATGAAATATGTTAGATAGTTCAAAATAGTTGAATGTTTGATATTTTTGTGTGAAATAGTTGAGTAGTGTGTTTACCAAGAGTAACATGAAGCATCCAGTGACATGCCTTAGGTTGTTGTTTGCATTTGCCATTAAATTCATCAATGTGTCTTTTATTACCTCAACCCAATTGTACTTCTTGATGTTGTTGAGCTTGTCAACATAGTTGAGAAAACTCCAACTGAGTATATGGCCTGTTGTAGGCATGAGAAGTTTCAGGTACAAGTAAAGAGTGATGACCCTTACAAGATCTTGACGATCATTGGTTCATTTTCCTTTTTTTGTTTGTTGAAACATTTTGGTCAATGACTTGTCATCTAATCTCTTTACTGATTTACATCTTCGTTTGTAAAATGCGAGCTCAAAATCCTTTGGTCTTGCATAAGATTTGGTGGTGATGCTATCTTCTCTACAATCGATACCAAAAATGAGCCTCACGTCACTGTTTCTGAGTTTCATTTCCTTTTTGCCAAGTATAAATGCTCTTTTTCGTTTGTTGTAGAGTGTTGTCATTTCTGCTACAATATAATTGTAGCATCTGCACCAAGAGGCCTTCAGTTGTGTTGAGGAGAAAGCATTTATAATGGGCCAAAAATGGATTTTTTGCAGCTCTGTCTGTTGGGCTGTTATGAATTTGACCCCCTTCAACAATTTGATTACTGTTCCGATGTTGGAACGGTAATTAAACTGTTGGACTCTCTTTGCAGGGACTACTCCTTTTTTCCCTTTTGATGGCTTGGTTTTTATTTCGGGAGTTGATTGGCTTTCTTGGAACACTTTCTTTTTTTAGTTGGAGGAGCTTCTTGTTTTTTTTGTTGGCTTTCTTTTGTTTTTGTTTTTGTGATTAGAGGTGTGGTTGGTGTTTGTTGTATCGGTGTGGTCTGTGGTGTAATTCTTGGGCTTTTTCTTGTAGGTAGCATGATTTTTTTGTGAGTTTTTTTAGTTGTTTTTGGTTATGATGGTTGGATTTTTGTGGAAGGGGAGTTGTTAGTGGCATTTCAGTGGATACAGGTGAAGAACTGTCTAAAGAAGAGATACTTAAATCCCTTATTAGATTTTTGGGCATATGGGTTTGTTTTTTCCAACAGCTATTTCTGAAAAAATGAAAACAATAGCAGAGCATGAGTAATACAGTGACAAAACTGTATAATTTTATAATTTTATATGCAGTTTAATATGAAGTTATATCTATTTGTTGTTAATAGTTACAAAACTGTATAATTTGACAATTTGATTTGCACTTTATAATAAGTTACCTATTTGTTTTGAATAATGATTAAACTATGTAATTTTGCAGTTTCATTTGCAGTTTGAATAAATTTAAATATATTACTTGTAAAGTGATGAAACTGTCTGGTGTTTTAGTTTTATAAACACTATCAACAATAAGAATAGCCAATTATATTTTGTAAATAACAACAATAATAAGAAGAAGATTAATTATTCAACGAAATGTAGCAATAATACGAAAAAGAAAAGCCAATATTTAACAATAAGAATAAGAGCAACGAGTTGAATGTGTAAAAATAGGAATTTATGTATAAAAACAGGGGATTAGAATGTTTAAAAATAGGGAACTAGAATGTTTTAAAACAATGGATTATATATAAAAGAGGGTTTATACATTTTGAAGTATGTAAAATGTGTTTTGCAAGAGTTTTGCAAGAGTTTTTTTATGAAAGTGTTATTGAAACGGTGTGATATATACGAAATATGAAAGAATAATGTACAAATTTGAATAAAAAATAATAGGTGAAGAGAGATGTTACTTTTTTTCCCATTTCTGTGAATCGGAAGTCAGGAACTATGAAATTTCTTCAGAGTCGTGATGGTTCTTCGTGTTGTTGAGAGTCGCCAATTAGAGAAAATGAACGGCTTGGTGTTGTGTTGGTAAGAGTCGACGATTGGAGATGTGACAGTCAAACGGTGGAGAGATAGAGGACTGAGAATGCAGAGTCGAGCGGTGGAGATGTGACAGTGTACTAATCAGACTGAGATGATCATGGGTGAAGATTGCGTGCGTGTAAATTGGATGATATATTGTGGATATTTTCATCTGATTGATTATTTGAGGACTTAATGGAATATTGAATTTGTTTTGGGACCAAATGGAGCATAATATGTTGGGTTTGGATCTTTTGGTCAATTTCCCTTCAAATTAATGGCCTAATTATACAATAGCCCATATAATTATATAATTAAATATTTTAAAATGTTACATCATATTATATAAATTAATTTTCACCATACAATTACCTATTTAAAAAAATGTAAGTTAATAAATCTGCATCACCAGACTTTCCCGAAAAGTTATTTAACAACAATGTTATAGTACTTCAGTTTACTCCTTGGAAGTGTGACGTCACAGTTTTAAGTGTGCATATTCATACTTCAAACTTTTACACTTTCTAAACATTCATATTTTTTATAAATATAAATATTTAAGCTTATCAAAAATTCATACTATATAGAGAAACACATATATATATATATACATATATAAAAATATATATATATTTCAAAATAGAGCAAGTAGCTCTATCTATCGCGTTTTTTTTCTAAAATATAAATTTCATTGCCACTTCTAATACTACTTCCAGGGGTGGACGCGGGTCGGTTACGGCCACGAAATCTCCAATTCGCCATCCGCCCGCCAGATTAACGAATTGGAGAAAATCAATCCACATCCGTCCGCCAATCCGACGGATGTGGATTGAGCGGATTGGTGATTTGGCGGATGGATGCAAATCAGTTTGGTGGTTTGAAATTTTATAAATTTTCAACATAGTTCAACTTGTGCACTTCCTTCAACAAAAAAAAAAAAAAAAAAAAAATATTACAATCAATGACTTAAAAAAGTATTACAATTACTGCATGCCTCATCTAAAGAAAAAAAGAAAGTTTGAAACTTTAGAAAATCATAATCATTGCATGCCTTATCCACATATGACAATCACAGCATGCCTCATCCACATAAAGTATTATATTCTTAAAATATAAAAACAATTCAAACCACCAAAACCATGAACAGAGCAGTAGTAGAGATTGTATGTGTATTGTTACATTTATATATGGTTTTGAAAACAAAAACTAATCAGCATATATCATATTTTCTATTTATTACTTTTAGAGTTAGATTTAAAAACCAAAAAATATAGATAAATAATACGTTTATTTTTTTCAATTTAAAAAATATATTCAAGTTGAAAACTTTTTTTCAACAGAATATTTAAATTCTTTTTCAATTGAAAACACAAACAAAATATTTAAACAAATTTAAAACATAAAGTCTTATAAATTACTAAGGGTACTCGCGGTTTAGTGGTTCGGTTGCGGCAAAAGGAACCTCAAATCCGTTAATTCATCGCTAAATGGCGATTGAAGAAAATCAATCACCACTGAACTTCCGCCAAAAATCATCTAAAATCGACTGAATCGGTTCGGTTCGATTGATTTTGACAAATCGGTATATCCGCTACTCACCCCTAACTACTTCAATGTTGAGGTTTTTGGCCTTTTGCATAGATAACTTATATAGGACCCTTTTTCTTGTATAAAATATTTCAAAAATAGTGATTTTTTTTTTTTTGGGGGGGGGGGGGGGGGGGGGGTTTGTGTGTTCCGTACTCACCCCTAACTACTTCAATGTTGAGGTTTTTGGCCTTTTGCATAGATAACTTATATAGGACCCTTTTTCTTGTATAAAATATTTCAAAAATAGTGATTTTTTTTTGTGGGCGCGCGCGCGTGTGTTTTCCGTTTGCAACATGGCACAAGACTCAATTTTTAATTTAGAGCAATATTACAATCCCACACATTTGGAGTTGGGGTGCCTGTGTGCACGGTGGTGCAGTGTTATCGACTTATTTCGGGATTTGTATTTATAATTTGAATTGTTCATATTTTAAAATATATAAGGTAAAACATATCTGTAAAAAATTAAATTGTCAACCCTTTCATCCACTTACATTTGTATTTTCAAAAATAAATGATACTGCGATTTAAAGTATTAAAATAAACAAATGACATTGTGATTTAAAGTATTAAAATAAATACAAATATAAATAAATGAAAGGGTTAACGATATCCAATTAACTTAATTCTTTACAGATATATTCTACTCGATGTACTTTAAAATATAAACGATTTGGATTACCAAAACAGACAAATATTCAAAAATTTATATTAATAGTTTAGATTTACTTAAAGGTATGGACCTATGAAGCATAGACACGGCAAAATCAGCGTCGTGGCGGTGTCGGATACCGGGACACGCCGGGGACACGTTTAATTTAATTGTTTTTCTTGTAGGGAATACGCGTGTCCAGATCTGGACACGACGTAAGACACGACAAGGAGGAAGAGACAAAGGAGAGAGTGTGAAGGAAGAGAGTAAAGAACGACAAACCTGTCGAAGGTCGAAAATCGAAGCTCCATCAGTAGAAGATCGAAGCTCCATGAATCCAGTCGAAGATCGAAGCTCCAAGCTCTATCAATCGATCGAACAATTGAACACCCCAGACGATCGCAATCTATCTCTCTCTCGCCTTCTCAATCTCTCTCTCTCTCTCTCTCTCTCTCTCGATCGCGATCGCAACCTCGACCTGTCTCCCTCTCTCTCCCTTGCTTCTGTCGTTTGATCTAAGGGTTTAGTTATTATATAAAAACTATTATTATTATATATTACATAATAGTTATATATTATATATTATATAAGAGTTATTATATAACATATTATTATTATATATTATATACTGGTTATTATATAATATATAATATATTTATAAGATAATATATACTCATACGTATTAATAAAAAAAATATATATGTATGTAAAATAAAATAAAAAAATTAATTGAAACACATTATTTAAAAAATATAATAAATAAATAAAATAATTAATGTGTATTAAAATAAAAATATTTATAAAAAAATTAAAAAATTTGCCGTGTCCTCTGCTGTGTTCGTGTTCTTATTTTTTAGAAATTATCGTGTCCCGTATCCGTGTCCGTGTTGGTGCATCATAGGTATGAACCACAACATCAACTTTAAATATCAACCATTTGATTGATATTCCTGGTATTTTTTTATTTTTTTTTGTGGTCTGGTTTCCTTTCTGGATCATAGAATTACTGTTTGATTTATTATGACCAAAACAAAAACTTGAATGAATCATGTCTACAAATCTTGGAGATTCAACAATTAAAAAGAACTAAAAATCACAAACACTGAAATTTATAAACTTTTGAATACAGGACAATAATACATCGCACACAATACAGTTTCACGATCCAACGGTCTCAGTTGAGACACCAAAATCAAAATCCATCACAAATACAACATCAATTAAAACAACAAACAAACCCAATTTCAAATCCTCTCTCTCTATATATATGTATATATAAATATATTAAATCAAAAACTGCTCTAATAGCATAGAAATCTCTTACTCACTCACATTGTTGACCAAACACACAATACAATCAATCAACGAATTGAAGAATTATGTATATATTATGATACGACTGACCAATTTTCGCTTTGATTTTTTCCTGGGAAATTGCCGCCCAAGAGAGGTAGAGAGAGGCAAATCTCGCCGGAAAACCGCCATCGAGGAGTGAAATCCGCCGGAAAACCGAAGTTGGAGTGGCGGAGGAGATCAGGAGGTGAGGTAGAAGACGGGGCGAAGAACGAGGTGAAGGACTTTAAAGCAAGCGCAAGAGACTGACAGGAAGACCAGACCGTACACGATCCGAAGCGCCATTAGAGAGAGAATTCAAAATCTTATCGATTCGTAGAAAACGATTAGAATGAGATCGAGATCTGGATTAGATGCATAGCATATATATATATATATATAGAGAGAGAGAGAGAGAGAGAGAGAGAGAGAGAGAGAGTAATGTTATGTGATTGGGTTTTGAATTTGGATAAATTAGGCCAAAGTTTCATAATTTTTCCCTTTTAACTCTTAAAATATATTTTTTTTTACTTTAACCCTTAATATTTATAATATTCATTAATTTATTTTTAAAACTCATTTCGATATAATTTTGAACGGAAAATATGTGAATATTTAATAAATTACACTTGCTATCTGACGTTTTATAGATTTTTTTCGCCTTGATTTTTAAAGATTCTATTTTTTCTCAATATAATTCCAAAATTAATTACCATCTAATTTTGAATTTAAGAAAAATATCCATGTTGCTAGCCATGTGGTATAAAAATAAATTATTTTAAAATTTTAAGACCTACAACTCAAAATTAAAAAGTTTGGATAGGTAATCTAATAAATCTATTTCTAGGAAAAAAATAGAAAATTAATTTGGTGGGAAAAAAAATATTCATTACATTATATGATTTTCTCTTCTTTGGGTTGAAAATAATTTTTTAAATATTTGTTTCAATGTTTATTTTTATTAAATTAATTTTTTTTAAAATTTGAAAACTCAACTTATGTTGAATTATAATTTATCTATTTTTATGTCATGTAATTGTTTTTCGTAAAAAATTGGATAGATGTTAGTTTTAGAATAAATTAAAAAAATTAAGAATTAAAATTAAAAAATAATATTTAAAGGTTAAAATGAAAAATATGAAACTTAAGGGATGTGAAGTATAATTTACTTTGTGAATATTTAAAAGGAAAATGAATAATCCCCCTAAAAAAAACTTCTCCTAATCCCCTAATTTCTATTTTTAGTAAACTATTTTTTTTTTATTTTTCTGTTTTCTTTTTTTATTTTTTATTTTTACTTAAAACAGAAAATCGGGAGATTCGGGGGCTCCCCTTTCGGGGGACGAAGCAACACCCTGGAGAGATTGGATAAGGTTTTTTGTTTTAAATTCGTTGGTTGGACAATTTCCCACGCCTGTCAGATGGTGGTCACGTGGAAGATTTTGAGCCGTTTGCCACGTGTGATGGGTAGATTGCGTACGCTTGTAAAGAAGGGTTACTTTTTTATTTTATTTGTTTGAACTATCGTAATGGATTACTTTGATAATGATTTAATTCGTATAGCGTACATGTAAAGTGAAGCAAAGTCAGTTCTAATGGATTACTTCGATGATGATTGATTCGTATAGCGTACATGTAAAGGGAAGCAAAGTCGGTATATTTTGGTGGGTGAATTACATTAATAGTCTCTATAGTTTGGAGTTTTTATTACTTTGGTCTCTAACTTTTCAATTATGATATATTTGATCTTGAAATTTGAATCTTATTTCAAATAAGGATAATTAAAAATATTATTAAATTTTTCAAAGATAAAATCGTCAATTTAATAAAATATAAACTAATTTTATAAAAATAAATGTCAAACAAATATTTTTAAATTTTTAAAAATTATTTCTATCCACTAAAAATAAAATTATGTAAAATTGATAAATCTTTTAAACATTTATTTATTTTTTTACTAAATTAATTTTTATTATGTGTTTGGATGATGATCATGTAAAATTAATTTTAAAAAATTAATCATGTAATTTTTATTAATTTTTATCAATTTTACATAATTTTATCATTGGTGAATAAAAATATTTTTTAAAAAATTAAAAATATTTTTTTGACATTTATTTTTGTCGAATTAGTTTATATTTTATTAAATTGACGATTTTGCCCTTGAAATTAAACAATGGTAACTTCAATTGTCCTTATTTCGAACAAGATTCAAAATTCAGAATCAAATGTGTCACAATTGAAAAGTCAAGGACCAAAGTGACACAAACCCCAAACTATAGGGACTATTTGTGTAATTTTCCCTATTTTAGTTTCCTAAATTTAATTTTTTTTAAATTAAGTTTTTTATTTTCCGTATTTTTTTATTTTAGTGAATATTTTTAAAATTTTACGTAATTTTTTTAGGTATACCTTACTTAAATATATCTAAATAGTAAAATATTTATGAAAAAATATTTTGAAAAATTAATAAATACATAAAAATAAAAAATATACTAAATTTTCATATTTTTTTTATCTTTTTGGTATTTAGTGAATTTTTTAAAGATTATTTTCATAAATATTATACTTTTTAAGTATATTTATGTTAGGTGTATTTAAAAATTTAAAAAAAAATTACTTAAAACATTTAAAAAATTCAGTGAAAACAAGAAAAATACAAAAAATGAAAAGTAGAGAATTTTCTGAAAACTTTCTGAAAACTGAAACCAAACAGAGTAAGTGGTATTTTAAAGTGTTGATATTTTGTTATAATGATATTACAAAAATATATAAAATTAAATTAAATAAAAATGATAGAACAAATTTTTTTTTAATTAAAGAATAAAATACATAATAAATTATAAAATTAAAAATATAAGAATAAATTAGATTATATTATGGAACTCGCATAAACAAAATCACTAATAGGACAAATTGGTAATATGGATAAATAAATATTAAAACTCGTCAAAATAAATTTAACTCTAAAAAATAAAGAACAAATGACAAAAGAAGCAAACTGAAACATGTGGTTTACACAATTTTCTTAAAACAGATTTGCCATCTCGCCAAAAGGTGCTGGAGGAACGTCGATGTCTGTCTCCCAAGATACGACGGTTGAGACTAGCTACTATAGAAGCACCTCCTGAATAGTTTCGGCGAACTAACTAAGGGTATCACTATCTCTCTCTAACAAGAATCAAAACAAGGAGAAGACCACAAGCAAAACAAAAAGAATACCACAAGCCCAGGAACGACGCCTGGGCCTAGTAACGCTACGAGATCAAAACGTCAAACCCAAGCATGAGTTTGGACCGAGCTAGTATTCAATAGCCCAAACTGTGTGGGCCAAGCGTTTACTTGAACCAGGGAAGAACCACCAAGGGACCAAACATGGAGACCAAGTGTGATCTTAAGCCCAACGGACTGAGTGGTCCAAACTATGTAGCCCAAGTACGAACTTGAGCCAAGTGCAACTAAGGAGGATGACCAACTTAAATCAATAGGCTAAACCAACTATAAGAGCGTCTGGTACAAACCAATTGTGCAAATTAACTCGCATCCAATACATGGAAGGAGCGCTTGATCTTCCTCGAATCACAGAATTGCTCAACGAATTCTTTGCTCTTCCCATTGAAGAGCAACCTAGCATTTCGACTGAGTGCCAGGCAGCGAAGAGAGAAACTTGGTAAGCAAGTCAAATGATCTTTATAAAAGGTGACCTCACTCTCCTTGAGGAGGGATCAACCTCTTTACACTTTAAACTGACTTGTCTATTCTACCTTCTCTCTACCAAATTCCAGTACTGACTCGACCATCGAAGAGGTTTCCGACCAACCCCCTATCGGGCATCCTAACCGTTTATTCCTTGTGCAGGCCTTCACACATCGGTGCACCAGGGTTCGTCCATAAAGTTCCATCTTACTTTATTGTGGAAATCGGTCCGTACAATTATTAGTCCAAAAACATTGAATAATTTCCTATTGATATGTATGTGTGGAATACTTTTACAATACGCACACTATGCCCTAAAGGAAAATTCTATACCTCCTTTGTACTTTTATAATACGCATACTTTTAGGGTTTGAGATGTATATTATATGCAGTTTTGATTATGATCTTCATGTCTTTAGTTATGATTTACCATCTTGTTAGTTATAACGCTATCTTAATTATAATTCAAGAATTGTTTGGTTATAGTTTAGATGATATTTGGTTATAACTTCTTTTTTTTTTTAAGTTATGATTCTCATAATATTGAGTTATGCCATTTGTGATATCAAATTTACAAATGACATAACTTGCATAATAACATTACCCTTTGCACAAAATATGTGCTTTTGTCCAATATATATATAGATATATGGGAGCCGCTATTCTCATTTCACTTTGTTTCAAATACACTCATTTCTTTGTCCTTATTATACATAGTTATATTAATATTTTTAGAATTTTATTTTTTCGGAGAGTGTATTTTGTGTGAAAAATATTAATGTAACTATGTATAATAAATGACAAAAAATGAAATATATTTAAAATAAAGTGGAATCAGAATAACGACTCCCTATATATTGTGTTTAAATATAAATTATTTATCAAGTATGTTTAATAATAAAATAATGCAGTCAATTCCCAATGGGATTATATTATATGGTTATTTCAATGCGTGATATTATTATTTCATTAAAATTTTAAATTAATAGTTTTTAATTGAGAAAATTATTGAAAAGTCCAGTGCAATAAAGGTATAAAATATTAGGTCTAGTGGATGTTTTTGTTGGTAAGAGATCTACACTTTGTGAAATAATTTGAGAAGAAGTCCTTTTGTTTGTTTTGAAGGACATTTTATTTTTAATTTTATCTTTTAATTTATCTGTTGACTTTTTTTAACTATATGTTCAAATTTATATCTATTTATTCAAAAATTTTGACTATCTATTCAATTTTTTCCCTTATGTGTTCAAATTTTACCCTTATGTGTTCAAATTTTATTATAGGGTAAATTACAAACACACACCCTAAGATTTTCTTAAATTTCAAATTACCCCATGTGGTTCTAGAAATTATATTATGCGGCCTAAGGTTTCTAATTTCATAATAAATAAGTCTTTTTATTAATAAATCATCCAGTTAATTAACAATTTTTAATAATGTTAAAATTTTATTTCAATTAATAATTCAAATAATTTTATTATTGTATAAATGAACAGTTAGAAATTTCACTTTTTCAATTAATTCTATTAAATAAAAAATTCTAACAAGATATTTATAATTTTCTAAATCACAGGGAGCAATTCATATTTGGAGCAAATCTCAATGGGTGTATTTGTAATTTACCCTTTATTATATGTTCAATTTTTTTCATTTATTTATTTTAATCTATCTTTCCAAATTTTATTATCTATTTGTTTTTTTTTCTGTCTATTCAAATCGTTGTCGTTAAAATACACCAAGCCACAATCTGTTCAAATTACAAATTTGTTCAACTAGAGATCTAAACAGATAAAAAATAAAAAAGAACTGATTTGTTTAAATATTGTAATCGGTTTTCATCAACATCAACATCAACAACTACTACAAAAAAAGGATGAGAGAGAGAGAGAAGAGAGATATGTTCACCTTTCTAATCTCTCTCTCTATCGGTTTAATTGTTGCTATCTGTTGACTTTTTACACCAATCCGTTTCTCCATTTTTCTAAACCTATCTGCCAACTTTACATTAAAAAAAAAAAATCCCTCAAAATCAAATAAACACAAGTAGGTATCCTTTTTTTTTTTTTTTTCTGGTCACAACACAAACAAATATCTATATTATCAAATCAATAAATCAAAAAAAAAATGATTAGATCTATGAATCAAGAAAATAATAATAAGAAGAATCAGATCTTGAATTTGTGACATTTATAGATCCAGATATGGGCTACCTAAACCTCTCATCCTCCAAGCACAACCCTCAACAGTGTCGCCTCCTCAATCTCATTATTGTTTCCTCTCTCAATGTGTAATAACCCTCACCACTGTTTACCGATAAACTACTGATTATGACTGATAACTGCATTGATTGAAATACTGAACTGACTAGCTGAAATCCGAAACTGATTGAACGACTGTATCTGTTTAAATGCATATTCTATTTGTTGACTGTCTAATTTTCTGTTCATGTCTTTATGTTTAAATTGCAAATTGAAGACCTTATCGGCGGCCAAATCTGAAATTGATTGATGTTCTGTGCTAATTAGATTTTATATGATTTTATGGTGCATTTATCTGAAATTCGATTTGGTATGGTTAAATTAGATTAAATAACATTGTATTACAAAGTTCATGTATTTACCAACTTGCCCTATTAGTGGACCACTATCTAGCATCTATTGAAGCCTTATTACATTACAACAAAATTTTTCATCAGCCTATTTTCTTGAGAGCAACCGGCCAAGAGAGAGAGAGAAAGTGAGAATAGTGAATTCAACATAGAGAATTGGCTTGACTCTTGAGGAATTGAAAGCTTAAGTGCATAATTGAGCCTCTAGACTTGGAATTGAGGAACCTAGGTATGAATTTCATCCTCTTAATTGTGTATTTAAGTTCCTTCTAGCATGGATCATGGTAGTTTAAAGAGTTAAGTCAAGAATTGGTTCAATAGTATTGAATTATGACTTAATCCATGCATGCATGTTTGGATTGTTGAGTCTTAAGTTGTTTTTATAGAAAAATGTTACATGCATGCTCATAATTATGTTAAGTCCATGATTTCATCATGTTTTTGCAAGATTTGAGTTCATTTGAGCAAGCATTGAAGCTTTGAAGTGGTTTAGATTCATGCATGTTTGCATGTTCTTTACATTCATGAAAATTTGTTTGAAATTGGATTTAATTGAAACACCCTTGGGCCTTGATTTTTCAAATTGAGCTTTGAATCATGTTATTTTATGTATTTACAAGTGTTTTCCAGGTTTTCAACCCAAGAGGATCGATTTTAATGCATTTAAAATTGGTTTTGTGCTTGGGACTCAAATCTGGGTTTTCCAGATTTTGGACCCACGCTTGAGCGAGGAAGTCCACGCTCGAGCGTACACTCTGTGATCATGCCTTCCGCTCGAGCGAGAAAAGTGACGCTCGAGCGTAAAATGCATGCATCCAGTACTTTGCACGAGCTTGCAGTCCGCTCGAGCGAGGACTTGTGTCTCACGCTCGAGCGAGGGTCAAGCTCTCATCGAGCGTGAATTTTGAGCATCCAGTATTTTCACTGTAGCTTGCAGTCCGCTCGAGCGACAGAAGTCACGCTCGAGCGGAGCTCCTTTGTCTGCATGTCCGCTCGAGCGTAGGAATCCATGCTCGAGCGAGGCCCCTGTTTTCTGAAAATTTTGTAAAGTGTTTAAGAGTGCATCTTTGCATCCTCTTTCCATCCTAGGCATTCCTAGGGCATGTTTAAGACATCTTAATGAGGATATAGATGTAGAACACACCGAAGCAATTAGGGATTAAGTTATTATCTTTCCCAACTGTATAACTTAGTGTGTGTTCGATTTGTTAACTGTGTAGGGTTGGCTTCCAAGGAGACGCTCTAGCTTACTGTAGCCCAGAACTCTGTGAGTAACAATTGTGTAAAGATATGTTCAACTGAGAATGTTTTTCGATCGCTTAATCAACTGCTTTTCAATCGACATCATAATTGAATGAATGTATGCTCTATATTCTGAATTGTATTCTGGCATCCTTAGCAACTCATCGCCATCGTTATCATATTCTGAGATCTCGTCGGTTCCCTTTGTTGGAACCACCATCACATCGATTGATGGCCATCATTGACTATTCGGTCTTTCAAGACCTCACATCAGATCGCTATGCTAATGAATGTACCACATATGACTGAATGACTGATATACTGAATTAATGAACTATTTTCATTACTGAAGGACATTCATTCTTAACCTCTTTACGCATTATGTTATCCACTGGGCTTTAGCTCACTGTTTATATATATATATGTGTGTGTGTAGGTGTTCAGGTACCAGACCGGAGCTAGAAGCGTGAATTAGACTCCCCTTTTTGTCAAGCCAACCACTGTGCCTCAATGCGAGGTTCTGAGCCTGTCTAGTAAAGGCTATGGGGTGTTTTAGTTTTCCCCTTTCTGTTCTGTTTTGTAATGGCTATGTAGACTATTACTGTACTGTTTAATAGGGATTAGGTCCCTGTTCTGAATGGTTGTAAATATTGTACATACTGTTTTGTCACTGACTATATATATATATATGAAAAGTCTTTTGGCATACAGACTGTCACAGCTCATTGGACATTGTTTATTTACTGTATTGGCTTCTGCCATGCCCTCAGATCAGATATTGTCTTATCATATAGGCCTTCGGTAATCTCGGATTACTGGCCGGTTACGGTGCTAAACCCATACGGGCGGGTTTGGGTCGTGACAGAGTGGTATCAAAGCGATACTTACCACGAGTTATACCGCACACACGTGTCCAAATGAGCTATAGGGTGTCCTAGAAAAGTGATTAGGGCATCGCATGAGCATGAAAAGTGTGTGGTTATGACATGACTGAATATATGCTAATGTGTTAATCTGTTTAAACAAATGACTGCCTATGTTGATAATTGGTATAACTGTTTATAGTGAAATGGATAATACAAGAACTACAAATGAATCTGAATCCTCATCCTCTGAGGCAAGAATGACAAGACTAGAGAGAATAATGGAATTAATAACTGAAAGATTAGATCAACAACAGAACCAACAACCCCCACCTCCTCCTCCAGTACAGCCAGAACAGAATATGAATGATAATGATGGGGATATAATTGCTCTCACCCAGAAGTTCAGCAAAATGAAACTGCCATCCTTTTTGGGAGGCCTTGAACCGCTAAAGGCTGAAGCTTGGGTCCTTGAGACAGAAAAATTGTTTGAGGTGTTTCCATGCTCGGAGGCACATAAAGTACTGTTGGCCACCTTTACTCTGCAAGAAGAAGCTAGAAGGTGGTGGATGCTTATTCGTGACACCAACACTGTAATGACTTGGGCTCAATTCAAAAGAGCCTTCTTTGAAAAGTACTTCCCTCAATGTGTCAAGGACAAAAAGGTGACTAAATTTGAACAGCTAAGACAGGGCACAATGTCCGTTGCTGAATATGAAACAAAGTTCACCGAGCTGGCTAGATATGCACCACACATGGTGGACACTGATTACAAGAATGCCAGAAAGTTTGAAGGCGGCCTGAATGTTGCAATACTCGACAGAATAAATGTTCTAAAATTACCGAATTATGTGAATATTCTTGACCAAGCTTTGATGGCTGAATCAAACATCGAGGCACTGAAAACTACAACACCAGTGTCTGAATGGCGTGGCAAAATGTAGGGTTTTAAGTTCAAGAAAGGCAAAAACAACCCGTTGAACAAAAAGCAAAATACAGGGTCAACGACTACTTCTAGTCAAGGGAACCGGTCTATACCGCCCTGTTCCGAATGTGGTAAGAACCATAAGGGAGTTTGTTATAAACTGTCTGGTGCTTGTTACAGGTGTGGCAAAGTGGGCCACATGGTTAAAGATTGCCTTTCCATTCCTCAAGGCACTAGTAAAGCTACACCAAGCACAGCAACATCAACTGTCGCACCAAAACCGAACCCTAAAGCTACCGGGAAAGAGCCTATGAGGCAAGGCTGAGTGTTCGCCCTAGTACCGGGGGATGTACAAAATACTAAGACCGTTGTGTCAAGTATCCTCTCTATTTGTACTCAAAATGCATATGTACTGATTGATTCGGGGTTTACACATTCATATGTATCGCATGCTTTTTTGCAAAAATTGAATAGACCCTTAGAACCCATGAATTATCTGTTAGCTGTATCATCACCCGTTAGGGGATCCATGACTTGTGCATATATGTACCATGCTTGTGAAATTATTGTTGGAGATGCACATCTGTTTATTGACTTACTACCTCTGAACATAGATCATTTTGATGTAATATTGGGGATGGACTAGTTAACGAAATATCATGCCACCATAGACTGTGTAACGAAACAAGTAGTTTTTCGTCCACCGGGTTTGCCTGAATTTGTGTTTAATGGGAGTGGAGTGGTACCTCCCCCATACTTGATTTCATCTGTGAAGGCTGTTAAATTTATTAGAAAATGATGTAAGGGGTATTTCTGTTCTGTATTGACTGTACCTACTAATGTTAAAACTGATGTGAACTGTATTCCTATAGTCAGAGAGTTCCCAGATATTTTTCCAGATGATCTGCCAGGGGATTTGATTGACAGGGAGATTGAGTTTACCGTTGATGTGATTCCAGGTACACAGTCTATATCGAAAGCTCCTTACAGAATGGCTTCGACTGAACTGAAAGAATTGAAAGTGCAACTGCAAGAACTGTTAGATAAAAAGTTTATCAGGCCCAGTACTTCACCGTGGGGCGCACCTGTCTTGTTTGTGAAAAAGAAAGACGGCTCACTGAGACTGTGTATTGACTACTATGAACTGAACAAGGTAACTGTGAAAAATAAATACCCATTGCCTCGTATTGACAACTTATTTGATCAGTTATAGGGTGCTCAAGTGTTCTCTAAGATCGATCTCAGATCCGGATATCATCAGCTGAAAGTTAAACTAGAAGACATTGATAAAACTGCTTTTCGAACGAGGTATGGACATTACGAGTTTTTAGTTATGCCTTTCGGAGTTACCAATGCACCTGCTGCATTTATGGACCTCATGAACAGAATCTTTAAACCATACCTTGATGACTTTATTGTTGTATTCATAGATGACATTCTAATTTATTCCAAAAGTATAGCAGAACATGAACATCATCTGAGACTTGCCCTACAGACCTTAAGAGAAAAGAAACTCTATACTAAACTGTCTAAATGTGAATTTTGGCTTGATCATGTTATGTTTTTGGGGCATGTTGTTAGCAAAGATGGAATTTCAGTTGATCCACAGAAAATCGAAGCGGTAATAAACTGGCCTAGACCAACAAATGTGACGGAAGTCCGAAGCTTTTTGGGTTTAGCCGGGTATTACAGAAGATTTGTCAAAGATTTCTCCAAAATTGCCTTACCATTGACTCAGTTAACTCAGAAAGGGATATCATTCGACTGGACTAACCAAAGGGAATCAGCATTCCAAGAGTTGAAAACTCAACTCGTGACTGCACCAGTTCTTACCTTACATTCAGGTACGGATGGTTATACTGTATTTAGTGATGCTTCTCATAAGGGTTTGGGATGTGTTTTGATGCAGAATGAGAGAGTTATTGCTTATGCTTCCCGACAACTGAGACCGCACGAAAAGAACTACCCGACCCATGATCTGGAACTTGCTGCAGTAGTATTTGCACTAAAAATCTAGCGTCACTACCTTTATGGGGTGACATGTGAAGTATATACCGACCACAAGAGTTTGAAATATTTCTTCACACAGAAAGAACTAAACATGAGACAGCGGAGATGGCTAGAATTGGTTAAAGACTATGACCTACAGATTCTATACCATCCGGGAAAAACCAAAATCGTTGCCAATGCACTGAGTCAGAAATCGATTGGAAACTTAGCTTGTTTGCTCACTGGATAGAAAAAGTTGCTTTGTGACCTTGAAAGATCTGAAATTGAGATTGTGTTGCGAGAACAAGGTGGAACAATAGCTGTTATTTCTGCTCAACCGGTACTGATTGAAGAAATTAAAGAGAAACAGCAACAGGATGACTTCTTGAGAATGGTCATCGAAGAGAGAGAATCTAAATCGAGACCGGGGTTCAAATTTGAAAATAATGTACTGAAATTTCAAGAAAGACTGTTTGTACCGAATGATACTGAACTGAAAAGAAGAGTTCTACAAGAGGGCCACAACTCAAAATTTTCTATTCATCCGGGGAATACGAAAATGTACCAAGAACTGAAACTGAATTTCTGGTGGCCGGGAATGAAGAAAGAAATTGCTGACTTTGTATCGAAATGCCTTCATTGCCAACAAGTTAAAGCTGAACATCAACGACCCGCAGGCTTATTGCAGCCCTTACCGATACCGGAGTGGAAATGGGAACATATTACTATGGATTTTATTGTGGGATTGCCTCGCTCCAGTAAAGGTATGGACTCAATTTGGGTTATTGTTGATAGACTGACTAAATCTGCTCACTTCTTACCTGTCAAAACAATTTATAATGCGGACAAATTGGCTGTGATTTATATTGATGAGATTGTTAGATTGTATGGAGTGCCTGTGTCCATTGTTTCTGACAGAGATTCGAAGTTTACATCGAGATTCTGGCAAAGCTTACAGACTGCATTGGGTACTGAACTGAGACTGAGTAGTGCCTATCATCCTCAGACAGATGGTCAGTCAGAAAGGACCATCCAGACTCTGAAGGATTTACTGAGGATGTGCGTCCTTGATTTTCAAGAAAACTGGGAAAGCCATTTGCCATTGGCAGAATTCGCCTACAACAATAGCTTTCATTCAAGTATTGGTATGGCGCCTTTCGAGGCATTGTATGGCAAAAAATGTAGATCTCCGATTTGCTGAGCAGAAGTTGGAGATGGGCCTTTTCTTGGGCCCGAGATTGTTTATGAAACGACTGAGAAAGTGAAATTGATACAACGGAGACTAAAAACCACACAGAGCCGACAGAAAAGTTATGTAGATGTTAGAAGGCGAGACAGAGAATATGAAGTGGGTGATCACGTTTTTGTGAAAATGACACCGATGAAAAGGCAGACTCGTTTTGGAGTCAAAGGCAAGTTAGCACCAAAATATGTCGGACCGTATGAAATTATTGAGAAAATCAATCCGGTGGCGTATCAAGTTGCGCTTCCTCCTGAAATGGAGCATATGCATAATTTGTTCCATATTTCTATGTTGAGGGACTACCTCTGGGATCCTTTTCATGTGATAGAGCCGACCCGTGTAGTGCTAAGTGATGATTACACTTATGAAGAACGGCCTATACAGATTGTGAACAGACGGATCAAGAAATTGAGAAACAAAGAGATCCCGTTAGTGAAAGTTGACTGGAAAAACCATGGTGGCGTGTATGCCACTTGGGAAAGGGAAGATGACATGGCCAAGAGATATCCTGAACTGTTTCCACTTAATCTTGTTTTCTTCCAGAATGAAGGTAATTCGAGTTTGGAGGACCAAACTCTTTATAAGGATAGGAGACTGTAATAACCCTCACCACTGTTTACCGATAAACTACTGATTGGATCGATAATCGCATTGATTGAAATCTCGAATCGATTTTGAAATCCAAACCGATTGAACGATCAGACGCTTTAAATGCATATTCTATTTGTTGACTGTCTAATTTTCTGTTCATGTCTTTATGTTTAAATTGCAAATTGAAGACCTTATCGGCGGCCAAATCTGAAATTGATTGATGTTCTGTGCTAATTAGATTTTATATGATTTTATGGTGCATTTATCTGAAATTCGATTTGGTATGGTTAAATTAGATTAAATAATATTGTATTACAAAGTTCATGTATTTACCAACTTGCCCTATTAGTGGACCACTATCTAGCATCTATTGAAGCCTTATTACATTACAACAAAACATTTTATCAGCCTATTTTCTTGAAAGCAACCGACCAAGAAAGAGAGAGAAAGTGAGAATAGTGAATTCAACATAGAGAATTGGCTTGACTCTTGAGGAATTGAAAGCTTAAGTGTATAATTGAGCCTCTAGACTTGGAATTGAGGAACCTAGGTATGAATTTCATCCTCTTAATTGTGTATTTAAGTTCCTTCTAGCATGGATCATGGTAGTTTAAAGAGTTAAGTCAAGAATTGGTTCAATAGTATTGAATTATAGCTTAATCCATGCATGCATGTTTGGATTGTTGAGTCTTAAGTTGTTTTCATGGAAAAATGTTACATGCATGCTCATAATTATGTTAAGTCCATGATTTCATCATGTTTTTGCAAGATTTGAGCTCATTTGAGCAAGCATTGAAGCTTTGAAGTGGTTTAGATTCATGCATGTTTGCATGTTCTTTACATTCATGAAAATTGGTTTGAAATTGGATTTAATTGAAACACCCTTGGGCCTTGATTTTTCAAATTGAGCTTTGAATCATGTTATTTTATGTGTTTACAAGTGTTTTCCAGGTTTTCAGCCCAAGAGGATCGATTTTAATGCATTTAAAATTGGTTTTGTGCTTGGGACTCAAATCTAGGTTTTCCAGATTTTGGACCCACGCTCGAGCGTACACTCTGTGATCATGTCTTCCGCTCGAGCGAGAAAAGTGACACTCGAGCGTAAAATGCGTGCATCCAGTACTTTGCATGAGCTTGCAGTTCGCTCGAGCGAGAGAATCCACACTTGAGCGAGGATTTATATCTCACGCTCGAGCGAGGGTCGAGCTCCCGTCGAGCGTGAATTTTGAGCATCCAGTATTTTCACTGTAGCTTGCATTCCGCTCGTGCGACAGAAGTCACGCTCGAGCGGAGCTCCTTTGTCTGTATGTCCGCTCGAGTGTAGGAATCCACGCTTGAGTGAGGCCCCTGTTTTCTGAAAAATTTGTAAAGTGTTTAAGAGTGCATCTTTGCATCCTCTTTCTATCCTAGGCATTCCTAGGGCATATTTAAGACATCTTAATGAGGATATAGATGTAGAACACACCGAGGCAATTAGGGATTAAGTTATTATCTTTCCCAACTGTATAACTTAGTGTGTGTTCGATCTGTTAACTGTGTAGGGTTGGCTTCCAAGGAGACGCTCTAGCTTACTGTAGCCCAGAACTCTGTGAGTAACAATTGTGTAAAGATATGTTCAACTGAGAATGTTTTCTGACTGTTTAACTGAACTGTTTTCTGAACTGATACTGTTAATTGAATGAATGTATGTCCTATATTCTGAATTGTATTGTGGCATCTTTAGCAACTACTGTTTACTGTTACTGTTACAGAGATCTCTGTCGGTTCCCTTGTTGGAACCACCATCGCCATCGATTGATGGCCATCATTGACCGTTTCGGTCTTTCAAGACCTCTTCATTTCTTATCGCTATGCTAATGGATGTACCACACCGATGAATGATGATATCTGAAATTAATGAACTGTTTTCATTACTGAAGGACATTCATTCTTAACCTCTTTACGCATTATGTTATCCACTGGGCTTTAGCTCACTGTTTATATATATATATATGTAGGTGTTCAGGCACCAGACCGAAGCTAGGAGCGTGGATTAGACTCCCGTTTTTCTCAAGCCAACCACTGTGCCTCAATGCGAGGTTTCGAGCCTGTCTAGTAAAGGCTATGGGGTGTTTTAGTTTTCCTTCGCTCGCTTTTGTAATGACCGTAGATCGTTATCGTCTTGCTTAATAGGGATTCGGTCCATGTTCTGAATGGTTGTAAATATTGTACATATTGTTTTGTCACTGACTGCATATATGTATGAAAAGTCTTTTTGCATACAGACTGTGACAGCTCATTGGACATTGTTTATTTACTGTATTGGCTTCTGCCATGCCCCTGTACTCTGTATTACTGTCTTACTGTTAAGCAGGCCTTCGATAATCTCGGATTACTGGCCGGTTACGGTGCTAAACCCATAGGGGCGGGTTTGGGTCGTGACACAACGCCTCGAGCTGTCAGTCTTTTCTTCGCTCCACAACGGATCCATAGTAAAATAGATCTAAAATTGTTTTATAGGAAGATGAAGGGGATAATAGCATGCACATCGTGGATTCGATAGTCGAAAAACAAGCATTTGGCGATGATAAGAAAGATGAGGCACCGAGATCAGCCGTCGCAACTAGATCTGATCTTGATTATTGAAGAACATGCGACGATCTGAAGAATGATGGAGGCGATTTGAGGGATGAAAATTCCAGATCTGAGGCACTGACAGAGGGTAGAGTTATTCGATGAAGGCGTTCAAGGGAAGGAGAAGAGAAAATGGCTCTATTGTAGTAGTGGCAGCGGCAATGTAAACAATGAAGAAGATGAGAGAAATAAGGGAACAAAGGCGGCGATCAACAACGATGGAGGTGGTTCTGAGTAACAAGACGGCAGTAAGGAAAAAAGAAAACCAAAGATGGAAGTCTAGATCAGCGACGGAAGTGGTGGTGTCGGTTGTAATGGAAGTGAAGCAGAAAGAAGATGGATAGGAGAAAAGAAAAGAAGGGTGATTGAGACCTCCACTATAGCGATCCTAGTTTTGACCCGACCTTTATTATATTCCGGACTCGGGTTTCATGGTTTAATATTGTTATCCATATCTTGTTTTCCCTCATTTGTCTTTGAGTTTGAGTTTTAGAATGTGTTGGGCGTGTTTGGAACAAGTTGGTTGTTAGTTGGTCTAACTTGTTGTTGTCTAGATTTTAGCTTCTTTGCTCGAGCGAAGCTTCTTGCGCTCGAGCAAGCTTTGTAATCTCCCAGTATTTCTTTCAAACTTGCAGAGTTTCTGGAAGGGTAATGTTCTTCGCTCAAGCGAGGCTCCTTGCGCTCAAGCGACGGTATGCGTCTGTAAAACTTCTGAAGGTATGTATTCTGCGCTCGAGCAAGGTCACTTATTGTGTCTAGTCACTCGAGCGACAACTCTTTCGCTCAAGCGAGAGTCGCATATATCAGTTCGCAGCAGAGCAGTTTTACATCACTTTTTGGATTTCTTTTCACTCAAGACCCTAAACCGACACACACTCTCTCTCTCTACAAATACACCTAAATTTAGAGATCTATCAACCCTATTTCCTTTGTTAAAAAGATAGAGCATCTTGTGGGCTTCCATTTGATCCGAACAAAATAGAGTTTGGGTACTCTTGAAGTTCTTCCTTTTCTCCTTTGAGCTTTTACTCTTGAGGTAGGGATATTCTACACCTTAATATGGTTTTTAACCTAGATATTTGTTGTTACGTATAAATGATGAGATTTGGGAGTGATTTTGGGTAAACTATGGTTTGGGCTTAAATTAAAGAGAGGGTTTTTCCATATTGGGTTACAAAATGAATATGGGGCTTTGAATGTGAAGTTCTCTTGTGATTAAATGGTGAAATTTAGCCTTTGGATTGATATTTGGAAAAAGGGAAAAAATTTGTCCTAATTTGTGTTGAAGAATTATTTTGTATAAATAAGGGAATTGGTATAAAAATGGGAAATTGGGAGGATATATGAATGAATGGTGTAGTTGGATTTGTTAAATCACTCACCTAAGGAAATTTGATAATTTATCTGTTATAAAAATTGTATATCTGTTTAGAAATATCTATTTTGGGCTATCAATGAAGGATAGCTATGATTGTAATAGAAAATGCATAAGGATTAGATGAATTAAAACCTGTCATTTAAATTATGTCATTGAATATGATAATATGATTAAATCATTGAATATGTGTTGTGGATAGTCATTGTATATGACGATACTTTAAATACATTGTATATGTATTATTGTTTGAAAAGAGATAAGGGATGTACTCCATTGCTTAGGAGGAGATAAAGGATGGACTCCATTTAAAATTAAGTTGGCTGGAGTGTCTAGGGTAAAAGTCCCGAAATCTTGTGTATATATGGGTGCCGATTCCCTTGGAAGAAAATTTCGTAAAATGGCAAAAGTTGAAGTGTTTGAATAATGGTTGTCATTGAATTGTGAACCACTGAGTTGTAGTCTCATTTGGTTGTTTAGATAACAATGAACTAGACTCATGAATTGACTTGAAATGAATAGATGGAAATGGATTGAGATCTGAATATCAATACTGAATGGTCATGGGATGAATGTAAGTTAGTCATGAATGTTGAACATTTATCTGACATTTATATCTTAGTTAAACCTTATATATTGTGTTAGTCTATCTCTACTGGGGTTTGGTTTACCCTATTTGGAAAACCATTTTCAGGTACAGGTGACATACTTTCTCCAATGACGTAACTTAGAAGGACTTAAGAGCTGGGGGCTCTTTTTTTTTTCTTTTCTTTTTTTTTTCTTTTTTTTTTTTGTTTAAATGTTTATTCAAGCTGAGGGCTTTATATGTATAGAGCTTATGACTCTCTTTTGTTTTAACCAAGTAATGCCTTGGAAAGATATAAACCCGTAGGGCATTTATTTTGTTGTTACTAACTAGCGTTACATGTTGTAGTTTCAAAATGAACATTTACGAAAGTATAATGCATGTAATATTTTTTGTAATACGAACTCTAATGAATGGAAACACATTAATTCTATTATGTTCATTTCTCTTATGAGTTTGTTTATTTGTATTATTTTGAGGGCGTTACACCCACCCCCACAAGAACGTCACAAATCCGGACCACTCATTATGTGGCCTTCACACATACATGAGTGAGTCTCACACATACATAGAGGGCCAGGATCACTTTAGAGGTGTGGAGGTCATCCCAAAGGGGGTCCTAAACATTTCGCGAAAGAGAGAGAGGCGGTTGTTTAGGTTAGGGTATGGTTTGGAACAAAGATATATATATATATATATGTGGATAGTTTGGTCATTTTGCGAGAAGTTATTCTTGAGTGCTGTTATTAGCATCTCATCAATTATTTTGGACCCTCATTTCTTTGGACCACTACTTATAAATTTTAAAATCCTTAAATTTCTTTTCTCCTCCCAAATAATATCAAAATATCCTTGTGAAAATATTTCACTCATTCAATTGAATGCATACCTCCACAGCCTAAAAAGCCTCTCTCCCAAAAACCCTAACAAAACCCACAGAGGTAATTACTATTTCATCTCTACACACTTATTCATGGGGTGCCTCTGTTTACACACCACATTTCATCTCAAGGCACACCATTACTCAAGGCATACCTTTAGTAATTTGATAAATAAGAAATTTGCTTAATACACATCAATCTTCTATCTTTACCCTTACTCACACACCTCACCCACAATCTTCCATCTTTTACCCTTACTCACTTACACACCCCACCCACAATCTTAAATCTTTCATTTCCTTAAAAAAATTTATTACATCTTTATCCTTCTAGTCAATTACATTTTTAACCTTCACACAAATTTCTTAATCCACACAACCCTCCCTCACCAGCCCTAACCCTAACCCTAACCCTAACCCCAACCCTAACCGCCGCTACCGCCGTCCACTCGCTACCCGTCACCGTCGCAACCATTACAAGCTTCGATTGCACCTCCTCCGCCATCCTTAGCTCTGGAAACCCACCCCTTACCATTCCCATCTCCCTCATCCCAACTTTAATCCTAAACCCTAACATCTCCTCACTGCCGTCGCTGCTAAGCCAGCGTTGCCCTTCCAAATCCCTTTCAGTCGATGTCTCTTCTCTGCAAATCCCTGCTCCACTACTATTTCCTCCCTCATTGCAGCTCCTCTCTCTCCCTATTTCCACCCATAGCCCCTTCTTCTTCCTTTTCTTCTTCTTCTCTTCAAACCCTAGATCTAAAACTGTAGATCGAATGATGAAGTGGAGGAGCTGAGTCGCACTATGGAGGGGATCTAGATGATGAGTAGCAGCAGAGGGTGGCCAATGGGGCTAGAGAGGGGTAAGGGGGGGTGAGGGAGATACGAGTTATAATGTCAGTAGTAAAGGAAAGAGCAGCACGAGTTACTACTATGGCAGGGGCGCAAATGGATTGAGGATGAGAAAAAAAAAAAAAAAGAGGATGGTGTCGGTCGAAGGGTAGCGGCGGCAAAAAGAGGTAGAATGGCTAACGGCAACGATTGATGGCGGTGGCAGTGGCGGCTGCGAGGTAAAGTTAGGGTTAGGGTTGTGGTTATGGTTAGAGAAGATGAGTATATTTTGGGAATATTTGAAAATTAATAATGTGTATTGAGTGAAAAATAAAAAATCAAAATTGGGTGTGGTGTGCAATGAGTCATTGGTGTGTATTACGTAAGGTATGTATCATAGTCCTTTGTCCTTTGTAGTCATTTTACATTAGGTTAATATTGTAACAAAAAATAAACTAATTAATAGTATGCCTTGAGATGAAAAGTGGTGCATAAATAAAGGCACCCTTGTTCATGACCTGAATAAATAAATGTTCAATTACTTGTTTCCGAACAATTAAACAATGTTTAGACTTGCGTTTCCAAATTTCGATGATATATTCAGGAGTTCAATCCCAAAAAAATGATGAACAATTTTTATTATTTTTGCCATTTTTTTAAGAAACTTACCTATATAAGGCTAATCTTCTTTAAGCTAAGAACACCATCAAAGTTATGAACCTCCTCTGAACTTTTATTGTTATACTCCTCTCATCTTATGGAGTTGTGGTTGTCGGAAAAACTTTTACTCATTGTCATTACTGGAGAAGTGTAGGTAATTAAATAGTTGTCACCGTTACCGCCGGAACATTGCTGCCAAAGGATTTTCAAGGTTTTGAGAGTGGGTAGGTTTTGAATGTGGGATTTGGAAAAAATAGACAAATGGTAATGGAATTGGTGTTATCATAAACCCTAACTCATGATGTAGTGGATGTGTGGGCTTAATTGTGAGATGGGGTGTTCCAAAATTATTAATGTCTTATTTAGTAATTTCATTTGAGATTATTATTGTAATAAAAAAATACTAAAAAATTTGAGGTCCAAAAAAATTGATGGGATGCTAATAGCAACACTCTTTTCCTTATAGATAAAGTATTTTGGAGTGTGGACTTTTAGATAAAGAAAATTCAAAATTAGATTTATAAACCAAGTGCCCTTTTAATTTAAAATTTCTTTCTATGGTTTTCGAATTTGAAATAGAAATATATTGATATATAATAGATAGAATTTTGGTCATAACTGACATTAGTTCCCTCCAACTGGAACTACATTAAAATTTAAAAATAACAATTTATAATTGATATATTAATTTTAAAATTTCTCTCAATTGCTTTTAAATTCAAAATAAAGATATATTGATAGACATATAATAGATAGAATTTTGGTGGTAATCAACATTGCTTTTCTCTTAGCTCAAACCATTAATTAATTAATTAATTAATTCATAATCAATTAACTAATGAATTATAAAAATAAGAGGGGGTAGAAAAAGGAATTGCAGAAGAAACAAATTTGGTAAGTAGCCAATTTTTAAAGTGTGTATAGAAGATATACCCATGTGTATAATATGTATCCTCATTATTAGCAATTAAATTTTAAAGGGAAAATTACACTTCACCTCCTCAATTATTATTTTATATTTTTTTTAAAAATAATGTTAGACATCCTAAAAATTCTACCAAAAAAATTCTACCAAAATTTCTACCAAATGTCTCACATGAGGTTAGGACCCACACAATGTGAGTTCTATGTGAGTCTCACATCCATGTGAGACATTGGGTAAAAATTTTGGAGTCTTTAACATTTTTTATTTTTTTTCCACATTTAACTAACATGGTAATACATAGTAGGTGTTTGGAAAGTTGCTATTTTAATTTTTGGCTATTTTAGTAAGCTAAAATTTTTGTGTTTTGGAAAAATACTTGGATTTTTGTTAATTGGATGTGGTTTTTTATGAGAGAAAAAATAAAATGATTATGAATTTGATGTGACATTTTATTTTATTAGTTATTTTAGTCTATTTTGTCATTTTGTGACTTTTAACTCAAAAAGCCAAAAAAAGCCTTTGCCAAACGCCCCTATAATACTCTTCATTTATTAATTTTCTTTTAATTTGGACTTTAATGACAAAAATACATTTTCAATTAGTGTAATGTTACAGATACAAAATTTTCTACCAAATGAATAACTAAATATCTCACATCCTTTCAATTATATGGGCAAATTGTATTTTACCCGTTGAGCCAATATCACTCTACTCCTTCAACTAAAAAATGTTACATTTTATCGCCTAAAACTATCAATTATATTAATTTAACCTTCTATTAAGGATTTGTTACAAATATGGATGGAAAATTAGCAAATGACTTACATATGATATATCAAATTTTGTGAACTGCTTAAAAAGACTTTTTATTCTTCTTTTTTCATTCTTTCCTCTCTTTCCCTCATTTGTTTTACACATGTTAACAATCATAACTTGCTATGCTATGGCTACTGCTGCTGCTGTCTTGAGTAGAAAAAGTGAAGGGAAATAAATAAATAAAAAACAAGGAATAATGTCATTTTAGACGTTTTGTAATATTGGAGATGTCATCTGCAAAGCATGTCAATTTTTTAACTATATTCATTACAAATCTTCAACAGCAAGCTTACATTAATACAAATTTATAGTTCTAAGTGGCAAAATATAGCATTTTTCAATTGAGGAAGTAAAATCATATCGAATGAGATAGTTCAAAAGAGTAAAATGTGATTATCCTTTAGCTTTCGTTTTAAAGATCCGGATCAAAAAAATTAGAAAAAACTTTAATCATATATAAAATTCATACATATATATATATATATTTTTTTAAAAAAAACCACATGAATGATGTAGCAATAGTATTATTGTAAATAAAAGTCATCGTTATGGGTATTTTATTTTTAATTGAAAGGTCACCATTAACACATCATTATATATGAAAATTTTGTATAAAAATTTTATTTGTATCATCACTCAAAAATTAGTATATGAGAGAAATTAAATGTTACAATTTTTAATTTAAAGGAATAAAATGATACATTATAACAATTAAGGGGGTAAAGTATAACTTACCCAATTTTAAAATATGAATTACAGTCGTTAATTATAGTTTGCATCCTTGTAAAGGGATGTGCATCGGACTTGAAAAATATTTATATCATTAAATAGATCATTAATTCATAATAGTTAGAAAATTAATAAATTCTAATAATCAATCAATCAAGCCCACCAAGAAAAACCCAACAATCAATACTAATCACATACAATTCCTATAATGGGGGAAAATTTTTTTTAAAAAAAGAATCGCAATATACAAAAATTAAAACCAAAAAAAAAAAGAGTCAAAGTCCAAAGAAAATCAAAAAAAAAAAAAATCACCCAAGCAAAAAGAAAAACATAAAAAGTCAAACCAACCTTAAAAACAAAACACCAAAAAAAAAAAAAAAGTTCAAATCAAAACATTAATTAAAAACTCATAATCTAAAAAACATTAATCAACACCAAAGGAACCCTAAAAACATTAATTGGGTCGTAAATAAAAATCACTTTGATCATAATTAAAATCACTATAATGGGATGTTTTGAAAAGATAGTTGAAAATTACTTTTTAACTCTTTTTATTTTTTTTGTGAGAGAGAAAAATTAGTTAAAATTTGAGAAATAACTTTTAATATACTACTCAAAATGAGCCAATGTATCGTAGTTACCCACCATTTTAGGATAGAATCAAACAGTTAATTAATTTTGATTTGACAATATGTTGACTTCACCATTACAATGGCCCTGTTTGATAGGGTTTAATTCCAGCTTATTTCAGCTTTTAGCTTAATTTAAGTTATTTTGATATGTTTAGTTCAACTTAACAATACAACTTATAGCTTTTTGTAAGTCAAAAATCAACTTATTCTTTGAGTGGGGGAGGAGAACTTAATTTATAAGTAAAAAATCAGCTTGTATTCACAGTTATAAACTATAAGCTGTTAGGCTATAAGTTATAATCACTTTCCCACAACTCTACCAAACGGGCCAAATAACCTATAAATTAGAGCTACGCTTGGAATTTCAAATAAATTACTAAATTTTTTACTAAATCTCTTATATGAGTATGAAACTCACACATATGTGATTTATGTAGATCTCACACCTATGTAAGAGATTTGATATAAAATCTAATAATTTATTTGAGATCCATAATATTTTTTCCTAAACTAACGCAACAATGGCTCATAACTAACATAAATTTGAATAATAACTTGCATATAATATACATTATATATATATATATATTGTAGCATGACCATTTTCTATATATGTATTCCAACTTTGCATTTTTAAGACAAATTTCACTTCATCCTTTGAGATTTGGTTCATGTGTAAATTACCTTTCTATCATTTGAAAATAATTATATAATTTTTTTTGTAATTTGTGAACTCAAATGGACAACTAGGTAGCGTTTGATAACGTTTACATTTTTTTGTTTATATTTACAAAAATTTAATAAACTAATTTTTTTTTTATTTTTAGAAAAACATAAACTACAAATGTGTTTGGTTTGAACAAAATATTTGAAAATTTTCAAAAATATAAACTAAAAAATATGTTTGTTCATGTTTAAAATATTTATATTTATTTTTTATTATTTATGACAATAGAATCATACACATTATAATTGGAAAAAAAATTAATTAAAAAAATTATTTGAAAAAAAATTATTTGAAAAAAAAAATTATTGAAAAAAAAATATTAAAAAAAAGTATTTGAAAAAAAATAATTGAAAAAAAAAATTTATTTGAAAAAAAAATTTATTAGTCAAATTTTTAAATTTCTGTTTAAAAACCAACGTAAACTAATTTTTTAAGTCTACGTTCTTTCCTCAAATTTATAAACTAAAACAACTATTTATAAATCAAAAAAATTATCAAACAAGTTTTTATGACAGTTTTTAAAATCTTTGTAAATATAAACTGAAAACAAAGGTGTGTTTGGTAACGTTTACGTTTTCAGTTTATATTTACAAAAATTTTATAAACTGGTTTTTGTTTATTTTTTGTTTATTTTTAGAAAACCATAAACTACAAACGCGTTTGGTAATTGACAAAATATTTTAAAAAATTTTAAAATATAAAAAAGAGTGAGAAATGGCAAGTGGCGGCGGAAGACGGTGGTAGAAAGTGGTGACGGTGGGTGGTGGGTAGCTGGTGGTGGTGGGTGGTAGCGGGTGGGTGGTGGTGGGTGAGTGGGTGGTGTGATGGGGGTGGTGGTGGTGGGTGGGTGGGTGGGTGGTGGCGGGCGTGGCAAGTGGGTGATAGTGGTGGCGGTGGCGGATGGTGGTGGCAGTGGGTGGTGGTGGCGGAGTGGTGGTGGTGGTGGCGGTGGTGGGTGGTGGTGGTGGTGGTGGATGGGTGGCGGTGGTGGGTGGTAGGTGGTGGTGGATGGTGGTGTGAGATGGGTGGCGGGTGGGTGGTGGGTGATGGTGGTAGTGGTGGTAGTGGGTGGTGATGGGTGGTGGTGGTGGGTGGGAGGTGGGTGGTGGTGGTGGTGGTGGGTGGGTGTGAAGTGGTGGTGGTGGTGGTGGTGGTGGTGGCAAGTGGGTGGTGGGTGGTGGTGGTGGGTGGTGGGTGGTGGTGGTGGTGGTGGTGTGGGAGTGGTGGGTGGTGGCTAGTGTGGTGGTGGTAAAAAAAAAAAAACTAAAAACTCAAAATGGAAACATATTTTGTGTTTCCATTTTTATTTATAAATCAGAACTAATTTATAAATAAAAAATTTTACCAAACAAGTTTTTATTTGAGTTTTTTAAATTTTTATAAATATAAATAGAAAACTGAAAACGTAAGTGTTACCAAACGGCACAATGACTAAAAATTTAGTAGGCGATAGTCAAAATTTAAACTTTTGACGATTAAAAATTTAGTAGGCAAAAGTCAAAATTTAAACTTTTGGTGACTAAAAGCCCTTTATTTATATATATATATATTTTTTTAGAATGCAAAAATTCCTATTTATATTTAATTTTTTATTTAATAATTTGAACCCGCATAGCTTTTTTTATTACCCAAAAATAATAAACAAATGTTTACACAATCATATTCAAACACGGTGGAAAGTTACATGAAAATTCACTGATTTATAAATAAAAAATTTTATCAAATAAGTTTTTATTTGAGTTTTTTAAATTTTTATAAATATAAACAGAAAACTGAAAACGTAAGTGTTACCAAACGGCACCTTACTAAACAGGCCTATTTCCATCCAAGTTAATAGTAGGGGTGCGTGCAACTTGGGTGAGTTCGGTCAGATTGGGAGGTTATCCAAACCTAACCCAAGTTGTGCTAAGACCTATCCAGGCCCATCAAAGCCCAAATTGTAACCCGAGATTGCATGCTCAAGCCTGGGTCGAGCTATACCTGAATTGCTCGAGTTGCCCGAATTATAAATGAATTTCATTTTTTTTTCAGCTACATTGTTAAATTATTAAAATTTAACTTTATTTACATTTTTTTTATATAAAAATTCCTTAATTCCATCAAAACAAATAATAATGTAAGAGAGATGTCGCTATAATAGTCTTTACACTTTATGAGTAAAAATAAAAATAAAAAAGTAAGATTTTATGTTATTTATATATATAATATATATTCAATATGATTTAATAATCTAAATTATTTTAATATCATGTAATGGCTAATAATTTATATGTATATTTAATATTTTTATATATCTATATATGTATAATTCGGGTTTCAGGTTGCTTGGGTTGTTTGACGTCTTTGCTCAAATTTAATTCAAGTTTCTGAATTTTTGTCTAAGTTTGTACCAAATTTGAAAATATCTTGTCCAAGTACTAAAAAAATCCAAGCTGGGTTCAGATTGTTCGGGTTGAGTCCGCCCAAGTTATACTCTTAGTTAATAGTAAATGTAAAACACGTCAAGGGGGTTATGTGTTAATTTGCAAATGTCAGGAGATAAACCACACATTGAGTAAATCACAGCAAGGCTAAAATAAATTTTTCTTTTCAAAAAAATAATGAAAATATTTATGATTTACATAATGGAAATACTTATATGTTGGAATATTTTAGGTTTTTTTGTTTAAACTATGAATGGACTGGACAATGCACTTCAATCCTATAAACAGAAGAAAATTATATGTTTATTTCGAAATGATAAAAGATTAGGTAGACATGAGCCAAACCATAAGGCTTTAAAATGAAACTTGCCATTTATTTTCCCTTATACAATGACCATTTCAACAACAATGTCTTGAAATTAGAATATCGTACAAATATCACTAAAAAATCATTAAAAATGTCAATGCCAATCCACCCCTTTCAAGTATAATATGCTCTACAGTTTGTAATTTATATAAATAAAAAAAGGATATGAAGGAAGTACCCTTATTACAGTTTGAAATTAGAATCTTCTATAAATATTTTTTTTTTTCCCTTCTTTCTTCTTTTTTTTTTTTTTTTGGTCCCTTTTATTCTGAGATTTGTGAACCATGTTTTTCAGTTTTTCTAGTCGAGCTTCAGTTATGGTCAACTTTATTGTGTGGAAAGAGACAATAAAGAAATTAGTATTTATATTTAATTTTGTGAGAGCAAATCCAAATTGGGTCCATAGCTCAGTGGTAGAGCATTTGACTGCAGATCAAGAGGTCACCGGTTCGATCCCGGTTGGGCCCTTTTGTGTTTTAAAAAAAGCTTTTCATTTCATCTTTTTTCCTATTTTTTGTTTTTAACTTTTCACTTCATTTCACCTTTGAAATTGATAAATTCAAGGTTCCCAACTTCTCACTTCATCTTTTTTCTAATTTTTTGTTTTTATTTTTAACTTTTCACCTCATTTCACCTTTGAAGTTGATAAATTCAAGGTTCCCAAATCACAAAGCAATGATAAAATGGGATTAAAACATTGGGGCCACTTTTGCATAGTTTGATTTGCTGCAATGGTCTTACTATACTTTTCTATCACAATAAAATACATAATTCAATGGCTCGAGTTAAAACTAAAATAAACAATGTCACTAAAATCATACATCCTAAAACGACGTAATTATACTTCAACTATAAAAAGTAGAGTATTATCATTATAAAGAGATCTATTGCAGAAAATCATATAGGGAAGAAGTTGACCATATCAGTCACTTTGTGATTATATTTTCATCTTCATATTAGTGTAATAAATTAGGATCAAGTTTGATTGTCAACTTGACATCTCTCATCATCCTAACAAAAGTTACCAGGCTCTTGGCAAACAATTCACATTCATTTCTCCTCTATATGTTCCTTTGCAGATATATTACATTCGTGTTTTATTCTGTTCAAAAAATAAGGGGTCAAAATAGTTAATTTCCTATTAATATAAAGATGCATGTTAAGAAAATAGTAAAGAAGGAAAAAAAAAAAAAAAGTGGTATATGCAATGGATGTGCTGCCAATTCGAAGTTTAGAATGGTTTTGTTTTTATTTTCTTCATTTTTTGTTTTAATTTTTGTATTTTTTAAAACAAGAAGGAAAAATTCAAAAAACACCTGTGACAACTCATCTCCTTTTGTTACATTGAATTACAACCAATACTTCACAAGGATTACTGTCCCCAAAATTACTACCTCACATTGTTTCATCCACAACGAGATGGATACCTCTTGACAACGTAAAAAAAAACCATTGCAGTTTGTGTTTGCAAATTAGTCATGATAAGCAAAAACTATCCACAAAGTCTCATCCATTTCGCCTAAAGGATCTGTTTGTTTTCAGAGATAGAATAAAAATGATTAATAGTAAGGAGACATTGATAGTGAGGGGATTAAATAAAATTGTATTTGTTTTGATAATAGTTATTAGTGTAGAAATTGTTAAATTATTACCCTATAAAAGAAATATAAAATATTAAAACAAATAAAATTATAATTTTTCCTTAACAAAAAATATAAAAACATTAAACATTAATATTCAAAACAAAAATACCCAACATATAAAAATATATATATATATACTAAGCCGGAAGACTAACTTCTAATACCAACTCTTCCACCTCCATCTCAATCCCCTCTTTATGGCCTATCCTAATCCGGAGGCCCATCTCAATCCCAAGCCCTCCTCCATCTTCCAAAAACAAACAGGCCAAGAGTTTACACTACTTTTTGCAGCAGTTTCTAACAAATTTATTTATTTACCTTCCATCCATCTCAATTATAGTTTATATCAGTATCGAATATAATTTTAAGGTACAATATTTACATAATTAAAATCAAATCCATTCATCTCGATTTCACGAATCAGAATGCAACAATAACCATCCATTTCTTGTAATGCAAATTTGATTTAAATATATAATTACCGATATCTGATCATCTTAATTTTTTAATATAAATATTCTACTCAACTAGTCTTAAAAAGTGAACGATTCGGATTACCGAAATCGATCTCAAATGCTTTCTCAAGTTGAGATAGACAACTTGAGAAAAACCAAACCCTTCTTGCATATTCATGGTTTTTACACCAAACCCATCAATCAAAATGCAACCTAAGATTAATTTAAAAAGAAGGGAAAAAAAAGCCTGTTTAGTACAAATTCTTTTGAATTCATCTCTTCCCTAACTTTGAGATAGTCAGCTCAGAAGTTATAAGAAGTTAAACCAAATACCCTAACACAAATTGCAAGGAAAAAAAAAAGATTTCAAGAAATAAAAAAATTAGAAGCAGCTCCAAGAAGCAGCACCAAACATGACTGAAGAAGAAGAAAACCCATTTCGTTAACAAGTCATTTTAACACGAGGGGCATTGAGTATTCTAAAAAACTCTTTCAAACTCAGCAATATACCATCATATAAATTGCTGTCATTCTATTAATTTCCCTGCAACAAAATGGACATATCAAGAGAGTAATATTCTCCAGAAAATAAGAATAATATGATGAAACCTAAGGCATCACTTAGTCACAAAACCTATTCCTTAGCAGTACAAATGGAGAATTATATATAGCACAAATTTCCATCTAAATAAATTGGAAATAAAACTAGAAATAAGATGATGCAAATCGTCTCATAAATCCTCTCCATAACAAGTATATTATTGTGACAAACAAGACATCTTAACTGAGTTTATGATAATATGTATATTGCAAAAAGAAAATATAACTAGTAAATGAATTTTTTTTACAATACATTTATTTTAATATAAAAAATAAAAATAAAAACACGAATGCTGGTTTTCAGAGTGGGGGACTGCAAGCGCAATCTAATAGACCCAATCTTGATCTTTTGGTTCCGCTTCATCTAACCATGACTGGTGCATGTGCACCCAAGAAAACCCATCTATACCACTCAGATCCTGAAAGCAACAAAATGGACATATCAAGAAGATATAAGCACAGACCTCATAAGGATGGTTTCACCACAATAATCTCAAATCTTACCTTTGAACTCACTACAGTTGTCGCCACGCAACCACGCCGCTCTTCACCTACAAGAGTTGGAGTTTGTCAGAGAATGATACACAGAACATAGGAGGAATATTGCACATTTTTCCTACTTTTGATGTAGTTTAGCCAGTTCCCTAAACAACAATGGCATAAAATAGATCCTTGCTTTTCCTTTTCTAATTTCTTTTATTTCTATTTCAATTAATGCAAAAAAAGATGCTCGTATATTGCACCATTTTTTACTTGCACACATTTATATCACCATGATAATCTATACTATAATACTATTATATAAAGTGTACAGGTCATTTGATGTGAACATTTCGTCACGCTCTTTTGATTTTTCAAAAATGCTCATGACAGTTGATGAGTTTGAGAACCGCCATGTGAGAAAATCAAACTGATTCAACTGCACAAGTGTAGAACATCAAAGTTCAACCTACTTCAGAAGGCGGCCTGCCAAAATGAACAGGAAGACCACTTCCATTCGGATAGGTTACAGACATATTTTGCTCTCTTCTTCTTTTTTTTTCCTGGCCAAATAGATTCATTTTTGAATTTGCTACTATAATGTACTTGTATCTGTTTTTTTTTTTTTTTTTTTTTTTTGATAAATATAATGTACTTATATCGTATGCCTCCATGGTAGTTTTTATAGACCCATTTTACGAAACTAGGTTTACTCATCTGGAATATCCCTACATGTACAAGTTAAAAGAAAACTGGCCCTGCTTATCTTGGACCAGCACAAATCATGAATCTGTCTCAAACACTATAACACAACCTAAATCATGAATCTCTAAACAAAAACCATCTGACCATGTCCCCAATTCTTAGGGATGCAATTTACAAACCACAAATGTGTCTCAAAATTTTTCTAAATGAATATATATATACATAATATGAACAGCACAACCAATGTAATGGATACTTGAATATAGGAAAAAAAACACAATGAACATTTTTTTCAATAAATAAATAAAAATCTAGTCAAAAAGTAGGGTGAGAAGAAATATGCAAATACTTCATACTTGAAAAGCTTGATCTTCAATGTTTTGCAATTGTATATACTAATATCCGAAAAATTAAAATTAATCTTATATTTCTTCTACAGAAAAGATTTCTTCTGTAATTTATCAAAAAATAAATCATAAAGCTATGGAGCACAAACACTTCAACTTAGCTATCATAGTTGTGTCTAACATGTGTCCAACACGGACACGCCAAGACATGTATCGAACATGCCCCATGGCGTGTCTGATTTTCTAATTAAGTTTTCTTTGCAAGACATGCTGAGCTCTAGTCACGGACACACACTTCTCCAAAATACGGTCATCTTGCCATAAGCCGTAAAAACAGTCATCACAAATTCATAATCACCACTAATGTAAACTATACTTGTTTGTGTTAATCATTACTGTGGAGTATTCTCTCCCTTATTCTTTACTCAATACAAATAAATATCATTCTGTCCCTTAATTTCTACATTAGTGTTTGATTGTTGAATTGTCATTCTAAATTAGTTTATGATTGTTGAAATTGCTAATTATGTCACTTGTAATGATTATTAGGAAAACTTGTCTTCTACTTGTGCTGCTAGCAGCAAACAAATCAATATTAAATAATTGTTTATAATTGATAAAATAGTATTTCTATATTGAATAAATTTTAATTTATAGATTGAGTTGTTTTTTCATATTGAATTAATTTTTCATTATTTTTAGTTATTCGTAGATGAAACTTTGTAGATGTAATATTTATATACATCACAAATAAAAATATATTTTTTCTTATATCTATGTCGTGTCCATATTTGCTTTTTTATAAATAGCCGTGTCCCATGTAGGTGTGTCTATATCCATGTCTACTTCCATGTCCATGCTTCTTACTTAAAATTATATATTAATACATCACCTTGTCATTTTTCATTACCGTGTCATATCCAAGTACCCTGCTTGTGCCTGTGCTCCATAATTTCCTACCTTCTCATGAATACATTTGCTTATACATATGTACAAACCATACTTTGATATGAAAGTGAAGAATGGCAACTCGATAGTTTGTGCCTCTTCATGAGAATAAGCAAATGTATAGACAGTGAAGAATTCTTCACGCCACAGACAGTGAAGAATTTTGTACAAACCATACTTTGTTCATTCCATGTAGCACATCAAAATTAAAAGTCTATACGAGGCAGGAACAAAGGAAAGCAAAGACAAATGGCAACTCAATAGTTAAAAATAACTCACCTGATGACTCCCACTTGTTGAACTTCACTAGCCATATGTTTGAACCAATCTCCGTACGTGAAATCTGATCCACCCATACCTGATATTGTTTCCCTTGTTTATCCCCATAGCAACTCCTCATTCCTTTTATGCAGTCATTAATAGATAGCTCGTTACCAGATGGATGTACAAAAACATAGGACGGAAACTGCAAGGACAAAATAGAAGCATACAAGGAAAACAAGTTAAAAAAATATAAATTAAAGGGGCAGAAGAAAATAGAAGCTTTGTCCAAATCAATGCAAAAATCTAAGCATTAAGTACTATTGAAAAGACAAAAATGGTTCAAAAGAAACATTTAACCTTGGATAAGCCAAATTAGAATAAGTTTCAGGTCATTCAAAACTACATTTCCTGGCCGATTTCAAAATTTTGAATTTGTGATAAATTGGTTCACCAGTGATGAACCACCAAAAACAGATTCTGTCTAAAACAGGAATATGATGTGCATCCATGTGAATCAAACAAAGTGAAATAGAAATGTAAAATCAAAGTCCATGCACACAGACACACAAAGATGCATAAACAATGCAAAGTTTGATACTTCGCCATGTGAAACTCATATGGGGTTATACAAGGATTCCTTTAAATGCGAGCACAAGCACTTTATGTTTGTGTAAACATAGGCTAGAATATAGGCACATATATACATAAATACATTAGTACAGATGTATAAATGGACATGCATAGATAAGGTCTGAGAACTAAGTATTTATTAGAAAACTAACTTACAAGAAAAAGAAAGGTAAGTGTAAGATGTTTTCAGGTCTTCAAAGGTAAATCTGTTATATACATATCAGCAGAAAAGTTAAACAAACAACCAAACTTCTTTCCTCTCTCTCTCTCTCTCTCTCTCTCTCTCTTGTTGATATAATAAATTCAATACAAAGCAAACAATCAAACACCAGAAATTTCCAAAAATATTCCTTGTTTTAACAAGGAGATCATAGCTTTCTTTATTTTTCACCTAAAAATCTTCGGGGGGGCAAAAAAAAAATACAAAACAAAAAAAACCTAACAATCCAGTAAAATCTTAAGGGTAAACATCAAGTATACACCTACTACAAGCATAATCAACTACAGAGTGAAGTTAACAAGGGATCAAACATACACTAGTTGCTCTCAGACCAGCCAAATAGATCTCGGAAAACTCCATTTCTGCACGCCTCCACCTCTCTAAAAACAAGTAAAAAGTTACTATGTCATGTCCAGGTTCAAATTTTTCGGAGATAGTCTCCAATGGGTTCGTTATATCTCTTGGAGATTTGCTTGGGCCAAGGTTAAAATGTCCAATGGCTTGTATGATTCCTGCTGCACACCTCTCAGTTGCATGGATTATGTTAGGGTTACCCTTAGCATTTTCAGCATGCCACTGCAACAATTCTTCCTGGGCATTGCTTACCTGCACAATGAAAAATGTTTAAAATAAATCAGTTAATCACATAAATAAACTAACAAATTCCCAATGTCATAATAAAGCAATAACATGGTGAAGAAGTAATCGAATCACCAACCATGACACCATATACATCTGGAATGCTGAATAAATCTGCATCATTTCCAGAGTCTCCACAAACAAGAGTGTTTTGGGGTAGTTTTCCTTCTGTCTTGAATTTTTTGTGCAAATAAGCAAGAGCTTGCCCTTTGCCAGCACCTTGTGGCAATATATCCAAATCCATCCCTCCACTGTAAATTACTTTAACATCCAACTGACCAAAAAAAATGCAAAAGCTGAAATGAGAAGAAAAGGAAAAGAATCCTCCACATAAAAACAGTTGTAATAGCAACAAACACCTATTTTTTCTTCTCCACAATTTTTTTTTAAAAAAAAAAAAATATAAACGAAAAGAAAAAGAAAATAAAGACAATTTCTAAATAATGGTCAATTTCTAAAATGACAATCTTACCCCACGTTTTTCCAACTGCACAGAAAGAGCTTTCATTACTTCCAGAGCCTTGTCTTTCAGAACATAGAAGCTAACCTTGTGCAGTCGTTGCTCCGTTTCTGCCTGCATTACCCCAAAACCTTTAGCTATACAAAGATTCCAGATACAAAAACCATTTTCTCTGCGGGTGTGTCATTTTCAATTTGTTTCAAGATTTAGCACACAACACAACCACCTAATGTTCACGCAGCGATAATCATCAACATACCAACTACTATAATCAACAAACTGTACCTGAAGGGTGAGTTCAGAAAACTTGCTGGATTCCTCTGTGACTATGTTCCTATCCCATTTCTGATTTAAGAATTCAACCCAACCTTCATCAGGCACCATTGAATTACCATATGTTATCTCAGTTCCCACAGACATTATGGTTATATCTGGGGTTAGCATTGGTTTCTCCTTCCTCAACTGCTTGTACAGTGTAGGAGACCTTCCAGTCGAGAACACAAGCAGAGAATCATGACGATAATGTGCTTCCCACAAAGCATTAAACCTAAGCAGAGAAAGGTTCTGAGGATCATGATGATCAACCTGCAAACAAACTTCCGCAATAAATCCAAGCAGCATAGAGAATAAAATCAGGCTGATCAAGATACAGACAATTGTGATACCCACCATTGTATGGTCAAGATCTGAAACTATCATGAGACGTGCAGAACTCATGAGTCGGTCCATATCGTGCCAATGTTACTTTAACCCTGTAAAACAATGAATTACTTTACACAAAAGGATTTATGAACCAAAAACAGTCACGTACACTTATGATCACTAAATCATTTTGATGCTTGAGTTGTTCACTAAGTGGACTCGATGACTGCCCGAAATATGTAATAGTTTAAGGCAACTAAACAACTCCCCAAAAACACTTGATCATCCATTCTCTTACTTATCCAAACTCTCTGCATTTCTGTCCATATGTTAAATATTTATAACCCCCAACATATCTCCAATCCTTTTATCAATTTTTTTTTTATCAAATTCAAATTTGATGAAAAATTTGCTAGAAGTGTGCTCCAACCATTTCATCAAATATGTATCAAATCAAGGAAGGCATTTTTTGTTCACCAAACCAAATTTCCAAGTCATATTTTTACTCAAATTTAATGAAATTTTAAAAATAGTAAGTATTGGAAATGGGTCTCTTTCATCAAAATTTGTTAAAATATTTTTTTAGGATAAGTTTGGAATTGGAATATTCTATATCATATCAAGCTTTTAACCAAATTTTCACTCAAATTTCATGAGAGAATAAAAACTAAAAAAAATAAAAAATAGTAAGGAAATGGAATTCCAAATCTATAAATTTTGATTCGTCTCTTGGAAAGCTCAATTCAAATAGACAATTTTTTTTATAAAAAAAATACAAGCATGGATTTGTAAAGGGTAAGATGTTAATGAAGCCATGAACTGAACGTGCATCTAATCCACATTAACTAGAAGCAACAGAAGACAATCAAGAGATTCAGACTTGAATAATTATAAAATTTCATGAAACCCAATGCTTAAATCCTCGAAATCAAAGCAATGTCAAAGAAAATTCAATGTATAAATAAATTAAAATAAAAAGCAAACTACAAGCCTGATACTTTCTCAATCCTCAACATTCACAAGCAATTGTATCCAAACCTAAAGAAAACAAGTACAAAATTTTTTAAAAAAAAACAAATTACTTGCGTGGAATCAAATTAAAATACCCAGATTTCACAACAAATATTTGAATTCCACGAACAAAAGGAAACAAAAAAGAAAAAGAATCAAGTCCCACCAGACAAAAATAGGATTGAGAAACATACCAGGGAGAGAGAGAGAGAGAGAGAGAGAGGTTTTGTGACCTTTCAATCTGTTGAGGGGAGTGAGTGAGAGAGATATAGAGGGTTGGAGTATCGGATCCAAATTCGTTGGCGCTTCTTTTGTGAAAGTGAAGAGAAAGGTTCGGACAAATTTTTCATATCAACACCACCACCCCCGACAAAAATTAAATTAAATTAAATTTATATAATTCCTCGACAACCAAAACATTTTCCTTATAGATATTTGTTTGGTTTAGTGTTTAGTTTTTTTTTTTTTATAAATAAATTGCACTGTTGCTTCTTGAGGTTTGGTCTAATTATATCTTATTTTGGAAGTTTTAAAAATGATATTTCTAACCATGTGATTAATAGTCTTATTTTACAAACTCGTAGAAGGCAACAATTTCTAATAGAAAAAATTACATTAAAAAAAAAGTAAAGGAAAGAAGAAGAAAAAAAACCGAGGAAGTAAAGCAAAAGAAAGTAAGAAAAAAGAGAATGTATGAGTTCAATATATTTATTCTTTCTAAATAATTACAATGACAGAGAGTTAGTATGCTTTTCTAAATATCAATGGATAATATGTATTAAACTCAATTATTATTGGGTTAGTATAATTTGTAAATTTTTTAGCTTTTTTAAGTCATGTCATCTCTTTAGCTTTTTACATATTTTTTCAAAAAAAAAAAAATTAGAAACCAGCTATTAACTTATTTTTCAAAACAAACCAACACTAAAAAAGATAAAATAAGTTAAAATAATTAGTAAGACAAAATGTTACATCAAATTCATAATCATTTAATTTTTTCTTTTTCAAACATTACATCCAACTATAAAAAAAAAATTAATTTTTTCTCAAATATAAATATTTTAATCAACTAAAATAATAAAAAATTAAAATAACTAACTTCTCAAAACGGAGATTGAATTGCAATTAAAATGTCAGAAAAAATATATCAACATTCCTAAATGTATTGATGACTATTTTTCTAACTCTTGCTTTATGTTTATAGAAAAGTATTTTTTTGATATTTAACATAAAATCTTTATTACAAAATTGAGATGTTAGATAAAAAAATAATCATCATTTTTTTCCCCTTTTTCCTTATAGGGTGTCATATTTTAGTAGGAAATAGTTTAGAGAAGGCAAGTGATTTCCTGCAATATATACATCGACTTACATATTGGAGACGTTGATTATTGTTTTTACTTATTTTTGAACTTTTTGACAATTTATAATTTTTTTAAAACTTTTACTTATTTTTAAACTTTAACTTGACTATTTTTAAACTTTAACTTGACTATTTTTAAAACTTTAACTTATTTTTAAACTTTAACTTGACTATTTTTAAACTTTAACTTGACTGTATTTATAATTTCTTTTAAATTTTTTGCTACGTGTACGGTGTGGGAGGTGGACGTGTAAAGTGGGGGCCACTTGAATCTGGGCCGTTGATCGTAATGTTTTTGATCGGTGATGGTGATTATGAGATTGTTGGTGGTGATTTTTGTCCACAAGAGAGTAGAGAATATGAAATGGCATATTCTTGATTCGGAATATATATGGGAGTCATGATCGCCAATTGCCATTAATTTTGATATTTTACTTCGCTTTTTTCTTATTTTTTATTTTAAATTTCTATTTAAATTTATTATCAGCATAAATATTCTTTGCGTAGTTAACAACGAAGTAAGTGAACCGATTTTCTTTTAGATTCCATAAATTTGAGAGGGTGTAATTGAAGAAATCCCAATTATCTATTTAATTATATAATAATGTTACATCCTACTAATTTACTACCCTTAAATTTAACACTTGTCAAACATATTATTTAAAATATTTTTTAAGGGTGATAATTAGGTGCCTCAAATACTTTTCGTAATTATATAATGTATGCATTTCAAGTTGATGTGAATTCAATCATAATAGTTTTCATATCAATTTTCTTTTATAAAAAATAGTTTTTTTTTTTTTTAAACAATAAAAAGGATGCTCTGTGGGGATATTATAACATATTAGCATCCATGGTTTTGACTCCGGAGCAGTGGCGTAGCCAGAAATTCAATGAAGATGTGGCACAAATTAATAACAATATATATATATATATATATTTTTCAAATAAATAACAATGAGATATTACTAAACTTAAATATTAATAGTTCATTTGGATAAATGTGAATTTTAAATTAAAGGATTTAAGATTAAATTTTATACAAATATTGGGGAGTAACTATTTTATAAGTAGATTGAAAAATTAAAAAAAGAAGATAATGTAAGATAGAAATGATATATTTTAGTAGAGAAATTCTATAAAATATATCGCAAAAAAAAAGTGTCTATCATATGTCGCAATTATGATTTTCGTAATCTTTAGTTATAACACATTATAGTGTTAGATATAATTTAGTTATAACTTCTTGTGGTTATTATTTTAGTTATGACTATTTATCAAGTAATAGTTAGTTATGACTCATTTTGATGTGTTACTTGATTATAATTTATATAGTGGTCATTTTAGTTATGAATGGAAAGAAATACATGGAGGATAAACTCCCCAAGTCAAATGTAACAAACAATCTAATAAATTCCATATCTTCATTTAAATTAATTATATTTGCATGTCAATAATGATAGACATCACCATTATATTGAAATTTTTATAAATAATAATATGACTTATCATAATCTCTTTATTTTTAATCAAAATAATTATTATTTTTCTCATAATTTTAAAAATGTCATTGACACCTCACTTTAAATAATATTTTTATAATTTTTTATTTAAAATATTTTATTTATATTTAAAAAAAAAAAAATCTCAAAACCCAGGGAGCACGTGACCCTCTTGAGCCCTATGTGCCTCCGCCACTACTCCGGAGTAACTGATTGCCAACTAAATTTAACTCAATCCATAGAAAGTAACCCACCATCAACGTACCTAATGAATCTCATCTACATACTACATAAGAGGTCAAGTATCAATCGAAATACAACGCTCATAACTCCGCAGAGAGAGTACGCCCCCAAAATTCAATCTTGACTCATGAGGCCACCACCGCCGGTGGTCATAAATAATAAATTTGATTTCACTAATTTTGGAGGTAAACATGAATTTAAAGTTCTACATTAATCACACACTCTATCAATGTGAATTCAGTCATACTAGTTTGCATATGGATTTTGCTTCATAAATAATATATTTGATTTCACTAATTTTGAAGAAAAACATGAAACTAAAGCTATGCATTAATCACACACTTTCTGTGTGCATTATATTACGTATTTTACGATGATGAAGCATTGAATGAGAACGAAAATCTAAAATCTACATAAAAGTTTGGTTAAAGTAGAAAAAGTGTGAGGTAATTTTTGATTTTATGTGGAGGCGTGGAGGTTGAGTTTTTCAATTGATCATTAACTGCATGCGAATTTTTTACTAAAGTCTCCTTTGGTAAGTGATTTTTTTAATCAAAAAATTATTAAAAAAATTAAAAAGTTAAAAATTTTATTTTTTCTTTACTTTTTGTACATATTTTCGTAAAAAATCAAAAAAATCATTTCAAATATATTAATTTTTTTATATTATATTTTAGTAAAAAAGTAAAAAAATTACTAAAAAAACTTGTTCCCAAACTAGGCCTAAATTAAAATCTTGAATGGTACTCTCCCTTTAAAAACTGTTTAACATGGCATATAATAGAAGGCCTACATCAAATTTAAATTTAGACGGAAAAACATAAAAAAAACAAAAACAAAAACAAAAATGGGACTGGTTGTTTATTTGACTCCAGCGATATATTATATTATTCACCCAAAAAAGCGATATAATATATTATGAAATTATTAAAATATAACAAAAGTCACATTATCAATGTTATTCATTGTTTAACAAGGGAAAGATTATGGTGCACTCTTTTTGACGTGTATGTAGCATATATTTCTTATAATTAAAGAAAAAAATAATATAATTTCATATTTTTTGAGTCATAATTATAAATAAATAATAAAAAAAATTATAACTAAACACTACATGAGTCATAACTAAAAATCTCATGACTAAAGAAGAAAACTAATTATAACTAAAAGAAAAAATAACATAATTAAAAATGTATATGATATTATAGTAGAATTTCCCGTTTAACAATATGTCATATCTCCTGCCAAATTTGGCAAGATAGGAGTATTATAATCATTTAAAACTGTCATGCCATGCATTTTTTAATATAAATTTAATAAAATAAATAATTAATGTAAAACACTAAAATTATTTTTATAGTAAAATATTAAACACATTAAAATAATTTAATGTAAAATACAATTTTGAAGTTATTTCAAATACATAAAACACAATTACCTGGCAATTTTATTTTTTTGGCAAAATTACAAAAAAAAAAAATTATAAGATTTGACTCTTGTAATAAAATAAACTTTGAACTTTTAATTTATCAATTTAAATTTTAATCTTTTGATTTGTTTTCAATATAAATTATTAGTCTATTTTCATTAAATAAAATTGAAGAAAAATTAGTATTTTAGTCATTAAATTCAATAGAAATGATATTTTAGACATTTTACATATATCTACATTGAGTTTAATAGATAAAATATCATATGTTCGTAAGTTTTACTTAATAAAAATAAGCAAATGATTTAGATTGAGAATAAATCAAAATATTAATATTTAAATTAAGAAAATAAAAAATTATTTTATTACACAGATCAAATCAAACTTTAAGATTTTATTCGTAATTACAAAATGTATGATGGATTTCAAAAGATATTCCTACACCATAATGAGCTTTGGGTGTTTATATTATGAGCCCATGGCCCAATCAGAAACAGAAAATAAGCAATTTTTTGCCCAAAAATCTGTTTTATTTTTAGCAGCAAACCATGGTTACGTGCCAAAAAATTGGTATTCATATCATATCTATACTAGTGGTAACACGTGCTTTATAAATTAAAAAAAAAATTTTATTATAAATATGGTAAAGTAATTTAATATTTTATCTTGTGGTATACATAAAATTTATAAATTAATCTTTATGTTTATAACTTTTTAAATTATTAGTTTAAAATTTTTTAAAATATATATAAAACTATTTAGTGCAATTTTGATAATTTGTAATATGTAAAAAAAAAAAAGAAAAAAAAAAGAAGAAAAAGTTAAATCTAATTAAATGAGGTTACATTAATTATGATATATCTCTTCTTGTTATGAAAATATATAAATTTAAAAGTTATAATTAAGACAAAAATACAAGTTTATTATTAAATGTGAAGTGAAGGGATATTTAACAATAATTGATATGATGTTTCTATTATTAATCCAATAATTTAAGTTACATTTGTTTTGGTTTTAATTTCATAACTAAAAATACAATATGAATATAATATGTAAATGGATTTCTAGTCTTCAAGAATAAGAAGGTTTTAGAATATTTTAAACCTTTCATCATTTTCTTTTAATTTTTTTTATCTAATTTGATTTTAAATTTCAATAAAAAAATTGATTTGATATGAATTATTTTAACTTTTTCATTAAATTTTTATCAATTTTTTAAAAAAACTTTCATTCTTATCCCATTTTTTTTTCTTTTCATCAATTTTGGTGGAAAAAACAGTAATTTCCAACACTTCATCTTTTTAAATTTTTATCAAATTATAATTAGATAAAAAAATATTAAGGGTTGAAGATTCTATTAATTGGAATTATAGTGAAATAATATCTTGAAATAGTGAAAGTTTGAGTATGTGGTTGGTTGAAATATATAATTTGATTAATTCTCTTCTTATATTTGTATAAAAATTGATAGTTATAACCACATCATTACAAGTCGGAGTATGGAAAGTTTTTTGAGGTGTCAAATACTTTTCATTTGTAATTATCCTATCTATTAAAAAAATAAAAGAAAAAGGAAAAAAATAATGCAACTTTTGAATATGTGTATCAATTTTGTTTTGTGGATATAAACAGTTGATGTTTCAATTTAAAAAATTAAAAAGTATAGAAAAAATAGATTGGATTTTTTGGGGATAAAAGAAGCCATATAATTCCTCTATATATTATTTTAAGATGGACTGTTTTAATCACATAAGAAAAATAGAAATTATATTTAGAGATTATCCCTATATATTATGTTATTATATACAAATATAGCGATAACAAATTAATTAATATATATGAAAAGTTATACTAAACTTTCATTTTCAATTAATTGAATTATGATTAACAAACTAACAAATAGCAATAATGGTATAATAAGACATAAAAAGGATAAAAATAAAAAAAATAAAAACTCAATGATATTTAAAAGTTTTAAATTTACCTAATTATACAAAAATCTAATATTATAGTACACTCTTGAATTCTCAATAAATTTTCACATTTTCTATAAAATAAAATGATAATAAAAAATAAAAAAATCAATACCCATTTTTTTACTTCAAATTATGATTTTCATTGAAAAAATCAAAATTCGATCAAAATCATTGGCACATAATGGACATAGATATTTCGATTGCAACCATCATCACCAATAATTCTTTTCCACCATGTAAACCTATAAACAAACACATAAATCTCACTAAAATCGAAACCAAAACCAAACCAACAACAGAGAAATAGAATCACACAAATAAAAAAATAAAATTAAAAAACAAATAAATTTATGGAGTGGTAGGATATTACCCCTCAACAACTTAGATCTCGCCTCGCCTAATTCGTCAACTCCTCCGGCAGTGCATGTAAAGTTTAGGAATTGGGATGACTAATCAGATTATTCCAGACTTTCATCATTTTCTTTTAATTTTTTTTAATTTAATTAGATTTTAAATTTGAATAAAAAATTTGATTTGATATGAATTACTTTAACTTTTTTATTAAATTTTATTAATTTTTATAAGAACTTTCATTCTTATCCCAAATTTTTTTCCCCATCAATTTTGATGGAAAAAACAGTAATTTCCAACGCTTCATCTTTTTAAATTTTTATCAAATTATAATTTAATTAAAAAAATATTAAGGGTTGAAAATTCTGTTAATTGGAATTATAGTGAAATAACATCTTGAAATAGTGAAAGTTTAAGTATGTTGTTGGTTGAAATGTATGATTTGATTAATTCTCTTCTCTTATTTGTATAAAAATTGACATTTATGACCACATCATTATAAGTCGGATTATGAAAAAAAAATTATTTGTAAATAGCCTACCTATTAAAAAAAGAAAAAAAATAAAAGAAAATGAAAAAAAATGTGTAACTTTTGGATATGTGTTTATCAATTTTATTTTGTACACATAAACAACTGATGTTTCAATTTAAAAAATTCAAAAGTATATAAAAAAAAAAAATAGATTGTCTTTTTTGGGGATAAAAGAAGCTATCTAACTCCTCTGTATACTAATAGACTATTTTAAATACATACACAAATAGAAATTAGTTTTAAAGATTATCCCTATATATTATGCTATTATACACAAATATAGTTGTAACAAATTAATTAATATATATGAAAAATTATACTAAACTTTCATTTTTAATTAATTGAATTATGATTAACAAACTAGCAAATAGCAATAATGGTATAATATGATAGAAATAGGATAAAAATAAAAAACACGATAATATTTAAAAGTTTTAAATTTACCTAGTTATACAAAAAAATCTAATGTTATAGTACATTATTGAATTCCCACTAAATTTTCACATTTTCTATAAAATAAAATGACAATAAAAAATAAAAAAAAATTGATACCCATTTTTTTAACTTCAAGTTTATAGTTTTCATTAAAAAAATAAAATCCAATCAAAATTCTTGGCACAGAATAGGCATAGATACTTCGATTGCAACCATCATCACCAATAATTATTCTCTATCATGTAAACATGTAAACAAACACATAAATCTCACTAAAACCAAAACCAAAACCAAACCAACAAAACCAACAACAAAGAAAGAAAATCACATAGGAAAAAAATAAAATTAAAAAAAAAAATAAATTTATGAAGTGGTAGGATATTACGCCCAACAATTTAGACCTCGCCTCGCCTAATTTATTAGCTCCTCTTCCAATGCTCTCGAAGTTTAGGAGTTGGAATGACTAATCAGATTATTCTTTAAATAAGACTTGAAAATTGATTTATTTGTCACATTAAGTGATTTAAAATTTCAATAGATATACATAAAAAAAAATTGACAATTATATTATTAAATCATAATTCAAATTTTAAATATTGTCATATCTTTTTGAGATCCATATCAAAATTCTTATCTTCTTTATTTTTGTATGGTTTCTATTTTTTTTTTCCTTCAATTTATTTAAGATGAAGTTGTGGGTTTCTATTTTTTTTTTTAAATTTAATTTATCTGTGATTTCTATTTGTTTTTAATTATTATTATTTAGGTAAATTATACTATGAGTTAGATATGTGATAGACATATGCGTTTTATTGATTTAAAGTATGATATTGTGAGATATTTTCAAATTAGATTCATTTAGGTATATTTTAAAGATTTTTAAAATTTGAAATTGGATATTAAGAGGCAAAAGAAAGATTTTAACTGAACAAATAAAAATCATATTTATTAATTTTATCTGTCTGTATATCTGATTTTTAATTTTTAATTTTTTTTGTTATGTTATAATATAATATATAAGATATATATATTATCTAATAAGAAATGCAAGTTTTAATATATACTTTTTTTTTTTTGGAAATTGATGAGAGAGATTAGGATTGAGAGATTATGAAATATTTTTGTTATTTTTTCATTTGAAATTCATACATTAAGGGATAATTATTATTTCTAAAATAATTAAATAGGCATGAGAGAAGTTAAAAATGGTGTGTATAAGAGAAGTCTAAAAGGTTTGAAAGAAGTCAATCAGTGCTGAATTTTTTTTTAAATTCAAAAATTAAAAAATTAAGATTAAGATATTAGAACTCTTATAAGTCTTATGGGCCAAAAACCTCTTTTCTCTCATCTAATATATAGATTTAATCCATAGGTGACGTGTCATAAATGAGAGGATCCAGGGATTGGCATAAAACACATCCTAACCATGTTGTTTTGGTTGTAAGATTAACGAAACAATGTTAACGAAGCACAAACAAATTTTCCTCCACCTGTCCTCTCTCTCTCTTCTCTCTCACTCAAATCATTTTTGATCAAAATCATTCTGCCAAAATTTATCTCTTCCCTCTCTTCTCTAGTTTGGGATCAAAATCACTCCTCTTTTGAGTAATCTCTCTTGTCTCTCAACTAAAATTCAAGCACTTGTGAAGTAGGGGCAGTATGTGTATAGGTATTGATACGATAGGGTCTTTTGGGAAAGAAAAAAAAGAAGTCAATTTTTATCTTTTTACTCATTTTGGATCATATCATCTCTCACAATTTTTACCTACAAAAAGACAAAATGGACTAAAAAAAGCCAAAAAATCAGCTTTTTACCAACTTTCCAAAACACCACGATATGAATATACCGGTATGATAAAATTTAAAAAATAAGATATAAGTACGGTTTGGTACGTTTGTAAAAAAATATTTATTTTTAATTTAAAGTAATGTAAAAATTAATTAAATTGTTTGATTTGTCAAGATCTAACCTACAATCAATATTTAATGCTAAAAGTAAAAGTATAAACTAAAATTAAATGTTGGCTTGGTATTGCACAGATAGAATATTTTTATTATTATTATTTTTTTGAACATATGGGGTTTGGTTTGTGTGTTTCAATAGATAGAAAAAAAAAAATTTTAAATTGAACAGATAGAATTTTGACAGATAAAATTTAGGAAAAAAAATTAAACTGATAATAAAATTTGGATAGATATTTGGATAAATAAGAAAAAAAATTTGAATAGATAGTCAAACAATTGAATAAATATATATAAATTTAAACAGATAGTCAAAAAAAAATTAAACAGATAAAAAAACTCAATAGATAAATTAAGGGATAAAATTGAAAACAAAATGTCTTCCAACAATAAAAGGATTTCTCACCAAATTATTTCACAAAAATTTGATTTCAACATGGAGATTTGGGAAATAGATAACAAACAAAAGTTTTAAAAATAAATAAAAATAAAAAAAAAACACAACGCATAAAGCCAGCTTTGGGGATGGGAAGTGAGATTTTAGCTTAATTTAGGCCAAAATTTAAAAAAAGATAAAATATGTTAAAATAATTAATAAGACAAAATGTCACATCAAATTTATAATTATTTTACTTTTTCTCTCACAAATATTACATACAACTACAAAACAATCCAATCGTCTTCCCAAATATAAAAATGTTAGCCTACTAAAATAACCCACTAAAATAGCAACTTCTCAAACACCCATTGAGAACAACACTGATTTCTTCCTTCCGACTTCAAAAAAGCACTTCTTTCTATTTATTTTATTTTTAATTTTTGGGTGAGTGGGTACATATACTCGATTAATAAATAAATTGCACTTTATCCCTTCACTAAACAAGTATTATACTTATTTATTTTTCATAATTTTTAATTTATTTTAATCTCAACTATTGTAGACACCCCATTTTTGACCGACCTTAAGACTCAGACGTCATCGATTGAGCACTCGGTGATAGTGCGTCTTGTGCTCATTTTGAGCTTCAGAGGTTTGGCTGAGAGCCTTGTCTCCGGGTCTCTGAACTCTGTGTGCTTCAGCTCAGTTTGCGGACCAAGCCTTGTTTCCCTTCCCAGAGGGAGGAAGAGGTCTTGTAGACCATCTCTCTGTGGTCGTAGACTACTTTTCGTGGTCGTAGGCCACTTTTTCCGTTTGGAGACTAGTTTCTGGTTTTTGGAGCCTTCAGTCGTGCGCATTGTCTCGGGACTGCTTAACGTTCTCCGTTTGGCTTGGTTTTTGAACCACACCTTGCTTCCTCTCCCTAGAGGGACACTATGGTCCGAGAGACCACTTTTGTGGTCGTGTACCACTTTTGGTGCTTGACAGCTAGTTTTCAAGGCTTCTGGCTACGCGCTTTGCCTCCCGAACTCCTGTTTTGCATCCGTGTTGGTTTGTTTTTGGTACAAACCTTGTTTTCCTTGCTTGGAAGGTGGTACGAGGGTGGGAGACCAGTTTTTTCCCTTTGAGACTATAGCGATCCCGGGTTTTAACCCTTGTTGTACAGTGATCCGGACTTGGTTCCGTAGATGTTAGCAGTTGTTCATTTCTAGTTTACATCCTTTCATACTTTGTATTTGAATTATAGGATGCGTTGGGCAGGTTTGTTACAGGTTGGTTGAGCTTAGGAACCAAAACTAGTTGCCCAGATTTTGGCCTATCCGCTCGAGCGGGGACCTTGTTGTTGCTTGTTCGCTCGAGCGGGGGTTTTGGCGCTCGAGCGAAGAATACACCCATCCAGTATTTTCCTGTGTAGTGTTGGGCCTTTCGGCGGGGATTGGCCACTCGGCAGAGGTTGTAGTGGCGCCGAGCGGGAGTTGGGCGCGCGAGCGGGGACCTGGTATGTCGAGATTCTCGAGGTGTGCATCTCCGCCGAGCGTGAGTTCAGAGTGGCGCTCGAGGGGTTTCACGCGGAACGACTCTTATTTAAAAGCGAGATCCGACTTTTTTATCACTTTTTCAAGATCTTTTCTCTCTTTTACTTTTCCGAAAAGCCATTTTCAGAGCTTCTCACTCTAAAACTGGCTCTTCTCTCTTAGATTTGATCTAGTAGGAGTTGTTTGCTCACTTTTGGCCTTTACAAAAGTTGTGTTGATCATCGAGGGCTACATTTTAATCTGAAAATTTCAGAATTTGGAGCATTTTGGTTTTGGTATTCATCTCCATTGGAGTTCAAACTTTGAGGTAGGGATAACCTACTCCATCTTATGAACTTTGTCTTTGAATTTTAGCATTTTGATATATTGGGGGTTATCGGGTTATTTTGAGAAAGTTTGGGCCTTTGTGTAATTTTACAAAAGTTGGGGTTTTAATTATATAAACCTACATGCAAGTTAGGCATAGAGAAATGAGATTAATGTTGGGACATTGATGGAAATGGAACTTTAGGGTTGTTTTGTGAATTATGGCTATTTGCCCTAATTGGTTTAATTAATTAATGTATATAATTAATTAAAGAAAATGAGGAATTGAATTGAGAATGTTAAAATTGGGAATGTATGGCACTAAAGGGTGTAGTTGAATCATTTATTGCTCACCTAGGTGAAATGTTGATATATTATCCGTTTGTACATTTATTTCCTGTGTAGAAATAATTGCTTGGGCTACCGGTGGAGGGTAGTTTTGATTGTTGTAGACAATGCATGATGATTAGGCAAACTAAAACTAATCAATTGGATGTGTCATAAAGTATGACGGTTGATAGAATACATTAACTTTATGTATTGATGGATTATGCATATAACCAATGTGTGTATATGCATTATGTGTAGACGGTTGATAGAATACATTAATTTTATGTATTGATTGATTGCGTATATGATTCTGTGTTTATATGCATTGCTTGTGTATAGGAGGAGATGAGGGATGCACTCCACGGTTTAGGGGAAGATGGGGGATGTACCTCTAAACCGGTTAATGGTTTTGGGAAGATGGGGGATGGACCCAGGGATGCAGCTCATATGCTCTCCCATTGGAGTGATGATACGGCTCATATGCTTATCTATTGAAGTGTTGATATAGCTCATATGCTTATCTGTGGTAGTAGTGATATAGCTCATATGCTTATCTATTGAGATGTTTCTTTGATTTGATATAGCACTAAAATGTATATCATTTATGAAGTATGGAAGTGGTTTATGTGTTATTGATACAACACCAAAATGTGTATCCACCTTGGATTTCGAAAATGTTCTAGTGATGAACTATAATCTCATCAAAGGTTTTGGCCAGAGTACTAAGCCTTGTTTTCAAACTCAATGTTGAATAAGAAATGGAAAGTGAATTGTAACATAGATTTGATTGTCATGGAATTGTAATAAGATGTAAATGAATGTATAAGTGTTGACCATCTATTAACTGCTAATCTTTTAATCATTGTTCATAGTTGGTTTAGTGTATTTCTACTGGGCTGTGGCTCACCCTATATGGGACACCATTTTCAGGTACATGAAGCATGCCACCTCCAAGGACATCGCTTGGGAGGCTAGAGGCAGGCAGACATTTGTGGTTTTGGTTATCTTTTGTTGTATTACATGTAATTTCAAGCCAAGGGCTTAATGTGTATTTGAGTTAGTACTCTCCTCTTTGTAACCAAGTATTAGCTTGGAAAGCTGTAAGCCCATAGGGCATTTGATTCTGTTGTTAACATGTAATGTTTCTTGTAAAGAATTACTCTGTGGAATAGAATGATGTTTGTCTCTTATATCAATGTATGTCTAAATTGATGGGTTTAATGTTATTATTTTGAGGGCGTTACAACTTGGTATCAGAGCGTACCGGGTTCGAATACTTTGGCTACGTGGGAAGTGATTAGTATCACAATGGGTTTGTCTCGCTTGTTAGCGACTTAGATGTAATGTTATGTGCTTATGTGATAACATGTTTATGTGACTATTTGGGTATGAGAGTTGGTTTCTAGGATGTTGATTGGATCCTTGGGTTTCTGGGAGTCCTGTTGGAAAGGCACCTGATCAATGCTGTTTCTAACTGGAACTCTAATAACGCCTCGGGACTATCATTATCCGGAAATGAAATTCGTAAGTGCTTATGTGTTTATGTGCTTACGTGGAATGAATTACAGTTGTCTATGCATTAGGACGCGAGTTTTTAGTTTCGGCACATTTATGAAGGTGCTGATATCCTTTGTTACTGTTACTAGGATGCATAGGCGAGGAAGTTGTGATTTCCCTCCTTCCGCTCGGGAAGAGTTGCGGAAACAGTTTGTGGAGTTACGCCAAGGTACTACACCTTTGGTGCGGTTTGAAAGATGGTTTGCTAACCTGTCGAGGTTTACTCCAGAATTGGTGGAGACGGAGGAATTGCGTTGTTTCGAGTTTGAGAGTAAGTTGCGTGATGACATCCGTGTAAGAATGGTGGGGTCTTGGCATAGAAGTTATAGTGTGCTTGTTGAGGCAGCTGCCCATGTAGAGGCTGCGGTGCTAGCAATGGGGTAGAGTGGAGAGGAAGCCATCTCGGCGACTCCTGTGACTCAGGGTGTTGGTAGGCTATTTAAGAGGCAGAGGGGTTTAAACCCGCAACAGGGAGGTCGGGCTAGAACTACCATTCCAGTGTCAGATTTGGGTTGGGGAGAGAGTAAACAGAGGGGTGTTAATTGTTTCAGATGTGGTCTGCTGGGCCACAAAGTTTCGGTTTGCCCACAGAGAAAGGGGGCAAGGTTAGCAGTTCAACCGGTAGTTGTACCACTAGGATCATTTAACCAGCCAGGCTTTGGGCCGATCAAATGCTCAGTGGAGAGGTAGTTGTTAGGGTCTTCATCAGCCCAAATTTTGAACCAGTCTCGTGCTCAAGCACCGCCTACTTGTTGGGTGTGTAATCAGCCGGGTCATATTCGACGTTTTTGTACTCAGCCGGGGGCTTCTTTAGGGGTTTTGCAACCTAGCCAGGCTCAGTTTCATTCGACTAGGCAGGAACAGTATCATTTTGGGGAACAAACAGGCCAGATTTCGAGGGCCTCAGTAGAGTCGAGTTCCCAAGCCCCAGTTGGGGGAAATTCGCAATTGTTGCAAGTGTGGCCAGTTGGGGCACATCAATAGTCCTTGTTCGTGGCTTGTAAGCTCATAGAATATCTTGGGTCAGAGAATGACCAATTTTGGTGGTCCAGCGAGGGACGACAGTGGTAGTAATACCGAAGGGTTGGGTATGTTTTGACTAATCCGTTTTGTAACCGGTGAATTATCGTTTTGTGGCCATTGGGTTCTATTGTGTAACCAATGTGTTTTGGGAATGTTGAAACACCTAAACTGTTTGTTTATATATATACATATGCGTGGCTTGTTAATATCCTTGGATAGGGTGGATTGGAACATGTTGTAGCTCTGAAGTTTTATTAATATAATAGGTTGTTATGAGACCATAAAATTTTTGGTAATAATGTATTCTTATGCGTGTGTTTTAGTTTGGGAAAAGTGAGGTCTGTTGAGCCGTGTTTTCAAATTTAGAAGGATCACTAAGAAATGCGTATCTTAATCAGAATTACTAGGGGGCAAGAACAGTTATACTTGCCGGATGCTTGAAACTTCATTGGTGTTATCTAATTGACCTCATGTATGTGAAAGTGATGTTGATCTACTGTCGTGAGGACTCCTCGAGGGGATGTGAAGTGCACGATTAATACTAGGTGTGGCATGTAATTAATATGGTATTTTACGAGGGTATAACTCATAATCTTGTTAGGATTAGACTTGTACCTTCGTGGTAGGTAATGATGCCGAATTGGCATGTGTAATGATTAGTCATTTCGATAGAGGGAGTGTTAGTCCCTATATACGGGTGTGGCTGTTGGCATCGGGAGTAGTGTGTTGTGAGCAGTTGGTGCTACATCTTAGGTAGTAGCTTATGGACGTTTCCTAAGTTTTTGGACTTCCTTAATTTGATCGAAAGTGATAGGTTTGTACCTTAACACTGGTTAGGTTGGAAGATGCTGTCGTAAGGGTTGATTGGGTGTACAGCCCGTAGTTAGGGTGTGACCCGTGGATGGAGTCACAGTGGTATGGTGTTTGCAGATTAAGATGTGGGTTCATGATGAGGCGGGTGAGGACCTTTACTCTGCTGGATAGTTAAGATGGTGAGTCTTTGAAAGCCTTATCGGCAACATACGACGGTGTCGGGGTTGGTTCACGGTGGTTGTCTAGCGGTAGCATTGGCTAGTGGTTTGGCACGGAAGCTGGGTGTCTTGATTGTACTCGCGGGGTGAGTGACAAATAAGGGTTGGAATGAAGGGTGGACCCTATAGGTCGTTGACGGATGAATGTACTATGTTAGCTTGTGTTCGGCACGAACGGTGACTTGGTAGTGGTGAATGTCACGGTGTAGTAAACCCTGTCAGTTAACTCAGTACGAGGGAAGGGTTATGCAAATCTTATTACTTCGAGTTCAGTCGAGGTGGTGAGTGAAATCTCTAGATGAGGGAGTTTTGCGGTCTTGGCGTGTTAGTGTGTGGTTCGTATGGTTTCTGATTGAAATCGAGAGGTTGGATGTTTGGTAAAGTTAGGCCACTTCGGCATAAGTGTCCGTCGTCCAGTTTGGACAGTGGTAACACAAGTGAAGTAGGAGAGTTGTGAAGAGTGAGTGAGGTACTTAGTTGGAATCGTTTTGATTCGTTTGGTCCTTGTTAGTATGTTATAAGGCACGGGGGTGTGCAATGTTATCCGTTGTGTTGTTACGTAATTGGGAATTTCAAGTGTTAAGAGTTCTTTTATGAAAGTTCTGTTTTTAGGTACAGTGTCATCAACGAGAGTATGATGGTTTTTGTGGGATAGCTATGTTGTGTTCCACTTGGGGTTCATTGGGTACTCCTTGTAAACTAAAATTATTTTTGTTCAAGACCTTGAATTTATGGGGTAGTAATGTACCGTAATGTTGTTTTTACCCGTGTTTCGTCTTACACCTGTTGTGTGAAAGTTGACTAGAAGCTTTGTGTGCGAATGTTTTCGTGCTTCCTCTATTGGGTTATTGAGTACCAATACCGGTTTAAGTATTGTGGGTAGTCGGGACGTGGTGGATGTCTCGGAACACTGTAGTGTTAGAATGCGTCTCACTATTATCATTATTATCGAGTCTGGATAAGCTGGACTTTTCCATTCGTTAAGGTATTGTGAAAATGTAATGGGGTTGAGGAAACCACTTGGGTAGGTAAATTTCGGTTCTTAGGGAGAGATATCTGGATCCATTGATAGGTATTTGAACGTATGTTGAATATCTGGTTGTATTAATGAACTGTACGAATATTACATGTGTTTCAGTCTATGGTAATATTATGGAAGTTAATTTAGCATTATATATGTTAAATGTGATGTGGAAGTGCAAATGTATTATTAACAGTGAATGTGTTTCGAAATTGTGAACCATGCATGTTAGAAGTTGCTGAATTTGAAAGAAATGCATATCGATAGTGCAGGTTATAGAATATATTGTAAATTGTCTCTTGAATAGAGATAGGATAACCAGTAATGGGTTAGGTTGTTGAATACTAAATTGTGTATTGTGGAGAAATTGATTTAATTCAAATGTTATGAGAAATTGCAATGAGAGGACTTGACCAAATCAAATGAGAATGGTTATACGTTATGAATAACACCGTGTTTATAAAAAAAAAAAAAAATGTTTACAAAACTCTTGGACTTCGCATGAGAAATGCGAAATTTATTTCGGAATGTTAACGATGAAAACTTAATTATTTTTGAGAAAATGCCTTTTTAACCAGAGAATGATTTTTTTTGTATGCATACAAAAACTTGCATTGGTTGTTCCATTCAGGATTATGGTTGTTGAGTAGTGACTTAGCTTGGAGCACTAGTCAGTTGTTCACGAGTTGTTTCGGGAAAAGTTTGGTTTTGTTGTGACTTTTGTGCTGAAAGTGTTGTCGTTTGGAACGTGTTCCCTTGGTTGGTCTCTTCCTTGGTAAGAGTAGATTGGAGGTTTGTAGTGAGAGTAGTTTCTTTCCTTGTACTCGGGTATTGGTGTTGTGTGATCAGTTGGCCTTGTGTTTAGGCGTTTCCTTAATTTCGGGGACGAAATTCCTTAAAGGGGGGAGGTTATAGCGATCCCGGGTTTTAACCCTTGTTGTACAGTGATCCGGACTTGGTTCCGTAGATATTAGCAGTTGTTCATTTCTAGTTTACATCCTTTCATACTTTGTATTTGAATTATAGGATGCGTTAGGCGAGTTTATTCTGAGTTGGTTGAGCTTAGGAACCAAAACTAGTTGCCCAGATTTGCTGTCGCTCGGCCGGATCTTTTGACGCTCGAGCGGGGACCTTGTTGGTGCTTGTCCGCCGGCGGGTTTTGGCGCTTCGAAAGGAATACACCCATCCAAAGATTTTTCTGTGTAGTGTTGGGCGCTCGGCGAAATTGGCGCTCAAGCGGGAGGTTGTGAGTGACGCTCGAGCGGGGAGTTGGGCGCTCGAGCGGGGACCTGGTATGTCGAGATTCTGGGAGTGTGCATCCGCCGCCGGCGGAGTTTGGCGCCGAGCGGGAGTTCAGGAGTGGCGCCGGCGGGTTTTCCACACTCGAGTGGGGCGACTCTTATTTAAAAGCGAGATCCGACTTTTTTTTTATCACTTTTTCAAGATCTTTTCTCTCTCTTACTTTTCCGAAAAGCCATTTTCAGAGCTTCTCACTCTAAAATCGGCCCTTCTCTCTTAGATTTGATCTAGTAGGAGTTGTTTGCTCACTTTTGGCCTTTACAAAAGTTGTGTTGATCATCGAGGGCTACATTTTAATCTGAAAATTTTGGAATTTGGAGCATTTTGGTTTTGGTCTTCATCTCCATTGGAGCTCAAACTTTGAGGTAGGGATAACCTACTCCATCTTATGAACTTTGTCTTTGAATTTTAGCATTTTGATATGTTGGGGGTTGTCAGGTTATTTTGAGAAAGTTTGGGCCTTTGTGTAATTTTACAAAAGTTGGGGTTTTAATTATATAAACCTACATGCAAGTTAGGCATAGAGAAATGAGATTAATGTTGGGACATTGATGGAAATGGAACTTTAGGATTGTTTTGTGAATTATGGCTATTTGCACTAATTGGTTTAATTAATTAATGTATATAATTAATTAAAGAAAATGAGGAATTGAATTGAGAATGTTAAAATTGGGAATGTATAGCACTAAAGGGTGTAGTTGAATCATTTATTGCTCACCTAGGTGAAATGTTGATATATTATCCGTTTGTACATTTATTTCCTGTGTAGAAATAATTGCTTGGGCTACCGGTGGAGGGTAGTTTTGATTGTTGTAGACAATGCATGATGATTAGGCAAACTAAAACTAATCAATTGGATGTGTCATAGAGTATGACGGTTGATAGAATACATTAACTTTATGTATTGATGGATTATGCATATAACTAATGTATGTATATGCATTATGTGTAGACGGTTGATAGAATACATTAATTTTATGTATTGATTGATTGCGTATATGATTCTGCGTTTATATGCATTGCTTGTGTATGGGAGGAGATGGGGGATGTACTCCACGGTTTAGGGGAAGATGGGGGATGTACCTGTAAACCGGTTAATGGTTTTGGGAAGATGGGGGATGGACCTAGGGATGTAGCTCATATGCTCTCCCATTGGAGTGATGATATAGCTCATATGCTTATCTATTGAAGTGTTGATATAGCTCATATGCTTATCTATGGTAGTAGTGATATAGCTCATATGCTTATCTATTGAGATGTTTCTTTGATTTGATATAGCACTAAAATGTATATCATTTATGAAGTGTGGAAGTGGTTTATGTGTTATTGATACAACACCAAAATGTGTATCCACCTTGGATTTCAAAAGTGTTCTAGTGATGAACTATAATCTCATCAAAGGTTTTGGCCAGAGTACAGAGCATTGTTTTCAAACTCAATGTTGAATAAGAAATGGAAAGTGAATTGTAACATAGATTTGATTGTCATGGAATTGTAATAAGATGTAAATGAATGTATAAGTGTTGACCATCTATTAACTGCTAATCTTTTAATCATTGTTCATAGTTGGTTTAGTGTATTTCTACTGGGCTGTGGCTCACCCTATATGGGATACCATTTTCAGGTACATGAAGCATGCCACCTCCAAGGACATCGCTTGGGAGGCTAGAGGCAGGCAGACGTTTGTGGTTTTGGTTATCTTTTGTTGTATTACATGTAATTTCAAGCCAAGGGCTTAATATGTATTTGAGTTAGTACTCTCCTCTTTGTAACCAAGTGTTAGCTTGGAAAGCTGTAAGCCCATAGGGCATTTGATTCTGTTGTTAACATGTAATGTTTCTGGTAAAGAATTACTCTGTGGAATAGAATGATATTTGTCTCTTATATCAATGTATGTCTAAATTGATGGGTTTAATGTTATTATTTTAAGGGCGTTACAGAGACCACTTTCCTTCCCGCCAGCCGATTTTCTGGTCGGGAAACTGGCTTTCTTGGTCTTTGGGCCACCTTTTCTGATCTCCCACCCCACCATTGGCTTTCTTTAAGTGTGGAGACCACCAATTCCCCTTGCCAAACACTTTTTTTCTGGGAGACCACTTGAAGTGGTTGGCCGACCACTGCAAGTAGCAGGCCGACCACTTTAAGTGGTCGGCAGCTTTCCCCCTATTTTGGCAGACTGTGTGGATGCCAGCTGTGCCAGCTAGAGGGCACAGACTGTATCCTCCATATGGAGGGATTGAATCCAAGTTTTAGCTTCTCTAAGAAGCTTTAAATTTTGCTTTTCTATAAGAGAGAGCATTCCTCTCCATTCCAGAGGTTCTAAAAATTTTTCCTAAGGCATAAGCATATATCTCTCTATATCTCTATATTTGGTGCCTAAAGAGTGTGTTGTTCTTCACTTTTGCACCACAACCCTTAACCATAGACCCCCATCATTGAACTGAGGTTCTTGAAGGACATTTTTGGAGGTTTAAAAAGGCTAATTCTTGGCTGAGAAATCTGTTGGTTTTGCAGTGTTTCAAGGGTAACCTCTTTTCTCCCTTTTAAGCTTTATTTTGGTTGCTCTCTTGGTCTCATTTGCATGCTTATTTAGGCCTTGCTTTCAACTGGAAAAAGTTTTGTATTTAAGTGTTTTTGATGTTTGTTTAAGGCCTCTTGGGTGTTAAGGGTCTTCTACCGTCTTGCATGCCTTATTTGGCCTTGTTTTGTGCCATGGTTTAAGGCCTTTGAGCTAGTCCTTGCTTGGCCTTCTAGACACTGAAATCCAGTGGATTTTCAGTAGTAGGTATGTGGTTTTGAGGCCTCAAATCAGAGGGGGGTGATCCTCTCTCTTCTTGTTTTGTTTGCTTGCATTTTTACCCTATCAAAGGAGCATGCATCTTCATACTTTCAAGGCTTGGTTCAGGCACTTTTTCCATGACTTTTAGGGCCTGCCTTAGCTCTGTCTATGGCTGGTTTGGCCACCTTGTGTTTGCTTCTTGTATGTGTAGTGTATTCCCATTTGTGGCTCATCAAAGTAGCATGTCTTTCTAGCATGTATTGGCTCCATTTCAGTAGATTTTTGGCCATCATTTGACATGTCATGACTCTGTTTTTGTCTGGTTTGGTAGTCTCTTGCATGCTTCATATGCTTGTAGTGTAAATCTTGTTTACTAGCTTTGTATGCATGACGTTTTGGCTCATTATCCTAGCATATTTTGGCTATGCTCTAGCATGATTTTGTTCTTATTTTGGGCTGTCTTAGCTCTATTTTGAGGCTTTTTGGTCGAATGAGGCTTGTCATGCATGCTTGTAGTGTAATAGCCTTGACTAGCTTTGAGTTTTGAGGTCTCTTGCATGTTTAACTTGAGGTATTTGCATGTTTTGGCATCATTGAAAATGATATTTCAGAGCATGTAGGGCTGTTACACTTTCATATTTTCCGTTCTTTAAGTGCTCTTGAGGGTTGTGCTTTTGTGCCCTATTCGTGAGCCATTGCATGAGCCTCATTTTCGTGCCTTTCAAGCCATCATCCCAACTCATTTTTGCTACTGTTTGGGCCTGCATAGAGTCTGTTTGGGTTTAGTTTGGCCATTTGAGCATTATCTTGCATGCCTCTAGTGTAATACACTTCACTAGCTTTGACGCTTGAGCCTTTCAACATGCATTACATGGGTTGTTGGCATGATTCTAAGTCATTTTGCATGCCATTTCAGTGCTGGAACATATGCCATTGTACCACATGTTTCATCCTTTCAATGCTTTTGGAGAGTTGTGTTTTGAGCCTTAAGCTTGGGCTGATATGCATACATGTTTGTATAGCATTTTCAGTTTCTATCTTAGCATGTATGGCCACTGATTTGGACATGGCTGAGGCCTATCCATTTTGGTTTAAGTCCATTGTGCATTGAGTATGCTATGTGGTTCATAGCATTGAGAATGCCATGTTGTTGCATGATTGATTATTGCATTTGTGCATGCCATGTCCATTACCAAGCGTATGCTAGTTACCGTGTGCATTGTGTGTACTAGTTGTCATGAGCATTGTGTATGCCATGTAGTTCATAGCATTGTGTGTGCTAGTATGTTAGTTGCATGTTTTCATGCTTGTCCCTTGCATCGTGTTCATATGTTTGTTTCATTGCATTGAATGTTTGCATGCTTGAGCCGCATTGTGTATGTCGTGCCATGTTATTTGTTGCATTGTGTTTGGAATAGAAGTTAGTCCAAACACGGGAAACGAGGGACAATTCATACTTGAAGTGATGAAACGTGCCTCAATTCTCTGTCGCCGACACTCTTGACTATACATGATGGAGTTTTAGGCTTTAGGTGTTCGTGTGTGCATTCATTTCATATTGAGTTATGCAATTTGGCTCCTCGGCCATCATGCATCAAGATGTGTGATTGGTGGCCTGAGGGTCGAGAACCACACCCCCTTGAGCTTATGTAATGAAAGGGAGGGTGGTTGTGCATACATGTGTTGCAAATACTTTGCCATGCCCCTTTCTTGTTCTCTGTTGCAGCAAACTGAAGTCTAGCAACAGAAATTGGTCGGCTGACCAGATAAAGTGGCTGGCCGACCACTTTTTCTGGTTTTCAGCATAGAAAGTGGTCAGCAGGTGGTCTCCAATGCCAACAACTGGTCGGCAGCCCTCCTACAGATTTCCATGATGGAGTTTCAGCCTTCTGGAGCTTTTTGCAGTGTTCTAAGACCAGTTGCAAACAGAGGCAAATCGGGACATCGCGGTGGATTTTTGCACAAGGTGACCGAGCACACATCCTTTGTCATCCAAGGCGGAGCTGAGGTAGCCTATTTCATATAGTTTACATGCTTATTCAATTGTTAACTTAGTTAATTTGTTAATTAGTTAGAGTTGTGTAATAATTAGCTGTAGCTTGTTATTCATTTTGTTGTGTAATAACTAGTTTAATTAGATTAACTTAGATTAGCTAGTTGGTTCTATATTATTCATTCAGACCCTCCGTCGAGAGGGCACAACTGTTGTAAATAAGTGTGCGTGTGTGTGCGTGTGATGCATATCTTTCAACCCCCATTTCTTTCTCCCTTTTATTTACCAGCTTACGATAGTTAGTTTTAGGGCATGTTTCAATTAGCATCCTTATCTTCGCATGTTTGCATCCATTAATCTGCCTTGCATGCACCGGGCTCGGCGAATCATACTAACTGCATTGTATTTCAATTCCTGTTTGAATACATATATCAAATTGCATTTCACATGATATTTTAGAATAGCCGAGCCTATCTTAGTTGCATTTTGTATGTGTTGCATTAGGCATTCTTGACATAGCTAGAATCATGCATTGATTTCTAACATAGCTTTTGTTTTGGCTCGGAGTACTCGGTACGTGTTTATGCTTTAGCATCCTTGCATGTGTGTGAGTGACTGCCATGATAGCATGCTTGCCATGAGGCTAACTGCTTGTGTGATATAACTGCCTGAATGCTTGTGGGTGAACGTTGGATTACTTGAATTTGAACAATTCATTGATTGCAAGTTTTAAGCCCACTTGAGGGTGGCAAAATCCGCATTTTAGCCTACTTGCGAGTAGCAAACCGCTTTCAAAAACAAACATGAGATGTTTTGTTCCAATTTAGGCGATCTAGTCTATACTTGTATATTGTGCGCATTACATAGTAATTCTAGGTTAATAAACCGGAATAAGAGCACATGTGTTTTCAAAAACAAGATATCATGTTAGTAAAGGCTGATCTTTGATCGGGCGAGCGGGGGTGCTCATTGCATGACCTTCCCCTCTCGTACCCAAGTTCTCGAGCCGAGGCAATTTTGGTGATGATGGATACGTGGCCTTAGGCACGAGTCAGGGTTTCCTAAATTTTTCAAAAATAAAATATTTAGGTGGCGACTCTGTATCTGACAAAGCAGTCCATGTTTGGCACTTCTTTCTAAAAATCAGTTTTTCAAAACGATTTGTCATATTTGGACTCTTTGGTGATTTATCAATCTCGCATTGCACTTTGCAAGATCAGATTAAGAACCGTGACATTGAGTCCGAACTGTAGTGAGCCCAATGAACAAAACAGGATTTTCCCGGGACGTTCGGGCGCGTCTACAACTATTTATTAACGTTCTATTACGAAAAAAAGAAGAAAAAAACACATGAATTTTACACGTATATATCTTTCCTCTCACATATTTTCATAAGATATGAAAAATATGTATATATCTCCTACATATATGTAAAATAAATTAGCTCCTAATTGAGCATTTTAGTCATAAAATTAGTAACTCACATGTTACTTTTCTGTTCTGTTAATAGAATGTCAACAATAGGGTTGGATTGAAATAAATCAAAAAAATTAATAGCAAAAATAATAATTACCCATAAGTAAGGGATAAAGTGTAATTTGTCCAATATTTAACTTTATCCAGCTTTCTAAGTTAGTATTATTCCATATTTTCTATCATTCATAGAGAGAGAAAAAAACAAAAACAAAAACAAAACAAAACAAAAACAAAGAGAGAAGAGAGAAAGAGGAATTTTCAGTTCCACTTTGTTATTTTTGGTGCTCTCTCTCCAAAGTAAACTCTTCCAATTTTTTTTGTCTAGAGTCTATAGTCATATATTCCATTCTGTTTGTACTCTCATTTGAGAAGAGAGAAGAAGTTGAATTGGTAGATGAAGCTGATGAAAACGATGATAATGATAATGAAGTGGTGAAGTTGAATTCTATCTGTAATCACTAGTCGAGAGCGAAGTAAGAAACCGTTCCTTCTTCTTTTCCAATTCAAGTTCCCTAAGTGGTATAGCAGCTAGAAATCTCTTCATGAACTCTCTGCAACACTCTTTGCCACTGCAAATTTCGTCATCACTTGCCTGATCGGAACTGACTCCTTCTTTCTCTCCATTCCCGCGCATCAAAGCTGAGTCATCAAACCTCAAAATGTATGCTTGGTTGCAACCTCAAAGAGCCACTCACCAAATGTGTCAATGATGTAGTAAGCGTTGACGTCGACCTTTAACACGAAGAAATAATCATTCCAGCTTACTATGTAAATCCTAGGCATGTCATTGTCACCCTCTGCATTCTTCTTGATCTCATCCCATATCTGATCAAAAGACATGACTCCTTTCAATGTCTCAAACTTTTCCAGGCCGAAGAATCCGATGAAGGACTTCTCATGCAAGATCGATATTGGGTAAAGTCCGGCTTGCAGAACGGTCTGGATGTCAAAATGCTTGTCGGGGAATTGGTTTATCAAGTCCTGATTATCATAGAGCTTTCTCCATTAACTATGAGCCTGTCGAATTGGGCCCTCGTTGGTGTGTTGTCTTGGTTGGATTGAAGCCAATTGGCAATGACTGCAGCTAGTGCTGTACATGCGCTTTCTCCGACAGCTTTGTTGCTGCTTTGGTCGAAGCAAGCGAAGAAGACATTGGCTTTGAGCTTTGCCTGGCCATCTTTGCTGACTAGCTCATTTTCTTCCCAATGACCAGTGGAGCTAGGTTCCGTTTGCTCATGAGTAGGTTCATTGACATCTAATTTCTGCCAAAAAAAAATAGTTATGAAGAAATGTTAGATTACAATTTTTAGCCTCACTAGTAGCAAAATATGTATTGATATTGACAGTACAGTTATATATTAGTTGATATAGGACAATATCAGTAAATATATCGAAAGTTTAAAATCCCGATACACATCAGTCCGTATGTTATGTATAGGGCACTATTTAAAATCCTGCAAAAGACCCCCTTAACCCACGTTGGAATAGTAGCCCAAACACAAGCTTATATGAACTTTATGTATGGGGCATTATTTAAAATCCTGCAAAAGAAACAATTGTTAGTTCTTGCATATTCATTTGTCTCAATCTATGTGTAAAAATTGCACTACAATGTGTAAAAAAGTATATGAAGGTATCTGGGAATATGTGAAAGGAGCATTGAAATTCTAAATATTTTGTCATTTTCTCTACCTTATTGCATAGGGTTGCCGTTAGCATGATCTATGATTAAATAGCACAACATATGAATCTTACCTCATTATAAAGCCAAGCAATTTCCAAGCGATCAGGTTTATCATCACAGGTAGCAGCTGGAATTTCTTCTGAAGCTGCACAAGAACAGGTCAGATCATATTAACTACCTAAGCAAGCCCTGGCTCTTTTGACATGTTAAAGATCAGCGATCCATCAATATGGAATGAAATAACAACAAAGCATGGAGGAATCCAATATACTAGTGGCTTTAAAAAACTAAGAGTTGCCAAACATTGTTCTTGATTTACTAGACCTAAACTTAAAGAAACAGTGGGTGCACTTACTGATCACTTGTGGTAACTGATTATTAGTTTGAGAATCAATATCCATAAAGCATGGGCTTAGTATATTGAGAACCTTGGCTCCAGTCTCCGGCTCTTCAATAGGAGTCTCATTTTCTTTTGTGTCACCCTACAATAACATCAAATAATAAAGAGAAACCATATGAGTTAAGTATTGCTTCATTGCAGTAAACTAAGAATGCAATTTATGTAGTCTATTTCGCTGGCAACTCTTTCATATAGAACATATTAAGAGTTCATAGCGATTAAGTTATATAGGAAGATGAAATAAACAAACCGCCAAACAAGAATTAGGATGGTATGCTTTTGATTTTTGGTTAATAGAATAATCAAAAAGAAAATAAATTTAAACAGAAGATAAATTGCTTCATTTTTCTTTCGCTGGTCAAAAAATATTTTAGAAATTCCAACCAAACAGTGCCAAAATATTTTTTTCAACATTAACACACCAAGGAGACTAATGTTCACTAACCTTACAGTAGCTAATGGCAGATGTCAGCTTCTCATTCCTCTCCTCTTCATTCATTTCGCTGTAATCCATTCTCATCTTCCCCTTGTATTTTTCTTTGGTTCCTAGCTCTGTCGGCTTGTAACATGTTATGTACCTCTTGAACTTCTACATCAACGATATCCCGAACCTCTGGTGATTACGCCTTGCTGGGTCCACAAGTTGAGGTTGAGACATAGATGAAACAGAGCCAGGTTTGTGTGATGAGTTTGAATTGTGTGATGAGTTTGAATTTGAGGGCTTCATGGAGAGAGAGAGAGAGAGAGAGAGAGAGAGAGAGAGAGAAGGGGGAATAGGAGAGGAGAGGGATGGAACTTTGTAATCTAAAACCCAAAATGCTGAAAATTTGAGATTGAATTTTATTTTATATATATATATATATATATTCGCTATTCAACTCTTTTTTTCTCAACAACAATCAAAGTTATAATTTGTTGATGACTTGTGTACTTGTTGTTGTGAGAATATATTGTATATATGCATAATTGGTTATATTAGGAATTACCATAAATAGGAATCTTTGTATATATGGCATAATTGGTTATATTAGGAACTAGATCTAAATCTATTATGCCATATATACAATATATTCTCACAGTTGTTTGTAGTTGTTGGCTTTGGAAAGAAGAGAGGACCCAACTCTTCTAAGAAGTAAGCTTACTCTAATGATAATTAAGCTCAAGATCTTAAAAAAATCAAAACGAGAAGCACTTGCTAGATGGAATCTTCACATCCATATACAACATTAAATGGCATGTTAAAAGATATAAAAAGCATTGCTCAGTGTAAATCCAATTCTAAGATGGAAGACATATCAAAAGAATTCACTTTCTGTTGACAAACCACCACAAAAATTGAAGTTCAAAGATTGAATATATATTTGAAACACAAGCATTAAGAAAAGGTCAAATTCAGCAAAGGGTAAGAAAGAATTGGAAATAGCAAAAACAACACCAACTGCAATTATAAGGATAAATAGCTAGGACAAGAATAACTCCTACTGCTCCATAAACAATAAAGAATATTAAATCTACAATCTGATAAGCTGGAAATCAGCAAAAAGTTTAAGACTATCAAGTGCCACTTAATAAGAAGTGAGTACTCAAAAAATTGAGAAAGACATTGGGTAAATATGCTGTCACAATCATCATTGGGGTACTTTGTGTTACAGCACCCAGAAATTTGGATGTCGTATCTTCTGAAGCAATTTAAGCTCATCTCTAAAAGCCCTCCTGAGCAAAATCAACAAAAAGCAAAATGAAAAACCAAAAGTTCATAAAATAATGTAAACAAAATGAAAATGCCATCATATGGACAACTCACATTTTATCCTCATCAACAGTCACTTCCTTTCCAAGTTTTTTCACAGCAACTTCTATTCCTTGCCATGATGCTACACAGAAGGTTCCTTGGGATATGTTTCAGTTAGTCTATAAAAGATGAATTACTACTTTCAAGACAAAAAAGAACCAGAAGTATGATTGCTGCAACATAAAGTAATCAGATCAACAACCTGAGCTTACCAATTAAAACTACACTTCTGACTCAATCAGCACAGATGTTTAGTCTCTTCTTTGTTACAAAACATTAATTTTAGGCAATGTTTCACCAAATTATAAGAGGTTAGACACTTTAAATTCTTGAAACTAATGTTTTTCTTGTTTTAAATATAATAGGTTAATAAAATCGCTAATGTTTTTCTTGTTGAGGTTTTTTAATATTAAAAACACAATCCAATGACAAAAAACAAAAATAAAAGATTAGGCTATCACCCATTTAAAGTTTTTATTTATTTTTTATTATGTCTGACAGGGCATACAAATTAAAGCACCGAAGTGTTACATAACCACTTTCAAAAGAGTTGAAATTACCTTTCTGCTCTGTCCATGGCCTCGAACCATTTTCTTTGCAAAGCTTCATTGGTGGTGGAAATGGCTTTGGATCACGACCCAAAATAAAACCAAAATCAACATGGAAAAGGCAGCCATCAATACAGGCGCCATTTTATGAAGCTGTCCCAAAAGCTAAACTGCCTCCACAGAGTACTTGTTGAGATGCTTCTAGCCACCTTAAAATTTCATTTTTGTCATAGTGACAATTACATTACACCATTTATAACTGAAATAGGAGTCTATAATTTTAAACAAGAAACAAATGGCATATGCATTAAAACGCAGATTACATGACAATAAGGTATTAGATTTCCCAGTGACTATTCAAGTAGAGAAATTCCGAGGACATGCTGACATATTGAGGACCTAGTGACATGCAAAACTCATACAATAATACATCAAAATGAGACAAAAAAGACATGGTTTAAATAAGTCCAATCCCCTACTCTAAACAAACTATTGAAATTGTATAAAACAAGGGGTAAATTTTAGTTCCCATCTCAATGACTATATGACCACCCTCCAACCCTTTATGAAGACACATAATAATGTTTCTATTACTTGTTAGGCCCATATCTTTTGACATTATGTCAAATGCAACAAATGTTGCTACCAACCACTTTCCCACCACTAGTGCACACAAGAAGAAAAAGTTAATTTTGCTTTAAATAGTTGCGATTTGGGGTAAACAATTTTTTTATTAAATATGAAGTGAAATGATATTTAATAATAATTGATATGATGTTTCTGTTATTAATCCAATAATTTAAGTTACATTTTATAACGATCCCGATTTTCCCTCCATTGGTTATTGCATTCCAGACTCAGTTCCGTGGATGTCTGTTGTTGTATACGTTGCATTTTCGTCTTTTAATTCTTTGTATTTGAGTTTTAGGATGTGTTGGGCAGGTTTGTAGCAGGTTAGGTGTGTTTTGAAACAAATGGTTGCTGCCTAGTTTTTGGTGTCTTCGCTCGATCGAGGCTTTTGTTGCTCGAGCGAGATCTGTGTTTTAGTTCCTTCGCTCGAGCCAAGGTTCCTTCGCTCGAGCCAGATTTGAGTGGTGTGTCTATTGGCTCGAGCGAGCATTCTTGCGCTCGAGCATGCGTCTGCGTCTAGTTTGGACCTAAAGGTTGTGTTTCTTGGCTCGAGCGAGATTTCCTTCGTTCGAGCGAGCGAGCTGTATGTTTTGCGTTTCTTCGCTCGAGCGTGCTTCTAGTTTGCAGACCTGAAGCTTCGTGTTGTTGGCTCGAGCGAGGCTTTATGCACTCAAGCGAGGTTTCTTTGTGTCTGGTCGCTCGAACGACCACTCATTCGCTCGAGCGAGATTTGAATATATCAAATCGCAGTAGCAGTCTTCTCTCTCACTTTTTGATTTCCTTTTCTTCTCAAACCCTAGATCGGTTGTCTCTCTCTCTATAATACATCTTCTCTTTAGAAATACACTTGGTTCTTGGGTGTGCCTACTCTAGTCCCTTTGTAAAAAGTGTGGAGCTTGGTGTGGGCTACGTTTTGATCTAAAAATCATTAGGTTTGGAGCATCTTGAGTTTTCTTCATCTTCCCCATTGGGTCTCTTCATTTAAGGTAGGGATACCCTACTCCTTCTTATGAGTTTTGACATGAATTTTAGTCATTTTGTATAAATTGTGGATTATAGAAATTTTGGGAAAGTTAGGGTTTGTTTTAAAGTTATGAAAATGGGGTTTTCAATTGCTAAACTCCATGTGTATGTGAGACCTTGGAAAATGGAATTATTGTTCTTAAATTGATGAAAATGAGCCTTAGGGCCAAAGTTGGGAAAATTTGGGAAAATGGCCTAATTAATGTGATAAATTAATTTGAATAATTAATTTGGGAAAACATGAAATTGGGTTGTAAATCATGAAATTGGGAAATTACGAGATTGAATAGTGTAGTTGGATCAAGGAATCACTCACCTATGAAAATGTTGATAATTTATCTGTTTGATGAATTTATTATCTGTCTAGAGATAACTGCTTTGGGCTATCGGTGGAGGATAGTCTTGATTGTTGTAGACATTGTATGTTGATTAGGAAAAACTGAAACTAATCAAATGGTTAAGTCATTGAATATGACGGTTGAATTAACACATTGAATATGTGCCTGAATTGATCATTATATATGATGAACTGTTTAAATACATTACATATGTATCTTGTTTGAGAGGAGATAGGGGATGTACTCCGTGGTTTGGGATGTAACGCCCTCAAAATAATACATATAAACCCAACATTTATGACATCCATAGACATAAGAGAATAAAGTATATTTCCATTTATCAGAGTATTCATTACAAAAGTATTACATGTTGACAACAAAAGTAAATACCCTACAGGCTTACAACTTTCCAAGTCAACACTTGGTTAGAAAAAGAGAGTACTAACTCAAAGCACATTAAGCCCTTGGCTCGAATTTACATGTAATATAAAAAAGATAACAACAAAAGATTTGCCAGCCTCTAAGCCTTCTAAGCTACGTCCTTGGAGGTGGCATATCACCTGAACCTGAAAATGATGTCCCATATAAGGTGAGCCAACGCCCAGTAGAGATATGCTAAAAATATTATGAGCAATAACTAAAACATTAGTATTTGATAAATGTTTAACTCATATAGACAAACATACATTCCCCTTCATGACCAATCCATATTCACAAATGTGTTTCAATCCCTTTCCATTTCATTATCCAAACCAATTCATAGATATGGTTCTCTGTTCAACCAAATAGTTTATAATGAGACTACAACTCACATTATTAACACTTCAATTTCAAATGAGACTACAACTCATACTGTCATCATTTCAATACTTTAATTTATCTATGTTATACACACGCAATTAGGATTTCGGGACGTTCACCCTGGACACTCCGGCCAACTTAGTTATCACTAGAGTCCATCCCCTATCTCCTCCCAAATCTAGTTTAGGAGTACATCCCTTATCTCCTCCCAAACCGTGGAGTACATCCCCTATCTCCTCCCAAACAATATACATATACAATGTATTTAAACACTTATCATATACAATGATCAAGCAAATCACATATTCAATGTGTTATTCCATCCGTCATATTCAATGACATACTCAATTGATTAGTTTTAATTCACCTAATTATCATGCAGTGTCTACAACAATCAAGACTATCCTCCACTGACAGCCCAAAACAATTATTTCTAAACAGATAATAAATTCATCAACAAATAATTTATCAATATTTTCATAGGTGAGTGATTAATCAATCCAACTACACCCTTCAATCTCATAATTTCCCAATTTCATGATTTCCAACTCAATTTCATATTTCTAAAATTCCCGGATTAATTATACAAAATTAATCAATTACATTGAATTAGAGCTTTTTCCCCATTTTTCTTAACATTGACCCAAAGGTCCAAATATCATCAATAGACATCAATAACCTCATTTTAAGACCCAAATACACATGTATGGTTTAAAGGAATAAAACCCCTCTTTATACATTTCAAGTTTTGAAACCCTAACACCCAAACTTTCCTAACTTCAACATTTAATCAAAAGGACCACATGTTTATGTCAAAGACCATAAATATGAGTAGTTATCCCTACCTCAAGTGAAGAGACCCAAAGGAGATGATGAAGAAACTCGAAGGTGCTTCAAACCCAATGATTTTCGAATCAAAACGTAGCCCACACCAAGCTCCACACATTTTACAAAGGGACTAGGATGGAAGATCACTAAAGCTAGATGATTTCGTTGAGAGAAGATGTATCCTAGAGAGAAGAGGTCTCAAAATAGGTTTTGGAAAGCTAGAGAGAGAATGGCCTGAAAAAGTGATTCAAAAAGCTACAACTCAGACTGATATAAAACACAGTCCGCTCGAGCGTGGAGCGCCCCGCTCGAGCGTCAGACACAGACTCCCGCTCGAGCGTGAAAAGCGTCGATCGAGCGTCGAATGCACATTTCTAGAAGTTCTGCAGACGAAGGTCCCCGCTCAAGCGTGAAAGTCGACGCTCGAGCGTCCGATGACTTGCGGAGAAAAGTACTGAAGACTGAATAATCCTGCTTGAACGTCAAACTGCCGGCTCGAGAGAAGGAGCAAATACAAAAGGACCCGCTCGAGCGTCAAAAGCCCCGCTCGAGCGTGAAGGCCAAAATCTGGGCATTAACTCTTTGCTCCTAAACACAACTAACCTGTTTCAAACCTGCCCGACACAACCCAAAACTCAAATACAAAGAATTAAAAGACGAAAATACGATACAGACAACAACAAACATCCACGGAACCGAGTCCGAAATATGATAAACAATGAGGGGAAAACCAGGATCGCTATATGGGGGGAGATAGGGGATGTACTCTCAAACCTGTTTGGGAGGAGATAGGGGATGGACTCCATTGATAACTAAGTTGGCCGGAGTGTCCAGGGTGAAAGTCCCGAAATCCTAATTACGTTTGCATAAAATAGATAATTGAAGTATTGAAATGTTTTAATATGAGTTGTAGTCTCATTTGAATTGTGAAAAAATGGAAGTGTTTTAATATGAGTTGTAGTCTCATTTAATTGTTTGGCTAGATAATAAGCCATGTTTATGAATTTGAATTGGATAAGTAAAGGAAAGTGGAATGAAACACGGACGTATTTGTCATGGAACTGGGAAGTGTTGTAAATTGGTTTTACAAGTGTTAACTATTTATCAAATGTTAATGTTTTAGTTATTTCTTATATTTGGTTTAGTATATCTCTACTGGGTTTTGGCTCACCCTTTATGGGACATCATTTTCAGGTGCAGGTGATATGCCACCTCCAAGGACGTAGCTTAGGAGGCTTAGAGGCTGAAAGATCTTTTTGTTGTTATCTTTTTGCATTACATGTAAATCAAGCCAATGGCTTATTTTGTATAAAGTGTTAGAACTCTTATTTTGTTGAACCCAAGTATTGACTTGGAAAGTTGTAAACCCGTAGGGCATTTACTTTTGTTGTCAACATGTAATACTTTTGTACTTAATACTCTGATATATGGAATATGATATCTCTTTCTTGTAACATGGATGTATGATTTATGGGTTTATTTTGAGGGCGTAACACATTTGTTTTTGGTTTTAATTTCATAACTAAAAATACAATATGAATATATTATGTACATGGATTTCTAGTTATGATCTAATTAAATGAGGTTACATTGGTTATGATATACCTCTTCTTGTTATGAAAATATATAAATTTAAAAGTTATAATTAAGACAAAAATACAAGTTTATTATTAAATGTGAAGTGAAGGAATATTTAACAATAATTGATATGATGTTTCTATTATTAATCCAATAATTTAAGTTACATTTGTTTTGGTTTCAATTTCATAACTAAAAATGCAATATGAATATAATATGTACATGGATTTCTAGTCTTCAAGAATAAGAAGGTTTTAGAATATTTCCAACCTTTCATCATTTTCTTTTAATTTTTTTTTTATCTAATTTGATTTTAAATTTGAATAAAAAATTGATTTGATATGAATTATTTTAACTTTTTCATTAAATTTTTATCAATTTTTTAAAAAAACTTTTATTCTTATCCCATTTTTTTTTCTTTTCATCAATTTTGATGGGAAAAAAAATAATTTCCAACGCTTCATCTTTTAAAATTTTTATCAAATTATAATTCGATAAAAAAAATATTAAGGGTTGAAGATTCTATTAATTGGAATTATAGTGAAATAACATCTTGAAATAGTGAAAGTTTGAGTATGTGGTTGGTTGAAATGTATAATTTGATTAATTCTTTTCTCATATTTGTATAAAAATTGATAGTTATAACCACATCATTATAAGTTAGATTATGGAAATTTTTTTGAGATGTCAAATATTTTTCATTTGTAATTATCCTATCTATTAAAAAAAATAAAAGAAAAAGGAAAAAAAATAATGCAACTTTTGGATATGTGTTTATCAATTTTGTTTTGTGGACATAAACAACTAATGTTTCAATTTAAAAAATTAAAAAGTATAGAAAAAATAGATTGGATTTTTTGGGGAAAAAAGAAGCCATATAACTCCTCTATATACTATTTTAAGATGGACTATTTTAATCACATAAAAAAAATGGAAATTATATTTAGAGATTATCCCTATATATTATGTTATTATATACAAATATAGCAGTAACAAATTAATTAATATATATGAAAAGTTATACTAAGCTTTCATTTTCAATTAATTGAATTATGATTAACAAAGTAACAAATAACAATAATGGTATAATAGAATACAAAGAGGGAGAAAAAAAAAAAAAAAAAACACAATGATATTTAAAAGTTTTAAATTTACCTAGTTATACAAAAATCTAATATTATAGTACAGTCTTCAATTCTCAATAAATTTTCACATTTTCTATCAAATAAAATGACAATAAAAAATAAAAAAATTGATACCCATTTTTTTACTTCAAATTATGATTTTCATTGAAAAAATCAAAATTCGATCAAAATCCTTAACACATAATGGACATAGATATTTCGATTGTAACCATCATTACCAATAATTCTTCTCCACCATGTAAACCTATAAACAAACACATAAATCTCACTAAAACCGAAACCAAAACCGAAACTAAAACCAAAACCAAACCAACAACAGAGAAAGAGAATCACACAAAGAAAAAAAATAAAATTAAAAAACAAATAAATTTATGGAGTGATAGGATATTACCCCTCAACAACTTAGACCTTCCCTCGCCTAATTCGTCAACTCCTCTGGTAGTGCCTGTGAAGTCTAGAAGTTGGGATGACTAATCAGATTATTCTTTAAATAAGACTCTAAAATTGATTAATTTGTCCCATTAAGTGATTTAAAATTGGGTGAATTACACTAACGGTCCCTATAGTTTCAATTGTGACACATTTGACTCTGAATTTTGAATCTTATTCCAAATAAGGACAATTGAAGATACTATTTGATTTTTTAAAGGCAAAATCGTCAATTTGTTAAAATATAAATTAATTTGACAAAAGTAAATGTCAAAAATTATTTGTGAATTTTTAAAAATTATTTCTACCTATTAAAGATAAAATTATATAAAATTGATAAATCTTTTAGACATTTATTTTTTTTTACCAAATTAATTTTTATTATGTATTTTGGATGATGATCATATAAAATTAATTTTTAAAAATTAATCATGTAATTTTTATTAATTTTTATCAATTTTACATAATTTTATTTTTGGTGGGTAGAAATAATTTTTAAAAAATTTAAAATATTGTTTTGACATTTATTTTTGTCAAACTAGTTTATATTTTATCAAATTGACATTTTTGCCCTTGAAATTAAGCAATGGTATGTTCAATTGTCCTTATTTGAAACAAGATTCAAAATTAGGGCCAAATGTGTCAAAATTGAAAAGTCATGAATTAAAGTGACATAAACCCCAAATTATAGGAACTGTTAATATAATTTTCCCTTTAAAATTTTAATAGATATACATAAAAAGAAATAGATAATTATATTATTAAATCATAATTCAAATTTAGATATTGTCATATCTTTTTGAGATCTATATCTAAATTCTTATCTTCTTTATTTTTATGTGGTTTTCATTTGATTTTTTTTTTTTCAATTTATTTAAGATGGAGTTGTGGGTTTATATTTTTTTAAATTTAATTTACCTATGATTTCTATTTGTTTTTAATTATTATTATTTAGGTAAGTTATGATGTGAGCTAGATATACGATAGACATGTAATTTTTATTGATTTAAAGTATAATGGTGTGAGATATATTATATTTGTTTAGATTTACTTTAAAGATTTTTTAAATTTAAAATTGGATACTGTGAGACAAAAAAAGATTTTAACTGAATATATAAAAATCATATTTATTAATTTTACTTGTTTATATATCTAAATTTTTTTTTTGTGTTATAATATAATATATAAGATATAGATAGATATCTACAATTCTCATAAAAAATATTATTTGATTTTTTGAGTGAGAGAAAAGGAAGGCAACTTTTAATATTTTCTTTTGAAAATCGATGAGAGAAATTAAAATGGAGAGATTATGAAATATTTTTGTTATCTTTCCATTTAAAATACATAAATTAAGAGATAACTATTATTTCCAAAATAATTAAATAGGTATAGGAGAAGTTGAAAATGGGAAATATTTATTATTTCCAAAATAATTAAATAGATATGGGAGAAGTTGAGAGGGTGTGTATGGAATGTCAAAAAGGCTTAGGAGAAGTCAATAAATACTGAGTTTTTATTTATTTTTTAAATCAAAAAATTAAGAAATTAAGATTGAGGTATTGGAGCTCTCACAAGATTTATGAGTTAAAAATCTCTTTTTTCTTATATAATATACTAGCCTATCACCCGTGCTATGCACGGGATAATTATAGATATTTATATTTGTTTTAATTTTTTTTAATATATAAGTTATGTTTTTAAAGATTTTTTATAAAAATAATTTAACAATTTTATCACTAACTATAGTATACAAGAGAAATTAAAAAGCTACTGCAGTAACTATACACGGATTGTATCTATAATTATTTATATGAAGGAATTTTAAATGCTAATCAGAGATTTTGACCAAATCAATAAATGCAGGCATGTAGATTGAAAAAAGTTAATAAATGTTGATCAGAGAATTTTGACTAAATCAATAAATGCTGAGGTTTTTTTTCAAATAAAAAATTTTAAAAATTAAGATTGAGAGATTGGAGCTCCCACAAGGCTTGCGGTTTAGAAATCCCCTTTTTTCTTAATATATTTACAATTATCTATATATGTGAATTGCAATTTTTAATTATTTTTTTAATTTATTTTAAATGTCTTCTTTTTTTCCTTTTTTATATTATATTAAAGTTTAATATTTTGATAATAATCATATGTGTTGGACTTTTCAAGGAATTAAATGTCTTCTTTTTTTTATTATATTATATTAAAGTTTAATACTTTGATAATAATCATATGTGTTGGACTTTTCAAGAATTTTTTTTTATACTTGTTGTTAATGCATTAAAGTGTTATTATGAGGGATAATAATCATATGTGTTGAGACTTTTTAAGGAATTCATATGTGTTGGATTTCAAAAAAAAAAAAATTATGCTTGTTCTTAATACATTAAAGTGTTATTATGAGGGTAAGACTTGGAAGTTGGAAGAAGTTAATAAATGCTAAGGTTTTTTTTTTTAAATAAAAAAATCAGAAAATTTAGATTGGGAGATTGGAACTCCTACAAGGCTTGAGGCTAAAAACCCCCTTTTGCTTAATATATAGTACTAGCCTATCACCCGTGCTATGCACGGGATAATTATAGATATTTATATTTGTTTTAGATTTTTTTTAATATATAAATTATGTTTTTAAAGATTTTTTATAAAAATAATTTAACAATATTATCACTAACCATAGTGTATGGGATAAGTTGAAAAGGGTACTGCAGTAATTATACACGGATTGTATCTATAATTATTTGTATGAGGAGATTTTAAATGCTGATCAGAGAATTTTGACCAAATCAATAAATGCTTGCATGTGGAAAGAAATGTGGATTGAACAAAGTTAATAAATGCTGATCAGGGAATATATATTTATATTTGTTTTAAATTTTTTTTTAATATATAAATTATGTTTTTTAAGATTTTTTTATAAAAATAATTTAACAATCTTATTACTAACCATAGTGTATGGAAGAAGTTGAAAATGGTACTGCAGTAACTATACACGAATTGTATCTATAATTATTTGTATGAGGGGATTTTAAATACTGATCAAGGAATTTTAACCAAATCAATAAATGCAGGCATGTGGAAAGACGTGTGGATTGAAAAAAGTTAATAAATACTGATCAGGAGATTTTGACCAAATCAATAAATGCTGAGTTTTTTTTTTAAAATAAAAAACTTAAAAAATTCAGATTGAAATATTGGAGCTCCTACAGGCCTTGGGGGTTAAAAACCCCATTTTGCTTAATATATAGTATAGATAGATAGATGGGATAATTATAAATATTTATTTTTGTTTTGGATTTTTTTAATATACAAATTATTTTTTTTTAAAGATTTTTTATAAAAATAATTTAACAATTTTATCACTAATCATAGTGTATGAGAGAAATTAAAAAGGGTACTGCAATAACTATACACAAGTTGTATATATAATTATTTGTATGTGAGGATTTTAAATGCTGATCAGGGGATTGTAACCAAATCAATAAATATAGGCATGTGGAAAGATATGTGGATTGAAATAAGTTAATAAATGCTGATTAGGAGATTTTGGCCAGATCAATAAATGCTTAATTTTTTTTTTAAAATAAAAAATTTAGAAAATTCAAATTGGGATATTGGAGCTACCACAAACTTTGGAATTAAAAACCCCATTTTGCTTAATATATAGTATAGATAGATAGATAGATAGATAGATAGATAGATAATATATAATATATAATATAATATAATATATATATATATAGATTATAAGATGAGAGAAATAAAGTGCTATCTTATTATAATGGAGAAGATCTTATAAAAAAGTGTAAACATAAATGCCCTCCTATTTATTGTGTTTACAATTATCTATATATGTGAATTGTGATTTTTAAATGTTTTTTTTTTAAATGTCTTTTTTTTTTCCCTTTTTTATATTATATTAAAGTTTAATATTTTGATAATAATCATATGTGTTGGATTTTTCAAGGAATTAAATGTCTTTTTTTTTTATTATATTATATTAAAGTTTAATATTTTGATAATAATCATATGTGTTGGACTTTTCAAGAAATTTTTTTTTCTGTTTGTTCTTAATGCATTAAAGTGTTATTATGAGGGATAATAATCATATGTGTTGGGATTTTTCAAGGAATTCATATGTGTTGAATTTCAAAGAATTTTTTTTATGCTTGTTCTTAGTGCATTAAAGTGTTATTATGAGGGTAAGACTTGGGAGTTGGGAGAAGTTAATAAATGCTAAGATTTTATTTTATTTTTTTAAATCAAAAAGTAAGAAAATTTAGATTGGGAGATTGGAGCTCCCACAAGGTTTGGGGTTAAAAACCCCATTTTGCTTAATATATAGTATAGATAGATAATATATATTAGCCTATCACTCGTGCTATGCACGGAATAATTATAGATATTCATATTTGTTTTAGATTTTTCTTAATATATAAATTATGTTTTTAAAGATTATTTTATAAAAATAATTTAACAATCTTATCACTAACCATAATGTATGAGAGAAGTTGAAAAAGGTACTGCAGTAATTATACATGGATTGTATCTATAATTATTTGTATGAGGGGATTTTAAATGCTGATCATGAAATTTTGACCAAATCAATAAGGGCAGGCATGTGGAAAGACATGTGGATTGAAAAAAGTTAATAAATGATGATCAGGAGATTTTGATCAAATCAATAAATGTTGAGATTTTTTTTTTTAAATCAAAAAATCAGGAAATTTAGATTGGGATATTGGAGCTCTCACAAGACTTGGGGTTAGAAACCCCTTTTTCCTTAATATATACTAGCCTATCACCCGTGCTATACACGGGGATAAATTATTTTTAAAATTTTTTTATAAAAATAATTTAATAATCTTATCACTAACCATAGTGTATGAGAGAAGTTGAAAAGGGTACTGCAGTAACTATACATGGATTGTATCTATAATAATTTGTATGATGGGATTTTAAATGCTGATTGGGGAATTTTGACCAAATCAATAAATACAGGCATGTGGAAAGACATGTAAATTGAAAAAATTTAATAAATGCTGATCAGGAGATTTTGACCAAATCAATAAATGCTGAGATTTTTTTTTGAATAAAAAATAAAAAATATAGAAAATTCAGATTGGGATATTGAAGCTCCCAAAGGCCTTGGGGGTTAAAAACTCCCTTTTGTTTAATATATAGTATAGATAATATATAATAATATATATATAGATAGATAGATTATAAGATGAGAGAAATAAAGTGCTATCTTATTATAATGGAGGAAATCTTATAAAAAAAAACGTGTAGACATGAATGTCTTCCTATTTTATCGTGTTTACAATTATCTATATATGTGAATTGTGATTTTTAAATATATTTTTTTTAATGTCTTCATTTTTTCATTTTTTTAATATTATATTAAAGTTTAATATTTTGATAATAATCATATATGTTGGACTTTTCAATAAATTAAATGTCTTTTTTTATTATATTATATTAAAGTTTAATATTTTGATAATAATCATATGCGTTGGACTTTTCAAAATTTTTTTTTTTTATGTTTGTTCTTAATGTATTAAAATATTATTATGAAGGATAATAATTATATGTGTTGGGACTTTTCAAGAAATTCATATCTGTTGGATTTCAAAGAATTTTTTTTATGCTTGTTTTTAATGCATTAAAGTGTTACTATGAGGATAAGACTTGGGAGTTAGGAGATGTTAATAAATGCTAAGATTTTTTTTTTAAATCAAAAATCAAAAAATTTAGATTGAGAGATTGGAGCTCCCACAAGGCTTGGGGTTAAAAACCCCCTTTTGCTTAATATATAACTAGCCTATCACCCGTGCTATGCACGGGATAATTATAGATATGTATATTTGTTTTCATTTTTTTTAATATATAAATTAAATATATAAATTAAATACATGGGGTTTGACCGAGGAGTTTGAAAGAATTTAATAAGTGTTTATTTATTTATTTAAGAGGCATTTACACAATAATTACATAATATATAAATTAAATACATGGAGTTTGATCGAGGAGTTTGAAAGAATTTAATAAGTGTTTATTTATTTATTTAAGAGGCATTTACACAATAATTACATGGGTCTCTTGGGGATGCAAAAAGTAAGAAAATTAGGATTTCATTTATTGCGTTATTCATTTAATAAGTGTAATTATTATAAATTAAGTGTTTATTGTAATCAATAGTGTAATTATTACAATCTTTGAATTTATTATAATCAATAGTGTAATTACTTTGAACCAATCACCAAGTCAATTTTTAAAAAAAAAAATATTAAAAAATCAAGAAATCTCTTGGGGATGTAAAAAGTAAGAAAATTAGAATTTCATTTATTGCGTTATTCATTTAATAAGTGTAATTATTATAAATGAAGTGTTTATTGTAATAAATAGTGTAATTATTACAATATTTGAATTTATTGTAATCAATAGTGTAATTACTTTGAACCAATCACCAATCATCAAGTCAATTTTTTTAAAAAAAAATATTAAAAAATCAAGAAATTAGGATTGGCATGTTGGAGGTTCCACAAGCCTTGGGTTTTAAAAGACCCTTTTCCTTAATATATAGATATAGATAAGTATAGATAATATATAATATAATATATATATAGATTATAAGATGAGAGAAATAAAGTGCTACTTAATTATAATGGAGGAGATCTTATAAAAAAAAACGTGTAGACATGAATAACCTCCTATTTTATTGTGTTTGCAATCTATCTATACTATATATTAAACAAAAGGAGGTTTTTAATCCCAAGTCTTGTGGGAGCTCCAATCGCTTAATCTAAATTTCCTGATTTTTTGATTTTTTTTTTTTTTTGTAAAAAATTTTAGCATTTATTAACTTCTCCCAACTCTCAAGTCTTACCATCATAATTACACTTTAATAAAATGGGGTTTTTAACCCCAAGTCTTGTGGGACCTCCAATCTCCTAATCTAAATTTCTTGATTTTTTTTTTTTGTAAAAAATCTTAGCATTTATTAACTTCTCTCAACTCCCAAGTCTTACCATCATAATTACACTTTAATACATTAAGAACAAGCATAAAAAAAATATTTTGAAATCCAACACATATGAATTCCTTGAAAAGTCCAAACACATATGATTATTATCCCTCATAAGAACACTTTAATGCATTAAGAACAAGTATACAAAAAATTTCTTAAAAAGTTCAACACATATGATTATTATCAAAATATTAAACTTTAATATAATATAATAATAATAAACAAGACATTTAATTCCTTGAAAAGTTCAATACATATGATCATTATCAAAATATTAAATTTTAATATAATATAAAAAAGGAAAAAAAGAAGACATTTAAAAAATAAAAAAAAAAATTAAAAATCACAATTCACATATATAAATAATTGTGCACACAATCCGTGCATAGCACGGGTGATATGCTAGTTATCTATATATGTGAATTGTGATTTTTAATTTTTTTTTATGTTTGTTCTTAATGCATTAAAGTGTTATTATGAGGGATAATAATCATATGTGTTGGGACTTTTCAAGGAATTGATATGTGGAGATCTTATAAAAAAAAAACGTGTAGACATGAATACCCTCCTATTTTATTGTGTTTGCAATTATCTATATATATGAATTGTGATTTTTAAATGTTTTTTTTTAAATGTCTTCTTTTTTTTCCTTTTTTATATTATATTAAAGTTTAATATTTTGATAATAATCATATGTGTTGGACTTTTCAAGAAATTTTTTTTATGTTTGTTCTTAATGCATTAAAGTGTTATTATGAGGGATAATAATCATATGTGTTGGAACTTTTCAAGGAATTCATATGTATTGGATTTCAAAGAATTTTTTTTATGCTTGTTCTTAAGGCATTAAAGTGTTCTTATGAGGGTAAGACTTGGGAGTTGGGAGATGTTAATAAATGCTAAGATTTTTTTTTTAAATCAAAAAATCAAGAAATTTAGATTGGGAAATTGGAGCTCTCACAAGGCTTGGGGTTAAAAACCCCATTTTGCTTAATATATAGTATAGATAGGCTAGCATATCACCTGTGCTATGCACGGGATTAAATTTTTAAAAAAAAAACTATTTATATTATGTCAAACATATTTATAAATTGTTGGCATAAAATATATGTAATTTTAAAAGAAAATGTTGACATTGCATAATTAAAGTAATAAAAATAAGAATTTATTACATTTGTTCGAAATTCATTGAATAAGTAAAACAAAAAAATAACTAAAATCTAAATTGTTTTGAGCATTCCATCAGCATTCCTGCGTTGTCAACATGATAGTTAGGTGGTGTTTGGTTATCATATTTGGCTAAATAATCACAAAAAGACAAAAAAAAAAAAAAATTCAAAAAATCACAGAAAGCCAAAAATCACAAAAAAACAAAAAAAAAATCCACTATTCCAAAGCTAAAAAGCCAAAAAAGCCAATCAAGAATACCAAACGAACAAAAAAGTCTCAGGCTAAAAAAGTCAAAAAAGTCAAAAAGTCAACTAAAAAAGTGATTGTCAAATGAAGGCATAGTATTATAATTAATGAAAAATACATATATTATGTATTTATAAAATGTTATAAAGTAAAAATGTTATACTTACATTTTTTTTTTTTTAAGCTTCTGAAATGTATAGACATTCTTCTGACCAATCTACATTTAAAAAAAAATAACCGTTGAACTAACTACAATCACATTTTTCTCTTTGTGAGTGTTTATATTTATCTAACTTCAATCATATTAAAAAATCAAATTATAATTTTTTTTTGGCTAGACCAAATACAAATAAAAAAATGAGATAACTTCAATCATACAAATCACGAATATTTTTATGCTATCTGACAGGGATAGGCCCACAAGTGTAACAACGCCCGCGGGGGACCTCGCTACAGTTCGGACTCGATTTTGTTGCGGTTCTAAATCTCGAACCAAAGAGTCCAAATCCGGCAAATCGTTTTGAAGAAAAACAGATTTTTTGAAAGAAGTGCCAAACATGGATCTTTGCGGATAATGAGTCGCCACCTAAATATTTTAAAATGGGAAATTTAGGAAACCACGACTCGGTGCGAAGGCCACGTGTCCGTCATCACCAAAGTTGGCTCGGGAACTTGGGTACGATTAGGGAAGGTCACATCGTGAGCACCCCCTCTCGCCCGGTCAAAGACCGGCCTCTACTAACCATGATATCTGTTTTTGAAAACTTTGTATGCTCTTATTCCGATTATTAGCCTAGGATTACTACGTGATGCTCGCAGCAAACAAGTATAGACCGAGTCGTCTAAATTGGAACAAAACATTTCATGTTTATTTTTTTGAAAATGGTGTGATGGTGCTACCCGAAGGTAGGCTAAAATGCGGATTTGCCACCGTCGGGTGGGCTTAGAAAACATGATTTTGCCACTATCTAGTGGGCTTAAAACAAACATTTGATGAATTATTCCAATTCAGATAACTCAACCTCCACCCACAGGCATTCAAGGCAGTTATATCACATAAGCAAATAGCCTCATGGCAAGCGTGCTATCATGGCAACACTCACACGCATGCAAGGATGCTAAAGCATAAAACTCACCGAGTACTCCAAGCCAAAACAGAAAAACTGATTAGAAATCCATGCATGATCCTAAGAATGTAGAGATGCCTAATGCAACACATGCAAAAAAATGCAATTATAGCAGGCTCGGCTATTCTAAACATGGTATATGGAATGCAACAGCTAACATGTATTCAACTTTAGAATTGAAATACAATGCAGTTTGCATGATGTGCCGAGCCCGATGCATGCAATACAGATGAATGATGCAAACATGCAGTCATACTGTATGCTAATTGAAATATGCCCTATATCTAACCATTCAAAGCGGGTAAATAAAAGGGAGAAAGACGTGGGGTTGGAAGACATACATCACACACACGCACACTTATTACAATTGTGCCCTCGCCAGAGGGTCCGAATGAATAATAATCTGAGAGAATAAAAGAATATACAGTCCGAAATAATACAAATTCTAATTAATTAACAAATTAATTACAAAAGAATTAAAACTGGCGTGCAAGCCAGGGACTGCCTCGCTTCTGATAGATGATGTATCTTTGAAACGCTTGGCGCGGAAATCCTTTGGGATGCCCTAATTAGCCTCTGTTTGCGATTTCTCGAAATCTTGCGCGGACTCAAAAGTTGTTGATCCTCGGTTTTGCTGTAACAGAGAGCAAGAAAAGGGCATAGCAATGTATTTCACAAATATATGCATGCCTCGATCCTCGCGCCACCAATCACGCATACCGATGCATGATGGCCGAAGAATCGGATTGCACAACTCAATATAGGGATGAATGCGTACGAATGCGACAACAAAACCTAACTCCATCATGGGTAATCCGGAGTGGTGGTGACTTGGGAATTGAGACTCATTCCGTTACTCGGAGTACAAAACGTGCCTCGTTTCCCGTGCGATATGCATGATATACATGAAATGCAGCAAACATGCAATCCTAGCATGTACGATGCTATGAAAATGAGATGCCTCGAAATGCGTGTCCACGGGCACGCAAACCGAGGCGATGCGGAATGACATGCGAAATGTAATGATGGACTTATACCAACATGAAGGGGGCCTCAGCCACACTCACATAGGATGCCGGAAAGATAAGAATGAGGTGCCTCGAAATGCGTGCCCTTGCACGCATAACCGAGGCAATGATGAAATATCATCGGATAAAAGCGAGTGCCTCGAAATGCGTGCACGCAGCACGCAAACCGAGCGGAGGCATACGCAATGCAAAGCAGAATGTCTCGAAATGCGTGCACATGGGCACGCAAACGAGGCGGAGGCATACGCAATGCCAAGCGGATAAAAGCGAGTGCATCGAAATGCGTGCTGCAGACGCATAAACCGGCGAAGGCATACGCAATGCCAAGCGGATAAAATAGAGTGCCTCGAAATCGTGCGTGCACACGCACGCAAATCGGCGAAGGCATACGCAATGCCAAGCGGATAAAGCGAGTGCCTCGAAATGCGTGCACACGGCACGTAAACCGGCGAAGGCATACGCAATGCCAGCGGATAAAATAGAGTGCCTCGAAATGCGTGCACGGCACGCATAAAGCGAAGCGAGCATACGCAATGCCAAGCGGATAAAACAGAGTGCCTCGAAATGCGTGCACACGGGCACGTAAACCGAGGCGAAGGCATACGCAATGCCAAGCGGATAAAACAGAGTGCCTCGAAATGCGTGCACACGGGCACGCAAACCGAGGCGAAGCTAAAATGGAGATCAGATAAAACTGAAGTGCCTCGAAATGCGTGCACACAGGCACGCAAACCGAGGCGATGATGTGCGATGCAAAATCGGATAAAACCGAAGTGCCTCGAAATGCGTGCACACAGGCGCGCAAATCGAGGCGATGATGAAATGAGATGAAATGGCATACGGAATGCAACGATGGGCTTACACCAACATGGGAGAGCCTCAGCTCACTCACGAATGAGGCCGTCGGATAAAAACGAAGGTGCCTCGAAATGCGTGCACTAGACGCACGCAACCCGAGGCAAAGCATCAAGGCACAAAATGACATGCAAACATGCAACATGGAATTTCAGCACTGCAAATGATGTAAAACAGCCCGAAATGATACGAAATGACAACGAAGCATGCAATCATCCCGAAAATGTGAAATTAAGCCCCGAAATGGCCTATAGCCATGCTATACATGCAAAATATGATCATGGCAGCAATAACAGTAGCAAGGCAGTCCCAAATATGGCATTCTTCAGTAACAAACATGGCCAAAAAGGAGACATAGATATGGCAACAAAATCATACAAGATTAATGGCCAAAAGAGCATTACAATGGGAGGTGGTATATACAAACACCAAATGGACAAACTTTCTTCTACAACATGAAAGAAGGCCCAAAAATAAGCATATATGCAGTTTATGGAAGCCTCTAAATCATAAGAAAAACATGCTAGAAATGGAAGGCAAAAAGGAGCCACAAAAGGGTATAACATAAGACATGCAATCTATACATCAAATGACCAAACCTTCTTCATGAAACATGTAAAGGGGGTCAAGATAAGACTAAAACCAGTAGGGGTCGAAGTCCCAAAAACAAACACAAATAGGTCAAAAATTGCATACAAAATATGGCACACTTGATGAAATTTGAAGGAGGTGGTAGATACAATGGCCGAATGAAGTTGAGCTCCTCTACAATGTTGTAGAGGGGCTCAAAATAAGCAAGAAAGCAGTAGGGGTCGGACCCCTAAAAACCAACACAAATAGGTCAATTTTAGCATGCAAAAATGTGACAAACTTGGTGAATATTGAAGGAACTAGTATATAGAAATACCAAATGAAGTTGAGCCCTTCTACAATGTTGTAGAGGGGCTCAATATGAGCACAAAAGCAGTATGGGTCGGACCCCTAATTCTCAACCAATTAGAGTATATAAAAAGATCAAGAAAAAGCCCTAAAAGTTGGTTTTGAATACTTACCCTTGAAGACTTGTCTTTCTTTGCCTCTTGGCTTTGATTTGCAGCTTCTCAACCTCTGAAATTCACTTCCTAGCTGCTGGAATCAAAGTTGGAATGGTGAGGCTAGGTGTTGGTGAAGGAATCAAGCAAGACTTGATGAAATTTTGGAGCTTTTGGCTATGGAAATTAGGTTTTTTGCTTAAGTGTTCTTGAGACCATTTTTTCTAACCCTAGAGAAGAAGGGGTTGGGCCCTTTAAGTAGACAAGAAAGGGGTGTAAAAGGGGAGGGAAAAGCACCCAAGCTTTCCCTCCCAAAATATCCCCCGGATGAGGGAGACACTTTGAAAAGCAATTTGGAGCAATGAAGCGAGGAATCCGTCGGCAGTGGTTCTCTGCAAGGTGGCCACCACCTTCCTGGCCCGGCCAGCCTTTAGGCCACCCCAAAAATGAAGTGTTGAATTTCGGCCGACCGGTATACATTAGGGTCCTCCCAAGTGTGTAGAATAAGGCCCCAAGGTTGGAATTTGGCAACTCAAGCGAAGTCACAACATAGAGCTTGAAGGAGGGGCTCAAAATGAAATTCAAAATTGCCGCCGACCACCAACTTTTAGGGTCCTCCAAGATGTGTAGAACAAGGTTCCAAGGTTGGAATTTGGCAACAGGCGAGAGCCACAACATAGAGCTTGAACAAGAGGCTCAAAAATGAAAATAGGAATTGCTGGCCGACCATACATTTTTAGGGTCCTCCTATGTCCCCTGATCACAAATATGTAGCTTTGGTTGGAAGAAAATACCCCCAAGGTGTTCAACATTGGCCCGGAAGTGAGAAAAACGGGCTCGGGAGGAGCGAAACTGGCTATCTGGGATAATTGCTGGCCTCTCACCCCCCAGTGATCTTCCTGGTGTTGAAACAGAGGTACCTGCCAAGTTTGAACAAAAACTAATGAGAAATGAACGCTCGGGGCCAAAACCGAGCAATTCGGGATCCCGAAAATGGGCGGTGCCGAAGTGGTGTTCAGCGGCGAAGTGGGCATCTGCAACTCCAGTGTCCCTCGGAATGACAAAACAGAGGTTCCTGCCAAAAATCAGAGAAAACTGATGCAAAATGAATGCTCGGGACCAAAACCGCGCGGTTCGAGGTCCCGAAAACCGGTTATAGGCACCGAAAGTGGCATCTCACGAAGTGGGTATCGAGGCCCGTGGTTCCTCAAAATGATAAAAGCAGAGGTTCTGCCAAACCGGAGAAGGAGGATGCGAAATGAATGCTCGGGGCCCAAATCACGCATTCGGGTCCGAAAATGGGTCGCCGGGCACCGGAAGTGGTGTTCCGCCGAAGTGGCATCAGGGGCCCCAGTGTTCCTCGGAACTATAAAACAGGGGTGCATGCCAAAAACCGGAGAAATCGGAGATAGTTTGGGTGGTCCCGAACCGAGGCACACGGCTTGACGTTCAAAACCGCACGGCTCGAATAATGGGCAAAATGGCCTCTGACCACAAAATATAGCTCACGCCATTGGGAGATAGTCTACGGACCACTTCCCTCGGGAAAGAAAACAGAGAAAAACGAGTCTGGTTCGCAAACCGAGACAAGGCACATAAGAGGGTTCGGAAGTCCGGAGGCAGGGCGCACGGCCGCAACTCTGAGACTTCTGAACGAGCACAGTATGCAACATCACCAAGCGCTCAATCGGTGACGTCTGAGTCTTAAGGTCGGACAAAAATGGGGTGTCTACAACAAGGATCACGGCCCACCATGAGTAAACCCAAGCCCACCGTCTAGACCCCATCGCACAACCCGGTTAGTGAAAGCCGGTACAGCTGGAGGCCAACTGAGCAGGGAAGGCCAATGATGCCCGGACACGTGGCGGGTGCAGAACAGGCCATGTCAGCAGACAAAGATCTGCAGAGTTATTGCCACAGCACATCACCATTAATGCAACCCATCACCGCATTTATTGCGACAACACTCCTCAGCCGGAATGGCGCCCCCCTCACCCTGAACGAGACGAACCACGGCGCAAGCTTTCGGCAAAAAGGTCAGAACGGCTAAGACAGCGAAATGATTACCAGAGGATATAAGCAAAGCTCGAAGACAAGAAGAAGGTTAAGTTTTCCATCCCCTATCTCTCTCTCTCTACATTTTTGTCCATCACCTTCTCTAATTCATACGCCGGAGGGTTCACCGGGGGACTACCCCGTTCCCCGATTGAACTTGCTTGCAGGGTACCCAGTGGGCTTGAGGAGCTCGGAACGGTCCAGCCCATTCACGAGGACTCACTGTATTATCACTATCTAACTACAATCATATTTTTTTCATAATAAAAAAATAATTATAAAGAAGAACCATTAAAGCAGTAAATAAAACGATTAAATCACATTAAAAAAAAAAACATTGAACAAACTACAATCACATCACATTTTTCTCATAATAAAAAAAAGTAAATGAAAAAAAAAAAAAAAGAACCATTGAACTAACTATAATACAATCACATTAAAAAAATAGAACCATTGAACAAACTATAATCACATCACATTAAAAAAAAGAATCATTGAACAAACTACAATCATATCACATTTTTCCCATAACAAAAAAAATAAATGAAAAAAAAAAAGAACTATTAAACTAATTACAATACAATCACATTAAAAAAAAGAACCATTGAACCAACTGTAATCACATTAAAAACAAAGAACCGTTGAACTAACTACAATCACATTTTTCTCTTTGTGAGTGTTTATATTTATCTAATTTCAATCATATTAAAAAATCAAATTATAATTTTTTTTTTTAGCTAGATCAAATACAAATAAAAAAAGGAGATAACTTCAATCATACAAATCACAAATATTTTTATGCTATCTAACTACAATCATATTTTTTCATAATAAAAAAAATAATTGTAAAGAAGAACCATTAAAACAGTAAATAAAACAATTAAATCACATTAAAAAAAAAACCATTGAACAAACTACAATCACATCACATTTTTCTCATAATAAAAAAAAGTAAATGAAAAAAAAAAGAACCATTGAACTAACTATAATACAATCACATTAAAAAAATAGAACCATTAAACAAACTACAATCACATCTCATTTTTCTCATAAAAAAAAAAAATGAAAAAAAAGAACCATTAAACTGATTACAATACAATCTCATTAAAAAAAAAAAAATCATTGAACTAACTACAATCACATTAAAAAAAAAAAAAAACTGCTGAACTAATTACAATCACATTTTCTCTTTATGAGTATTTATATTTATCTAACTTCAATCGTATTAAAAAATCAAATTATAATTTATTTTTTTTTGACAAAACACAAAAGGAGATAACTTCAATCAAAAGAACCATTAAAATAGTACACAAAAGAAGAAATTGCTAAACCAAATACAAATTATAATTTTTTTTTTTTTGGCTAGACTAAATACATCAAAAAATGAGATAACTTCAATCATACAAATCACAAATATTTTTATGCTATCTAATTACAATCATATTTTTTTCATAATAAAAAAAAATTGTAAAGAAGAACCATTAAAATAGTAAATAAAACGATTAAATAATTATGAGGGGGTTTTGACCAAATCTCCCAAAAGACATGAGGATTGGGAGAAATTAAGAAATACTGAGGTTTTTTTTTTAAAATCAAAAATTAGAAAATTAGGATTGGGATATTGGAGCTCCCACAAGACTTATGGGTTAAAAACCCCCTTTTGCTTAATATACAGTATAGATAAATACTAGCCTATTACCCGTGTTATGCATGAGATAATTATAAATATTTATATTTGTTTTAGATTTTTTTTAATATATAAATTATGTTTTTTAAGATTTTTTATAAAAATAATTTAACAATCTTATTACTAACCATAGCGTATGGGAGAAGTTGAAAAGGGTACTGCAGTAACTATACATGGATTGTATCTATAATTATTTGTATGAGGGGATTTTGACCAAATCAATAAATGCAGGCATGTGAAAATACATGTGAATTGAAAAAATCTAATAAATGCTGATCAGAGAATTTTGACCAAATCAATAAATGCTAAGATTTTTTTTAAATAAAAAATAAAAAATATAGAAAATTCAGATTGGGATATTGAAACTCCCATAGGCCTTGGGGGTTAAAAATCCCCTTTTGCTTAATATATAGTATGGATATATATAGATATAGATTATATTAGTGGGATCTTATAAAAAAATTTAAAAAATATTATAAATATGTTGAAATAATTCAATATTTTGTCTTGATACATGAAATTTATTATTTTTATGTTTATAACTTTTTAAATTATTAGTTTAAAAAATTAAAAATATATATAGTATAATTTTGATAATTTGTAATTAAAAAAAGTTAAACTGAATTAAATGAGGCTACATGAGTTAAGATATAACTGTTCTTGTTATGAAAATTTACAAATTTAAAAGTTAGAATTAAGATAAATATACAATTTTATTATTAAATGTGAAGTAAAGTGATATTTAACAATAATTGATATGATATTTCTATTACTAATCCAATAATTTAAGTTACATTTCTCTTGGTTTTAATTTCATAACTGAAAATACAATATGGATATAATACACACGGATTTCTAATCTTTAAGAATAAGAAGGTTTTAGAATATTTCCAACCTTTCATCATTTTATTTTATTTTTTTTTAATCTAATTGGATTTTAAATTTGAATAAAAAAATTGATTTGATATGAATTACTTTAACTTTTTCATTAAATTTTATTAATTTTTATCAAGACTATCCTCCACCGATAACCCAAAGCAATTATTTCTAAATAGATAATAAATGCATCAACAGATAAATTATCAACAGTTTCAAAAGTGAGCGATTAATAAATCCAACTCCACCATTCGATCTCATCTGAAGCCAATTTCATCATTTCCATCCCAATTTCATATTTCACAATGAAAGTCATTAATTACACTAATGACCCAATAAAACCCAAATATGGCATTTTCCTATTTTTCTTCCAATTTTGACCCAATGGTCCAACTATCATTAATAAATATTCACAACCTCATGTTAAGACCTATATACACATATATAGTTCAAAAGGAACAAAACCCCTCTCTTCAATATTTCAAATCTCAAACCCTAACTTCCCAAACCAAACCATTTATACAAAATGCCCAACATCTATGTTAAAGATCATAAAAATGAGTAGTTATCCTTACCTCAAATGGAGAGACCTAAAGGGATGATGAAGAAATTCGAAAATGCTCCAAACTTCAAGATTTTCGGATTGAAATGAAGATCAAGGCAAGCTCCACATTTTTGCAAAGGAACCAAGGAAGAAGATCACTCAAACTAGATCAACCTTAGAGAGAAGTTGAAGTCTAGAGTGAGAGGCTCTCAAGTTTGGGTTTTGAAAAGTTAGAGAGAGAGAATGGCCCGAAAAAGTAATCCAAAAAGCTACTTTTCGGACTGATATACAAACAAGTCCGCTCAAGCGTGGAACGCCCCATTCGAGCGTCAGACACAAACTTACGCTCAAGCGTCAAAAGCGCCGCTTGAGCGCCGGATGCACATTTCCAAAAGTTTTGCAGACGATGGTCCCCACTCGAGCGTGAAAGTGGACGCTCGAGCGTCCGATGGCCTGCAGAACAAAATGCTAAGAGATGAATAATCACGCTCGAGCGTCAAAACGCCCGCTTGAGCGGAGAAGCAACAACAAAGGGCCCGCTCGAGCGTCAAAAGCCCCGTTCGAGCATGGAGGCCAAAAATTAGGCATCAACTCTTGGTTTCCAAACACAACCAACCTGTTTCAAACCTGCCCAACACAACCCAAAACTCAAATACAAAGAGTAAAGGATGTAAATGAGAATATGACATTAACACATCCACAGAATCGAGTTTGGAATATAATTAAACAATGAAGGAAAAATCAGGATCGCTATAACTTCCCTCCTTAAAGAATTTCGTCCCCGAAATTAGTTACAAGTTTCGAAAACATGCTTTCTCAATTCTCAACAATATTACAATTCAATATTTATCAACCTGACCCATCACCGGTCATACCATCCCTTCTCAAGGGGCAAATTACAACATATTCTACAACATCATTATCAATATGCATTCCTTGAATTTCAACAAATTCTAATACTATGTTCCACAATTCTATAACATATTCAATGCCAACAATATATTTGCATTTTCGAACATAATTAACATATGCAATGTTAAAGTAAACTTTCATTTTTCAAGGCATATTCAACAATTTCCATAAACCAAAACATATACAATGTTTTACAACTTAAGACATATTCAATGCTCTTAAAGTTCATCAATACAACAAAATTCCCAATACATAATTAAACATTAACAAACAAGTCCGGATATTTCTTACGGACCTCCAACTCACGTTCCCAAGTGGCTTCCTCCACTCCGTGATGTTTCCACAAAACCTTCACCAAGGGTATCGTCTTGCCTCGCAAGACTTGTTCTCGTCTATCCAAGACCGCTACCAGTCTCTCTTCATACGAGGCATCCTCATCAACCTCTAAGTGGGTCCAATCCAATACATGCGATGGATCTGGCTCGTACTTCCGAAACATACTAACATGAAACACGTCATGTACTCCGGACAACGGCGGCGGTAAAGCTAAATGGTATGCAACCTCCCCAATCCTCTCAAGGATCTCAAAGGGACCAATAAACCGAGGGGACAACTTCCCACTCTTCCCACACCTCATCAAACCCCGCCTATGTGATATTTTCAGAAAGACGTAATCACCCACCTCAAATACCAAAGGCCTCCTCCTACGGTCGGCATAACACTTTTGACGACTCTAGGCTGTAACAAGCCTCCTACGGATAAGCTCAACTTTTTCCGTCGTTTCCCGAACCAACTCCGAGGCCCAACAAAGGTGCATCACTCACCTCGGCCCAACAAACTGAAGACCTATACGATCGGCCATACAAGGCCTCAAACGGTGCCATACCAATACTGGATTGGAAACTGTTGTTGTAGGCAAACTCCACCAAGGGCAAGTGCCTTCCCCACGACCCACTAAAGTCAAGGACACAACCTCGAAGCATATCCTCAAGGATCTAAATAGAACACTCGGACTGCTCATCAGTCTGAGGATGATAAGTCGTGCTAAAGGTCAACCTAGTGCCCAAGGCACTCTGCAAACTCTGCCACAACCTAGTAGTAAAACGTGGATCACTATCTGAGACGATCGACACTGGGACCCCATGCAACCTCACTATGTCCCGAACATACAAGTCGGCAAGATGATCTACCGAATCTCTCACGCGCATAGGGATAAAGTGCGCCGACTTAGTCAACCGGTCTATAACCACCCAAATAGCATCACTACCTCGCTGAGTCCTCGGAAGACCTACAACGAAGTTCATAGTGACATGCTCCCACTTCCACTCGGCAATAGGCAAGGGTTGCAACAAACCCGTTGGCCTCTGATGTTCAGCATTCACTTGCTGACAAGTAAGGCACTTCGATACAAAAACTGCCACATTTCTCTTCATACCCCGCCACCAAAACTGGCGACCCAAATCACGATACATCTTAGTACCTCTCGGATGCACCGCAAGGCGTGAATGGTGAAACTCTCGGAGTACCTCCTCTCGGCAAGACTCCGGTACAAACAAACGGTCACGGTATCTCATACTCAGGTCAGGATACACAGTCAAACCCTTGTCAACCTTCCCACTGGAAATCTTCTCCCAGAGGGATTCTACCTCAAGATCACCTCTCTGTGCCTCTAACACTCGAGTCACAAGTGTAGGCTACACAACTACTGAAAACAAAGCCGCAGACTCAACAGATTCGCCCAGAAGCAAATCAAACTCGCCAAGTGCACCCAACATATCCCACTCTCGGATGGCTATCCAAGCTACATCGCTAATGGATTTCCTACTAAGGGCATCGGCCACAACATTGGCCTTTCCCAGATGATAATGCAACTCGAAGTCGTAATCCTCAATAAATTCTATCCACCTCCTCTGCCTCAAGTTCAAGTCTCTCTGTGTAAACAGATATTTCAGACTCTTATGATCCGAGAACACCTCGAATCTCTCACCATACAGGTAGTGCCTCCAAATCTTCAAGGCAAAGATCACTGCTGCTAACTCTAGGTCGTGTGTAGGGTAATTTATCTCATGTATTTTCAACTGGCGTGAGCCATAGGCTACCACTTTCCCCTCTTGCATCAACACACAACCCAAACCCTCTCGTGAGGCATCACAATAAACCGCATAACTCAAACCTCTCTCCGAAATGACCAACACTGGAGCGGTAGTAAGTCTAACCTTACGTTCTTGGAACGACTTTTTACAAGTTTCATTCCACACAAACTTGACCCTTTTCCGCGTCAATCTAGTCAACGGCAAAGCTAGCCTGGAGAAATCCTTCATAAACCGGTGATAATACCCAGCTAATCCCAGAAAACTACGGATCTCAAAAACACTCTTAGGCTATGCCCAATTCTGCACTGCCTCTATATTGGATGTATCAACAGACACTCCTTCCCTGAAGACTACATGGTCCAAGAACTTAACCCCTCTTAGCCAGAACTCACACTTCCCAAACTTGGTATACAGCCTATGGGTTCTAAGCAACTCAAGCACCACTCTCAAGTGTTCCTCGTGTTCCTCCTCAAAAGGTGAATAAATCAGGATATCGTTTACAAAAACGACCACAAAGCGATCTAAGAACTCCCGGAAGATCCGATTCATCATATCCATAAACACTGCCAGTGCATTGGTGAGTCCAAAAGGCATTACCAAAAACTCACAGTGGCTATACCGCGTACGGAATACCGTTTTCGGGACATCCTCCTTCCTGACCCTTAACTGATGGTAACCCAATCTCAAGTCTATCTTAGAGAAACAATGGGACCCTTCAACTGGTCAAACAGATCATCTATACGGGGCATAGGGTACTTGTTCTTAACCGTAGCCTGATTCAATTTCCGGTAATCAATACAAAGTCTCAAGGCACCATCTTTCTTTTTAGCAAAGAAGGCCGGTGCTCTTCACGGTGAAGTACTAGGACGAATAAAGCCCTTATCTAACAATTCCTGGAGCTGAATCTTCAACTTACTCAACTCGGCTGGGGCAAAACAATATGGTGCCATGGAAATCGGCGTCGTGCCAGGCACTAAATCAATAGAAATCTCCACCTCTCGATGTGGTGGCAAACTAATAAAATCCTCGGGAAAGACGTCCGAGTACTCACAAACCACTCTCGGCAATACAGTCTGGGTCTCATCACACTCACTACTCATAAAGCTAGCGAGAAGACCACTAAGCTTACTCCGCCCTTGCAGATCATACACCGGTGGCAACACTCTACCAACCCGATCCCCCAAGAAATGGAAACAATCCCCGCTCAAGGTGCATGTAGTGACCCTCTGGCAGTAACAATCAATAACAGCCCGGTATGACGATAACCAGCACATACCCAAAATCACATCAAAACCCGACATAGCCATAACTACAAACAAAAATGGAAGCCGGCGGTCGGCGACCTCTATATCATAGCCCCGACACCCTTGTTTCAAAATCAACTCACCCTCAACAAGTGATATAACACAAATAGGAGAAGCTAACTGTGCCAACTCCAACCCCAAAACAGATGCAAATGCAGCAGATATAAAGGAATGGGATGCACCCATATCAATCAACACATTGGCAACCGAGTTACAAAACAAAAAGGTACCTCTTACAACAGATGGAGCCGGTACAAAATCCTACGCGGTAACAGCATACACATGCCCTGAAGGTCTCTGGTCTACCTGCTCACCTCTCAGAGCAAAAAAACTGCTGCACAGACTGAGACGATGAAGCCCCCTGATTGGCCCTCAAGGCCTGAATTGACTGTACTGGCTGAAAACTCTGCGTCTGCCTCGAACCAGACGCACCAGATGTGCCACTCAACTGCGGGCAATACCTCTTCAGGTGCCCCGCCTGACCACACTGGTAACAAGAAAGCGGCTTGCCTCTGTCCTGGCTCTGGCTCTGAGGTCGAGTCGAAGATGAAGCTGCTCTTTGCCCTCCTCTTCTCTGCGGGCAAGTTGGAGACTTGTGGCCTAGCTGACCACATTTGTAACAAGTAATGTCTCCCTGACTGCCTCTCCCAGAGCTCGAACTCCGCACTGGAAAGGTCGATCTCACAAAAGCACCCTAGGACTGCTGAGGGTTAGAACCCCTCTGCCTCCTGCCATCTTCCTGGCCATCCTGACTCCTCTTGGAGCCCCTCACTCTCTCCTCCTCCTCCTGCATAATAATCTCACGATGCGCCGCGGCATCTATAAGGCGTCTATACTCTCGAGTCATGGACCCAGCAACTCTAGTCTTAAGCCCGTGCCTCAGCTTCTTCTCGAACTCAAGACAGCGGTATTCTTCAGACGCCACTAGCTCAGGAGCAAACCTGGATAGACTGGTAAATGCGGCTCAAACTCGGTCACTGGCATACTCAGCTGCTTGAGCTAACAAAACTGGTCCCTCAACTTCTCCCTAACAGTTGGAGACAGAAATTTCTTCTAGAAAGCATCTACAAAGGCCTCCTATGTGCCACCAATACGTCCTCGAACAAACTTCCACCACTGACCCGCGTCTCCCTTCAGTTGGAAAGACGCCAAGGTCACCTTCAAAGCCCCGTCTTCGATGCCAAGCATCTTGAACGTATTCGTCATCTGTTCAAGCCACTCATCAGCCTTAAGTGGCTCTTTCGGATGACCCACAAACTCGTCCGGGTTAGACCGGAAGAACTCCATCTTCAAAAAAGAAGGCCCTGCCTCAGCAACATGGGTCTGGACTTGATTCTCAGCTTTGAGAATGTCCATGGATTCCCTCAACGCTCCTGCCATCTAGCGGGCTAAGGCGCCCATGGCCTGCTGACCTACTGGCTATGTCACGACCCCATCCCGCCCCTAGTAGGATGGTGCCATGATGGCCAGTAATTCGAGACTACCAAAGGCCACTTACAAGATCACACACACACAAATCAGAGTAAACGTATGGGGCTTACAAATGCGGAAGCAATAATTAGAAGCTAAGTAGTCCATAAGAGCAGTGCTTAAGTTAAATGAAATGACATACATCATAACATAGCTTTAGTACAATAAAATGGAGTACAAAAATTACATCTTGACTAAAAGGCTTCTCGGCCATCAATTACAAAATACAAGGAAATAACAAAGAAGCATAATCTTCAAGATGTTGCAAAACACAAATCCAAAACACATCGGCCAACACATCTAGGCGTTCCCGCCGTCTTGCTCATCACCTACATATATATATATAGAGAGGGTGAGCTTGGATACTCAGTGAATGGCATAATTAATAAAGGGTTTACATGAATGATATCCGAGGTCTTTTAACAAAATAGTACGTAGAATAAATCAAGTTCATCAATCAAATCCTCCGAGCTTCAAGGGATGCTTACTAACATCAACATAATACAAGAGATGACATTCCGGACAAACAAACCCACGCGGTAAAACCGTCAGTGGCAAGGCAAGACAAGGCAAGAGAGATCTCTAAACAAGGGTGTCGTTGCATTATAGTCCCCGGACACTAAGGACTTGTGCTACGAATGCTTATAGTCCCCTAGCACGTACGGACTTCCAAACTTTGTGCTACAAATGCTTATAGTCCCCTAGCACGTACGGACTTCCAAACTTTGTGCTACAAATGCTTATAGTCCCCTAGCACGTACGGACTTCCCGAGAATGTCATCAAAACAAGATATAATACTTATTGCAAGTAGGGATAATCATTCATGCTTGTAAATAATTTACGAACAAGACAAAACAAGGTTTTATCAAAGCTTTATAACATATCTTTATTAAAATACCACTCACTTATTCCTTCGAACGTCGGGGTCAAGGCAAGTCCAAGTCCTACAAACACATGGCAGAAATATGTTGATTGCACTCTCAAACAAACTTTATATGAATGCAAATGATCTCGGCATCCTTCAAGAACTAAGTCAATTCAAAACAAACACCGCCTCCCATCTCGGAAACATCTTTGGGCACCAATTCAAGTCTTGGCGAGGTCCCACACCTTCTCGCCGAGGTGTGGTCCCGAGGGCCGCTTCAAAGAATGAGGTCGGGAAAACTCCGGGTTTTCCTCGCCGAGAACATGAAGAACATGAACATGAAGATCATGAAGAAGATGAATGCAAGGATCATAACTTGTTATTACAAAATCTGAGATTTCATGCTATGAGTTCGAAATCATGAACCTGGGTGCCCATACTAGAAGATCTTTGGAAAAACAAACACAAAAGCATGTAACTTGTTGCAAACTTTCAGATTAAACAAGGCTTTTCCTCAAGAACACAAGAATACCAACTTTCTCTCTCTAAAACCAAATCTTTAAATCAATGTATGGCATTCAAAACATACTCAATCATGCAATGCAACTAGATGATCAATAAGAACAACAAGAGTTAATCAAGATTCTAACCTCAATACTCGAATCCAACGGTTTGAACTCTAAGGATCAAGCTTGCTACCCACTTCTCACTCTAAAATCCCTCCTTCTCCTTCTAGAGCTTCTCTTCTCCAAGACAAGAATGTAACAAATGGTGGGTTTTTTCTCTCTGTACCGATTTAACACTCACCGCCACGTGGCAACGGTTGGTTGGTTCTCCTCAAAAAGGTGATAGATTGACAAGACAAGTCTATGACAAAGCGTGTTCAACAAGCTAGGCGGCAAGGGACTCCCGCAAGTAATGACATCGGCTAACAACAAGACTTCGGCAACAAAGGGACAATGACTTCGACATGACGTAGAACTTGACAAGTCAAAGAACAATGATCTCGGCTAGGAAGAACAACACTTGACTAAGGCGTACACACCTTGGCCTAGATGTGCCACACCTCGGTCTATGTCATACCACTCCAGGACAAGATCACTTCGGCACAAGGATAACATCTCGGCCCAAATAATACACATCTCGGCCTAGGCGATACACACCTCGGCCCAGGCGATACACACCTCGGCCCAGATGATAATCATCTCGGCCAATATGTCAGGACAAAGGTGGAGGTCAACAAAGAAATCCTAAGATGGTCCTAAGTGTAAAAGCATCAAAAGGGTGACCTATGCTCAAGATGACCTCTACCAAACACACACTCTCACCAAGAGACATAGCATTCAAGTAACACTTATGCAAGACAAGTCAAGATTCGAAATGCAAGCTTAACAAGGCAAAATCATGTAAAATGCATATGAGTATGGTTAGGGTAGTGTGAGGGTCATTACAGGCTAGGACACATTGGCCAGACCAACACCCTTCTGCTGCGCCGGAATCACATCCGGTATAGGCATCTCCTGCCTGCTAGGCCTACCTCGCCTACCACCACGTCCTCGTCCTGACATCTTAATAAAGGCAACGAAGAACATTAGCACATTCACAAATGTACCGAAGCTATTTCACTCGCGTCCTAATACATGGACAATAGTAATTCATTCCATGTAAGCACGTAATCACTTAAGCATTTACGAATTTCATTTCCGGATAATGACAGTCACATGGCGTTGCTAGAGTTCTGGTTAGAAACAGCATTGATCAAGTGCTTTTCCAACAGAACTCCCAGAAACCCAAAGATCCAATTAACATCCTAGAAATTAAATTCCATACCCAAGTAGTCACATAAACATGTTATAACATAAGCACATAACATTACCCCTAAGTCTCTAACAAGCAAGACAAACCCATTGTGGTACAAACCACTTCCCACGTACCCAAAGTATTCAAACCCAATACGCACTGATACCAAGTTGTAACGCCCTCAAAATATACCCATGATTCATATATTCAAGACATCCATAAACTTAAGAGAATAAAGCATAATTCTATTTATCAGAGTATTCTTACAAGAGATATTACATGTTGACAACAAAAGTAAATGCCCTATACGCTTACAACTTTCCAAGTCAACACTTGAGTCCAACAAAAGTAGAGTTCTAACTCTTTACACAAAAATAAGCCCTTGGCTTGATACACATGTAATACAAAAAATAATCACAAAAAGGTCTCTTAGCCTCTAAGCCTCCCAAGCTACGTCCTTGGAGGTGGCATGTCACCTGCACCTGAAAATAATGTCCCATATAGGGTGAGCCAATGCCCAGTAGAGATATGCTAAACATAATATGAGTAATAACTAAAACATTAGCATTTGATAGATGTTTAACTCATACAAACCAATGTACAACATATTCCAATTCCATGACAGATATGTCCATATTCCATTCCATTTTCCTTTACTTATCAAATTTTCAATTCATAACATGGCTCAAAACCTGGCCAACAATTTAATGAGACTACGACTCATATTAAAGCACTTTCTTTTTAAATGAGATAACAACTCATATCAAAACACTTCCATACTTCACAATAGATACACATATTTGCTGTATCAATGCCATATAAAAACACTTCCATACTTCACAATAGATACACATATTTGCTGTATCAATGGAGTCCATCCCTTATCTCCTCTCAAATAATATCCGGTTTAGAAGTCCATCCCCTATCACCTCCCAAACCGTGGAGTACATCCCCTATCTTCTCCCACACAATACAATGTATATAAACAATTATCATATACATGATCAATCAATACACATATTTGATGTATTATGCCAACCGTCATATTCAATGACATATTCAATGACATATTCAATCAATTAGTTTTAATTCACCTAATCATCATGCAGTGTCTACAACAATCAAGACTATCCTCCACCGATAGCCCAAAGCAATTATTTCTAAACAAATAATAAATGCATCAACAGATAAATTATCAATAGTTTCAAAAGTGAGCGATTAATAAATCCAACTCCACCATTCGATCTCATCTTAAGCCAATTTTATCATTTCCATCCCAATTTCATATTTCACAATGAAAGTCATTAATTACACTAATGACCCAATAAAACCCAAATATGGCATTTTCCTAGTTTTCTTCCAATTTTGACCCAATGGTCCAACTATCATTAATAAATATTCACAACCTCATGTTAAGACCCATATACACATATATAGTTCAAAAAGAACAAAACCCCTCTCTTCAATATTTCAAATCTCAAACCCTAACTTCCCAAACCAAACCATCTATACAAAATGCCCAACATCTATGTTAAAGATCATAAAAATGAGTAGTTATCCCTACCTCAAATGGAGAGACCCAAAGGGATGATGAAGAAATTTGAAAATGCTCCAAACTTCAAGATTTTCATATTGAAATGAAGATCAAGGCAAGCTCCACACTTTTTGCAAAGGAACTAAGGAAAAAGATCACTCAAACCAGATCAAAGCTTAGAGAGAAGTTGAAGTCTAGAGTGAAAAGCTCTCAAGTTTGGGTTTTGAAAAGTTAGAGAGAGAGAATGGCCCGAAAAAGTGATCCAAAAAGCTACTTTTTGGACTAATATACAAACAGGTCCGCTCGAGCGTGGAACGCCCGAATTTTTGGGGATAAAGATTATGTAATTTTCAATAAATAAAGTACAATATTGATTTTCATCAACATACCAAAATAATAATAAAATAAATAAATAAATAATATCACTATTACATGGATCACTTTTTACTAACATTAAATATATATATAGCATTAACTAAATAGCTTTTATTAATATGATTGAGTATAAAAATATAATCATAACGGATTTTTTTTTTATAAATAATTCACTTACAAAAATGGTAATAATCCATATAATTAAGAGACCAATCTTTTTTCTCTAACAAATTTTAGTGCTTTTAGAAAAGGAAAAAAAAAAAGCTAGTTAGTTTTCTTGAGAGATATAAGATTTGCTCTTTTCAAAGAAGTTTCTTTGACACAACAATGGGTATGATATTTCTTATTTACTTTGATGAAACTCCAATAATTTTTGGGGATAAAGATTATGTAATTTTCAATAAATAAAGTACAATATTGATTTTCATTAACATACCAAAATAAAAATAAATAAATAAATAGATAATATCACTATTACATGGATCATTTTTTACTAACATTAAATATATATATATATATCATTAACTAAATAGCTTTTATTAATATGATTGAGTATAAAAATATAATCATAACATATTTGTTTTATAAATAATTCACTTACAAAAATGGTAATAATCCATATAATTAAGAAACCAATCTTTTTTCTCTAACAAATTTCAGTGCTTTTAGAAAAGGAAAAAAAAAAAAACTAATTAGTTTTCTTGAGAGATATAAGATTTGCTCTTTTAAGAGAAGTTTCTTTGACACAACAATGGGTATGGTATTTCTTATTTACTTTGATGAAACTCCAGTAATTTTTGGGGATAAAGATTATGTAATTTTCAATAAATAAAGTACAATATTGATTTTCATCAACATACCAAAATAATAATAAAATAAATAAATAAATAATATCACTATTACATGGATCATTTTTTACTAACATTAAATATATATATATATATCATTAACTGAATAGCTTTTATTAATATGATTGAGTATAAAAATATAATCATAACGGATTTTTTTAATAAATAATTCACCTACAAAATGTTAATAATCCATATAATTAAGAGACCAATCTTTTTTCTCTAACAAATTTCAGTGCTTTTAGAAAAGGAAAAAAAAAAGCTAATTAGTTTTCTTAAGAGATATAAAATTTGCTCTTTTCAGAGAAGTTTCTTTGACACAACAATGGGTAAAATGCCTGAGTAAAGGCATCAATGTAATCCTAGTAACTGTAACGAGACTCCTTATTGCGGATCTCAAGTGTCCTGGTAACATGAGGATGCATGCCCCATGCAGTCATGGGCAAAATATGCTGGATTGTAGCTTTACTGTAATTAATGGGACTATTGGTCCAATTGGGTTCGGCCAATGTATGCTGGAATTGGATCGACGCAAGTTCAGTAAGAATTTGCTCGAAAATATATCTGTATTGGTCAAAGTGCGGTAATGAATGTTGAGTGGTTAAATACTGCCTTTTAATTTCCCATAGATCTTTCATCCATTGAATATCGGAAGTTTCAATATAGAGGACGGTTTCCTCGATAATAGAATTCTGGGTATAAAGTACTGGAGTAAGGAGGACATCTTTAGCCGAGCGGCTAAATTCTCCTTGTTTACTGGAAGTGGCGCCAAGGCCTGGAAATTCTGTATGATAGGAATTGCCCCTACCGCAGCCCCTTCTGCCAGAGCCTCGGCCTCTATTCTGTATGAGAACCCTGCAAATACTCACGGGTTAGAAAATCTGGAAGAGAATTATGTTCGCCTTTGATATATTCAATATCAAAATCAAAAACGGAAAGTTGGCCCTGACAAGAGGCAAAAATTTGTTTTTGAGCTAAATTACCAACTTCTTTCTTGAAAATTTGTTTGGTGGTGGAACAATCAACTCTGATTAAAAAATGTTGATTTAATAAATCATCCTGGAATTTTAAGACACATTTAACAATGGCTAAACATTCTTGCTTAATTGTTGGATAATTCTTGGCAGCTTGATGCCAAATACCAGAATGAAATCGTAAAAGTTCTTCTTTTTTAGTGTTAGGATTAAATTGTTTGAGTATGCCTCCAAAGCCAAGATTTGAGGCATCGGTTTCAACAATTTTCTTCCAGGCTGGATGTGGTAAAGATAAACAGGGTAGAGTTTTCACTCTAGCTTTTATCTTTTGAACAGCTGCTGTATGTTCTGGACCCCAAGGGGGAGGATTTTTTCTTAGTCTGGAATATAATATTGCTGCATCAGTAGCAAGGTTAGGACAGTAATCATGAATATAATTCAAACTACCTAAAAATCTCTGTAATTGAGTTTTATCTTTAATTTCGTATGGAAATTTAGATGCAAATTCCATGCTTCGATTAATAGGAATTATAGTGCCATTATGAATGTTATGGCCTAAAAATCTAATGGTTGTCTGAAAAAGTTGCATTTTTTATGCAGAAACAACTAAACCATTTTTAATAATAACATGCTTAAAAATGTTAAGATGTTTCACATGCTGGTCAGTTGATGAGGAAAAGATTAAGACATCATCAATATAGCAAATAGAAAATTCTGTATAAGGATTAAAAATATCATTCATGATATGATGGAATTCAGATGGAGCATTTTCAAACCAAATGGCATTACATTCCATTCAAAATGCCCAAAGGGTACTGTAAAAGCAGTTTTATATCTGTCTGGTTCAGCGATTTGGACTTGCCAATATCCTGATTTCATGTCAAATTTAGAAAATATGACTGCATCCTGGAGACGATCTAAAAGATCTTTTTTGTTTGGAACTGGATACCTTATCCATTGTAAGGCTTCATTAAGAGGTTTATAATTAATGAACAATCTTGGTACACCTCTTTCAATTTCTGCATTTTTATTAACATAGAAAGCAGTACAACTCCAAGGAGATCTACTGGATCTAATCAGCTTTTTCTGGAGAAGAGTATTGATTTATGTTTTGCAGAGTTCTAAATACTCTTTTTTCATTTGACTAGGTCGAGCGCGAGTAGGAATTTTCCGCTCATCATATCTTGGTTCATAAGGCAAAGAAACTATATGTTTTTTGCGATCCCAAAAAGCATTAGGAACATCATTGCAAATTTCAACTTGAAATTCTTGTTCAAGTGATTTAATCTTTTGCTGGAAAGAAGACTGTTGAAGTCTTTGTTCGATAGTTAAAAAACTAATTTCCTTTTGAAGAAAATTAATTTGTTTTTCTTTGAAATTAACTAGATCTTTAATTTGATCTAATTCTTTGGTGTATGGTTTTGTAATAAACTCAAAAATAATTGGTTGATTATTTAAGGTTGTATGTATGCCAATAGAATCAATTTTAGTAATTGGCATAAGTAAACACAGAAAAGGTGTTCCAAGGATTATAGCCTGTGACATGTTTTTAATGAGAACAAAAGAAGTTGGAAGATATAATCCTTGATTGCAAATTAGAACTTCTAGAAGTTTATACTGGATGTATAAAGAATTACCACTTGCACTTGTAAGTGATTGAGTTGTTTTATGAAAATATTTAGTAGGGATTAATCCTTCCTAAATACAATTCATATCAGCACCACTATTGACAAGAGCAATGGCATCTTTTATGATAAAATTGGGTTTTATCATAAAGGTAATTCGAATATACCATTTCTGAAAGGTTACTGAATTCATGAGCATGAGATAATCAGGCTCTTTGGTTTCTGAAACAGACTGTGAAGTGGATTCATTTATAATGATCCCTTTTTCTTTGTCTTGTAATTGCTTATTAATCTTTTTGATTTCTGAATTAATAGCAATATTAGAAGTTTGTAAATGCTTAATCTCAACTTTTAAGGCATTTACTTCCATTTTTAAATCCTGAATCGTTAAGGGGTTTTCAATAGAGACAGGTTGAAATCTTTGAAAAACTTCCTTCATGCTGTAATGTTGAGGAAGAAGAGCTTCGTTTTGTTTTTGCTGCTGTAAACAAAGCTCAAGAAATTTTAATTTCATTTCTGGATTAGTAATTTGATCAGCAATATTTATCATATTCTGTTCATCTGCTGTAAGAACATTGATACTGGGTCCACCAATATCAAGTTCGTTCATTTCAACTATGGCTTTCCAATAGTTGACTTCATCAGAAATTTGATTAATATTTGTCTTACAAGGACAATTTTCTAGATTGTCTTCAGATCCACTAGAAGTATCTGAAGAATAAAGTGCTGCAATTTCATCTTCAGCATCTGAAGAAGTATCTGATTCATCAAAAAGCATTCTGAGAATTTGCTGCTGGATATCATTAACTAAAGATAGTTCATTAAGCTTTTGTTGTATTTTGGAGCGACAACGATTAGCATAATGACCTATTTGTTCACACTTATAACATTTAACTGTGGATTTAGACTTTAATTTTTTGTTGGAATATTTTTGTTTTCCTCTAGAAGGTATTTGTTGCTGGACTTGTTGTTTAGGATATTTATATTTTCTGGATTTCTTGGAATAATACTTAGAAGATTTTCCAATCTTATGTTTCTTTTGTTTGTGAGGATACTGTAATTTAGTATCACAGGCAAATTGTTCACAAAATTCACCTAATTCTTTTCTTCCTGTAAGATGCTGATGCTTCATTTGTTGTTGAAGTTTAAGGTCATTGCAAAGTGCAAGGCCTTCATCTGTGATAATACCTACGAGTTGACCATAGGTATATCGGTTGTATGGAATAGCTAATTGGTTATGACGGTCTCTCAATTTCTTTCTAACTCTTTCAGCAAAAAGAGTAGGAAGTCCGTCAATGAATTTGGCTTTCCAGTGGTCTGAATTAGCATCAGATCTGCGATGAACTTTCATCAGGAAAACATCTTTATACCACCGGAAATGAGATAAAGATGGACATCTTAATTTCTGTAAAAGTTCTCTACTTCGATCTTCAATGCCTGTTACAGCACCAATGAAGTGAAGAACTATGCTATTTACAAGGGTATAAACAGCATCTTGTTCTGTAGATTCGGCCCTAGTGTCGGGATCTATGATGATCCTGGTTGAACTTAAAATTTCATTGTTTTGTGCTGTCGAAAGGATGTTATCCTACCATCCTTTAAGTAATCTGGTAAAGCCACTGACTATAAATCGGACTACTTGGTGATCTGTATTGTCATTTTCTTTACAAACTGTTGCAAACATGAGCATATGTTGAAGAACTTCAAATATTTGATATTCTGAAAGACCATTAATATTCCATTCATAAATGGTTCTACTGTGGTAAGACTGTTGATGACGAAGAAAATCTTCTTCATAAAGAAGATCCATAGGACTAGGTCGGGAATAATAATACCTGCTTGGAGCAGTATAAGCTTCTCGAGTAATATTGGTTCCATAATGAACTTTATTAATACTGGAGGGTTCATGTTGAAAATTAGCTTGTATTTCAGATATTTGGTGGGGTTCCAAATTCTGATAATCATCTTCAATATTTTGAAAATGATTTCTCGATAACATGTTAATTTGGGAAGATTCTCCTATATTAAGATTTTTAATCTTGCTTATAAGAGTCTCCATAAATTCTGTATTATCCTTTTTTGGTTTAAGGTTAAAATTTGTTATTGTAGGAGTAGGCTTAAAAGCTACTGGTTTTATGTCTGAAGGTTTAGGTTGAAGATGACAATTATCCTTTATATGAACAACTGTTTCTTCAATCCTGGTTAATTGTTTACCCATAGTTTGATAGAAAAGGTTAGTGTAATTATTCTGTTTTATGACTGGAATAATGTCCTTAACTGTCACAGCATTATGGCTTTTTGCTGGTGGCTCAACAAAGGCTGAAATGACCAAAGGTTGAGTAGTTGAGTCACTTGGAAGTAATTCCAAAGACTTCGCAGGACGATGAATGGAGGTAATAATATTACCATCAGTAGTGACCCATTGTTTCTGAATTTTTTCTAAGATATTAATCTGAGGATCCTGGATATTACCATTTTCCATAAACCATAATGGAAAAGGATACATTTTTTGGTTTTCTTCCAAAAACTTATAATACTGAATTTTAATTTCCTGTAATTGTGCTGGATTATGATTAGCAAAATACCATTCTCTGAATTTTGCGTATCGTTCCTAATAAAAATCCTAATTTAGGATTTTCCTGTTTTCACTGCTTGGACCAAAATCCATTAAAATTCAAAATTCATATCGCTGGCAGTAGGAATATAAGGTCCTTTGCTACTAGACTCCCTAGAAGCATAAATGCCATGTGGGATTCTATTTCGGGAAAAATGTAATCCTTGAATTTCGGGATCCATAGGATCTGAGGGTTGATTAGGATTGCTTGGTGGTCTGGAGGGCATACCTTGTATGACCGATTCTAACGGCTCAGCTGTAGAATGTCTGGAAGACTCAGGAAAATATACTCTGTATGGTTCTCTAAAAGAGGGAGTAGATCTAACACTGGTTGTAGACATGCTTCTAGAAAGCTGTCTTTGTGGTCTCTGGAATCGAAGATAAACATTACCATTATCAGTTTGGATAACATCATCCAAATCTTGCTGGACCATCGGTCTTGGAGGAACAGCATTGGTGATTTGCCATCTTTCCGGAAAGGTTATTTTCTCCCAATCAATCATTTTGGGCATGGCAACTTGACTACTGTAAAGATTTGTGTCAATAAGCACTGTGTGCCCTTGAGCACTCTGCTTTCGAATATAAGGATTTAAAGTTGTTAAAACCTTTAAATAAATACTGGAAATAACCGTGAAGGGTGGTGATCCTGGAAGATACTCATAACCATGAGATAAGACTCTCAGTTCTAAAACCTTAGATAGATTTTGGTCTAAAAGGGCTATACTCAAGTTTGGGTATATATCGAAATATACTGGACTATGAGCTAAGCTGGTTTTTATGGCTCCCATCAGCGAAGCTCTCCAATTGGTACATCTACCATCTCGTAGAGTACATTGAATACTGGTATTTTGACCTAGAAGGGTCAAAGGTTTGAAAGCAATCTGGACAAGTCCTATATGGACGTATTTGTATTTGTCTAAGAACGGAATAAGATCCTGGATATGTATCAAATACATAAGCTCATCATTATTCTGGACTGAGGCTGCATGCTCAAATGTCTTAATGATTCTTCTACTGGAAAAGTCTAACTTACTTATCTTATAGATGGTATTTGGTTTGACTTGCGGAATTGTCCATTTATCAAGTGCCTCCTTGACATCTTGATAAGCGACTAGCTCTCTGGCTTCTGATATAGAAGCTACTATATTGGCCACTGTGTTGGCTACTGTATTTTTTTCTGTAGATACGGTAGACATATGAGATGTATGATGACCATATAAGTATAATTAAAATAGAATAAAATTTAACTATAATGAACAGTAAACATGGCTCTGATACCAACAAAGGTGCTTGACACAGGTTACAGCTAGCATGTCTGTCAACGGTTTACTAAGTCAAAGATCCTAACCGCAATCACTGCTAACGGACTGACTCTACGCGACTTGGGTGACGTCCCACTAACCCTAATCCTGTTCTAACCATCATTAAGCACTAAACCAGGAATATCATTAATTATAGTTTTATTTTATTTTATCTTAATTATGCCATATATGGTCTCATAATCTACTGTGCCGGAGGCGGAGGGGGAAGCCTAACGGCCGCTGCCAGAACCACTATTTGCTCCTGTATTTGGTTCTGGATTCTGATTATATAATTATCAGATTCTTCTATTTGCTGAAGACTCCAAGGGTCATTAGGGAAAATAGACAAATAATTTAAAAGGTTATTTTTTCTTTCAATATGAAAATCTAACAAACCATGTAATATAGCAAGTTGATAAACAGATATACATTAAAAAATACGAAAAGAGATACTTACAATCAGCACATATGCTTTATTATTATGCTTCAGTAGTAAAAGAGGAATCACACTGAAGAGAGAGAGAGAGGGAGAGAGAGTACAGACTTATAAAACTGAAAAACTAAAATTTTCGTTCTACCTCAACAAGGATGAGGTTGCCCTATAAATAGAAAAATAAAAAGTACAAGGAACAGATAAGCGAGACAAGTGACGTGTCCTGAATGGTGGTGGAGTCATGCATCTTATCTCCTTTGGATTCCCTTATCTGAAATAGTGTCGGTAGAGAGACAGCTGGATAGATATGGCAGACAAAGGCATCTTCTTTTGCCTAAAGATAGTTTGTCACCTTGTGGAGTTGGAAAGTGGCCACCGAAAGTAATTTGTCGTGACTTGATACTGAAATTAATGGGGAGACAAAGAGTTACATCATTTCTCTTTTCCTTTTCCTTTTTTGTCCTTTTCCTGACTCATCTTGTCTGCAATTAGACTGGTGAGAGAGTCCCAGAAGTCTCTAAAATTAGGGTCGACTTGAGCTTTGGCTTCAGCTGGATCTTGAGACTCACCGGCTAAGACAGTGAACTCATTGTCATCTTCATACAGATCTGTATGAGCTTCTTCTTCTGTAGTACCATGGCTGGTGCCAGACTTCATACTGGAATCATCTTTTGAGAATGACTGGAGAAACTGCTCCTTCATAAAATCCATGCTTTTAATGACGAGCTCTTATTCGGAAAGTGCTGGAAATTTTTGTCGTAATTCATTTTGAATTTGGACAAATGGATTCTGTACTGGAGCGGCTGGGATTAATTTAGGGGTAGCATCCTAGCTGGCCTGAGTATGATCTTTGATTTTCTGGAGTAATTCTTGATGGGGCTTAGGGTCATCCATCTTGTTCCACCATTTATAAAAGAATACTCTTTTTAAACGGGGAATTTTATTCTGAAAATCGCACTGGAAACACCATTTCCAAATCCAAGGGATTCCAAAGCGGATAACAAAATGAACAGTAGATTTGGACATAGATATGTCCTTGTCCTGGAAGGTGGCTGTAAGCTATCTGCCATTCCTTGAATGCAGTGCGTACATCTTCTGGAAAAGCATCTATTTGAATGCCAAACTTATCCCACCAAACAAGAAACCAGTTTGGGAGATCGTTTTGTAAAACATCGGGAAGAACACAGAAAAACCATGAATGATTCTGTGGGGGATTCATGTAGTAAAATGCCTGAGTAAAGGCATCAATGTAATCCCAGTAACTGTAACGAGACTCCTTATTGCGGATCTCAAGTGTCCTTGTAACATGAGGATGCATGCCCCATGCAGTCATGGGCAAAATATGCTAGATTGTAGCTTTACTGTAATTAATAGGACTATTGGTCCGATTGGGTTCGGCCAATGTATACTAGAATTGGATCGACGCAAGTTCAGTAAGAATTTGCTCGAAAATATATCTGTATTGGTCAAAGTGCGATAATAAATGTTGAGTGGTTAAATACCACCTTTTAATTTCCCATGGAGAACGCCCCACTCGAGCGTCAGACACAGACTTACGCTCAAGCGTCAAAAGCGCCGCTCGAGCACCGGATGCACACTTCCAGAAGTTTTGCAGACGATGGTCCCCGCTCGAGCGTGAAAGTGAACGCTCGAGCGTTCGATGGCCTGCAGAACAAAATGCTGAGAGATGAATAATCATGCTTGAGCGTCAAAACGCCCGCTCGAGCGGGGAAGCAACAACAAAGGGCCCGCTCCGCTCAAGCGTCAAAAGCCCCGCTCAAGCGTGAAGGCCAAAAATTGGGCATCAACTCTTGGTTTCCAAACACAACCAACCTTTTTCAAACCTGTCTAACACAACCCAAGACTCAAATACAAAGAGTAAAGGATGGAAATGAGAATATGACAATAACACATCCACGGAACCAAGTCTGGAATATAATTAAACAATGAAGGAAAAACCGGGATCGCTATAATTTTCAGGTCCAGGTGATATGCCACCTCCAAGGACATAGCTTGGGAGGCTTAGAGGCCGAAGATCCTTTTTTATTATTTATCTTTTTGTGTATTACATGTAAACTCAAGCCGAGGGCTCACTGTGTATGAGTTAGTACTCTCTTTTTGTAACCAAGTGTTGGCTTGGAAAGTTGTAAGCCCGTAGGGCATTTACTTTTGTTGTCAACATGTAATACTTTTGTGATAAATACTCTGATAAATAGATGTACACTTTATTCTCTTCAATATATTGTCAACTTCTTGTATCATGAATGTATAAATTATGGGTTTATTTTGAGGGCGTTACAACTTGGTATCAGAGCGTACCGGGTTCGAATATTTTGGGTACGCGAGAAGTGGTTAGTACCACAATGGGTTTGTCTCGCTTGTTAGAGACTTATATATGATGTTATATGTTTATTTGATAACATGTTTATGTGACTATATGGATATGAGATTTAGTTTCTATGATGTTGATTGGATCCTTGGGTTTCTGGGAGTCCTGTTGGAAAGGCACCTGATCAATGTTGTTTCTAATTGGAACTCTAGCAACGCCTCGGGACTGTCATTATCTGGAAACGAAATTCATAAGTGCTTATGTGATTCTGTGCTTACGTGGAATGAATTACTGTTGTCCAATGCATTAGGACGCGAGTGTTATAGCTTCGGCACATTTGTGAATGTGCTAATGATCTTCGTTACCTTTATTAGGATGTTGGGACGAGGACGTGGTGGTAGGCGAGGTAGGCCTAGGAGGCAAGAGATGCCTATACCGAATGAAATTCCAGCGCAGTATGAGGGTGTTGGTCAGGCCAATGTGGCCGAGCCAGTAGGTCAACAGGCCATGGACGCCTTAGCCCGCGAGATGGCAGGAGCATTGAGGGACTCCATGGACATTCTCAGAGCTGAGAATCAAGTCCAAGCCCATGTTACTGAGGCAGGGCCTTCCTTTCTGAAGAGGGAGTTTTTCCGGTCTAATCCGGATGAGTTTCTAGGGAATCCGAAAGAGCCACTTAAGGCTGATGAGTGGCTTGAGCAGATGACGAAGACGTTTGAGATGCTTGGCATCGAAGACGGGGCTTTGAAGGTGACCTTGGCGTCCTTCCAGTTGAAGGGAGACGCGGGTCAGTGGTGGAAGTTTGTTCGGGGCCGTATCGGCGGGACTTGGGAGGCTTTCATTGGTGCCTTTCAGGAGAAGTTTTTGTCTCCCGCTGTCAGGGAGCAATTGAGAGATCAGTTCTGTCAGCTCAAGCAGTTGAGTTCATTAGTGGCCGAGTTTGAGGCCGCATTTACCAATTTGTCTAGGTTCGCACCTAAGCTAGTGGCGTCTGAGGAACGCCATTGTCTAGAGTTCGAAAGGAAGTTGAGGCACGGACTCAAGGTTAGGGTTGCAGGGTCCATGACTCGGGAGTATGGACGCCTTGTGGATGCTGCGGCCCATATGGAGATTATTATGCACGAGGAGGAGGAGAGGTTGAGGGGCTCCAAGAGGAGTCAGGATGGCCAGGGGGATGGCAGAAGGCAGAGGGGTTCTAACCCTCAGCAGTCACAAGGTGCTTTTGTGAGATCTACCTTTCCAGTGTCGAGTTTAGGTTCTGGGAGAGGCAGTCAGGGAGACGTTACTTGTTACAAATGTGGTCAGTTGGGTCACAAGTCTCCAGCTTGCCCGCAGAGAGGAGGAGGGCAGAAAGCAGCTTCATCTTCGGTTCGTCCTCAGAGCCAGAGTTAGGGCAGGGGTCAGCCGATTTCTTGTTACCAGTGTAGTCAGGCGGGGCACCTGAAGAGGTTTTGCCCGCAGTTGAGTGGCACATTTGGTGCATCTGGTTCGAGGCAGACTCAGAGCCATCAGCCAGCTCAGTCAGTTCAGGCCTCGAGGGCCAATCAGGGAGCCTCATTGTCTCAGTCTGTACAGCAGACTTATGCTCTGAGAGGTGAGCAGGTAGATCAGAGACCTTTAGGGCATGTGTATGCTGTTACCACGCAGGATCTTGTACCGGCTCCATCTATTGTGAGAGGTACCCTTTTGTTTTGCAACTCGGTTACTAATGTGTTGATTGATACGGGTGCATCCCATTCCTTTATATCTGCTGCATTTGCATATGTTTTGGGGTTGGAGTTGGCGCAGTTAACATCTCCTATTTGTGTTGTATCACCTGTTGGGGGTGATTTGATTTTGAAGCAGGGGTGTAGAGGTTGTGATATTGAGGTCACCGACCGTTGGCTTCCATTTTCTTTTGTAGTTAAGGCTATGTTGGGTTTTGATGTGATTTCGGGTATGGACTGGCTATCAGCATACCAGGCTATTATTGATGCTACTGCCAACGGGTTACTGTGTGTACCTTGAGCGGGGATTGTTTCCACTTCTTGGGAGACCAGGTTGGTAGTGTTTTGCCACCAGTGTATGATCCGCAAGGGCAGAGTGAGCTTAGTTGTCTTCTCGCTAACTGTATGAGTAGTGAGTGTGATGAGACCCAGACTGTATTGCCGAGAGTGGTTTGTGAGTACTCGAACGTCTTTCTCGAGGATCTTGTTAGTTTGCCACCCCATCGAGAGGTGGAGTTTTCTATTGATTTAGTGCCCGGCATAGCACTGATCTCCATGGCACCTTACTGTTTTGCCCCAGCCGAGTTGAGTGAGTTGAAGATTCAACTCTAGGAATTGCTAGATAAAGGCTTCGTTCGCCCTAATGCTTCGCCGTGGGGAGCACCAGCCCTCTTTGCTAAGAAGAAAGATGGGGCTTTGAGACTTTGCATTGATTACCGGAAATTGAATCGGGCTACGGTTAAGAACAAGTACCCTATGCCCTGTATAGATGATTTGTTTGACCAGTTGAAAGGGTCCCGTTGTTTCTCTAAGATAGACTTGAGATCGGGCTACCATCAGTTGAGGGTCAGAGAGGAGGATATCCCAAAGACGGCATTCCGTACGCGGTATGGCCATTACGAGTTTCTGGTGATGCCTTTTGGGCTCACCAATGCATTGGCAGTGTTTATGGACTTGATGAACCGGATATTCCGGGAATTCTTAGATCATTTTGTAGTCATTTTCATGGATGACATTCTGATTTATTCACCTTCTGAGGAAGAGCACGAGGAACACTTGAAAGTGGTGCTTGAGTTGCTTAGAGCCCATAAGCTGTATGCCAAGTTTGGGAAGTGTGAGTTCTGGCTAAGAGAGGTGAAATTCTTAGGCCATGTGGTCTTTGGGGAAGGGGTGTCTGTTGATACATCTAAGATAGAGGCAGTGCAGGATTAGGCACAGCCTAAGAGTGTTTTTGAGATCCACAGTTTTCTGGGATTAGCTGGGTATTACCACCAGTTTGTGAAGGATTTCTCCAGGCTAGCTTCGCCATTGACTAGATTGACGCGGAAAGGGATCAAATTTGTATGAAGTGAGACTTGTGAAAAGTCGTCCCAAGAGCTGAAAGTTAGACTTACCACCACTCCGGTTTTGATTATTCCGGAGAGAGGTTTGGGCTATGCGGTTTATTATGATGCCTCACGAGAGGGTATGGGTTGTGTGTTGATACAAGAGGGGAAAGTGGTAGCCTATGGCTCGCGGTAGTTGAAAATACACGAGAGGAATTACCCTACACATGACCTAGAGTTAGCAGCTATGATTTTTGCCTTGAAGATTTGGAGGCATTACCTGTATGGTGAAAGATTCAAAGTGTTCTCGGATCATAAGAGTTTGAAATATTTGTTTACACAGAAAGACTTGAATTTGAGGCAGAGGAGGTGGATGGAGTTTATCGAGGATTACGACTTCAAGTTGCATTATCATCCAGGGAAGGCCAATGTTGTGGCCGATGCCCTTAGCAGGAAATCCATTAGTGATGTAGCTTGTATAGCCATCCAGAAGTGGGAGATGTTGGGTGCACTTGGCGAGTTTGATTTGCTTCTGGACGAATCTGTTGAGTCTGCGGCTTTGTTTTCAGTAGTTGCGCAGCCTATACTTGTGAATCGAGTGTTAGAGGCACAGAGAGGTGATCTGGAGGTCCAGGTGATATGCTACCTCCAAGGACATAGCTTGGGAGGCTTAGAGGTCGAAGATCCTTTTTTGTTATTTATCTTTTTGTGTATTACATGTAAACTCAAGCTGAGGGCTCACTGTGTATGAGTTAGTACTCTCCTTTTGTAACCAAGTGTTGGCTTGGAAAGTTGTAAGCCCGTAGGGCATTTACTTTTGTTGTCAACATGTAATACTTTTGTGATAAATACTCTGATAAATAGATGTACACTTTATTCTCTTGAATATATTGTCAACTTCTTGTATCATGAATGTATGAATTATGGGTTTATTTTGAAGGCGTTACAACTAGTCTTGATGATTAAAAGTGGGATCAACAAAGGTCTCTCTAATCAAAGCCCAAGCTTCCACAAGAGTTCTCTGAACTGTATTCACCACAGGAGCACGAGAAACAGGAAATGCAACCATTAAAGAGTCCGCAAGAGCCGGCGGAGGAGAGTCGCAAGAAATGGAAATTGTAGCCATTGTTGCTGCTGCAGCCAAACTGACAACTCCTCTTGCAATCGATCTCAGTGTTGTTGTCCTGAACCTCAACATGTTCTCTTGAAACAGTAGCTGGTTCGGGAGTATTAAAATGTCCATTTTTAGATTCAGAAGCCCTAGGTGAAGCCCCTTCCTCGGATTCTTCGGGAACAGGTGACGGTGGTTTAGGTGGAGAAACGTAAACAACTCTCAATTAAACTCTTCAACATGATTACCTGCCTCCTTGTTAAACATTTCTGGGTTAATATCCTTCGGGGTAGCACCAGGGCGTGCAACCGCACTCTGTACAAGAAACCTGTCCTTGCATCGCATATCTGGAGGTGCCTCTTTTTGGGCTTGGTTGTCTTCACCTTAAAAGCAACATGTTTATCAGTCTTGTTCAACAATTGGAAAGATGATGAGATCTGCTTCTTGAGCTCAAATGGAAATTTGAGCTCCAAGGGGTTAATGCTGAGAAGCTCTGATGCATCCATTGTTGGAACAATCTTCTGTGTAAATAAAATAACTTGAAATAATTCAAACAAAATAAATAAATAACATATCGAATTTATTTCGTTGAACCGAATAAATAATTTAAGACCAAGTCAAGTGTGTGACATTCTGTCCTTAAGACAGATTCGCCCCGCTACGGTGCTTACGGTTGAGTGGCGTCTATCTCCCAGGATACAATGATCTTCACAAATTGTAGTAGCACTCCAAACAATTTGTTCGACGAACCAAACCTGTGTTCTAACTCTCTGAATATTTATTCTAAACTAAAATGAAGAATAATGCATTAAAAGGAAATGGACAGCAAAAGGACAAAATTCAGACTCAATATTTCAGATCAACCTGGACTGCTGGAAAAGGATTTGTAATTATAGACAAAAAAATACGGTCCGAACTGGTGCAGAGCAAACCGAACAGGTACCATTTGAAAAATTGAATCTAACCGTTGCAGAACAAAAATTCAAACTGTTGGAAAACACTTATTAAACTATTAAATAGTTTAATAAAAAACAAACCGTTGGTCAAAGTTCTACACTGTTGGACCTTTCTCAAATAAACCATTTGGAATATATATATATTTAAACAATTTGAATATATATATATATATATTAAACTAATGAAATAGTTTAATAAATAAATGAAGAGGTTCAAACTTTAGGAATTATATAAGGAACCTAAAATTTAAATTTAGAATTAAATTAAATTCTAAAATTACAAACTTTAAGAAACCACTAAGGAATCTAAAATTTGAATTTTAGAATTAAATTAAATTTCCACACTAATTTTTATTGAAAAAATTCAAAAGAATTTTATCTAAAAAATTAATGTTAGACCCGAAAACGACGTCATCTTCCCATTCACTCATAAATGGTTTTGACGTTCCGTCTTCACCGTGTGACTTGCCACGAGGCAAGGAACACTTCACCTCTTCGGACCCACCCCAAAAAACATTTGAGGTCCACCCAAATTTGGCTAAAAAAATGCCTATATAAAACCATTTTTCCAACAATCCCCCACATGAATGGAATTTGACGGAGAGAAAATGCAACAACATGATCTAATCAGAGAGTACAGAAATTGGTAATATTCTGCAAAGGATAGGTAGCTTTTGGCTTTGAACCTTCCCTTGTGAGACACTATCGGATTTACTAGCTAAACAGTGAACATGATGTCTTGAACTGTTCAGCCATTTGTGTAAACCAAGACAATAGAACTCACACAGTATATTCCCAGACACAGTTTAGTTCTCACTATTGTGTTCATTTTGGCCCTGAACAACCTGGTTTTTCATGAGTGCTCTAAAGACTTGTAGCTCTTCACAAATCTTATAGAACCGGCCCAGTTCACACTCACATAGGTGATTCTTATGAAGAGTATCCTGCCATACTCCACTAGGTTTACCTAGATATAAGAATCATTAAAAGTATTACTTAACCTAAAACGTTGCAGACATCACTATTTCATCATAGAAATGGGTAGGAGTTAGACCCCCTAGTGATCCTTCTGAGTCATTCACAACTCGGTTGTCCCTTTGAACCTAGATCTTGGGATCTCCAGTCAACTAGGTTGGGTTGCCGTTGTGGTAACTCTTATTTAATAGGCTTAAGTCCCATTCCCCTCGATGAATTCTCAACTAACTCTCTTGCTAACCCTTTGGTTAGTGGATCCGCTATGTTGTCTTTAGACTTAACATATTCTATGGAAACAATTCCATTAGAGAGTAGTTGTCTTACGGTGTTATGTCGACGACGAATGTATCGTGACTTACCGTTATACATATGACTTTGTGCTCTACCAATTGCTGATTGACTATTGCAATGTATGCATATAGCAGGCACCGGTTTTGGCCATATTGGAATATCTTCAAGGAAGTGGCGAAGCCATTCTGCCTCTTCCCCAGCTTTGTCTAAAGCTATGAATTCAGATTCCATAGTAGACCTAGCAATACAAGTCTGTTTGGTAGATTTCCAAGATACAGCCGCCCCACCAAGAGTAAAGACATACCCACTAGTGGACTTTGAGTCTCTTGTATCCGATATCCAATTTGCATCACAGTATCCTTCAAGTACTGCTGGATATCTAGTATAATTAAGCCCTATGTTATGAGTAAATCGGAGATATCTAAGAACCCTTACAATTGCTTTCCAGTGTTCTACTCCCGGATTACTCGTATATCTACTTAATTTACTTACTGCATAAGCTGTATCTGGACGAGTGCAGTTCATCAAGTACATTAAGCATCCAATAATTTGGGTATACTCTAATTGAGAAATACTTTCCTGTATATTCTTAGAAAGATACAAATTAACATCTACAGGAGTTCTAGCAAGATGATCATCATCTTTGCTGAATTTATCAAGTATTTTCTCAATGTAATGAGATTGTGACAAAGTATAACCTTCTGATGTTTTGGTAATTTTCATACCAAGAATTACATCAGCAATGCCCATGTCCTTCATGTCAAAATGTTTATTCAACATTTTCTTGGTAGTTTTAATCATGTCATTATTACTACCTATGATAAGCATATCATCTACATAAAGACATACAATGACATAACCTTTGTCTGTGTTTTTAATGTAAACACATTTGTCACACTCATTAATTTTAAAACCATTTGACTTCATTGCCTTGTCAAATTTCTCATGCCATTGCTTTGGGGCTTGTTTTAAACCATATAATGATTTAACCAATTTACACACTTTCTTTTCTTTCCCTGGAACAGAAAACCCTTCTGGTTGTTCCATGTAAATTTCTTTATTTAACTCACCATTTAAGAAAGCGATTTTAACATCCATTTGATGAATTTCTAGATTGTATAGAGATGCAATGGCAATTAGCATTCTAATGGATGTTATTCTAGTAACCGGTGAGTATGTGTCAAAGTAATCTAGACCTTCTTTCTGTCTAAAACCTTTGACTACAAGTCTTGCCTTGTATTTGTCGATTGATCCATCTGCTTTCAATTTTCTTTTGAAAATCCACTTGTACCCAAGAGATTTACAACCTGGTGGCAAATCCACCAATTCCCAAGTGTGATTTTGCAAGATGGATTCAACTTCCTTCATGATGACTTCTTTCCATAAAGGAGCTTCAGGACTGGACATAGCCTCTTTAAAGGTTAAAGGCTCATTTTCTAACAAATATGTTAAAAAATCTGGACCAAACGATTTTGAGGTTCTAGCACGTTTACTACGCCTAGGTTTCTCTTCCTCATTTTGATCTAACTCTTGTTCTCGATCATGTTCTTGATCCTGACTAGTAATAGCATCAAAAGATCTTTTATTAGTACTAGTCTCTTGTCCAGTCTTCTTTGGAAATACATGTTCAAAGAATGATGCATTCCTTGACTCAATAATAGTATTTACATGCATTTCAGTATGTTCTGATTTATAAATCAAAAACCGATACGCACTACTATTCTTAGCATAACCAATGAAAATGCAATCAATGGTCTTAGGACCTATCTTAGTCTTTTTAGGACTAGGAATAGCCACTTTAGCCAAACACCCCCACACTTTTAAGTATTTGTAGGATGGCACTCTTCCATGCCACAATTCATAAGGTGTTTGATTTACTTTCTTTCGGGGTATTTTATTTAAAATATAATTAGCAGAAAGTATTGCTTCCCCCCACAAGTTCTGAGGTAATCCGGAACTTAGTAACATGGCATTCATCATTTCTTTTAAAGTCCTATTTTTCCTTTCAGCAATTCCATTTTGCTGAGGTGAGTAAGGAGCGGCAGTTTGATGAATTATTCCATGTTTTTTACAAAATTCACCAAAAGGTGATTCATATTCACCACCTCTATCACTTCTAAGTTTCTTGATTTTCTTACCAAGTTAATTTTCAACTTCATTCTTATATTGAATGAAAGTTTCCAAAGCTTCATCCTTGGTTCGAATTAAATAAATATAACTATATCTAGTATAGTCATCTATAAAAGTGATGACATACTTTTTTCCACCTCTGGTTTGAATTGATTTAAAATCACAAATGTCACTATAAACTAATTCAAGTGGTTCCGTACTTCTTTCAATTGAATGAAAAGGAGTTTTAGATAATTTTGCCTCAACACAAATTTCACATTTATGATTTGAATCAATGTCAAATTTAGGTAAACATTCCATATTAATTAATCTACGCAAAGATCCATAATTAACATGTCCTAGTCTACCATGCCATAAATTTGAAGACTCAAGCAAGTAAGAAGAAGATGTAGTATTACTAATAACTGAGGGTACAACGGTCATTATATTTAACTTGAAAAGGCCATCAAACATGTAACCTTTTCCTACATACATCCCATTCTTAGTAAGTACAAACTTATCACTCTCAAATACTAGCCTAAACCCATTCTTACTCAACAAAGATCCGGAAACAAGATTCTTGCGAATGTCCGGTACATGCAGCACATTGTTGAGAGTGAGTTCCTTTCCTAATGTCATCTTGAGAACAATCTTTCCTTGTCCTTCAACTTTGGAAGTTGAGGAGTTGCCCATAAAAAGTTGTTCACCATTGTCCACTGTAGAGTAAGATGTGAACATCTTTTTGTCGGCACAAATATGGCGAGTAGCACCAGTGTCCACCCACCATTCTTTAGGATTTCCGACAAGATTTGCCTCGGAAATAACTGCAGAAAGATTGATGTCATCTACACCATTGGAAATATTGTCCACTTCGGTCATATGGGCTTGAGCAGGCTTCTTGCTTGTTCTTTTCTTACTTTTGCCTTTGCTACGGCAATCTTTGGCCCGATGTCCCTCTTTGTCACAGATGTAACATTTGCCATTAAACTTGTACTTTTTAATATCTCCCCTTTTAGAGCCTTGTGATGAACTTTCTCCAGAAGACTTACGTTTCTTGATTTTTGAAGCATGTTCTACCACATTTGCCTTAGACTCCATAGGATTCTTACCAGCCCGCTTATCAGAATTGCGGTTGTCCTCCTCAATCCTTAAACGCACAATTAACTCGTCCATAGAAATTTCTTTGCGCTTGTGTTTAAGGTAGTTCTTGAATTCCTTCCAGCCTTTGGGTAATTTTTCAATTAAGGTTGCAACTTGAAAGGATTCACTGAGAGACATACCTTCTGCGTGAATGTCATGCAGAATGAGTTGGAAATCTTGAGCTTGGCTAATCACAGTTTTTGAATCAACCATTACAAAATCCAGGAATCTGCCAACCACAAATTTCTTTGAGCCAGCATCTTCTATTTTGTACTTTTTCTCCAACGATTCCCAAAGTTCCTTTGCTGTCTTGATTGGACTGTAGACGTTGTATAATGTGTTGTCAAGTCCGTTCAAGACGTAATTCCGGCAAAGGAAATCGGCATGTTTCCAAGCATCAACCGCAGCAACCACTTGCCGGTCGGTTTCATCCTCTTTCAGGATAGGAGCATCTTCACGGAGGAAACGAGCCAGGTTCAGAATTGTAAGATAGAACAACATTTTCTGTTGCCATCTTTTAAAGTCAGTTCCTGAGAACTTCTCTGGCTTTTCACCGTAATTTACCGGTACTATCATTACAGGAGAGGAGGTTGGTGCAATCGCAGCCAGCACAGTAGTACTTGTTTGGGCATTTGTTTCAGTAGCCATCAATTCTAATTTATAAAACAAAATTATAATTAGAATTTACACTACACAGAAAATTAAACCAAATGCACAGAATTAAATTCTGTAAAAATAAAAGAAACAAGAATGTAACTTTTATTTTCCAATTAATTTGAAAATAAAATAAAATTTTATTTAAACAAATTAATTCCACACAGAAAATAAAAGAAATAAAAACTATAACTTTTATTTTTCAATTAATTTGGAAATAAAATAAAATTTTATTCAACCAAAATAATTCCACACAGAAAATAAAATTCTGTCAAATAAAAGAAATAAGAATATAACTTTTATTTTTCAATTAATTTAGAAATAAAATAAAATTTTATTTAACTAAATTAATTCCACACAAAAAATTAAATTCTGTAAAATAAAAGAAATAAAAATATAACTTTTATTTTGCAATTAATTTGGAAATAAAATAAAATTTTATTTAACCAAATTAATTTCACACAGAAATTTAAATCTCTTGTTACACTCCAATAATTAAAATACTGAAAATAGAATTTTAATTAATGAAAACTCAGAAAATAATTTCTAAAACCCAAAATTAATTTCTGAAAAAATTTCACAAAAATATATTCTGAATTGTTAATGACACCAGTATCGTACTACTAGTTGTTGTTAAAGAAAAGAGACAGTATATTACCACTATCTGTCAAATAGCATATAATCACTATTTATTTTTCCAACCAGAATATTATTTTGTAAATCCACAGAAAATAATTTTCTTTCGAAATTATTTACGAAGAATGGAAAAAGGAAACAAACGAAAAATTCTGTAAACAGAATAATTTGAGTCTGTCTTAAGATTGTTGGAACAATCTTCTGTGTAAATAAAATAACTTGAAATAATTCAAACAAAATAAATAAATAACATACCGAATTTATTTCGTTGAACCGAATAAATAATTTAAGACCAAGTCAAGTGTGTGACACTCATCCTTAAGAGATTCGCCGCCACATGATGCTTACTACGGTTGAGTGGCGTCTATCTCCCAAGATACAATGATCTTCACAAATTGTAGTAGCACTCCAAACAATTTGTTCGGCGAACCAAACCTGTGTTCTAACTCTCTGAATATTTATTCTAAACTAAAATGAAGAATAATGCATTAAAAGGAAATGGACAGCAAAAGGACAAAATTCAGACTCAATATTTCAGATCAACCTGGACTGCTGGAAAAGGATTTGTAATTATAAACAAAAAAATACGGTCCGAACTGGTGCAGAGCAAACCGAACAGGTACCATTTGAAAAATTGAATCTGACCGTTGCAGAACAAAAATTCAAACTGTTGGAAAACACTTATTAAACTATTAAATAGTTTAATAAAAAACAAACCGTTGGTCAAAGTTCTACACTGTTGGACCTTTCTCAAATAAACCATTTGGAATATATATATTTAAACAATTTGAATATATATATATATATATTAAACTAATGAAATGGTTTAATAAATAAATGAAGAGGTTCAAACTTTAGGAATTATATAAGGAACCTAAAATTTAAATTTAGAATTAAATTAAATTCTAAAATTACAAACTTTAAGAAACCACTAAGGAATCTAAAATTTGAATTTTAGAATTAAATTAAATTTTCACACTAATTTTTATTGAAAAAATTCAAAAGAATTTTATCTAAAAAATTAATGTTAGACCCGAAAACGACGTCATCTTCCCATTCACTCATAAATGGTTTTGACGTTTCGTCTTCACCGTGTGACTTGCCACGCGGCAAGGAACACTTCACCTCTTCGGACCTACCCCAAAAGACATTTGAGGTCCACCCAAATTTGGTTAAAAAAATGCCTATATAAAACCATTTTTCCAACATCCATAGTCGAATGATCAATGGATGATAATAACTACTGCAAATATATGTATAGTGTGTAAAGTAATGAAACAATCAGACGCATCTATCTCTCTCTCTCTCTCTCTCTCTTAAATAAAATAAACCCTCTCTCCCCATGTTGTCTCTCTCCCTCTTTCTAACCCTTTTTTTTTTTATTATCTCTATCCCTTTTTCTTTAGAGATGCCTTCTGTCAACCACTCAATTTCCCTTTAATCAATACCCATCTTTTGTTTATTTTATTTCCACCACTAAAACATCATCATGCATATATTCCCTTCCTTTATTTATTTTATTTTTATTTTATTTTATTATTTTTTAGAGTCATTACATAATCTCTCTTGTCTCTTAACTAAAATTCAAGCACTTATGAAGCAGGGGCGGTATGTGTATAGGTATTGATACGATAGGGTCTTTTGGGAAGGGGAAAAAAAAGGTCAATTTTTAGCTTTTTACTCATTTTGGATCACATTATCTCTCAAATTTTTTACCCACAAAAAGATAAAATAGATTTAAAAAAGTCAAAAAGTCAACTTTTTACCAACCTTCCAAAACGCCACGATATGAATATATCGATATGATAAAATTTAAAAAATAAGATATAAGTACGGTTTGGTACGTTTGTAAAAAAATATTTATTTTTGATTTAAAATAATGTAAAAATTAATTAAATTGTTTGATTTGTCAAAATCTAGCCTACAATCAATATTTAATGCTAAAAGTAAAAGTATAAACTAAAATTAAATGTTGGCTTGGTATTGCACAGTTAGAATTTTTTTTTTTTTTTTTTTGAACAGATGGGGTTTGGATTGTGTATTTCAATAGATAGAAAAAAAAATTTACAAAATGAATATATAGAATTATGACAGATAAAATTCAGGAAAAAATTAAACAGATAATAAAATTTGGACAAATATTTTGATAAATAAGAAAAAAAAAAATTGAATAGATAGTCAAAACAATTGAACAAATATATATAAATTTTAACATATAGTCAAAAAAAAGTAAACAGATAAAAAAAACTCAATAAATAAATTAAGGGATAAAATTGAAAACAAAATATCTTCCAACAATAAAAAGATTTCTCACCAAATTATTTCACAAAAAGTTGATTTCAGCATGGAGATTTGGAAAATAGATAACAAACAAAAGTTTTAAAAATAAATAAAAATAAAAACACAACGCATAAAGCCAACTTTGGGGCTGGGAAGTGAGATTTTAGCTTAATTTACGCTAAAATTTAAAAAAGATAAAATATGTTAAAATAATTAATAAGACAAAATATCACATCAAATTTATAATTATCTTACTTTTTCTCTCACAAATATCACATCCAACTACAAAAAAATCCAATTATCTTCCCAAATATAAAAATGTTAGCATACTAAAATAACATACAAAATAGCAACTTCTCAAACACCCATTGAGAACAACACTGTTTTCTTTCTTCCCACTTCAAAAAAAGCACTTCCTTCTATTTATTTTATTTTTAATTTTTGGGTGAGTGGGTACATATACTCGATTAATAAATAAATTGCACTTTATCCCTTCACTAACAAGTATTATATTTTTTTTTATAATTTTTAATTTATTTTAATCTCAACTATCTATAAACATTCTATTATGAAAAAAAGAAAAAGAAATAACACATGAATTTTACACATATATATCTTTCCTCTCACATATTTTTCATAAGATATGAAAAATATGTATATATCTTCTACATATATGTAAAATAAATTAGCTCCTAATTGAGAATTTTAATCATAAAATTAGTAACTCACATGTTACTTTTCTGTTCTATTAATAGAATGTCAACAATAGGGGTTGGATTGAAATAAATCAAAAAAATTAATAGCAAAAATAATAATTGCCCATAAGTGAGGGATAAAGTGTAATTTGTCAAATATTTAACTTTATCCAACTTTCTAAGTTAGTATTATTCCATATTTTCTCTCATTCATAGAGAGAGAAAGAAACAGAAACAGAAACAAAAACAAAAACAAAAACAATGAGAGAAGAGAGAAAGAGGAGTTTTCAGTTTCACTCTGTTATTTTTGGTGCTTTCTCTCTCTCTCTCTCTCTCTCTCTCTCTAAAGTAAACTTTTCCAAAAAAAATTTCCAGAGTCTACAGTCATATATTCCATTATGTTTGTACTCTCATTTGAGAAGAGAGAAGAAGTTGAATTGGTAGATGCAGCTGATGAAGACGATGATAATGATAATGAAGTGGTGAAGTTGAATTCTATCTGTAATTGCTGGTGGAGAGCGAAGTAAGAAACCGGTTCCTTCTTCTCTTCCAATTCAAGTTCCCTAAGTGGTATAGCAGCTAGAAATCTCTTCATGAACTCTCTGCAACACTCTTTGCCACTGCAAATTTCGTCCTCACTTGCCTGATCGGAACTGATCCCTTCTTTCTTTACCTTCCCGCGCATCAAAACTGAGTCATCAAACCTCAAAATGTATGCTTGGTTGCAACGCTCAAAGAGCCACTCACCAAATGTGTCAATGATGTAGTAAGCGTTGACGTCAACCTTCAACACGAAGAAATGATCATTCCAGCTTATTATGTAAATCCTAGGCACGTCATTGTCACTCTTTGCGTTCTTCTTGATCTCATCCCATATCTGATCAAAAGATATGACTCCTTTCAATGTCTCAAACTTTTCCAGGCCGAAGAATCAGATGAAGGACTTCTCATGCAAGATCGATATTGGCCAAAGTCCGGCTTGCAGGATGGTCTGGATGTCAAAATGCTTGTCAAGGAATTGGTTTATCAAGTCCTGATTGTCATAGAGCTTTCTCCATTCAGAGGAGCCTTCGACTATGAGCCTATCGAATTGGGCCCTCGTTGGCATGTTGTCTTGGTTGGATTGAAGCCAATTGGCAATGACTGTAGCCAGTGTTGTACATGCATTTTCTCCGGTTGCTTTGTCGCTGCTTTGGTCGAAGAAAGCGAAGAAGACATTGGCTTTGAGATTTGCTTGGCCATCTCTGCTAACTAGCTCATTTTCTTCCTAATGACCAGTGGTGCTAGGTTCCGTTTGCTCACGAGCAGGTTCATTGACATCTAATTTCTGCCCAAAAAAAATAGTTATGAAGAAAGGTTAGATTACAATTTTCAGCCTCACTAATAGCAAAATATGTATGATATTGACAGTACAGTTATATATTAGTTGATATCGAACAATATTAGTAAATATATCGAAATTTTAAAATCCCGATACATATTAGTCCGTATGTTATGTATGGGGCACTATTTAAAATCTTGCAAAAGACCCCCTAACCCATGTTGGAATAATAGCCCAAACACAAGCTTATACAAACTTTATGTATAAGGCACTATTTAAAATCCTGCAAAAGAAACAATTATTAGTTCTTGCATATTCATTTGTCTCAATATACGTGTAAAAATTGTACTACAATGTGTAAGAAAGTATATGAAGGTATCTAGGAATATGTGAAAGGAGCACTAAAATTCTAAATATTTTGGCATTTTCTCTACCTTATTACATAGGGTTGTCATTAGCATGATCTATAATTAAATAGCACAACATATGAATTTTACCTCATTATAAAGCCGAGCAATTTCCAAGCGATCAAGTTTATCATCACAGGCAGCAGCTGAAATTTCTTCTAAAGCTGCACAAGAACAAGTCAGATCATATTAACTACCTAAACAAGCCCTGGCTCTTTTGACATGTTAAAGATCAGCGGTCCATCAGTATGCAATGAAATAACAACAAAGCACGAAAGAATCCAATATACTAGTGGTTTTAATAACTGAGAGTTGCCAAACATTGTTCTTGATTTACCAGAACTAAACTTAAAGAAACAGTGGGTGTACTTACTGATCACTCGTGGTAACTGATTATTAGTTTGAGAATCAATATCCATGGAGCATGGGCTTGGTATATCGAGAACCTTGGCTCCGGTCTCTGGCTCTTCAATAGGAGTCTCATTTGCTTTTGCGTCACTCTACAATAACATCAAATAATAAAGAGAAACCGTATGAGTTAAGTATTGCTTCATTGCAGTTAACTAAGAATGCAATTTATGTAGTCTATTTCGCTGGCAACTCTTTCATATAGAACATATTAAGAGTTCGTAGCAATTAAGTCACATAGGAAGATGAAATAAACAAACCGCCAAACAAGAATTAGGATGGTATGCTTTTGACTTTTGGTTAATAGAATAATCAAAAAGAAAATAAACCTAAACAGAAGATAAATTGCTTCATTTTTCTTTGGCTGGTCAAAAAATATTTTAGAAATTCCAACCAAACAGTGCCAAAATATTTTTTTCAACATTAACACACCAAGGAGACTGATGTTCACTAACCTTGCAGTAGCTAATGGTAGATGTCAGCTTCTTATTCCTCTCCTCTCCTCTTCATTCATTTCGTTGTAATCCATTCTTATCTTCCCCTTGTATTTTTCTTTGGTTCCTAGCTCTGTCGGCTTGTAACATGTCAGGTACCACTTGAGCTTCCGCATCAACGATGTCCCGAACCTCTGGTGATTACGCCTTGCTAAATCCACAAGTTGAGGTTGAGACATAGATGAAACAGAGCCAGGTTTGTGTGATGAGTTTGAATTTGAGGGCTTCATGGAGAGACAGAGACAGAGACAGAGAGAGATTGAATTTGAGGGCTTCATGGAGAGAGAGAGAGAGAAAGAGAGAGAGAGAGGGGTGGAACTTTGTAATCTAAACCCCAAAATGCTGAAAATTTGAGATTAAATTTTATTATATATATATATATATTTCCTATTCAACTCTTTTTTTTTCTCAACAACAATCAGTGTTATAATTTGTTGATGACTTGTGTACATGTCGTTGTGAGAATATATTGTATATATGGCATAATTAGTTATATTAGGAATTAGCTTAAATCGGACTCTTTGTATATATGGCATAATTGGTTACATTAGGAATTAGCCCTAAATCTATTATTGAAAAAGGAAATACAAACTAATTCTTAATATAACCAATTATGCCATATGTACAATATATTCTCACAGTTATTTGTAGTTGTTGGCTTTGGAAAGAAAAGGGGACCCAACTCTTCTGAGAAGTAAGCTCACTCTAATGAGAATTAAGCTCAGGATCTTGAAAAAATCAAAACGAGAAGCACTTGCTAGATGGAATCTTCACATCCATATACAGGCCATGTTTCGTAGGGCTTATTTCCAGCTTATTTCAGCTTTTAGCTTAATTTAAGCTATTTTGATGTATTTACAGATTATAGCTTTTTGTAAGTCAAAAATCAACTTATTCTTTGAGTGAGGGAGGAGAAACTTAATTTATAAGTCAAAAATCAGCTTAAGCGCGTAGCTGAGATGTGAGGGGTAAAATGACTAAAATGCCCCTCACAATTTCAAATTATTACAACTGTGCCACGTATATAAACCAGAACACACTCATTTTTGTCCCTCACACAAGCCAAAGAGGCGAATGGAGGCGATTTCCGGCGAAGGGGATTTCTAGCGAAGGGTTCTGGTTGGTTCTCTTTCTCTCTCTCTCTCTCTCTCTCTCTCTCTCTCTCTCTCTCTCTCACGAACCAGAAGGGCAAATCCCTAGCTCGCCATCGATGAACTAGAGCTCGCCATCGACGGCATGATGATCGAACGGTAACGAACCAGAGCTCGCGATCGACAACTCTAACCACACCCATTGCGATTGCAGTAGATCTCTCTCTCTCCGGCGTCGCGATCTGAAAACCTAGCGCCTCGTCCTCCGTCGCGATCAATCGCAACAGATCCCTTCCATGTCGTCGCGATCTTCCTTCCTCCGTCGCGATCTCCTTTCTGCCATCGCGATCTCAAACCCTAGCGCCCCATCGCCACTGTGCCCACTGCTGGGGCTGCCGGAGAAGAAGGGGTGTCAGTATTTTTTTAATAATAATAAAAATAAATTTTATATTAATTAATACTAAATTAAGCCATTACATTTTGTAATAATAACATATTTTGTATATTTTGTAATACTAAATTGGTATATTTTTTAACAATTTTGTAATAATAAATTAAAAGAAACAATTTTGTAATAACAATTTTGAAACTAATTAAGCCATTACATTTTAGTATTAATTAAGACTAATTAAGCCATTACATTTTTAGTATTATTAAAAGAAACAAGGAAATGTATCAATTTTGAAGAAAAAAAATTATTAAGAAAAAAAATTAAGCCATTAATAATAAAAGAACTCACTTTTTAAGAAAGATGGCCCTGCTTCAGTTACTTGGGCCTGGACTTGATTTTTAGCTCAGAGAATGTCCATAGATTCTCTCAATGCTCCGGCCATTTCATGGGCTAAGGCGTCCATGGCCTGTTAATTAACTGGTTCGGCCACATTGGCTTGACCAACTCCTTCTTCTTGTGCCGGAATATCATCCGGTAAAGACACCTTATGCCTCATAGGCTTACCACGCCTAGTACCACCACGTCCACGTCCAGACATCCTAATAAAGGTAACAACAGGAGATTAGCACATTCACAAATGTAACGACGCTAACTCACTTGTGTCCTAATACATTGGACAACAATAAATCATTCCACGTAAGCACATAATCACAGAAGCACATACGAATTTTATTCTCAGATAATGACCGTTCCACGGCGTTGCTAGAGTTCCAATTAGAAATAGCAGTGATCAAGTGCTCTTCCAATAGGACTTCCACAAACCCATAGACCCAATCAACATCTTAGGAACCAAATCCCATACTCGCATAAGCACATAAGCATGTTATCACATAAGCATACAATATATGCTAACGTCTCAATCAAGCGAGACAAACCCATTGTGGTACTAACCACTTTCCACGTACCCAAAGTATTCAAACCCGGTACGCTCTGATACCAAGTTGTAACACTCCCAAAATAATACAATAAAGATAACTCATATGCGGAATAAATATGAGAAACAACATACTTTCATACATCAGAGTTTACTGTTTAACAAACAATTAAATGCCATGTAGGCTTATATCTTTCCAAGTCATTGCTTGGTTACACAAATTGAGTCTCGCTCATTACATCTTAAGCCATTGGCTTTACAAATACCAATAAACACACAACAATACATAATTAAGAAGCTCTTGCTTCCCGAAAGTCCATCCACGCTATTGCCTTGGAGAAAACATCTCATCTGCACCTGAAAAATGATATTCCCTTATAGGGTGAGCCAACAGCCTAGTAGAAATAATCTAACACAATTTATGAAGTTTAGCAAAGGTATAAATACCACATATATAAACAATACTGATATAGAAGCACTCACAAGGCCTACATATTCATATGCCACTAAGGCCAATCTTATCCCATTTTCCATCAATTCATTTCCAATTCATATATGCTACTCAATTCATGAGTTAAATTGATTATCTTTCAACAACTAAAATGAGACTACAACTCAGTGGTTTTCTAATTATACAAAACATACACATAAACACTTCAAACTTTTCCATTTTACAGATATTTCGTTCGAAGGAACCGACACCCATTTATGTATATATTTTCAGGTCTTTCACCCAGGATGCTCCGGCCAACTTGCTTTAAATGGAGTCCATCCCCTTTCTCCTCCCCAAACAAATATACATATGCAATGTATTTATAAACATAATCATATATGGAGTACATCCCCTTTCTTCTCCCAATAAACATCTATATACAATGTATTTATAATATGGTCATCTATGGAGTACATCCTCTTTCTCCTCCCAATAAACATACATATACAATGTATTTACAACATGGTCATATTCAATGACACCAACAATAAATTAGCATTAAATCGCCTAATCCTCATACAATTTCTACAACAATCATAGCCATCCTCTACCGATAGCCCAATACAATTATTTCTAAACAGATATATTCAATATCGGATTTAATAGTTTATTCAAAACTTCCATAGGTGAGATAATACATATCCAATATCACCATCTATATCAATAACCATCCAATTTAACATATTCAATGTTAATTCCAATTATTTATACAAAATAATCATTTTATCAAATTAGGGCAAAAATCCCCCTTTTTCAATTATTGACTCAACCACCCAAAATCAACTATTTTGGTACACCAAGATCTTATATTCAACCTCATATATCATTTACCTCTTATACATCAAAAACCCCTCTTTTCATATAACACCCAAATCTTAGATTTGTCAAAACCACAACCAAATCTCATCATCTATACACAATCGCAAATAACTAAGCTAAAAACCATATTAGAGTGTAGAAAATCTCTACCTCAAGTGTAAAAAACCCAAGCAACAAGATGGAACTTCAAAGATGACGAAACCAATTTCTCCTTGGATCAAAATGAAGCTTTTGAAGCCCTCTACCTTATTTTCCAAGACACTAGGGTCAAGAACACAATGAATGTAGATGAAACCTTAGAGAGAATGTGACTTCTAGAGAGAGAGACTGCAGATTTAGCGTTTGTGGGTAAAAAAAAGATAAAAAATGAAGCCAAAACAGCGTTGCTATGAACTGATGTACACCAGGCTCGCTCGAGCGAAGGAATGCTCGCTTGAGCGACCAGACACAAAAAGGTCGCCTCGCTCGAGTGAAAGAATGCTCGCTCGAGCAAAAAATGCAAAGCTTTAGGTTTGCAACGCAGAAGCACGCTCGAGTGAAAGAATGCTCGCTCGAGCAAAGAAATATTTTCACAGGGCTCGCTCGAGCGCAAAAATGTTCGCTCGAGCGAAGAATACCACCCTACAGGTTTCACAGAGACGTAGACGCATGCTCGAGCGCAAGAGTGCTCGCTTGAGCGAAGAACAATTTACACAAGGCTCGTTCGAGCGCAAGAAACCTTGCTTGAGCGAAGAAGCCAAAATCTGGGCAACAAAGTTTTGGAAAAACAAGCAACCAACTTGTTCCAAACACACATCCATAACCTAATAACCAACATTAAGGAGAAGACAAGGGAAAAATAAAGCATAAACCACCCTTCAAACCATACAAACCCGAGTCCGGAACACCACAAGAGACGGGTCAAAACCAGGGTCGCTATAATTTTAAACAAGAAACAAATGGCATATGCATTAAAACGCAGATTACATGACAAGAAGGCATTAGATTTCCCAGTGACTATTCAAGTAGAGAAATTCTGAGGACATGCTGACATACTGAGGACTTAGTGACATGCAAAACTCATACAATAATACATCAAAATGAGACAAAAAAGACACGGTTTAAATAAGTCCAGTCCCCTGCTCTAAACGAACTATTGAAATTGTATAAAACAAGGGGTAAATTTCAGTTCCCCTCTCAATGACTGTATGACCACCCTCCAACCCTTTATGAAGACACATAATAATGTTTCTATTACTTGTTAGGCCCATATCTTTTGACATTATGTCAAATGCAACAAATGTTGCTAGCAACCACTTCCCCACCATTAGCGCACACAAGAAGAAAAATTTAATTTTGCTTTAAATAGTTGCTATTTGGGGTAAGCAATATATAGTTATATGTATGTATACTCAACTTACTATTTAGAAGGCGAGAAAGAAGAACAACTAACCTGACAATTACCATCACCTTGAACCTTGTGCTCAACTAAGTCATACAATTACAATTTGTAGAATAACATGTGAAGTCAAGTTTACTACATGTAGTACACGTAAAAAAGAGCATATTGCAAAGAAAGAATATACAATTGCAATCTGTAAAATAACATGTGGGTTAGACACTTTTTTTTTTTGGGTCTCAAAGTCTAAAGAATATATTCATCAGAATAAAAAAACAGAGCATAAAATTAGAGAAGCATAATATATCTTAATATACGAAATTATAAAGCCAAGTCACTGTGCCGCTGACAAGTATGCTAAGTGATGGTGGAAAAAGGTTATTTGGCTTAGTTCCATCTCAAGCCATACTAGAGCTTCCCCAAATTCTGTAGAACCATACAAGTTGAACCCAAAACCCATCTATGCTTGGAAAGCTTTATTATGCATAAAACATTCAAGCTGATCAAAAAAAAAATACATAACACATTCATGTATTCACAAACAAAGAAGGGGTTGGGGAGCTTTATTCCAGTAATTTTTGAGTCTTTAATATATATATATATATTTGTACATACAAGCAACAACTAGTAGAACATAAGCAACGACTTTTTTTTAACATATATAATATGCATAACAATCTCCAACCTGAGTAGTGCAGAGATATTGTTGGTGGAAAGTTACTGTATTTAAGCAATGAAGACAAAATCAACCTTTAAGAACTATCCTCCCAATCATTCTTTGAATATTAGCATGTCAGGATATTGACTACAAGTATAGAACATGATGTACAAATATGATATACAGTCTACAAAAGTCTTTGAAACGATACTTCAAATAAATTAGAATTTATTGCCAACCCTTTATGTTTTAAGAACCTCACTTAAATGAACTCAGGGGTATGCAAGGAGAAAAGCAAGATAAAAGGACATACCACAACTATAATACAAACAACTGTAGAATCCTTTTAGAAAAGTCAATACGGTATCATATTTCTCCACTTGTCCTTCAAATCAACCTAAACAAAATAACCTCAGATATTTAGCACAAAGAAAAAGAATGCCAAACCAAACAAAGACACTTGCAAATGATCATAACACTTCTCACCTCGGTTCTCTCTTCAAATATGTCACGATATGAATTTAAGATGAGCTTCCAGTTCACTATACCAGACCTTCAGAAGAAAGATACACAAATGTGTAAGGAAATTTAATTACTGAAAAAGATTAGTATTCATTTCTTAATTTTCTCGGAGGACATGGAAACAACCCTCAAAGAAAACATAAACAAAACATTCTTCCCCAATGGTTAACTCATATATGCTACAATGCAATCCATCATGTTACTATTATACAATTGAGGTCATAAAATTAAACATGCTTATAAAGAAACTGAAGGAGAGGTTCAATTCTATAACTGTTATGAATAAAATTCAATAAAAAAGAAGAAGAAAAAAAAAAGGTGAATTTCTCATCATTTGATTGTTGGACATTTCCACAAATTTGTATATAATTCAGCAAAACATTAGTAAATTTGATACTAGAATTGTATGACAGACAACAAAAACCCATTTCCTGTTTCAAAAGTGTAGTTCTCATCATTTGATTGTTGGAAATCTACCCTCAATTATAATTCAAATACATAAATTCAAGTACATACACACACTCACAAGCATACAAAGAGAATCTAAAAAGACAATACCAGCATTGTCGTGGCTGTCTCTCTTGAGTTCCCATCAATACGAAGCATAGTGCTAGCCTCATTGTAAAACTAGTGAACAAAATCTGGTTGCTGCTGAAGTACCTGGTAATACTACCCAACAGAGTACGTCCTAACGTGAAATTCAAAGATCTATCTTTTTAGAGAGAGAGTGAATATATATATATATATAAAGAGAGAGAGAGAGAGAGAACCTGAGTAGCAGTGACGGGTAGGTGAAACGGAGTAGCCATGACGAGTCTCAAGGGGCTCTAAAACCCTAGAGCTCCAATCAAACCCTAGATCGACAATACAGCGGCGACTCCATTGTCATCATCATCGTCATCGTCATCGTCTTCCTCATCATTCACGCTCTCCTCTGAACTGTCCTCACTATCATCTTCTCTATTACTCCCGTGAATCAACCTATCTCCTCTCCTTCTCTTGCTTCGACTCAACCGATCGCGGTCTTGGTCCCAGTCCCTATCTCAATCCCGATGATCTCAATCCTACTTCACTCAATTGGTCTATCTTCCTTTGCAAAATTATCAAAATCAAAATCAACTCAATCCTACTTCACTCAACTGGTCTATCTTCCTTTGCAAAATCATCAGAATCAGAATCAAGAAAAACAAAAAATCGTAAAGAAATTTCAACCAAATTGATTCAAGAATCAATGGATTTAGAATTAGATCTAAAAAAGTACTCTGTTCAGGCAGTTTAGCTTGAGGAGAATGAAAAGAGACAGAAAAAACCCTAGACCTTGAACGGTGAGAGAAAATGAGAAGAGAGAGAAATAAAGAGAGCAAACAAAATTGAGACTAAGGGAGACAGAGCACCGTTATAAAGTGGAATGAGTTCCGTTATAAAGTGGAATAAGTGTGTATAAGAGAGGATAATGTGTGTCTTTCAATTTCACTTCATGTCTTCTACAACATTTTTCAATAAACAGTGTCCAACAAATATGGTTATAGACAACTTTTGTTGTAGTGAGACATGTAGTTTTAAGCTATTTTGGTTCTTGAATGAACTATTGGTTTGTAATATGTGATAGTGTTCTTAATTCTCAGCTATTGCTATTGTTGCAATTTTCTATTTTTACTGAACTATGTGGAATTTATTATTACCTTGTTAGGTAAAAAAATTGAAGTATTGTGTTTCATTGTGTTTTGAGTTGAAGTTTTTAACAAGTTTGATCCTGGATTATATTTGTCTCAATGGAACAATTTTGAAGATTAAATTTGCCCTAGTCAATACGTGTTATCTGTAGTCACTAATGATCTTGAGAATGCAATGATGGTGGAGTACCTTTTCCATTTCTTATTCAGGAGTTAAATATATCTTACTTCTAACATGCCTAAAAAATAGTGGCTAGTTGAAACTATGTGGCCTTGAAGTTCATTTGTGAGTTTGGGGATTGTGCACCAGTATTTTGGGTTGCTCATGTGTTCTGCTACCAAACGTAACAAATTCATCGCAACACCTCTTCAACTAAAATTATGAATGATAAAGTTTTTAAGAAAACAATTGGGACTTGAGTTCTTATTGGTGTTGCATATTGAAAATGCAGGAGTCCTGATTGGTGATGCATTGTGTGTTTGTGTGTGTGAAACAAGCCTAATGACTTGTAGTCTGATCTGATGTCTTTTATGTGGGAATTGACCAAAAAGGGTTTATTATAAGTTGCTAGCTGGTTGTTGCATGACAACCATGGATGGTTATATAATTAGGGCAAGTTACAAGTTTTGTTTATATCTATATATATATATTATATGTTCAATTTTGGGTTGTTGTCATTTCAATTTACACATTTTGTTAGGAAAATGGTGGAAAATGACTTTTGAGTTGTGGACATACATATTTTCATGTTGCTTTTGTCGTTTCGTAACAAAATGGTAGCATAAAGTTTAGATTGAAACAAATCAAAAGATTAATAATATAAAATTTAGCATTTTTTGATTGGAGGGAAGAAGTAACAATGGTTCATAGTTGATGGTGGTATGTGTAGTTTGCACTTATAATTACATCCATACTATTTTAAAAAATGGCAAATTACCTATACCTTCGTTGAGATTTAACAAAATTACAAATTTCCCCTGAGGTTTCAAAAATTACATCCCGTCCTATCGCAATTAACGCCGTTAATGGATATCATAAATTGACTAAAATGCCTTTTTGACAAATAAGGGCAAATTACCTATACCCCCTTGAGGTTTAGCTAAATTACAGATTTTTCCTTGAGGTTTAGCTAAATTGCAGATTCCCTCCTAAGGTTTGGCTAAATTATCATTTTTAAATAAGTTATGAAATGCAAAATTAAAATGGAAAAACACTTGTCACACTACAAAAAATTAAGGTTTTAGAGACCTAAACTTATGGACAAATTATTTTTAGGGGACCAAATATTTTTGTTGCGAAAAGTGTCATTATATTTTTAGCAACAAAAATTAAACATTAGTGATTAATTATTATCTTTTTGGTATCAATTTTTTTGTTTCAAAAAATAAACCATTTTGAGACCAAATTATTTTCTCCCTAAAAGTCTATTTATTATTGACATTTTCGAAATTTTATTGCTAAAAGCCTTATTTTTGACTTTTTAGGGCGACGTTTTAGTGACTATTCTCACGACGATAGAAATTAGTCCCTGAATGTCTTTTACAACAAAATTTTCACTTTTAGAGATCAAAAAAATTAGTCTCTAAAACTTGTGTTAGATGGTGAAAATATTATAAAATTAACAAATAATTAAATAAGTTAAAAATATAAGAAATGACTTGTCAAAAATTCATAGAATATGTTTGGTTTGATTTTAAGAAATTTATTTTTAAAAAAATTAAAAATTAATTTGGTTAAGAAATAAAAAATAAAAAATAATTATTATTTTTATATAATTTTATCTTTTGAGTGGTTGGAAATAATTTTTACAAATTAAATATATTTTTTCATATTTATTTTTATTAAATTAGTTTTTATTTTTTATTTTTTGAAATTTTTTTCCAAACAACAAATCAAACATGGTTTCAACTTTTTTTTGTTTCCCATCTAACGTAATTCTTTTGTAAATTTTGTTGATTTATCAAAGGGATTTCAACAAGGGCAATATCGTCCATCAATTTATTTTTTGGTGATGTTAGCTAACCATTCTTAATGTTTAGTGAACGGTAGGGGTTAAATTGTTACGTGAATATAAACCTCGGGGGGCGAGATGTAATTTCTGAAACCTTGGAGGAATTTGTAATTTAGTAAAATCTCAAGGGAGGTGTAGGTAATTTGCCTTTAAAAAAAAGTGAATATTTGAAGTTTTTTGCCAGTAGGGACTTGAAGACCTGAATACAAGCATTGTTACGACTAGTGTTTTAAAAGGCACGCTTAGGCACAAGGCTCTCTAAGGCATAAGGCACACATGAGACGCTTCAGACAGTTTGAGGCAAGGCGCAATAGAAAAGGCGCTTGAGGCGCGCCTTAGGCTTAGATGCGAGGCGCACGTCTCATGCGCTTCATTTAAATTTTGCTCTATCCTTGTTCTTTGTGTGTGTAACCATATAAAATTACTACCCCTTTAATATAAAATGTAAACACATGCTTTGAGCATCAATTTTCATATAAAAAAAAGCTCTAGGCATTAAGCAAAACTCTGGGATTGCAAGATGGGTATATGGCTTTGGGATTCCTTTCAATGTAGTAAATTACAACAGTTTCGAGCCAATGATTGAAGCTATCATGCAATTTGATCCCGTTTTAAAATTAAAACTACTAAGATATTATGTAATGTGAGTTCTTTATCTAGAAATGATTGAAGCTATCAGGCAATTTGATCCCGATTTAAAATTAAAATCACTAAGGTATTATATAATGTGAGTTCTTTATCTTAAAAAAAAAAAAAATCATGTTAATAAATTGATAAAGAAAGATAAATAGTATAGGGAAAAGTAAGATTAAATGTTATTTTTAAGAAATTTTTGAAACGTTGAATGTTATCTTTCATGATTTTTGGAATATTGAATATTGTTCTTTTTTTTTTTTCTCGTTTGAAATTTTAAGAATATTTGTTTTATGTTAAAAATTTTGCTTGTATTAATATTTTGGTTATCTTCAACAACTTGTGTCTTGCTTCGGTGAGGGGCGCGCCTTGCCTTGCACCTCACGCTTAAGCTCCAAGAGACTTTAGTGCCTCAATGCGCTTAAAACTTTTTAAAACACTAGTCACGACATCTGATTGCTTGAGAAAAAAAATTATGGCTTAAGAGCTTGTATTGATGGTGATTATGTACTTGGTGTTGTAGTCATTGGACATGCTCTAGATTGTCTAATTTAATGGGAGCCATTGTGTGAATGATTACTTTCTTTGTTTCCATTTCTTGTTCATGTTTGTGGATTATAAATTAGAAAATGCCAAAATTGACCTGTCTATTTGGAAGAATCTCAAACAACAAAACACTAACAGGAAGTGGAAGTAGCAAAATCATTTTGTTTTGTAGAGTGAAGCCTCTACATATTTGTGTGCATATATATAAATATATTTGAGTTGTTTAAGAGCAGTGTCCTCTCTTCCTCCTCAATTATATGTGCACAAATCAGAGAAATTTCAACGTAGAGAAATTTTTGAACACAAAGAAAATCAGAGAAATTGAATTTCTTTGTGTTTTGAAATTTTTTTGGATCGAAATTTCTCTAAAAAAATATTGAGGGATCCCAACTACTATGAAAATATTATATGTCTTTTATCCTATAAAATCTTAATTAGGGACCTTAAAAAAAAATTCCAAAAATGTATGACAAGTTTTTAAAAATATATAAAAGTACTTTAAATGTGCAAAAATATATCTCTATTTTTTTTCTCTCCATATTTTAACATTTTTCTCATGTAACAAGATGGTTTATTAAACTGTTATTAGCATACTCTTTCAAATGGTATTATTTCAATGTTAATAAAGATTAGAGGTTTCAAGTCTTAACCGGACGTGAAAGTCATGAAACTAAATAATAATAATAAAAGATCTTTATAGGGTGATTAGGGCCTACCTCTCCTCTAATGTTAGGTTAGATCATATAAAATGCTGAAAAATCTAGAAACCTCCTAAATGTTGATTTGTGATTATGTATCAATTTTAAGCAGAATATAACAATCCCAATCAAACAATCAAGACAAAGAGACACAACGATTTTACGTGGAAAAATCACAATTGGACACCTCCAATTGTGATCAAAAAACCATCGGCAACAGCCACAAGAACAATCCACTAAGAAGATTTAAAGGAATTACACAGGTATACTCTCAATTATCTAGCAAATCCACAACGCCTAATTGAACCAACCTCTATGTGCCTCTTCCAACCCCATCTTCACCACGGAATTGTCTTTCTGATGAGCCACTCCAGAATCCACCGAAGCTTCAGGCTCGAATTCTTCAGAATCCACCGAAGAACAACTCTCTCTTTTGTATAAAAAACAAAACCTTTGATGTACTCTCTTTTAAACCATGAGTTGAATACTCAATAAAAACATCAAAGAAAACTTAACAAAATATCTCCAGATATAACCCTTAAGAACCAAAAAGAAGATCTGGAGAAAAAATTAATGAATCATCTAGTTTTGGGAGAAAACCAACTACTTATAGAAAATCCAAAGTAATCCTGTTTTTGGAAAAAAATCAACTTCTTAGAGAAATCCAAAGTAATCCTAGTTTGACCCAACATGTGAATTTAAAAAATTACAACCTTGGGTTTGATCCATGGAATTTGACAACAAAGAGTCCTAACAAATGCAATTTATAATTAAGATATATATATATATATATATATAACTTCATGATTCGAAATGGGTAGCTTTGTATGGACAATTAGTGTCTGCATCAATCTTCTAAATTATGAATATTTTGGGAGATGCACTTGTCCTAACAATGAGGTACCCAAAAAAGTTTGAGCCACATAATCCAAAAGTGGACCCCGAAAAAATTCACTAGTTTTGCTTTCCAAAATCTGATGTAACTATGACACATTTTAAAATTTATAGAAATAAAATAGAAAGAAAAAGGACAAAAAAAGAATGAATTCATGGGCTAATCTAGTAGTTAAGTACAAACAATGTTTCAAAGCTATGTACACTACAAGAAAAGTCACCTTTGGCGACTAAATTTTTTTCGCCGCCAAAGCATTTTTTTTCGCGCCAAAAAAAGTCTTTAACCTTCCCGACCAATTTTTTTTTTGCCATTTGGTTTTAAATAAAAATCGCAGAAAGAAGGTTTAAAAACTAAAAAAATTTTAAAAAAAAAGTTTTGTTTAAGCACTGTTTTTTTTTTTTCACTGTTTTTTTTTTTTTTTTTATTTTTTTTTTTTATTATACAAATAAATAGTTAATAATAGTGAAAATAAAAAAGAAAAAAAAAAAAAAAAAAATTTTTATTTATTTTATTAAAAAAAAAAAAAAAAAAAAAAAAAAAAAAAAAAAACTTGTTTGATTGATCATTTGACAAGTAACTACCAACTACCCAACCTAACAAACCAAACCTCTCCAACCTCCTCACATCATCCATGATCATATATATAATATATATATAATATATATTTATTATATAATTATATTATTGATATATAATAATAAATATAAATATTTATTTATAATATTTTTTTATATATTTATAAAAATAATTAAAAATTTAAAAAAATTTTTTAATTTTTTTAAATTATTTTTTGTTTTAAATTTTTTTTTTTATTATTTTTTATTTATTTTTTTAAAATTTTTAAAAAAAATAAAAAAATTATAAAATTAAAAAATTTTCTTTTTTTTTTTTTTTTTTTTTTTTTTTGACTAAACTTTTTAAACTTTGCCTTTAAAACTTTTTTAGCCAAATTGTCCACTTTTAAAATTGTAAAAATTTAAAAAAAAAAAAAACCCAAATTTAGGTTTATTTTTTTAATTTTTTAAAATTTACTTTTTTAAATTTTATACTTTTTGCTTTTTTCGCCTTAAATGCTACTTTAAGTAACTAAAATTATTGTAAAACTAAAAAATTATTCTAAAACTAAAAACTTTATTAATTGAAAAAAAAATTATCGGGCTACATAAGGTAATTAAGTTACAAAAACAAATTGTTTTAATTGCTTTGCAATTTTTTTTTTTTTTTGCTTTTTTTTTTTTTTAAAATGCATTTTTTGTTTTTAAAATACCAAAATTTCGTAATAGATTGTTTTATTTGTTTTAAATTTTGTTTAGGGGACGCTAGAGTTCAGACTCGTCGACCATAAAAAAAATAGATACAACACAAAATTTGATGTCATTTTTTAAACAAAAAAGTGACTTTTGATGTTATTTTTTTGACCTACAATAAATTTAGTATTATTGCTATTCTCTTTAATAAAACTAATTTATAAGTTCGAAAATCATGTAGATGGATCCTGGGACTCCACCCACATTTATCAATAAATGCCACTATATTAAGATAGCAAAATTTCTATACAAATAATTAGATTATAAAACATAATATTAAGAAAGAAAATGATATACAAGTCTATTTTTTAGATCTAGTGATGTGTCACAAACTAGGCACTTATCATCTTCCTGAGAAACCGGCTCCACGAGTGGTACTGCGTACCCCATGCTTTATACCAAGGGTCCAACTCAGGTGATACGATAATGATCTATCTTGCTTGTCTTACCGCTCACAAACTAATGCGTTTGCAAGGTGCTTGGTGTAAAACTCGTATCTCCAATGAGTTGGTATGTGACTTGCTACCACCGCCAATTCTTAACACCCTCGTTAATGGGGCATTACCCTGCTTGCCTTTATGCTTGTCCGTTCCCCTATCCATAGGAACCCGCCCCGCGTGGACACCACCCTAGGTGCAGACCCCATAACGAAGGTGCTTGGTGTAAGTCCCACATATCATCTCAATCACAATGCCCCTAGGCTGGCTTTGATACCACTTGTCACAAACTGAGCACTTGTCATCCTCCTGAGAAGTTGACTCTACGAGTGGTACTGCGTATCTTCTTGGCACATCATTGGATCTAAAAAGTAAGTCTAACTTTTAAGTTTGAATAGAAATGCACTATTAAGAATGAAGGTAGAATGTCAAATAAATGTGAAATGGTGAAAGTAATGACAAACACATGGAGTAAAGTGAAAAATGTACTAAATGTAAATGAGAATTGTGTTATTTTTTACAATTTTCACTTACATTCCATTAATTGTAATTATTTATCTAACATTTCTCTCAAAACAAATATAAATTTGGATAACCAAAATGATGTACAGGAATGGGAATGTGATCATGTGACTCATTCATGCAGGAATGAAAATGTGATCATCGGACTCATTCACTTATGTTTAAGAGTAAGAAAAAAAATGTCAAAATGAGACCAATTCACTTTATTTATAAATCATAAAAATAAAATTATATGTAATTTTTTTAATAAATAGAGTGGGACAAAAAATATTCATATTCCTCCCCTCTTACATAAGTCCATTAATTTTCATTCATTTTGTATGTATAACTAGTATAATAGGAATTATCCTACCTTTCAGAAATTCTAATTAGACGGTGTACTTTTTAAATTTTATTAATTACTTTATGTAATATATAGAAAATAAAATATAAAAAAAATAATAAATATGTAACCAATAGAATTATAAAACTATATCACATAAAATATAGAACGAATTTATATTATAATTTTTCCACCAGCCCCACTGCACCCCCAAATGCCAAAAGTTATCATTTTCATCAATAGCTACATTTAATGTGGCATAAAATGACAAAATTAACTTGAATATGATTTGATTACACATTGGTTTCAAAACCAAAATCAGAGCAAATATTCTCTCAATATTATCAATGTAACTTTCTAAAATTACCATCAAAACTAGCAAAACTTAGCTTCATGATTCAAATATAATTTTATTGTTTTTATTGAAAGATCAAAAAATTTATTACAATACTCTTTTAACAAATTGATACAGTATATATAGAATTAATTTAACCCATTTTAGTAGGGTGTGTAGAGGACAAAATTGGCCCTCATCCATCATCTTTTGCATGATCTTATTGGTTAACACCGCATATATTACAATAATTTTATAATAATAAATAAGTTTGCTAAATAATAGAAAGAAAATAGAGACAAAAGAACTAAAATTTGAAAACTAGTGAACTAGGTCAACAAAGCATATGCATCCATGATTCTTAATGGATATATATAATGTTGCTTTTGTAATGACTCGGATTCTAATTCATATCAGATTGGTATTGATGGGTTGGAAAGTGAACTTTAAATCTTATAATTGAGGATTCTTGGGTGATGTTTGGAACCTTGATTGAAGCCTTAACAAAGTGTTTAGGCAAGATTAAATCAAAAGCCCCAAATTTGAGTTTTTATTTTTGACCAGCCTTCACTCTTTTTCCCTTTTATTTTTCCATAATTTGAATTTGGATATGAAACCAGAACCATTGGAAAGCTTGTTTTCAGGGCTTCGATTTGGACACAAGAATAACCTAAAACGGAGTTCGAACGAGAGAGTTATACATGTTTGAATTCTTAGTGTCTCTGCTGGTTTTCTATAGGGTTGACACTAGTCTGGGAAGGGTCGACCCTCTTATATTGCAGAATTTTTGTGTTGGTTGCTGGAAAATAAGGTCGACCCCCCCCTTGCTTGTGCCAAATTGTATTTTCTACCTAAAAGGTCGACCCTTCTGCACGAAAGGGTTGACCCCGCGTGTTTTTTTTTCTCTCCAGATTTTGGGGTTCAAATGGGCCCTACCTTTGAGGGGTTTTGGGCATATTATTTTATTGACCTTGGGGCTACTTCTCTACTACTATAAATAGGCTCCAAGCATGGTTTCATTTCACTTTTCTCCTCCTTCCTCTCTCTCAAACCGTGAGCCTCTCTCATCTCTCTCTAAACCCAACTTTTTCCCACTTAGATTGCTAGATCTACTCATCTAGAAGCATCTTCTCACCTAGGTCCCTTAAGGAAGGTTGTAGAGCGCGCCAAGGGCTTTCAATCCATCCAAGCGGATCGTGTTTTTGTTGAAGTCGAAACTTTGGGTTTCTCTCTCTCCTTGCTTGAGGTAGGGATTTTCCTTGCTTCTCTTCAATAATATTTTATGGATAGATGTGTGATAATTTCTATTGCATAAAACCCTCATTTTGAGGAGATTTTTATAAAAGACATGTGAAGGAAGCTAGGGTTTTTAATTTATGGAAGTTGAATTGATGATTTAAGTGAAATATAAAATGTTTGGGTTATGAGAATGTGGTTTTGTGTCAAATAGTAAAAAGCCCTAATTTATGTTTAACCTTAGTTATGAAATCTATATTGGGAATGAAGAAAGCTTCAATTGACATTTGATTTATGAAATTAAGTTTATGTTTTGTAAAGATGAGAATAGATAATGATGAATAATGGTTGGAAAATAACTATTGTATAGGAAGGTTATTTTGAAGAAATTAAGATGAGTATTTAAATCAATTAATTGGGGATAATTTATGATGATTATTGTGTTGTGAAATTGAGTATGAAGATTTGATAATTTTGTGGAAAAGTTAAAAGACCATTGAAATATAAGAATTGAGAATACTTCTAAAAATACGCCAAATGCTCTTAGTGAAGGAATTTTGTGATAAAAATAATGAATGTTATTGTTGGTTTGTTGGAATTGTAACAACGAATGACTTGATGAATACTAGAGAATGGTGGAAAATAACGAGTACGTGTTCTTGAGCTAATAAGTAATGGAAATGATGAATGAATGTGTTGGCTTTGCCCGCAATTCATAACGAGCAATGACTTAAGAAATTGATGGATTGTAATGTTGCCTTGGGGTCCATTTCCCACCGTATTTGAGCCAGCAAAGTGTGGCGCTTAATAAAGGTTCCGCCTTCCTTCCAGAGTAGCGCCCGGTAAAGCGTGTGGGTTGATAAAATGTGTAAAGGTTCCGCGTTCCTTCCGGCATATGACTGGTAAAGCATAAGGTTCCGCGTTCCTTCCAGCTTGTGACCGATAAAGCATGAGGTTCCGCATTCCTTCCAACTTGTGACCGGTAAAGCGTGTGGTATGATGTTAAGGCTTGGTAATGGAGCCAGTGTCCAATTTGGATTGTATGAAATGATTATAACGAGATTTGTACTTGTGTTTGAGATACTGGAAAGTGAATAATCTTGATTGGGTAAAGTCGAATATATAGAATTGCATGGGTTCTTTTTGTGTGGATTATAATGGGTTGTGATGTGTTGTGATATGTAGGAAAATAACTCGTGGATATGTTTATACTTTTAGGTAAAGTTAACAAGGGATTCTTGAGAAGACTTTTTTAAAAAAAAATATATTTGACTGATACAGAAACAAATGAAAGGGATTTTTCTTTGAAAAGTTTTCATGAATTTCTTTATAAGAATGGTATTACCTATATGTATTGCAATTTGTGTATGAAAAGAACACAACGAATTTATGTTTATATCACTCTTTAGCATTTCATGATCACATGTATCTAGGAATCTTATTGTTTAGAATCAAGGAAGATTTCTACTGAACTTCGTGTTCATCCCAATTATTTTAACCATTTTTCAAGAACGAAGTTTGGAACACCGGATTGAGGATTGAAGAGTTTATTCTCTCTTATTTGTCATAGCGTAAATGAGAGATGTTTGTTGTAATGAGGGATTCTTGTGTAATTCAATGGGAACCTTGACTTGTATTATTGTTGTATTTATTCAAGAACGAATAATATTATTGTTACTCCATGTAATGAGTAGTTGCAATTATAATTGTAGTTAATAAATGGACTTCTACGGAAGGTTTTGGTTATATTTTCGAGTAATAAAACTTGGGGCGTGACAGCTTTTAATTTCTAGTTGTATTATTCATTAATAAAATAAATAAAATATGTCTTTACGGCTTTAGTGTTTTTTTAAGATTGTTTTGGAAAGATGGTTAAAAGTTAATTTTTTGATTTTTTTTACTATTTTATGTGAAAAGTAATGTGACCTAAAATAAATTAAAAATTGACTTTTAACTTTTTTGATGAGTTGCCAAAACAGCCCTTAAAAGCATTTATAAAATGAAAAAGCTGAAGGGCAAAAAAATGAGGGGGGCCTAAAAGGCATCAAAACTGAAAAAGAGGAAGGAAAAATGTTTTGTAAAACAAACAAATTAAATTAAATGGGTTTTAATTTTTGGTTCAGTTCCGTACTGACCATACGCTCACGTGTGGCCCCTTTTAACTCCCACTGCCCACTTCTTCATTGGTTGCTTTCTTTTTATATTTTATTATATATATATATATATATATTTAATGCTACCCTAACAAGAAAAGGTGATGTTGTGACAATCTATTTGAATATTTAAGACAATTCTCTATTTTACATGTCTTTTTTAATTATTAGTCAATCACTTTTTTTTACATATAATGGGATCATAAAAATAGAGTAAGTCTATGAACCCCACTTTAACTACCCCACATGGGAATGTGTGGTTGAGATTGAATTTGTGTAGTGTGGGAGTCCATGTGTAAAATAAATTTGAACCATGAGATGATAATTCTAGATAATTTCTAGGTAGTTAAGTCTGAATTTGTTGTATTACTATTACAATAAGTCTAAAAAAATGAACTTCTATATATTTTTCTCTTGTTCTATATTACTTTTAGTGTATCATCTATCTCCACCCTTGCAACAGAGATAGATATTAGTAGTGAAACTCATTATATCAATGATAGAATGACATGTGAGAAGAATTAAGTATGCTCCGTCTCAACTCTCTCTCTAGTTTGAGAGTTTCTCTCTCTCGACTTTTCTTCTCTTAGGGTTTTCAGAGGCTGTAACAGTTGGCGATAGAGAAGGGGGTTCTGGCAACCTCTACCCTCTCTCTACCCCTCTTTTTCTCTTTTCTTGCTATCTAATAACTTGGAAGCTTTGGCTTTCCACCCTCGCCTCCTTTGTGAGGTGTTTCTTTCTCCTTTTCATTTTAACTCCAATAGTGGCCTTCACAGATCCGCCGTCACGCCTCTTTTTTGCCTCCCGTCAGCATCGCCTCCTCATCTACCTCATGTTTTTAACCATCATCACCTTCTTCCTCAGATCTACTGTATGTTTCCCTAAATCCCATTTTTCTCTGCCAGAATCTTAGCCCCCCTTTCCCACCGCCTTCACCACCGCAGGATTCGTTATCGTCGCTGCCAATAATTTGTTTGGTTGTGGGTTTGTTCGTGTTTTTTTTGGTTTCTTTTATGTTTTGTTCTACTGTTTGTTTGGTTATTTAGAGTCCATCAGTATGGGATTGTTAAGCTTACCCTCTCTATGGTTGGGATCTATGATTTATCTCGGACATTCTCTATTGTCGAACTTTTACGATCGGCTCTGCTTCGCACTACGAGCACAAGCACAAAATGTGCGTCTGAATATTTTCATACTTTTCTCTCCTTTGTGCTTCTCGCTTTATTTTCACTTGTTTGGTGTAAGGTTTGAGTTGGATGGACTCTTGTAAGTGGCGTTTGGCTTTCTTGAATGAAATTTTCTTTGAATCAAAAAAAAGAAAGAAAAAAAAAAAAAAAGACATGTGAGTGAGATGATACATAGCAATAGATAGTATAAAGGGTAAATTACAAATACACTCCCTAAGATTTTATTAAAATACGAATTGTCCCCTGTGATTCTAGAAATTACACTCCACCCCTGAGATTTCTAATTTCATAACAAATCGCCTATTTTATTAATAAATCATTAAGTCAATTAACTATTTTTAATGATGTTAGAAATATGTTTTAATTAATAATTTAGGTAATTTTATTATTGTATAGGAGAGCAATTATGAATTTCACTTTTTAATTAATTTTATTAAATAAAAAATTCTAACAATGGGTATTTATAATTGTTCAAACCACAGGGAATAATCTGTACTTAAAGCAAACCTCTGGGGATATATTTGTAATTTACCCTAGTATAAAAAGTGATGAATGTAACATTATTATTCTTCCAATAATAGAGATCTCCATTGACATCCTTCAATTGCAAATTGCTTAATGCTAGTAATATTATTAAGAATGTTGATAAATTATATCAATGATAGAATAACCTATGAGATGATACATAAAAATAGATAGTATAAAAAAAATGATGAATGTAACGTTATTATTATCTCAATAATAGAGATCTCCATTGACATTCTTCAATTGCAAATTGCTTAACGCTAGTAATGCTATTAAGAAAGTTGATAAATTATATCAATGATAGAATGACTTATGAGATGATACGTAACAATAGATAATACAAAAAAATGATGAATGCAACGTTATTATTGTTCCTGTTACAATATCTCAGAGAGAGAGAGAGAGAGAATATTATGTTATGTGTATATTAAATATTGTGTAGAATAATTATGTAACAATATATACAAGACTCTTTTATATAGAAAGAGAGAAGCCTAAGTATGGTAATGAATAATATGGTATGTATGTGTACGGGAAAGAAATAAACCTTCTCGTATAATCCTGTTGATCAAGTCTGCGCTCCTCTGTACGTCGTCGCTTTACTCCCTGAAAACACAAATGTGAGCTAGCTGGCGGGTGTGTGCCGGAAACCTCTCCGATGCCTAAGTCAGCAAAATAGACAAGTAGACAAAAGCTCTGTGTATTCGGAAATCAAAGTTGTGTGTTACCTCTCCATAGGTGATGAGGTGAGCTTTTATAGGTTCCGTGTGACACAATCCTAGTAAGACTCTTACTCCTCCACGTAGAGTCCTCCTAGGATTCACATTCTTGAAAGATAATGCTTATCCTTCAACACTCCCCTCACTGCTTAAACCAAGTGAGAAGATTTTACCATAGTCGGATTCCAATATGACTGAGGTAAGCAAGGCTATGCCAAGCTGCAGAATAGACCGAACTACACTTAGTTCGGTTCTTCCTTTCGCTGCTCTTACCTCGGTTCCTCCTGCACAAACCGTGCTGATCATAGTGTTTGTTTAGACTGTGCTAACAATTGGCTACGTCTGACCAAGCTAGCCGCACTATGCCACGACCGGGCTAACTCAGCGTAGTAATCTGGCGACCGAGTTATCCGCAGTGCTCTCCTGGATCGAGATAACAATAGGCTCTCTGGGACCGGCCTAACTTTAAGGCCTTCTGGGACCGGACTAACTTCTAGGCCTTCTGGGACCGAACTAACTTCAAGGCCTTCTGGGACCGGACTATCTTCAAGGCCTTTTTACTTAACCCTTCGTATTGTGGCCCACAACGGCCCATTACCCAGCTCGGCTCAATATTTATATAAATTACCCTCTCAGTATGATAGGCATAATATATAATTACTATATTTAACAATCCCAATAATAGAGATCTCCATTGACACCTTTCAATTGCAAATTGCTTAATGCTAGTAATGATATTAAGGTCTCATTTGGGAACAAATTATTTTAGTAACTTCTTGGTTTTTTGGTTAAAATATGAGGTAAAAAAATTAGTATGTTTGAAATGACTTTTTAGTTTTTTTACGACAGAATGTGCAAAAAGTAAAGAAAAAATGAAATCTTTAATTTTTTGGTATAGGTTGTTGGCTTTTTAATTTTTTTAGTGACTTTTTGACTTTTAAGCTAAAACAATGAGTTGCCAAACAAGGCCTAAGAATGTTGATAAATTATATCAATGACATATGAGATGATACATAACAACGAATAGTATAAAAAAATGATGAATGTAACGTTATTATTATCCCAATAATATAGATCTCCATTGACATCCTTCAATTACAAATTGCTTAATGCCAATAATGATTATATTGATAAATTATATCAATGACATATGAGATGATACATAACAATAGATAATATAAAAAAGTGATAAATGTAACGTTATTATTATCCCAATAATAGAGATCTCTATTGACAACCTTCAATTTCAAATTGCTTCATGTTAATAATAAGATTAGGAACGTTGATAAATATATCGATAAGTATATCAATTAGACTGATTTTTGAATTTGGAGTACTTTATAAATCAAGAAAAAGTTACATATTTAAATATAATATTTCATTTGGTTTGATTTGCTTCATATAAAACATTTTAGAATTGAAATAAACCATACTGATAAAATATTGGTTAAAAATTAAAATTTTGATTGTTTTTGGACAATCCACTTGGTTCGACCAATTTTTCGTACACCACTATTTATTTTTGTATTCTACTTAAAAGGCATGTTTATTTATGTATATTAATAATGATTATGCAAAAACATTTATTTTATTTTACAATTAATTATACTAAGATCCTTAATTATTAACGAATATTACTTTACTTATTCATTTATGAACTATACATATTAACCATCTAAACTATGAAAATCATACAAATACATCTCTTTTTGGGATAGTATGGAAGGGGTTTACAAGAGTAAAAGTGTTACATTTTTATAATTGAAAAAAATCAAAATATATGAATTCATTGATAAAAAAAATGATATTAACTCATAAATGAATGTTTGCTATGATAATTACATACATGAACTTGTAACAACTCTTTTAAGCCGTCATATATGTTTGTCATTGTCGTTGTTTGAATAAATCATAATATATTAGACTTGTTTGGTTTGTATCTCAAGATATAATTTTTGAGAAATTTTTTTTAAATTTTGTTTGGTTCAATTTTTTTGAATTTTTTTTCCAAAATTACTCTCTCTCTTACACATCAATCAACCACTTTTTCTCTCTTCTCTCTGATTCTCAATCATTTTTTTTCTCATATACATCTACTCAACTACAACAAAATATCAAACCATCTCAAACTCTCAAACTCCAAATCTATTTTCAAAATATACAACCAAACAAATCAAAAAACATTCTAAGCTTTCTCTCCAAAAAATTTTTTAAAATTTATTTCAAATCACGAATCAAACACACCCTGAATCTTTTAAAAAAAAAAAAAAATTTATGAAACCTAACGTCTTAATAACTAAAATTATAATTTTTTTTTCTTAATATGCAATTATTTTTTAAAAATTACACTGGGTGTAATTATCTTAATTTGGAATGATTTAAATAAATATATTTTTTGATTTTTTATGAAATATAAATTAAATATAAGTTAAGTTTAAAGTGGTATAATAAAAAAATAATATAATTTAAATAGAATGGTAATTTTTTAATTTTTTTATTTATTTTTTTATTTTTTTTATTTTTTTATTTTTGAGAGATGCCCAACAAGGCCACTCGAGCAGCCTTTGAAACCTACAAAAATAAAAAATAAAAAAGGACAAAAAGAGAAAATGACCACCCAATGGCCAACCCAATACAAATCCACAAGACTTGTTTATACTTCCATTTAAAAATGCCTTTTGTCTCATCTTTTATAGAATCATCACCTGGAATTATGCTAAGCCACTCTCTCTCTCCACTTCCACATTCAAAACCAGCAACAGCCCAACACCACCACCATTACCATCTCCAACTCACATCACACAATTCACATATGTTGCTCTCTCACCCAATTCTCATGCCTCCTCAACTAGGGCTCACTTCTCCTACTTCCACCCACAATCCTCAGCTCTTCACTCACCACAAAACCACTCAATTAGGCACTTTCAGACCCAGTAATCAAGAACCCAAATATTTGTCTGTTGATTCTCTAAAACCCTTGAATTTCAATGGTTTAGGGTTTTGCAATACTCACTTGTCGAGTCCATACAAGATTATACAGTTTGGTTCTTCCACACCCAGAAGTAAAAAACACAATTTTTTGTCTCTTAATTCTCCGGAGACCGTTATTTTTAAAGGCTGCAAATTGGGTAACATGAAATTAGGGTTTTATAATTCTCAGTGTTTCAGACCCAGAAGCCAAAATCAGAGCTTTTTGTGTTTTGATCCCCTGAACAAGCAAGAATTTTCCTGTCGTGGACTTGGTGAATTGAAATTAGGGTTTAATGGGGCGAGTCAGAGGAAAGGGAGCTCCATTGTAAGATCGAAATCAGTGTTGAGTGTTGATAAAGTATTGGAGAGTGATGGAAATGTTGGAGTGGATAGGAGTTCCTATGATGCAATTGTTATTGGGTCAGGGATTGGTGGGTTGGTTGCGGCAACACAGTTGGCTGTAAAGGGAGCTAGGGTTTTGGTACTTGAGAAGTATGTGATTCCTGGTGGGAGTTCTGGGTTTTATGAGCGAGATGGTTATACATTCGATGTCGGATCGTCTGTGATGTTTGGTTTCAGTGACAAGGTCAGCTTAATAACCATTATCTTTTGTTTCTCACACAATGCATTTTATATATATAATGCAGTCAGAGACTAAGTTTTTAGGGTGTGTAGATTTATTTCATTAATGCAATTGTGTGTGATATTGAAGAATCTAAATGGTATATAGCATGTGCGGAAATGGAGAACAGGTGTAACTTTGGGCCAATTAGAACTGAATCAATTTAGAAAATGGTTGTAAGTCAGTGATTAGCAAATATTAAATGATACATGAAAAATAGGCCCCTTGGTGTAATTCACTACTCAGCAGGCAGACACTTGTTATGAAACTATATGACCTAAGGAGGAACTGTCTAATGCTTGATTCCAGCAGAAACAATGGAGATTTCAAAATTTGATTTTATGCTTATGTTTTGCCCACTATTTGTGGTATTGTCAATACTTTATTCAAGTTTTTGAGTATGGTTTTTAGCTTGAACCTTTAGATGAACTTTGGTGACCTGAAGGCTATGTATAGATCTAGGATTTGAGTAGGGATTTGAGGAGGGAAAGGCGAAAGTGAGAGAAATGTGAATGAAATATAAGCTAATTTTTTTCTCCATGTCCTTCATCTTTTCCGTTTCCTATCCAAATCCTGATCCAAACACAGCGAAGTGTCTTTAGTGTGGGAATGGCTGTGGACGTCTAAAACTATGATCTTGGCAGGGAAATCTAAATTTGATAACCCAAGCATTGGCGGCAGTTGGGTGTAAAATGCAGGTGATACCTGATCCTACTACTGTTCATTTTCATCTACCCAAGAATCTTTCTGTCCGAGTACACAGAGAATACAGTGAATTCATCGCAGATCTTGTCAGCAAATTTCCCCATGAAAAGGAAGGGATTCTGAAATTCTACGGTGAATGTTGGAAGGTCTGTTTTAACTGAGGTGAATGCAGCTTCCCTCTGGGTGTTTTCACTCTACTTTTGATGCAAACTTACATTAAGAATTTGTATACGGATTCAATAGATCTTCAATGCCTTGAACTCACTGGAATTGAAGTCACTGGAGGAGCCAATCTACCTTTTCGGGCAGTTTTTTAAGAAGCCTCTTGAATGCTTGACACTTGGTAAATGTTTCTACTTGTTTTTTTTTTTTTTTTAATTTCATTAAAAAGTGTCAAAAACATATGTATGCATTCAAAACAAACCTATAGACCTTTAATCTCGAGGATTTATTCCTATAATTACCTGGTATGTGTGACATGGGGGCTTGCATGTGTGTGGACACTTCATTTGAAAACAAAATTTTAAATTCTCGACAACATTCAAAAAATTCTCAAGGGATAATTAACCTTCCATGTCACCCAATTATGTAATAAACACAAGAAAAATAATCATCAATATGTTTAGCAGACCTTCGTTCATTGTTTTTGGTATGCCGTAATAGTTATATCTAGTAGTCATTCTCCTGTTTCTTGAGTTGATCTGGGTATTTGGGCTCCAGTTGGAATATCTTTTAGGCAGTAATACTCAATAGCAAAGTTGCATGTATTTTGTATTTTATATTTTTTACAGTACAGGGAGAATCTTGGAACAAGGAGCGAGGAAATTGTCAAATTTCATGAATTTATAGTTCTGCAGGAAATTCATTAATATGCAAAATGTATTGTTGCAACTATTAAGTTACCAATTTTCCCAAAAGCCTAAGCTGTAAGGAAATGGGCCAAAAAAAAAAAAAAGTCTATCTAACACCCTTCCTCATGTGCAAACCTATCTTGCACGTGGAGAGACAAACACAAGGAGAACCAAACAAACGGGGACATAATACCAAATGCTAACGGAGAGACTTGAACCCAAGTCTTCTCTCAACCAGAGCTCTGATACCATACCATGTTACGTTACCAATTTTCCCAAAAAGCTAAGCTATTGGAAAATAGGCCCAACAATGTATATCAAACTATTTAGTAGCAACAAGCAAAATTCTCATCTCCATTATTTCCAGATTTAATGGAGATTATGAATGGCAAATAATTGCATTACCATTATTTTACAGTTTAAAATGGCCTTTGATGGGGTCGCGTGGAGAAGAAAGATTCATGTAACCGAACCCATTTGATGGGACTTAAAGCTTGGTTTGGTTGGTTGGTACCATTATTTTACAGTTTAGTTGCATGTTATATGAAACCAAAAACAAGATATCTGCACTCCTTCTTCTTTTCTTTTTTTTTATTTTTTATTTTTTATCACATCTCTTACATGGTTAGTAAAATCTAGTGACTGTGGAATAAATACCTGATATGAGTAACTGTAATTGTCTTCTTGTTAAATTCTTGGTTTGACTTGATAGAAGTGCATATTATTGAACTTTAGATCTACCTTCCTTATGCCATCTCTGTGGACGATGATTGACACATATTTCTAGTCTATGTTGGATGTTCATACTGCTTTCAATTTGTTTTCTGTTCTTTCATTTTCTCTATCAGTCACCAAGTGTTGATGACTACCCAGTAGCATCCTGATTTTAAATTTATCTCACATGCTATTGGTATTCTCTGCAGCCTACTATTTGCCCCAAAATGCTGGAGACATAGCTCGGAAATTCATAAAAGATCCTGAATTATTGTCCTTCATAGACGCTGAGGTGGGCTGATATTATTCTTTTGATCATATTGAAGGTTTTCCTTATTCATGAGCCTTGGGATCCAAATTTTATCCTGTTTATCTCACAACGAAGAACTTATCCATTGTGTTTGCAGTGTTTTATAGTGAGTACGGTTAATGCTTTGCAGACCCCAATGATCAATGCCAGCATGGTAATCTGTCTTCTATTAGCTTCTCAGTGCCCCTCTCTTTGTTCTTTTCCTGTTTCCTCATATATATTTTTTCCGTTAGGTTTTATGTGACAGGCATTTTGGGGGAATCAACTACCCTGTTGGTGGGGTTGGTGGAATTGCCAAATCATTAGCGAAAGGCTTGGTTGATCAGGGCAGCGAAATACTTTACAAGGCAAATGTGACAAATATTATAATTGACCAAGGAAAGGCTGTGAGTTTATCCTTAATGTGAAATAAGTGATACCAAATTTTCTGTATTGGTTACTGCCTATGGAAAAATGTGATTTATTTGTCTGCAATTTGTAGGTAGGAGTGCGACTGTCGGATGGAAGAGAGTTATTTGCCAAAACCATAGTATCAAATGCTACTAGATGGGATACATTTGGTTAGTTCTTACTGGGACTTTGCCAATCCAATATGATCAATTTTGACCAAAAAGTTTTGCTTTTGCATGTGAAATTTTTTTTTCCTAATGGAGACCTGATTGAATTGTATTTCTCTTATTACAGGCAAGCTTTTAAAACGAGAAGATCTTCCTAATGAAGAACAAAATTTCCAAAAACTGTATGTCAAGGCCCCCTCTTTTCTTTCGATTCACATGGGGGTCAAAGCTGAGGTTTTGCCACCTGATACAGATTGCCATCATTTTGTTCTTGAGGTGCTTGGTTTCTTCAGAAAACTAATTTGCTTGGTAATTCAAAGGATTTTAATGATGAATGACTGCCTGATGCATTCACTTTATTGTTATCCATCATTATCTAGGATGACTGGACAAGTTTGGAGAAGCCATATGGGAGTATATTTTTGAGCATTCCAACAATTCTTGACTCATCATTGGCTCCAGAAGGGCGCCATATTCTTCACATATTTACAACTTCTTCCATAGAAGACTGGGAGGTAAATTTAGTTTAAGATCTTGATTCTACTTTTTGTTTTGTATATCCCTTTCTCTTTCTTAATACTTAAGTTGGAATATATATATCATAATGTTTTGACTAAACAAATATCTTGTTTTTATCGTACTAGGGGCTGTCTCAAGGGAACTACGAGGCAAAGAAAGAGCTTGTAGCTGAAAAAATTATTAGCAGATTGGAAAATAAACTATTTCCAGGGCTTAAATCTTCTATTGTTTTTAAGGAGGTACACCCTCGTACTTGTAAACCTTCAAGCAGTAATTTTGGACAATGTTGAGACACTTAAAACTAGAAATTTGACTTTAGTCACAATAGAAGTGGTATTTAGATGTTGAAGTTCAATGAAGTTTTCTGAGAAGAAACTCAATACTTGAAATTGATTTGTAGAACACTTTCAAATTATCAATTTTGGCTAAATTTTTCTCAGCCTTGTGATTGATCAAATTCATGTTCCAAAATTTTAAACTGGGCCATCAGGTGATGTAGTTTTTCAAAATAATCAAATTTCCCTTCTGAAGTTTAGTAATCTAAGAGGGAAAATATGATTCTTGCTATTAAAATGGCTAGCCTTTCCTTTATTGAACTATATTTTTTACGGTGCTTGTATAGTAAAGTTTTGTGCCCCCTCTTTCTCTTTCTACTCTTTTTTTTTTTTTTTAAATGAATAAATTGATCTGTCTTTGGGATTCGCTTGAACCTCCTACTTTTCTTGTGTTCTTGCTTTTGAATTTTGATCGGTGCTATTATGGTTGCCATGTCAAGAGTAATAACTAGAAAAATCTAGAGCACTTTGTTCTGTCAATTGACACTTCATCTAAGCATGTGTTTTCTTTGATTAATTGCTTAGTTAGGTACCCATTTGATGTGCCATAGCATGTTTTTAGCTATTTGTATTGTACCCATCTCTGTAGCAGTGGTCGCGGATACTACTGCTTGATGTTGATGATATGATGTGATATTAGCTCCAATACTACTGCACAAAATTATGATGCACTAGATATTCAGAGAAAAATGTGAAGCCTTCCAAAAAAATGGAATTAAAAATTGGAAATATTAATAAAGCACAAATTATTACACGTATTTGGAATATATATTACTTGCTGTTGATTATATGGTATCAGCTGTTATGCTTTTATGAAGTATGAGGCAGGGAACATTCTGGAAAATTTGTGAAATCGTCTGATAATGGAAAAGACATATCGGAAGATGTACAAGAAAAACACACATTACTGAAGGAATATACTCAAACTAAAGAAAAAATATTAAAAAAGAAAACTAGAGACTCATGCCTTTACACCAATTTTCTTCAAATAGTCTTTTTTTTTTTTTTTTTTTTACTGCATATTATTCTTTTGCCTTCAATATTCCTCTTCCAACTTTTGGATAGGTAAAAGTTCGGAGAGAAAGAAAAAGAATAATAGAGGATGAGACATTCAAATGATATATTGAAATCACCAGTTTTCTTTCTGATTCAGTAGTCACATCTGATTTAAACCTGTACTAAGAGAGAGAGAGAGAGTTACTTTCCTATTTATTTATTTTATTTTTTTGATGAGTAGGAGAGTTTATTGCTTGTGATCTTGACTACGGAAGGGTAATTGAAAAATGGAGGACAGTTTTGAATGTGTAGTTTTTGGACTTGTGAGAAAAAGAAGGTTTACATGGGAGTGGGTTTTTTTATATTAAGGGGATAAAGATTTGGTATTTGCATATTTACCACTAACTGATCAATCATTACATCAATGAAAATGTAAATGATCTGTTATTTTAAAATGTAAATGAGCTGTTATTTTTGGGCTTTTGGAAAACAACGATGTGGCAGAACTTGAAAAATGAAGTCTCATCAAAATGGTTTTTGCCTTTGCATAAGTATTGATAATTTCACATGCACAGAACCTGTCTGCCTCAAGATTTTTTACTAATTTTCTTTTATTTTATTCCCTTCTGATGAGCACAGTATACTAATCACGTTGATGTTTTCTACCATAGTGGTGGTCAGATCTAAGTGAAACGGAGTTTGATCCTTTCGTAGTTGTCACTGGCCATTGAATGCATTAGTCTGCCTAAATTTTCAGCATTGTCATGGGCTTTATAATTTTGTTCAAACATTTCTTACTATTGTTGATCATGACAGGTAGGGACACCAAAGACACACAGGAGATACCTGGCTCGTGTTAATGGTACCTATGGACCAATGCCACGGGGCACTCCAAAGGGCTTACTGGGGATGCCATTCAACACAACTGTGAGTTGAATCACAAATTCACATGGATGGTTTAGTAAATAGATATTTTTATTTGCATCAGGTCTTTCAATTAATTACCATATTATTTTGGAACTTGCAGGCTATAGATGGTCTGTACTGTGTGGGAGATAGTTGCTTCCCAGGACAAGGTGTTATTGCTGTTGCCTTCTCTGGAATGATGTGTGCACATCGTGTAGCTGCTGACATTGGTAAGCAGATTTTAGATGCCTTCATTTGAACAGAATGTTTGCCATTGGCTGAAAATAAAGTCTGATATTCTTATACGGTTTAGTTATTCTAGAACCAGAAATTTTGTGTAATGGCAGCACTTTGCCTATGATTGGCGGAGCTGTCCTGGTTGACAAAATTGTAATTCTATATTATTGTACTTGAAAGAGCAAAAAAATTTCAACTTCTTTAAGCTCACTTCTGATCACAGCTGTTTATAGATTCCCACAAATTTGAGTAGTGATAAAACAAAGTTGAATCACCGCATTGTTTATTTTTGCTTCAACTTTGAATAGCTTCTTTCATTTAATTAGGGATTTTTCATTTTCCTTTCTTTTGTCCTCAGGACTTGAGAAGAATTCCCCGATATTGGATGCTGCTCTTCTTAGATTACTTGGTTGGTTAAGGACATTGGCATAATCACTACTTATATGATAGAAATACAAGAAACATCATCATCATGTGGAAGGGAAACCGTCGCTCGCATCTGAATTGCAACCACCTACTGTAAGTTGAGGCATGAAGATGCTTGCTTTATACCCTTGAGTTAGTTGGTGACTGTCAATGCTGAATCCGTTTATTATGCAACATTGATTTTAGTCAATTTTGGAAATTTAAATCTTCAGTTGTAACTTTTATTTATACAGACTTCAGGCTGTATTTATAGAAAAGTTTTAGATTGTAATTCATGATTTGATACAGAACTTGTTTAGTTATTGCAAATGGTTCTTCATATAGAAGTAAATTGTACTGTGGTACTCTTTAATTCATGGATTGGAAAGTTCTAATAAATCATTGACCTTGCTGTGCCTAGTTTACTTGGGTGAATGCACCTTAAATTGAATTTGAAAATTCCTCCCATACCAAGATTTGAAATTTAGTTACAAAATGGAGGTTGCAAATTTTCAATGAGGTGCTATTTGAATTCAACTTACTAAAGCCAAGCTAAAACAAAGTAAAACGAGGACAAAAATAAAATAATATGTAGTAAGATATCACTTGCTGCTTCAACTACAAACACCAAATATGCTTGTAGCTTTCCAACTACTAAGTTTGAATCTTTATGAAGACTTGATCAATAATGACCATCCAACACTGAATTTTGAATTCAACATCAATTCTGAGACTTCCAATAATTAAGATATAGAAATGCATAAACCAATTCCAGTTTCCAATACCAAATGCAAAACTGAATTTTAGAGATGCTACCTGGATTTAATAGATATGTATGAGTAGCAGTTGGTTACAACAGATAAAGTACTCTCACAAATGTGAAGGACCTATCTGTATATTGAGTTCGAAACGTATGTAAAACCATCCACAAGGAAACTTTGGGCAGTTACATCCACATACATGCCTGTGATAATATATAATATTCTCCTTGGGTAATGATTGAGACCCCCTTCAATCACCACCCCCACACACATGTGGCGGGTGGTGATTGGAGGAGAAGGGAAAAAAAAAGAAAAAGTGACCAATCATGGGAAGAGGGGGTCAAGGGGGTGAGAAAAAAAAGGGGTCCAAGTCATTATTGTATTCTCCTTTATGGTATTTTTCACTACATTAAGGGTTTAGGTTTCCTAGAGGTGCAAAAAAGGTGCAAAAAAGCTCATAAAAGTTCTGGATTAGTGGTTTAGTTTCCAATTTGTGACCCTGTAACTCAGAGTCTTCTCAAGATAGCTCTTCGATTGGTAGAAAGCAGAAGCTAGCTAATGTGTTCAGCTTTGTCCCTCGCTCAAAAAATCTTCTCTCCTTTAACCTCCCAGCTAGAGCTTCGTCCTTCGCAAAGATAGGTATGCCAAGAGACGGTAACCAACAACCATGGCCAGGAGGCAACTAACTTCGGTTAAACCGCTGTCTATTTTCACTCCATTGATTGAGTTAGTAATGTGTTCGTGCTGCACCTTCAGAAGAAGTTTGTATGTGTGATAATTGAAAGACAGATAGCGGAGCCATGATATGAATACTGGAACTTTCTGCAACAGAAATATTTGTTAATTAATCTAAGAACTCCGTATATATTTTTGTTTTGTTTGAGTACTTTCTTTCTGAGAATTAAAGATGCGGTAAATTTAACTTTTAAGCAAATTGCTTGCTTACCGCCACAAAGTATCCACCGGCCAACACGAAGGTCATTACTGTTACAGAGGCCAAAGTTGTTGCTCTCTTTAAGTCCATCAGTGTAGCCCCAATAGCTAGTCCAAGTCCCTGCCATTGCACCCAAGCTTGTTATGAAGCATTGTAGGAGTAGTATATGGTACCTTGTTGATCTTGTTAACGAATGGTTGCTGACTCTAATATGTTTCCGACTCTAGGACTAGGCTGAGCACATAAATTCATTCAGGGGCTGTTTGGTGCATTTATATGAGCTACTTATATCCTCTCTTTTTGTTTTTGGGAGTTTGTGCCAAACTGTTTGTTTGGTGTAACTTTTGCTCACAGCTTATTAAGAGGAAATAGCTTAAATAAGTTGAAACAATTTGATTATCTAGAAGGTGCATTTGGCTTCTTCTTTCTGATTACCAACTTTCAACTTACAAGAAGTTGCACCAAACAGGCCCCGAGTCAAAGAGGTGTCAAGATTCAAGCACAAGATCTTACTTTGAATGTTACCATATTAACAATTGTTACTCTAAAAGCTTAAGCTGTTAGACAACATTGCAACTTTTTTGCGACGTATTTATTTTGTCAACGAGATGAATAAAGAAGCATACCTGAGCTGCCACAATGCAGAGGAGCACCGTAACCATGGTTAGAAAAAATGGACCAGCACTCTTTCTCAAGCCTGCCATGAAATAGACCACAAGAAGGAAAAGAATGGGCAGTAAAAAGTCCAGAGGAAGGTCACTTGTAGTCCTAGCCACAAAATATGCGCTTAGTCTGTACATGTCGGCTGCTCGTTCCTTGTTCAGCATGGCTCTTTCTTGAGGAAATGTGAAGATTGATGTGAAGACTGGAAAAAATCCCCAGAAGACAGAAATGAAGAAAAGCAGCCCTGCCTGCATTAATGCAGATGTATATTATGGTAAAAGTTCAGACCAAAATGAAGATTTCAATGACCAACGTAAATCAGGTTTCTTTTGTCGTAGAACTATATGAAATTAACTATTAGCTTCTTTTAGATGGGATCATGGGATTCTGTGGAACCTTCTCATTCTTTAACTGACATTTCACATAATTGTTTTATTGAGAGAACTAATCAAATTTAGCCAAAATTAATAGTACTTTCGAATTATAATCAACATGTATAAAGTTTGTAGTTCAAGTTTCTGTTCCCTTCTAGCCCTAGCTCAAACATGGATGAGAGTTCTTTCATGTAATTAGTTCATTTAATTTTGTCTTTTTTTTTTTTTTTTTTTGGGGGGGGGGGGGGGGGGGGGTACCTCTTTCTTATTCAGCTTCTATGTTTGGGGATTGAGGAGCATTAGCTGGTTAGGGATTCCATTTTAATTGGTCAACTTGTGCATTTTCACAAGGCAACGATTGCATACCTGATCTTGCTGGTTTTGGGGGCTATTACCATCCGATTGCCACCAGAGCAATCCCAAAATGACCGCAATAGCGAGAACTTGTGTAATTCTCAACCAGCTAAAATAGTCATGGCGCCGTTCTTTGAGTCCTCTACAGAATAATATGGAGAACTGTTTCCACCAGCTTGCTCCCCATTCTCGCTTTGAAGTATACACTTTTGACTTCAGTTCTTCATCAATTGGTATAGGAATCATAAGCTTCTTTTTCTCATTGTCTGCTGCTCTTGTCTCATAAGCCCCCACTAGATACTGTTTCCAAATGAAAATAACATCAATAGTCATAATCTAGCACTCACTGTACTAGTCACAATTACAAATACTCTTTCGCGTCATGATATACCATCTCTAAGGGCATAAAATTTTCAGCAGATTTTACTAGTTTTAGCTAGAACTTTTTGAATGACATGTGGTGTTTTTCATTAATATTTGAGGAAGAGTCATTCAATGTGTGACAACCCATCTTTTTATGTTTATGAATTCAATATTACTTTACCTCATGAACAACTGCAGGAGAGGGCTTCCCATTTCTTGTCTCTGTTTCTGAGTTTCCCATTTGCACTCTGTCCTCCAATTCGGATGGTACAGAGACATCATTTATGTTACCATTTGTGAGGTCTAGCAGGAACTCTGCTGGATTCATGGCAATTAGTGGGGAGCATCCGATGGATGAAAAATAAACCATTGCTTCTGATGCCTTTCCAAAATAAAGCAAACTTCCTTTTCCAAGAAGGATTAACTTGTCAAATTTGTGGAAGAGTCTGCTGGATGGCTGGTGGATTGTGGTGATCACTGTTTTCCCGCCCTGCCATGAAATTGAAACAATTTAGACCAAACTAAAGTAAACCTTATCTCCCACTCAAGTGGGGTCAGCTACATGAATCCTTTTCCGTCATTCTGCTCTGTCAAGGGCTATATGCTCAGTTTAAATTAAATAAGTTTATATCTTTTTTTATTACTACATCTCGTGTTAATTTAGGTCTTCTCCTCGTAACATTTCCATTTATGGTGATCGTATCACTGTTGCTTACCGTTGCATCTATAAGTTGTTCACTCATTGTCTAGGTGATTTGCTGATGATTTGTACAACCTGTGGCCCTAGATATGGCATAGTGGGTAAAGAAAACTCTTGAGAAGTTGGGATGAAGATAGGTTTGATTTATTGTTATAATTTTTATTTTTGTTGTCATATATAATCATGAATTTGCTAATAATAATGTGAAATTGAAGCTTTGAACTTGAAATGCAATATACCTCAGCTATGTCTTGTAAGATTTGAACGATCCTCAAAGCAGTTGTAGAATCCAGGCCAGAGGTTGGTTCATCAAGAAACAAAAGAGAAGGGTTGATTATAATCTCATTGCCAATACAGACACGCTTCCTCTCTCCTCCTGAAACTCCCCGAACAAAAGAGCTACCGATCATAGTGTCTTGGCACCTGAGCACATTGATATTCCTCATTGATCAGCTCATGAGAACAGGTATGATTCATTTGTGTGTGGTCTATTTTTTGCTATATCTGACTTTAGCTAACACATAATTCAAGATAATAGCATAGCAGAGAAATGAGAATTTACCTCTCCAAGCCCAACTCGTCGATTACGTCTATGGCTCGTTTTTCCTTTTCCTGTTTTGTCAATGTCTTTGGAAGTCGTAGGAGTGCTGCATATGTTAATGTTTCCCTCACTGTAAGGTGAGGAAAGAGCACGTCGTCTTGAGTCACGAATCCTATCCTGAAATATATTTCATGTTATTCTAATGTGTGATTACCCTTTATTTTCACATCACTTTTCTTTTTTTCTTTTTTTCTTTTTTTTTAATGGTAATGTTCAGGCTATACTTTTATGTGAACATTGAACATTCATATAGGTGAAAAATTATAAAACCAATTTCAATTAGGTAGGTTTTAGAGGAAATCTGTCTTAATCAGGCTAATATGATGAAAATGGTGGAAAGCGAAGGAAATGGTGGAAAAAAGTTAGAACTGTCCTGAGTTTGTTTAGCATAAAAGTGGTGGAAGTTATAAGAAGTTAATTTTTCTATCCATCCTATGGTAGCATGGTAACTAAGCTTTTAGTTTCTTACAAAAAACACAGAAAAATACAAGAAAGTTTAAATTTGTTTATAAAATTTTTAAATTTCAATATCGAGTCGTGGTCAATGATATCTGTGTCCATATCCATGCTTCTTAAGTTTTAACTCTCTTTGCATTAGTTGTAGTGATGATGAATTTCTGTGAATATATATAACAAAGGCCTACGAGAAAACTGTTATTTTGTATACTACTCTTTTTTAATATGCAGCCCAAGTGATAGACATAGGTTGTACAAATTGAAAGTGTTTTATTTTGCTTTATATGCATAAGCACATTACTTACCTTACTCGGACTGCCTACTGCTGTGTATATGCATACCAGTTTTCAAGTCTCATATATGTATATGCATACCAGTTTTCAAGTCTGATGTATAGATTTTTTAGTAGTGAAATATTCCTTGTAACCAAAGATAGGAGTTCTTCAGTAAATTTCCTGAGAACCAAACACACATAAATATAGTGCTACTAGCTCTTTCGTGTATATCTGGATTGTTACCTGCTCTTTAGGAACTTCGAATATGGTTGGTCATTATAAGTAATTGAACCTCCTGGTGTCGACCCTCTCACCCTGCCACCGAGCAGACTTAGAAGTGTAGTCTTTCCACTCCCTGAAGGCCCCATCAATGCCAAAACTTCTCCAGGATTCACCGAACCAAAAATCCCATTCAATATTTCTTTTTCCACCGTTGATGTCACTCCTTTTATAACCACCTTGTACGTCACGTCCGTAAACTACATATTCAAAAGAAGAAAAAAAAAAGAAAAAAGAAAGTCTCCATTTACAATATTGGCAACAATAATTCCTTGAAATAGGTGTATATATTTAATTGTCACAAAATAGCATAGTAGTATTTGTACTGAGCATGGCTGTGTTTTTAGTTTTTGTCTTTTTTATACAATATACCTGAAAGCTGTCTCAGATGATGGATTTGAAACCAATTTCACAGTTGATTATGAAGGTGTTTGAACTAGTTCTTATGTTTGTTTCGTAGATGAATGTTATTTTATTTTTCAATGAATTATGGGCGTTCTGTTTACATTGTTGTTGGTGGTGGTGGTGAAAGGAAAGTCTTGTACAAAAATGTCATATAAATAGGACTCTGTACAAGACTTAACCTGACATGATAGCCGTGTTCAATTGGGTCACGTTGATCTCTATCTATTCTCCATCGTTTCCTGTCCAAATACATATAGTGGGTGTTTGGGAAGTGGGTTTTTATGTAAGTTTTTTTAGTTATAGGATATTATTGAAGAAAAGAATTTTTGTGTTTGGGAAGATAGTTGGGTTTTTTTGTGGTTGGATGTGATGTTTGTGAGAGAAAAAGTGAAATAATTATGGGATTTGATGTGATATTTTTTTTGAATTTTTTTTTTTTTTTTTGGATTTTGCAAAAGCTGTCTTTTAATGGAAAAAAAAAAAAAAAAAAAAAAAAAAACTCAAAAAAAATTGTTGCCAAACACCGCCATAGTATGAAAATTAATCCATGCTCTTTTGTGAAAATAGGGGTTTGTCATCTCGATACATATATATATGCCTTGTACATCCACACACAAAAAAAAAAAAAACACAAAAACACAAAAACACAAAAAACAAGGGTAGGAATGCTATTGTTATGTTATATATGTTACCTTGAGATAGATAGGCAAGGTTGGTTCTACTTGAATCATCTTCTTGTGTATGCCAGCTTCAAGATCCTCCGCTGTAAGTAATCATGTTTAGTATTTATAAATTAGCAAACTTCTGATTTTGCTTTTCCAATTTTGTTTGATACACTAATATACATACATGCTCGTTTGATATTGTCAAATTTTTGAATTACAGGCATTCTAACTGTTTGAATCGGCTTCATGCCTCGTGGTAATGAATGATTTTGAGGTAGAAATATATGGTAATGAATGATTTTGAGGTAGAAATGCTTACTTAAGTCCCAACATGAGAGGATTTTGTTTTAGTTTCTATCTTGGGTGCTTTTAGTTTCTGGGACTAAGGTTAGTTAAGGATTGGGGCCATTGTAGTTAAGGATTGGGGCCATTGTAGTTTGGGGCATTGGGGCCATTGTAGTTTGGGGCATTGGGGCCATTATAGTTTAGTCATATGATTAGTTAAGGATTGGGGCCATAATAGTTTGGGGCATGCCCATTTAGCTATGTTTTTTTTTTTTTCCCTTAGCCTTCATTTTCTTGATGTACCTTATTTGTCGAGTTATTAAATTTTCAATTCACGTGTCACAAAAAAGTGAAGAAAGTCTTAACATGGAGAAAGTACAAAAATAAATCACTAAATACTACAAAATAGGCGTAAGGGAGGGGTTGTGCGGCACACTATCTTTTCGTCTTTTTGTATGATTCTTTTATTTGTTTATTTTTGTTTACGGCAGTGTTACATGCATCAATTAATGTACTAACTAGTGTATCAACTAATATTATGTCATTATTATTAATTCCATTTATTATACAAATTACAAATATTAAAAACTTTTAAAATTATGTCACATTATCTGTTAATATATTAATTAGTACACTAATTAGTACATATAGTATTATTCTTTTGATTGCGATTTGATAACTTTTTTAAGAAATTAAAAATGTTTGTCTAAGAAAGATATCTCATGCTTTAAATTTTGGTCTAATAAATTAGTCCATTTTTAACCTCTACCTACTTGATAAAATAAATTTTCTACATAACATTTTGATGGGTCCAAAAATAATTGAAATGATAAATTTATCACTAAAAATTTTCTAATAATCAAGTCAAAATATACTAAATTTATCACTATAAATTTATTCATAAAAATAAAAGATGTTCCGATAAATTTATCTTTATCACTTAATAAATTTATCAATAGGACTTAATTGTTGTCATTAGATTGCGAAGTATAACTTTTGAGTAATAAATGTTAAATGTTTGTCTAAGAAAGATATCTCATGCTTTAAATTTTTGAAAGACGCAACTGATGAGAAAATCAAAGGTAAGGACCACATAGTAGCATTGTTTGGTACAATGATCTAACCAAAATCTTACCAGAAGTGTGAACAATCTCAGCCAAAATTCATGGTGGGTTGGGGTACCAGAGAAAGTTGTGCAAAGAGATAAAAGCCCTTCTCCAAATTAAATTATTGTTACCACAAGTTTCAAAACCATACCAAAATTTAGGACCCTCAATATGAAATAGACTTGGGAGCTTCTATTTTTTACATTAATTATTTTTTTTTTCACATATCATTTTTTGTTGAAAATTAATTTTAATACAGAATTATATATCAACTATGAAGCAAAAACTTATGATTTAAAATCAACTATCAAATCCAAAGTATAGTCAAACTATAAGTTCTTATTCGGAAATTAATTTTCAAATCATAAGTTTTTATGTGATAGTTTATTTTAAAATTAGAAATATAGATACTGACATTTGAAAGTACAAACTCTCAATAAATTTGTATTTAATTAACGGAACTAATTTGATTGATCAGAATTATTACACCTTATTAAGAAATCAGTAGTTTGAATCTTTTCATCTACATGTGAGACTTAATTTTCCGTGTATTTATTTTTTCAATTTAGAAGTTTATTTGTACTAATTATATAATGTATTTGATTTTGATTGTTATGCTTGTAATTCATTACATTTTATTTTAATACCCGTGTAGTAGTCCTGTTTGGCAAGTGAATTTTTCACTTTTTTTTTAACTAAAATTCATAAAAAGATAAAATAGTTTAAAATAGTCAATAAACAAAATATCACATCAAACTCATAATTATTTTATTTTTTCTCTCACAAAATATCACATCCAACTATAAAAAAAATTTAACTATTTTTCCAAATATCAAAATTTTAGCCTATTGAAATAATTAAAAATTAAAATAGTCTATTAAAATAATCAACTTTCCAAACAAATCCAGGATATAAATCAAGCAAAATAAAATAAAATAAAAAGAGCACTACTAGATAGCTCGAAAGTGAGCCGACTGGCTCGAATGCCAAAACAACGTCGTTTTGGCCTTTTTATTTCCCCTCGCTTTTCTTTTTGAAACAAAGAGGCCAGAGAAGAAAGAGAGATGAAGAGAAAAGAGAGGGGGGGAACAGAGAGAAAGAGCTAGAGCTTCTTCCACCCACCGGCGCCGCCATCACCATCGCTAACCTCTCCACCCATCGACACCACCATTGACCCTCCTATGTGTGTATATACATATAGATTTGTATGTATACATAGATCCATGCTCTCTCTCTGTTCCCCTTCTCTTATTTTATTCTTCCTCCTCTCCTTCTTTTCTCCCACCGGTGCTGCCAATCCCTCCACCCACTAGGGCCACCATCACACAAATCTGTGTGTATACACAGATTTGTGTCTATATATATAGATCTATGTATATATCTCTCTTTCTCTCTTCCCTCTCTTTTCTTTTCTTCTCTCTTCTTCCTCTTCTCATTCTTTTCTCCTTCTTCTGTCTTTTTCAGAGAGAAAACAGAGAGAGAAGGGAAAGGAAAAAAAAGAAAAAAAAAGAAGAAGAGAGATTGCCTTTGAGATATTCGAACCCTAACCTTTCGACCTACCTCACATTTTTTCAAATAAAAATAAGACTTGTCTTCTCATGCGTGTAACAGCTGGCTAGACACAGTTGATGACAAGTGGATATGGTAGTAAATAAGAGTGTGACATGAGTGTGATGGTAGTAAATGAAGTCATGTTTTCTTGAACCTTTTTTGGTTTACCTTTTGCGGTTAACTATAACAATTAACTAGAAACAGAGTAAAAGATATGGTGGAGTTGTTTGCTACAGTTTAAATATATATATATATATAAATTAAAATCTCTAATATTAATATTTTATAAAATAAAAAATATATAATATTTTTATAGTAATTGAGATCTTTCAATATTTTCACAAAAAAAATTCGACATAAAAATTTTGCATTGACAGAAAAATTTTAATTTTCACAAAGAAATTTCGATTTTCATATCAAAATTTCTTTAATTTCATAGATAAATATTATTGTGGAATCTTGGGTAATAATAATAAAAAAAACATATTGGACCTTTCCTACTACTCAAAATTAGAGAGGAATGTTTCACTAATTTTTTTTAAAAAATAAAATAAAAAGAAGTTATAAATAGTATCTAGACTTCAATAAATAAATTGAAATTTAGTCATAAATAGTTATTTAGCATAAATAATCATAGATTTTAAATTTAATCATTTTATTCAAACTGAATGTTATAATTTATTATTTTTTAATACCCATACATGAAGAGTAAACGTAAAAGAACTTGACAATAATTTAGATAGGACTTACCGTAATGTTTAGAGTTAATATTATTTAAATCAAAATATTCAGGATCAAACTAAAATCTTTTGTTTGGGAAGAAGGGTTCGGTTGGATTTGGGATTATTTTAATCACAAAAAGACAAAATAGACTTTTTTAGTCCAATAAGACAAAACATCACATCCAATCCATAATCCTTATATTCTTTCTCTCACAAAAAATCAAAAAAGTCAAAATAAATTGTCTTTTAATGGAAAAAATAAAAATAAAAAAACCCAAAAAAAATTGTTGCCAAACACCGCCATAGTATGAAAATTAGTCCATGCTCTTTTGTGAAAATAGGGGTTTGTCATCTCGATACATATATATATGCCCTGTGCATCCACACACACACACACAAAAAATAAATAAATAAAATAAAAAATAACCCAAAAACACAAAAAAACAAGGGTAGGAATGCTATTGTTATGTTGTATATGTTAGCTTGAGATAGATAGGCAAGGTTGGTTCTGCTTGAATCATCTTCTTGTGTATGCCAGCTTCAAGATCCTCTGCTGTAAATAATCATGTTCAGTATTTATAAATTAGCAGACTTCTAATTTTGCTTTTTCAATTTTGTTTGATACACTAATATACATACATGCTCGTTTGATATTGTCAAATGTTTGAATTACAGGCATTCTAACTGTTTGATCCGGCTTCATGCCTCGTGGTAATGAATGATTTTGAGGTAGAAATATGTGGTAATGAATGATTTTGAGGTAGAAATGCTTTCTTAAGTCCCAATATGAGAGGATTTTGTTTTTGTTTCTATCTTGGGTGCTTTTAGTTTCTGGGACTAAGGTTAGTTAAGGATTGGGGCCATTATAGTTTGGGGCATTGGGTCCATTATAGTTAAGGATTGGGGCCATTATAGTTTAGTCATATGATTAGTTAAGGATTGGGGCCATTATAGTTTGGGGCATGCCCATTTAGTTATGATTTTTTTTTTTTTTTTCCTTAGCCTTTATTTTCTTGATGTACCTTATTTGTCGAGTTATTAAATTTTCATTTCACGTGTCACAAAAAATCAAGAAAGTCTTAACATGGAGAAAGTACAAAAATAAATCACTAAATACAACAAAATAGGCTTAAGAGAGGGGCTGTGTCGCATATCTTTTCGTCTGTTTGTATGATTCTTTTATTTGTTCATTTTTGTTTATAGCAGTACTACATGCACTAATTAGTGTATTAACTAGTGTATCAACTAGTATTATGTCATTATTGTTGACCCTACTTATTATACAAATTACAAATATTAAAAACTTCTAAAATTATGTCACATTATCTGTTAATATATTAGTTAGTACACTAATTGATATATATAGTATTATTGTTTTGTTTATGTAGCAAAACTATTTTTATGTACTTGTTTATGTTATTGCACTTCAATACCCTCCCGACCCTCCTTTTCTAGGCTTTTGTGGGGGAGAAGCATCCTCTTTGTAGAAAGCTTTCAACTTATTTGGTCTAAGAAATTCCATTTTTTAACCTCTACCTACGTGATAAAATGATTTTTCTACATAACATTTTGATGGGTTCAAAAATTAATCGAAATGACTAAGTTTTTTTATTTGCAAAGGATTTTCTAATAATCAAGTCAAAATGTACTAACTTTTTTTTTTTTTTTGAGAACAAAGAAAAAAGATGTTCCATGAGAGTATCATATTATCTATAGACCCTTGTTCCGGGATAGTCGCTTGACAATAGGATTTGATCCAAAAATAAATGGAGGGAGTGGATTGTATAAAATCTTGTTTTTTGCATAATTTTGTTTAATTGTTGTCATTATTTGATTGTGATTTGATAACTTTTTTAAGAAACTAAAAATGTTTGTCTAAGAAAGATATCTCATGCTTTAAATTTTTGAAAGACACAACTGATGAGAAAATCAAAGGTAAGGACCACATAGTAGCATTGTTTGGTACAATGATCTAACCAAAATCTTACCAGAAGTGTGAACAATCTCAGCCAAAATTCATGGTGGGTTGGGGGACCAGAGAAAGTTGTGCAGAGAGATAAAAGCCCCTCTCCAAATTAAATTATTGTTACCACAAGTTTCAAAACCATACCAAAATTTAGGACCCTCAATATGAAATAGACTTGGGAGCTTCTATTTTTTACATTAATTTTTTTTTTTTTTTTCACATATCATTTTTTGTTGAAAATTAATTTTAAAACAGAATTATATATCAACTATGAAGCAAAAACTTATGATTTAAAAATCAACTTTCAAATTCAAAGTATAGTCAAACTATAAGTTCTTATTCGGAAATTAATTTTCAAATCATAAGTTTTTATGTGATAGTTTATTTTAAAACTAGAAATATAGATACTGACATTTGAAAGTAGAAACTCTCAATAAATTCGTATTTAATTAACGGAACTAATTCGATTGATCAAAATTATTACACCTTATTAAGAAATCAGTAATTTGAATCTTTTCATCTACATGTGAGTCTTAATTTTCCGTGTATTTATTTTTTCAATTTAGAAGTTTGTTTGACCTAATTATATAATGTATTTGATTTTGATTGTTATGCTTGTAATTCATTACATTTTATTTTAATACCCATCTAGTGGTCCTGTTTGGCAAATGAATTTTTCACTTTTTTTTTTAAACTAAAATTCATAAAAAGATAAAATAATTTAAAATAGTCAATAAACAAAATGTCACATCAAACTCATAATTATTTTATTTTTTCTCTCACAAATATTACATCCAACTATAAAAAAATTTAACTATCTTCCCAAATATCAAAATTTTAGCCTATTGAAATAATCAAAAATTAAAATAGTCTATTAAAATAATCAACTTTCCAAACAAATCCAGGATATAAATCAAGCAAAATGAAATAAAATAAAAAGAGCGATGCTAGGTAGCTTAAAAGTGAACCGACTGGCTCGAATGCCAAAACGACATCATTTTGGCCATTTTTTTTACCTCCTCGCTTTTCTCTTTGAAACAGAGAGGCCAGAGAAGAAAGATAGAGGAAGAGAGAAGAGAGAGGGGGAACAGAGAGAAAGAGCCAGAACTTCCTCCATCCATCGGCGCTGCCATCACCATTGCAAACCCCTCCACCCACTAGCGCCACCATTGACCCTCCTCTGTGTGTATACACAGAGCTTACACATAGATTTGTGTGTATACACAGATCTATGCTCTCTCTATGTTCCCTCTCTCTTATTTTATTCTTCATTCTCTCCTTCTTTTCTTCCACCAGTGCTGCCATCACCGTCGCAAATCCCTCCACCCACTAGCACCACCATCACACAATTCTGTGTGTATACACAAATCTGTGTCTATACATATAGATCTGTATATAGATCTTTCTCTCTCTCTTCCCTCTCTTTTCTTTTCTTTTCTTTTCTTCTCTCTTCTTCATTCTCTCATTCTTTTCTTATTCTTCTGTCTCTTTCCCAAAAAAAAAAAAAAAAAAAGGGTTGCTTTCGAGATATGCGAACCCCAACCTTTCAAGCTATCCCACATTTTCCAAATAAAAATAAGACTTGTCTTCTCATGCGTGTAACAGCTAGCTAGACACAGTTGATGACAAGAGGATATGACAGTAAATAAGGAGCAAGGATCCTCTAGAGTGAAATTTTCCTAAAGTTTCTTAGAGTCTTAAATATGTGTTTGGGTTAACTTTTGACTTTTTATGGAAAATCAAATCGAGAAAAATTGATGTGACTTGCAGTAAATCTCAACTTTTAATAGTATTAACTTTTTAACTTTTTGAGTAATTTTTTGACTTTTTAAATTATTTGGGAGTACCCAAACTTTGCCTAAATAAGAGTGTGAGAGTAGTAGAAAGGAATGGGACTGTAACCACAATTTGTCGTAGGATTAGGTAATCAATCATAATGAAGTCATGTTTTCTTGAACCTTTTTTGGTTCACCTTTTGCGGTTAACTATAAGAATTAACTAGAAACAGAGTAAAAGATATGGAGTTTTTGGGTGAATAAAAGAGATGGAGTTGTTTTGCTACAGTTTAAATATATATATATATAAATTTAAAATTTCTAATATTAATATTTTATAAAATAAAAAATATATAATATTTTTATAGTAATTGAGATCTTTCAATATTTTCACAGAAAAAATTCGACATAAAAATTTTGCCCTGACAGAAAATTTTCAATTTTCACAATTTCAATTTTCATATCAAAATTTCTTTAATTTCACAAATAAATATTATTGTGGAATCTTGGGTAACACTAATAAAAAAATATATTGGATCTCTCCTACTACTCAAAATTAGAGAGAAATGTTTCACTAATTTTCTTAAAAAAATAAAATAAAGAGAAGTCATAAATAGTATCTAGACTTCAATAAATAAATTGAAATTCAGTCATAAATAGTTATTTAGCATAAATAATCATATATTTTAAATTTAATCATGTTATTCAAAATGAATGTTATAATTTATTATTTTTTAATACCCTTACATGAATAGTAAACGTAAAAGAACTTGACAATAATTTAGATAGGACTTACCGTAATGTTTAGAGTTAATATTATTTAAATCAAAATAATCAGGATCAAACTAAAATCTTGATAAAACAATGGCCCTGTTTGTAGAAATTGGTGGGAAAATATATATAGCTCAAAAAAAAAATATATACATAAACTCTAACTTCTTGACTCATTTTTTATTCTCAAATCAAAAAATCAAAGACTCACCAATAGAATAATTTTATGTTTAAGCTCCTTTTATAAATAAATAAAGCATAACAACAAAAAAAGCAAAAAAAAGAAAAAAATTAAAAAAAATTTGAAATCAATAAATTAAAGCTAATATAGGCTTTGTTTGGGAAGAAGGGTTCGGTTGGATTTGGGGTTATTTTAACTACAAAAAAACAAAATAGGCTTTTTTAGTCCAATAAAATAAAACATCACATCCAATCCATAATTATTACATTATTTCTCTCACAAAAAGTCAAGAAAGTCAAAAAGCCCTTCCCAAACGAAATTTTTTAGTCCTAGGTTAAAAAAGTCAAAAAGTCAACCCACTTCCCAAATGAATCCATAATTGATCCTTTTTTTAATACAACTCTGTTACGTAGCTCGAATCGTCATTGGCTCGAGGCCTGAATTTCTTTTCTCACTTAATTTTCTGTTGTTGTGCTCAATACACCCACACATTTCATTTTCTCTGTCTCATATCACTGTCTCTTTCCTTCATCTTCTTCATTTTTCTTCCTCTATTCTGTCTATCTCTCTCTCTTATCACTGTTTTCAATCTTCTTCATCTTCATTGCGATAAGTAGCAAGTGTTCCATCAAGACAATCACGAAGGCTGTGAACTTGAGTCAAAACATGAGATGCCATGTCTTATTCACTATGAAAATCAAGGGATTCTTAGACAAAACTAAACCTAAAATGCATATATATACATATACATACAATTAATGGGTATATATATATGGATTATCCAAAGTCTAGTGTGAAAATTAATAAAAACGAGAGAGAAAGAGAGAGAAATTGACCATAAAGTCAAACATCCACCTAATTAATAAAGAACATTGATCTGGAATATGAGAAGTCTACAATTTTCAAAACCCACCAACCCACGCAATATATAAACACACATACATACATATATATACATCTGTAATCAAATAAAATCAAATACATATATAAAATAAGTTAAAAATTCTCCAAAATTAAGCATCAAAAATCCCAATCCAAACCCTACCCACAAATTCCATTTCTCATTTCATTCCAGAAATCTTATCATTACACAAAATCAGCAAACACAGAGAGAGAGAGAGAATAACAAGCCATTGAAGTCCATATCCGAAGAGACCCATTGAAGTCCAGATCTACGAGTATACACAGATTTGTCATAAATCTGTTCTCCCTCCCTCCTTCTCTTCTCCTTCTTCTCTTTCTTTCCTTCTTTTCTCCTTTTCTTCTTCTTCTTCTTCTGTGTGTTTCAGAGAGAAAACAGAGGTGGAAAAAAAAAAAAAAACTATCCAAAATGACGTCATTTTAGACAATCGAGTCATTCAAGCCAAAGACTTTTTAAGCTACGTAACATTTCCCTTTTTAATATTAAAATTCTTTGGGTAAGTATCCTATTATTTGTCTCCAGAGAATCTGGAGTTTATCTCTTTGGATGAGCAAAGGGCCCACTTTTCACCAGTATTCACATTTTCCTCCAAAATAAATAAATAATAAAAAAAATGTTTGGTGGCCTTTTCTTTAAAAGCATAGGCTGACAGTTTGCATGCATGAGATAAAATCACAAGGTCTCTCTCTCCCTCTCCTCTCTCTCTCTCTCTCTCTCTCTCTCTCTCTCTCTCTCAATGTGTTCTTATCTAACCCAATCATTTGCCAACAAAACTTAACATTATGAAAGCTTTGGTCGTTTTGTGTGATAAGGATTGGTCTTTTTAGCACCGTGAAATGGCCAAAAACACCTCCATGCTTTTCAAGATTGGTTCATATTAATCAAGAGGATCATATGTCAAAGGGTCCTTTTGGTCATTTGAACTCTCTTAACTTTGTGTGGACAATAACGTCTCTCACAGGGCAAGAGAACAAAAAAGTACCCATACAGCAAAATAAAAGGAATGGGAAATAAATAAATAAATAAAAATCATGAGTTTAGGTAAAAAAATATATGGTTTTATTAGTGAAGTAATTAGAAATATTTACATAATTTATATGTTAAAGATAGATCAAATATGCAAATTGAACTTTATTACGTGATTGTGTGTCTTTTTAATGGTATAGAAACACATGACTATTTTATATGAAAAATAAGAATAAAGTGATAAAATGTTTTTTTGCTTTTGAAATGACACCCCAAGTGTCTTATATGCTAAATTTATTGAACTATTTATTCTAGTGGCATATTTTTTTTTTGACAACTCAAGACATTTAGATTTAAGATAGACTTGGATACGTGTCAACTCATATAAAAATAAGGGAAAATCACACGCTAATAGAATCTTTATAAAATAATTACTATTTAATGAACAAATTTATAATTTTAATTATTAAAATTTGTAAAGTTTTCTATTAATCTACAATTATTTTTACAAATACCCACTTATTTGTTATTTCTCCAAAAATCAATGACTACAAAAATGCCTTGTCAATGAATTTTATCACCGCCTAATTAAATACTTATAATTGGTTTCATATAAAAATAAATAAACAATCATATCGTGCTATATATGTGGTAAATAGTAAAAAAATCTTGTGATATATAACAATCCTCTTAAACGAGAGTTAAGAACTTAAAACACTTACGAATGTCATCGTTGCTAAATGGTCGGGAATCGAAGATGTCATTGGGCGACATGGTGAAGCCTAGGGGTGTGCACAATGCGGTTTAGGCGGTTTGAGAGTGAAATTACAAACCGAATTGCGGGTTAGTGGATTAGCGGATTGACAAATTGCGGTTTGAGCGGTTTTTGGCGGATTGAAGAATATTTTAGCTAATTATCATACATTTGCATAATATATTACATTAATTTGTATAATATTTCTTAGATATATAACACAAAGTAATTTTACGTAATATTTTTATATATATAATCACTAATTTGTAATAAATTTCATATCTTAAATCTCTCTCACACTCATTTTTACATTGATATTTCATTGAAAATTTAAAAATATATTTGTATTAATTATAGCGGAGCGGTTCGGTTGGCGGATTATAAATTTTAAAGTTTAAACTGCGGTTAGCGGTTAGAGCGGTGCGGCTTAATACGGATCGGTGTGGTTTTAGCGGATTGGGCGGTATTTTGCACAGCTCTAGTGAAGCCGGTGAAGGAGAAGGAGAATCCTAAGCTGGCACTAGAGGCTCGGCTTAGGGTGGCTCCACTGCTGACCTCATCTAGGTCTAGCTTCATTTGGGCACTCATTGTCTTCCTAATGTATGTGTTCTTACTACTGCTACTAGTGCGCCCTGGCGAGGCTTCTGTCAATAATGTTTTGCTTGATTTCCTCAACAGGGTTCTGCTATCGGCCTCAACCCCTCCCACAGCCTCGCTTGACATCGGTGACTTCATTACCACCATTACTATTTTTAATAGTTGATCTGACTTGGTTCTCAGTAGTCCTCCGAGTGAGCTTGCTTTCTCTATCATTTACACTGTGAAATTTCAAATAATTATGACAATTGTTAGTAGTTAAAAGTTGAGAATAATGACAATTACTATATATAGGAGTGATTCAAGTGTACAAAAATTTCTTATGTATTTTATATAAAATTGAAAACAAAATGTCCTTGAAAATAATTAAAAAGTTTTCTCATTATTTTATAAATAGTGGACCTCTTACTAATAAAAAAATATCCATAAAACTTAATGTCTTAATAATTAAAATTACAATTTTTTTATTAATATGCAATTATCTTTTTAAAATTACACTGGGTGTAATTATCCCAATCATAAATTTACTTGAGCAGCCTTTGAAACCTACAAAGATAAAAATAATAAAATATAAAAAGGGCAAATTATCAAAGAAAAATTACTCATAAATCCCATTTTAGTAAATGTTACTCTAGTTAGTCCTGAGTGTTTTTTCTTAAACCATTTAGTCCTTTTTATTTTTGGTATGGTATATGTTTTTGATATATTATGTATGAAATTTACATTTTTGCCCATATTTGTAATGGTTGTTTCTCTCTCCCTCTCTCTCTCTATACAAACACCATTATACAATCTGAGTCCATTTTGGACCTCTGTTTTGGGGGTTTCTTTGAAAGCCAAGATCGGAAATGGGTTTGTGATTTGTGTTTCCAAGGGCTTGGACAATCGACCTCTTACGGGTGTAGTGTTCGAGCCGTTTAAAGAGGGGAAGAAAGAACTCACACTCGTCCATACTCTCCCTCACTCTTCCATTGCTCGTCAGAAATACTCCGATGGATGCAAATCCGCTAGCGACATCATCAACATCATCGACTTCACCAACATCAGGAACATCAGCAACATCATCAACATTTGGCCTTCATCAGCGACATCAATAACATCATCAACATCAACAACATCAACATCAACGACATCATCAACATCATCAGCATTTGGCCTTCATCAGCGACATCAATAACATCATCAACGTCAGCAACTTCAGCGACATCATCAATATGATTAACGTTAGCAACATCATCAACGTCAGCAACTCCAGGGATGACTGAATCATCGGCGTAATTTGCAGTGTTTGTGTACGACGGCGATGTTAATGGGGGTAACGAAGCAGATGTTTGTTCACTAATGTAATAACCCTCACCACTGAATACCGATTAACTACTGAATACTGCTAAACTGAGACTGATTATGATAAGTAATGAATCAATCAAATATCGAATCGATCGATCGAAAATGGAATCAATTGACTGAGTAAATATGTTATTTTGCATTCTATCTGTTTGATTATTTGATTATCTGTTTGTATTTTTATGTTTAAACTGTTAATTGAAAGCCTTATCGGCAGTCGAATCCGGAACCGACTAGTGTTTTATGATCACCATAATTTACGTGATTTTATGGTATAATTATCTGAAAACTGATTAATTATGATTAAATTAGATTAAATATTGATAAAATGCAAAGTTTGGCTTATTTACAACTAGACCACTTAGTGGCCATTATCTATGCACTCTTGAGCCTTATTACATTAGATCAAAACACTTTTGCTCAGCTCATTTTGAGCACACCACCGACTAGAGAGAGAGGGAGGATAGGGAGTGAGAGTGTCTTCATCTCATTTTACTTGGTCTTGCTTGGAAATTAAGAGGATTGAAGTATGGATTTCATATTTAGGCTTCTACACTTGAATTACAAGACCTAGGTAAGGTAATTGAACCTCTTATTGTTGTATTTAAGATTGTTCTTGCATGATTCATGTCAAATTGTAGAGTTAAGGCATGAATTGGTTCAATAGTGTTGATATAAAACTTAATTGTTGCATGCATGTGTGCATTGAAGAGTTTTGGGTTGAAATTGGATTTAATTGAAACACCCTTAGGCTTTGATTTATCAAATTGATCTTTGAATTGTGTTATTCTATGTGTTTACACATGTTTTCCAGAAATTTGGCCCAAAAAGATCGAATTTAGTGCATTTAAACTTGGTTTTTGGCTTGAAAGTGCAATCTGGGTTTTCCAGATTTTGCACTCCCGCTCGAGTGGGAAAGGTAGCGCTCGAGCGAGGAATTCGAGCATCTAGTACTTTGCATTGTGTTGAAGTCTGCTCGAGCGGAAGGATTGACACTCAAGCGGGACCTTGTGTCTTACGCTCGAGCAGCTATCGAGCGCCCGATCGAGCGTGAATTTCACCTATTCAGTACTTTTTGGTCCACTCGAGCGGGTAAGTTAACGCTCGAGCGGGAACCGTTGTCTGCATGTCCGCTCGAGCGGGGAAATATGCGCTCGAGCGGGACCTTGTTTCACTGGAAATTTTGAAAATATTTTCTGAATACATCTTTGCATCCTCATCCCATCCTAAGCATTCTTAGGCCTAGTTTAAGACATCTTAATGAGGATATAGATATAGAACACACTGAGGCAATTAGGAATTAAGTTATTATCTTTCCCAACTGTGTAGCTTAGTGTGTGTTCAATCTGTAACTGTGTAGGGTTGGCTTTCCGAAGAGACGCTCTAGCCTACTGTAGCCCAGAACTCTCTAAGTAACAATTGTGTAAAGATATGTTCAAAATGATTATCTTCTGAACAACTGAACTGTACTGCTTTCTGAACTGATATTGTTAACTAAATGAATGTATGTCCTATATTCTAATCAGACAGGCATCCTTAGCAACCATCAATTCGATCGTTATCAATTCTTGTTACAAAGATCTCTGTCGGTTCCCTCGTTGGAACCACTACTGTTTACTGATTGATGGCCATTATTTACTGTTCGGTCTTTTAAGACCTACTATTTACTATCATGCTAATGGATGTACCACATATGACTGTTTACTGTACTGAACAATTGATATACTGATCGAAATGAATTGTTTTCATTACTTTAAGGACATTCATTCTAAACTCCTTTACGCTTTATGTTATTCACTGGGCTTTAACTCACTGCTCATATATATATGTAGGTGAACAGACACCAGACCGGAGCTAGGAGCGTCGGGGTAGACTCCTAGTTTTGTCCAGCCAACCACTGTGCCTCACTACAAGGTTCCAAGCCTGTCTAGCTAAGGCTATGGAGTGTTTTAGTTTCCCTTCATTACGCTTTTGTAGTGACCGTATAGACCGATTCTTGTCAGATTGTCTAATGGGGATTAGGCCCCTGTTTTGTATGGTTGTAAATATTGTGCAGACTGTTCTGTACTGTATATATGTATATGTATGAAAAATCTTTTTGCATACAGACTGTCATAGCTCATTGGACATTGTCTATTTATTGTATTGGCTTCCGCCATGCCCCTGTACTCTGTTATATTGTCTTACAGTTAAGCAGGCCATCGGTAATCTCGGATTACTGACCGGTTACGGTGCTAAACCCATAGGGACGGGTTTGGGTCGTGACAACCGACGTTACTGATGTTTTGTGTTTGTGTTTGTTCACTGACGTTACTGATGTTTGCATATATACCCATCTAAACTCACACCGTAATGTTACTGATGTTTGCTACTAATGGTTGCTATTGATGGAAACACATTAAAAGGGATATAGTAAATTTTTGGGTATTTTAGTCACTACAACATCACTAAAATCTCACATTTAGCCTCTACCAACAAAAGGTCATGTGTTAATTAAATGAGTAGATACGTAATTAACGTTCAAACAGGACTTATTAGTCTACTAAATAAAAGGTAAGACCAAATGGTTCAACACATTAACATTTAGGACTTATTGGTGTTTTACCCAATTATCAACACCCTTCGAGATTTGATTAAAATAAAAATTTTCTTGAGGTTTAAAAAATTATAAATTGTCCCATGAGGTTTATATTTGTATAACAAATGAGGGGGTAATTTGTTATGTAAATATAAATCTCATGGCATAATTTATTATACAAATATAAATCTCAAGTAACGAAATATAATTTTTCAAATTTCAAATCCGTATTTTAGGAGAGTTGATAATTTGCCCTATAAAAAAAATATAAAAAGGACATAAAGGAGAAAATGGCCACCCAATGGCCGAGCCAATTCAAATCCACAAGACTTGTTTAGACTTCTATTTAAAAACGTCTTTTGTCTCGTATTCTTATAGAATCATCACCTGGAATCATGCTACGCCACTCTCTCTCCACTTCCAAATACAAAACCAGCAACAACCCACCACCACCACCATCATCACCATCTCCAACTCACATCACACAATTCACATATGTTGCTCTCTCACCCAATTCTCATGCCTCAATTCTCATGCCTCCTCAACTGGGCTCACTTCTTGTTAGCAGGTATTTTAATATTATAATGTATCATAGGTTGGTTTTCTTTTCTTTTCTACCACGTTTACTTACCATTCAAGTCTTTGCCAAGTCTTGGTCCAGTCTCCCATTCTTATCCACATCCAGTCTTCCTAGTCTTCCAAGATAAGTCTTCGCCAAGTCTTATCCTTTCAAGTCTTCCAAGTCTTCCAAGTCTTCCTTTTCTTATTCACCAAGGAAGACCCTCCTAGCTTTTTCTCCTATATATATTGAGCTATGTCCTATCTTGAGAAATACGAGAAGAAGTTTTGGTTGCTTTTATTATGTCTTGTGTGAGATTATCAGGCAAATAAAAAAGGGTGTATGTGATAAAGCTTTGGGTTCAACTAATTGTGCAATATTGGTTAACCATACGACTTAGTCGGGCTGTTGTACCCTGGGGGGGACAAGTCAAGGTTTTTTCTGCTGCGCCGGTGTGAGGCTTTGCCTAACCGCAGAGGACTTGAATCTCCTTAAAGAGAACGAATTTCCCGAGCCGCAGCCCTTACAATAGTTATTGTAATTTTTATTATTCTTATTTTCTAGTGTTTTATTTGTGATTATCACCAACAATTTTAAGGAGATTCAAATAGCAAAAATCCATAGAGCCAGTACTGGAGAAGCCCAACGAGAATACCAGCGATCTCAACAAGCCCTTCCGGTTCAAGGGAGCTCATTTCAAGAGATGGAAAGGCAATGTGCTTTTCTACCTCAATCTCCTCAAGATGGCTTATATCCTGATCGAGAAAAATCCAAACAAAGTCCCCACCGAAGAGATGATCGACGAGGAGTATGTTGCTCATCTTAAAAAAATCGAGAAATACAACACAGATGAGTATAAATGTTGATACTATCTTTTGAATTGTCTTTCAGATCAATTTTATGATTATTATGATACTACTTACACCACTACCAATAAAATTTGGAAAGCCTTGCAGAACAAATATGACATTGAAGAGGTAGGCGCTAAAAAATATGTTGCAAGCCGTTTTTTCTGCTATCAGATAATAGATGGAAAATCAGTGGTGGAGCAAGTTCAAGATTTTCAGATGTTAGTAGCTGAAGTTAGATCTGAAGGCATCAAAATTGGAGACAATCTTGTTGTAGCAGGTATTGTTGACAAACTACCATCATCTTGGAGGGAGTTCCAGAAGTCAATACGCCACAAGTAAAAAGAGACATCCTTGGAGACTCTAATCACACGAATTCGGGTGGAGGAGGAAGCACGAGGACAAGATGTGCTTATGACATAAGAGCATTCCATTGCAAAGGTAAATTTAACTTCTGGAAATAATTTACCTAAAGGTTGATTTCATAAAAATAGTCACTTGAAACCAGTTAAGAAAATCTGGAAAAATACTGAAAGGCCACAAATAAAAATTACCCGAGGCAAAAGAAATAGAACCAAGAACCCCCTTCACAAGATTTGACAAATGTGACATGTTTTGTGTGTGGCAAAAGTGGGCATATTGCTCAAACTTGCAAATTTCAGAAACAACAGTCTCAACCACAGGCTAATGTTGCCGATGAACCATTTGTGGCTATGATTACAGATATTTTTATGGTTCAATCTGTGGAAGGGTGGTGGGCAGACTCTGGTGCAAATAGGCATGTCTACTATGATAAAGATTGGTTCAAAAATTTCACTCATTTTAATGAAAAGATAACTGTTATGCTTGGTGATTCCAGTTTAACCAAGGTGCTCGTGTGGGGATGTTGAGCTAAATTTTACCTCTGGACGTGTGCTTGTTTTAAAAGATGTGTTGTACACACCGTCTATGAAGAAAAATTTGATGTCAAGTTATTTATTCAACAAAGCTGGTTTCGAGCAGACTATTGAATCTGACCAATATGTAATCATTAAAAAAGGCATATTTGTGGAGAAAATGTATGCATGTGATGGAATGTTTAAATTAAATGTTGCGAATAAGAAAATACATGTTTCTATTTACATGCTATCTTCTATGAATTTTTGGCATACTCGTCTGTGTCATATTAATAACCGATATGTGGGAGTCATGAGTAGTTTAGGATTAATTCTCAGACTAACGAATAAGTTTGAAAAATGTGAAGTTTGCAGTTAAGCAAAAATAACTAAAAGGCCTCATAAAAGTGTGGTGAGAAATACTGAATTGTTAAAATTAATTCACACTGATTTATGTGAATTTGAAGGAATTTTAACACGTGGTGGAAATAGATATTTTATTACTTTTATTGATGATTTTTCAAAATACACTTATGTATACTTGTTGAAAAATAAAAGTGATGCTTTTAAAAAATTAAAATTTTTTTTTCTTGAAGTTGAAAATTAATTCGGTAAAAAGATTAAAAGATATAGAAGTGATAGAGGCCGGGAGTATGAACTTTTGGATTCAACTCGTTTGCTCAGTCTTTGGGAATAATCCATGAAACTACTCCACTATATTCACCTGCATCGAATGGTGTAGCAAAAAGGAAAAATAGAACTTTAACTGATTTAACAAATGCTATGCTAATTGAAGCAGGTGCTCCTTCAAATTTGTGGGGAGAAACAATTTTAACTGCATGTTATGTCATAAATAGAGTGCCACATAAAAAAACAAAAGTAACACCTTTTGAGTTGTGGAAAGGGCATAAGCCAAATTTGAGATATTTGAGGGTTTGGGGTTGTCTAGATTTTGTTAGACTGGTGGACCCTAAAAAACCTAAATTAGGTGTGAAAGCTGCCACTTATGCTTTTCTTGGATATGCAACAAATAGTACAGCCTATAGATTTTTTTATATTGAAAACAAAATAATTTTTGAATTGGGTGATACAATTTTTCATGAAGAAAAATTTCCTTTTAAATTTAAAAATGGTGGGGGTCAAAATTATCAAGAAAATATTTTATCTTAAACCGGTTCCTCTACTCCTCTTTTACAAAACCAAGATACTGTAGTTTTTGAACCAAGAAGAAGTAAAAGAGCCAGATTAAAAAAAGATTTTGACCTTGATTATCATGTTTTTAATGTGGAGGAAACTCCATTAACTTTACAAGAAGCTTTGGCATCTCCTGACTCTGTTTTTTGAAACGAGGCTGTAAATGATGAGATGGAATCATTATTATCCAATAAAACTTGGATATTAGTAGATTTACCACCAGGTTGTAAAACTACTGACTGTAAATGGGTTTTGAGAAAAAAACTTAAACCGGATGGAACTATTAATAAATATAAAGTAAGGCTTGTTGCAAAAGGTTTTAAACAACAAGCAGATCTTGACTTTTTTGATACATTTTCTCCGGTTACTAGAGTTACATCCATTAGATTATTAATTGCAATGGCTGCAATTCATGATCTAAAGATTCATCAAATGGATGTTAAAACAGCCTTTTTAAATGGAGACCTCGGTGAAGAAATCTATATGGATCAACCTGAGGGTTTTGTGGAACCCGGTCAAGAAAGTAAAGTGTGCAAGCTAGTTAAATCCCTATATGGCTTAAAACAGGTCCCTAAACAATGGCATGAGAAATTTGATTCCTGCATGATTGAGAATGGCTATAAAACGAATGAATGCGATAAATGCATTTACTATAAATCTGAAGAAAATTCACATGTCATTATTAGCCTCTATGTGGATGATCTACTTATATTTGGCTATAATTTGCATATCATCGTGGAAACTAAAAATATGCTTAGTAACCATTTTGATATGAAAGATCTTGGTGAGACTAATTATATTTTGGGAATGAAAATTACTAAAACCTGTGATGGTATATTTCTTGATCAGTCGCATTATGCTGAAATTTTTTTGAGAAAATATAATTTTTATAACTGCAAGCATGTTCTTACTCCTTTTGATCCTCATGTGCGTTTATTTCCTATTGAAAATGATGAGGATGTAATTAATCAAAAAGAATATGCTAGTATGATTGGTAGCTTGCGTTATGCGACTGACTGTACTAGACCTGACATTGCATATGCAGTTGGAGTACTTAGCAGGTTTACGAGCAAGTCTGGCAGTGATCACTGGCTAGCCATTGAGCGTATTATGAAATATTTATCTGGTACCATAAAATATGGCTTGTTTTATAATAAGTATCCTGCAGTACTTGAAGGTTACAGTGATGCCGATTGGAATACCTTGTCAGGTGATTCATTATCAACCACTGGTTACTTATTTACATTGGGAGGTGGTGCTATAAGTTGGAAATCGAAAAACAAACCATTATTGCTAATTCAACAATGGAGCCTGAGCTAATTGCTTTAACTACAGCTAGTGAAGAAGCAAATTGGTTAAGAGATTTGTTAAATGAAATCTCTTGTTGGGAAAAATCGATTCTACCTATATTGATTCATTGTGATAGCACCGCAGCAATTGGTCGAGTTAATAACTGTTATTATAATGGTAAATCCAGACCTATCAGAAGAAAACACAGTACTGTGAGATCTTATATGAATAATAGCATCATAAATGTGAATTATATTAAATTTGGTGATAATCTTGCAGATCCATTAACTAAGACCTTAGCAAGAGATAGAGTCTGGAATACATTGAGGGGGATGGAGTTGAAGCCCATTGAATATAGTAGAAGCCATGTATGAGGATACTCAACTCAAGAACCAGAGATCCTGTAACTGGGTTCAATAAGAAAAATGATCATATAATGGCCGTGAGAAATGCACTAAATTACTTTTTCCCCATTCCTATAATGTAAGTGCATTTATCCTGTAACGTTGTAGAGGTTGAGTTATTAAAAAAACTCTTATGCTGTGTTTGGTTGGGGGATTTGAGTAGGGATTTTGAAAGGGAAAAGAAAAAAGGTGTGTGAAACTATGTGAAATGTAGGTATATTTTTTTCACATTTCACCTACCTTTTCCATTTCCCTTTCCAAATCCTTCCTCAAATCCCTCAACCAAACACAGCATTAATGAATTTCTATAGCTCTTATTGAGTGGGGTGTCATAGTTCCAGGAGCACCCTTGACAGAATTCACCTATGTGAGTATGGTAGTGGGGCCGTTACCTATGAGATTTGGGCTAATTCTTAAACACACTCATGAATCCTGGGATCGCACAAGGCCGTAATGTGCTAGCTTTTAAAGTTTTTGTGAACACTTGGAATATTATGTGTGTGCAATAATTATTTATTTCCCTTAAATAGTCATAGTTCAATGCTGAGCATACTATTGGCTCTGGAGTAGATATTATTGTTTCACTAATGGAGTGCAGAGCACACCTACCATGATGCATAATATCCTTATTTGCCTAATAATCTCGGTTTTTGTTACCTATAATATTAAAATAGGTAGGAGAATGTTAGCAGATATTTTAATATTATAATGTGTCATAGGTTGGTTTTCTTTTCTTTTCTACCAAGTTTACTTATCATTAAAGTCTTTACCAAGTCTTGGTCCAGTCTCCCCATTCTTATCCACATTCAGTCTTCCTAATCTTCCAACATAAGTCTTCCTAGTTTTCTAAGATAAGTCTTTGTCAAGTCTTATTCTTTCAAGTCTTCCAAGTCTTCATTTTCTTATCCACCAAGAAAGATCCTCCTAACTTTTTTCTCCTATATATATTGAGCTATGTCCTATTTTGAGAAATATGAGAAGAAGTTTTGGTTGTTTTTATTATGTCTTGTGTGAGATTATCAGGCAAATAAAAAAAGGTGTATGTGATAAAGTTTTGGGTTCAACTAATTGTGCAGTATTGGTTAATCATACGACTTATTCGCGCTGTTGTATCCTGGGGACAAGTCAAGATTTTTTCTGCTGCGCCGGTATGAGGCTTTGCCTAACCGCAGAGGGCTTAAATCTCTTTAAAGAGAGCGAATTTTTCGCACCTCAATCCTTACAATAGTTATTGTAATTTTTATTATTCTTATTTTCTGGTGATTTATCTGTATTGTCATCCAAAAAATGACTTAGACCCTCAGCTAGGGGTGCTGGGGTCTTTCCTGATTGGTGCAAAAATTATTATTATTATTTTTTTAAGATTTCAACCAATCACATACTGCGACGTCACTGGGCGCTGACTGGGAGTCGTCCGTACGGGGTCTGTAGCATTGTTGATTATCACCCTATTTCCACCCACAACCTCAGCTCTTCACTCACCACAAAACCACTCAGTTAGGCACTTTTAGACCCAGTAATCAAGAACCCAAATATTTTTCTGTTGATTCTCTAAAAACTCTTGAATTTCAATGGTTTAGGGTTTTGCAATACTCACTTGTCGAGTCCATACAAGATTATTCAGTTTGGTTCTTCCACACCCAGAAGTAAAAGACACAATTTTTAGTCTCTTAATTCTCCGGAGACCGTTATTTTTAAAGGCTGCAAATTGGGTAACATGAAATTAGGGTTTTATAATTCTCAGTGTTTCAGACCCAGAAGCCAAAATCAGAGCTTTTTGTGTTTTGATCCCCTGAACAAGCAAGAATTTTCCTGTCGTGGACTTGGTGAATTGAAATTAGGGTTTAATGGGGCGAGTCAGAGGAAAGGGAGCTCCATTGTAAGATCGAAATCAGTGTTGAGTGTTGATAAAGTATTGGAGAGTGATGGAAATGTTGGAGTGGATAGGAATTGCTCCTATGATGCAATTGTTATTGGGTCAGGGATTGGTGGGTTGGTTGCGGCAACACAGTTGGCTGTAAAGGGAGCTAGGGTTTTGGTACTTGAGAAGTATGTGATTCCTGGTGGGAGTTCTGGGTTTTATGAGCGAGATGGTTATACATTGGATGTCGGATTGTCTGTGATGTTTGGTTTCAGTGACAAGGTCAGCTTAATAACCATTATCTTTTTGTTTCACACACAATGCATTTTATATATTAATAATGCAATCAGAGACTAAGTTTTTAGGGTGAGTAGATTTAATTTCATTAATGCAATTGTGTGTGATATTGAAGAATCTAAATGGTATAGCATGTGTGGAAATGGAGAACAGGTGTAACTTTGGGCCAATTAGAACTGAATCAATTTAGAAAAATGGTTGTAAGTCAGTGATTAACAAATATTAAATGATACATGAAAAATAGGCCCCTTGGTGTAATTCACTACTCTGCGGGCAGACACTTTATTATGAAACTAAATGACCTAAGGAGGAACTGTCTAATGCTTGATTCCAGCAGAAACAATGGAGATTTCAAAATTTGATTTTATGCTTATGTTTTGCCCACTATCTGTGGTATTGTCAATACTTTATTCAAGTTCTTGAGTATGGTTTTTAGCTTGAACCTTTAGATGAACTTTGGTGACCTGAAGGCTATGTATGGATCTAGGATTTGAGTAGGGATTTGTGGAGGGAAAGGCGAAAGTGAGTGAAATGTGAATGAAATATAAGCTAATTTTTTTCTCCACGTCCTTTGTCTTTTCCGTTTCCTATCCAAATCCTAATCCAAACACAACAAAGTGTCTTTAGTGTGGGAATGACTGTGGACGTCTAAAACTATGATCTTGGCAGGGAAATCTAAATTTGATAACCCAAGCATTGGCAGCAGTTGGGTGTAAAATGCAGGTGATACCTGATCCTACTACTGTTCATTTTCATCTACCCAAGAATCTTTCTGTCCGAGTACACAGAGAATACAGTGAATTCATTGCAGAACTTGTCAGCAAATTTGCCCATTAAAAGGAAGGGATTCTGAAATTCTACGGTGAATGTTGGAAGGTCTGTTTTAACTGAGGTGACTGCAGCTTCCCTCTGGGTGTTTTAACTCTACTTGTGATGCAAACTTACATTAAGAATTTGTATACGGATTCAATAGATCTTCAATGCCTTGAATTCACTGGAATTGAAGCCACTGGAGGAGCCAATCTACCTTTTCGGGCAGTTTTTTAAGAAGCCTCTTGAATGCTTGACACTTGGTAAATGTTTATACTTGTGTATTTTTTCCTTTCTTTCTTTTATTTCATTAAAAAGTGTCAAAAACACATGTACGCATTCAAAACAACCCTATAGACCTTTAATCTCAAGGATTTATTCCTATAATTACCTCGTATGAGTGACATGGGGGCTTGCATGTGTGTGGACACTTCATTTGAAAACAAAATTTTAAATTCTCGACAACATTCAAAAAAATTCTCAAGGGATAATTAACCTTCCATGTCACCCAATTATGTAATAAACACAAGAAAAATAATCATCAATATGTTTAGCAGACCTTCGTTCATTGTTTTCGGTGTGCCGTAGTAGTTATATCTAGTAGTCATTCTTCTGTTTCTTGAGTTGATCGGGGTATTTAGGCTCCAGTTGGAATATCTTTTGGGCAGTAATACTCAATAGCAAAGTTGCATGTATTTTGTATTTATATTTTTTGCAGTACAGGGAGAATCTTGGAACAAGGAGTGAGGAACTTGTCAAATTACATGAATTTATAGTTCTGCAAGAAATTCATTAATATGCAAAATGTATTGTTGCAACTATTATGTTACCAATTTTTCCAAAAGCCTAAGCCGTTAGGAAATGGCCCCCCCCCCCCCCCCCCCCAAAAAAAAAAAAAAAGTCTATCTAACACCCTCCCTCATGTGCAACCCCATCTTGCACGTGGAGAGACAAACAAAAGGAGAACCAAACAAACGGGGACATAATACCAAATGCTAATGGAGAGACTTGAACCCAAGACTTCTCTCAACTAGAGCTCTGATACCATGTTAAGTTACCAATTTTCCCAAAAGGCTAAGCTGTTAGGAAATGGGCCTGACAATGTATATCAAGCTATTTAGCAGCAACAAGCAAAATTCTCATCTCCATTATTTCCAGATTTAATGGAGATTATGAATGGCAGATAATTGTATTACCATTATTTTACAGTTTAGCTGCATGTTATATGAAACCAAAAACAATATGTCTGCACTCCTTTTTATTTATTTATTTATTTTTTTATCACATCTCTTACATGGTTAGTAAAATCTAGTGACTGTGGGACAAATATCTGATACGAGTAACTGTAATTGTGTTCTTGTTAAATTCTTGGTTTGACTTGATAGAAATGCATATTATTGAGCTTTGGATCTACCTTCTCTATGCCATCTTGTGGATGATGATTGACACATATTTCTAGTCTATGTTGGATGTTCATACTGCTTTCAATTTGTTTTCTGTTCTTTCATTTTCTCTATAAGTCACCAAGTGTTGATGACTACCCAGTAGCATCCTGATTTTAAATTTATCTCACATGCTATTGGTATTCTCTGCAGCCTACTATTTGCCCCAAGATGCTGGAGACATAGCTCGGAAATTCATAGAAGATCCTGAATTATTGTCTTTCATAGACGCAGAGGTGGGCTGATATTATTCTTTTGATCATATTGAAGGTTTTCCTTATTCATGAGCCTTGGGATCCAAATTATATCCTGTTTATCTCACAAGGAAGAACTTATGCATTGTGTTTGCAGTGTTTAATAGTGAGTATGGTTAATGCTTTGCAGACACCAATGATCAATGCGAGCATGGTAATCTGTCTTCTATTAGCTTCTCAGTGCCCCCTCTCTTCGTTCTTTTCCTGTTTCCTCATATATTGTTTCCGTTAGGTTTTATGTGACAGGCATTTTGGGGGAATCAACTACCCTGTTGGCGGGGTTGGTGGAATTGCCAAATCATTAGCAAAAGGCTTGGTTGAGCAGGGCAGCGAAATACTTTACAAGGCAAATGTGACAAATATTATAATTGACCAAGGAAAGGCCATGAGTTTGTCCTTAATGTGAAATAAGTGATACCAAATTTTCAGTACTGGTTACTGCCTAAGGAAAAATGTGATTTTGTTTCTCATGTTATTTGTCTGCAATTTGTAGGTAGGAGTGAGACTGTCGGATGGAAGAGAGTTATTTGCCAAAACCATAGTATCAAATGTATCAAATGCTACATTTGGTTAGTTCTTACGGAGACTTTGCCAATCCAATATGATCAATTTTGACCAAAAAGTTTTGCTTTTCCATGTGAATTCTCCGCCTACCACCACCCCACACCCCACACCCCCCCCCCCCAATGGAGACCTGATTGAATTGTATTTCTCTTATTACAGGCAAGCTTTTAAAAAGAGAAGATCTTCCTAATGAAGAACAAAATTTTCAAAAACTGTATGTCAAGGTCCCCTCTTTTCTTTCGATTCACATGGGGGTCAAAGCTGAGGTTTTGCCACCAGATACGGATTGCCATCATTTTGTTCTTGAGGTACTTGGTTTCTTCAGAAAACTCATTTGCTTGGTAATTCAAAGGATTTAATGATGAATGACTGCCTGATGCATTCACTTTATTGTTATCCATCATTATCTAGGATGACTGGACAAGTTTGGAGAAGCCGTATGGGAGTATATTTTTGAGCATTCCAACAATTCTTGACTCATCATTGGCTCCAGTAGGGCGCCATATTCTTCACATATTTACAACTTCTTCCGTAGAAGACTGGGAGGTAAATTTATTTTAAGATCTTGATTCTACTTTTTGTTTTGTATATCCCTTTCTCGTTCTTAATACTTAAGTTGGAATATGTATATCATAATGTTTTGACTAAACAAATATCTTGTTTTTATCGTACTAGGGGCTGTCTCAAGGGAACTATGAGGCAAAGAAAGAGCTTGTAGCTGACAAAATTATTAGCAGATTGGAAAATAAACTATTTCCAGGGCTTAAATCTTCTATTGTTTTCAAGGAGGTACACCCTCGTACTTGTAAACCTTCAAGTAGTAATTTTGGACAATGTTGAGACACTTAAAACTAGAAATTCGATTTTAGTCACAATAGAAGTGGTATTTAGATGTTGAAGTTCAATGAAGTTTTCTGAGAAGAAACTCAATACTCGAAATTGATTTGTAGAACACTTTCAAATTATCAATTTTGGCTTAATTTTTCTCAGCCTTGTGATTGATCAAATTCACGTTACAAAATTTTAAACTGGGCCATCAGGTGATGTAGTTTTTCAAAATAATCAAATCTCCCTTCTGAAGTTCAGTAATCTAAGAGGGAAAATATGATTCTTGCTATTAAAATGGCTAGCCTTTCCTTTATTGAACTATATTTTTTATGGTGCTTGTATAGTAAATTTTTGGGCCCCCCTCTCTCTCTCACTAAAAAAAAAAAATCGATCTGTCTTTGGGATTCGCTTGAACCTCCTACTTTTCTTGTGTTATTGCTTTTGAATTTTGATTGGTGCTCTTATGGTTGCCATGTCAAGAGTAATAACTAGAAAAATCTAGAGAACTTTGTTCTGTCAATTGATACTTCATCTGAGAATGCGTTTTCTTTGCTTAATTGCTTAGTTAGGTACCCATTTGATGTGCCATAGCATGTTTTTAGCTATTTGTATTGTACCCGTCTCTGTAGCAGTGGTCCCGGATACTACTACTTGATGTTGCTGATATGATGTGATATTAGCTCCAATACTACTGCACAAAATTATGATGCACTAGACATTTAGAGAAAAATGTGAAACCTCCCAAAAAATGGAATTAAACATTGGAAATATTAATAAAGCACAAATTATTATGCGTATTTGGAATATATATTACTTGCTGTTGATAATATCGTATAAGCTATTATGCTTTTATGAAGTATGAGACAAGGAACTGTCACGACCCAAACCCGCCCCTTCAGGTTTAGTATCGTAACCGGCCAATAATCTTTGGATTACCGAAAGCCTTTGACTTGAATAACAAACTATAAGGGGCTAACAGAAGCAAATATAGAAACATACATAGTCTATAGAGTTGTGTAGACATACATGGCAGAAGAACATTTAAAATTGATATACATAAACCTACGTATGACGTCATTTACATGTCCATTATTCATCGTCATAATACAAAGTAAGGCAAAAGAATTGTTTACAAAACAACAAAACTTCGCAAAACTCGACCACTAAACTCTTTCCGGAACCTCCTCGAGAGGCACAATGGTTGGCCAACAAAATAGGGACTCCATGTCATCAACTCTGAGCCTAGTCACGCGTTTGGTCACCTACTTACATAACATATATAGTGAGCGAAAGGTCAGTGAATAATAACAGAGTAAAAATTTTAATGAATGATGTCCAATTTCGTATCATATCAAGCAGAGAGATAAGCATAGCCGTATCAAAACAAAGTCATGTTCATATTCGTATTCAAATCATGCGTGGTACATTCATTAACATTAACATTAACATTAACATATCACTTTGGTCAAGTATAGCAAGTTCCATAATGGAACCTTCGGTACTGGGTAACATATCTCATACATGGGCCACAATATTGTTTTTCTCGGGCGAGGGCTTCATGACCATAAGCTACAGTGTTATGTCCCTTGGGCGAGGGCCTCTGCCAAGGATACCACAAATACATTTCAAAGATATGGATCATCATTCACGGAATCACAAAATAGCCTTTTGTAACATTCAGAAACAGTTCATATCATATCATAATATTCAGAAAGTATTTCATAGCAAACATAGCTTTACTAAGTTATTACTCACAGATAGTTGCACAGATAGCTTGATAGCAACCAATGGATCAACAGCTTACGACGCGTGACCTACACAAATATAACTGATACACATACTGAAACACACGCTTAGATCGTACTTAACTTATTTCATTTCGTCTTCGTGTGTTTATAAGTCTTATCCTCATTATTAGGTCTTAATCTTGGCCTAGGAATGCCTAGGATGTAATGAGGATGCTAAAATGCACTTGAAAACACTTAGTCAAATATGCTGAAAACAGGGACCTTGCTCGAGCGGATGTTCAAAAAATGTGAGAGGTCTCTCGAGTGCAATTCTGGTTGCTTGAGCGGTCTATAAACTTTTCAAAAGTACTGGTTGCTTGATTTTGCCGCTCAACGCATGCTTGACGGTCGCTCGAGCGTGAGACTGAGGTCTTCGCTCGAGCGTAACTATTGTCGCTCGAGCGGTCTGCAAAATGTTTAAACTTCTGGGAGCATGCATTTTATGCTCGAGCCAACTTTTGGTCGCTCGAGTGGAGGTGCAAAACATAGAGTGGTTATGCGGGCATAGGATCCGTCACTCGAGCGGATGAGCAAAATTATGAGATTTTTAGATTTGCTTCTAAGCTCAAAACTCATCTTTAACCTTTCAAAACACATCCTTTTGAGCCCAAAGTTGGGAAAACATATATAAATTCATAAAACTTCATGAATTGAAAACAATTTTGCAAAATCGAGGCCTCAAAAACATGTGAATTGTTCAAACTCAAACTTGAAATGTTGAAAACATAACACGTATGAAATGATTTGGCTCTAAAGCTTCCAAAACATGATCAATTGGTATAAAACAAGATGAATTCTCAACACTTAAGGTAAAATGATCACATCCATGGGAGAATTCTTTGAAAACTTCCTCAAAATGTTATGATATATACATGCATGCATGCATGCTACACTCCCATATTCATCTCTCTAAGCTCAATTCTAGCATTACACAACTTAATTCTTTGGATTCATGTACTAAGTGACTCAATTCCAAAGTTACAAATTTAAATTCTTACCTTAGATGATCAACTATATTCTAAATAGTTAATTGTTTGAAGTTCCAAGTCAAAACCTCTAAATTCTCTAGCAATTCTCCTAGAGTGAGCTCAATCTTCTCTCCTCTCTCTCTCTCCACGTTTTTAATGTCAAGAAGATGAGTGTAGGTGAAATTTCAAGAGTCTAGAGTCAAATGAGCCTTATATAGGCTTGGTTAGGAAATTTAATTGATTAAGCTTACCACTTAATCAATTGAGCATTAATTATTCTAATTATTTCATTCCGAATCGAATTTCAATTAAACCTACCATAATTTCCTAAAAATCTCAAATAATACGTAAACCAAGTCAATTTCATGATCGGATATCGATAAGACCTTCAATTTGCAGAACAAAGCGGAAACACAAACAAATATTTCTACGATAAATAGATAGAAACACAATTAATGCAACAAACATGCAATTAATTAAGAATTTCATCTTGATTACTTATTAGGCATTCATAATCATATGTTTTAAGCTAATCACAGGTCGGGGTTGTTACAGGAACATTCTGAAAAATTTGTGAAATCTTTTGATAATGGAAAAGACATATCGGAAGATGTACAAGAAAAACACACATTACTGAAGGAATATACACAAACTAAAGAAAAAAGATTAAAAAATAAAATTAGAGACTAATGCCTTTACACGAATTTTCTTCAAATAGTGTTTTTTTTTTTACTGCATATTATTCTTTTACCTTCAGTATTCCTCTTCCAACCTTTGGATAGGTAAAAGTTCGGAGAGAAAGAAAAAGAATAATATAGGATGAGACCTTCAGATGATATATTGAAATCACCAGTTTTCTTTCTGATTCAGTAGTCACATTTGATTCAAACCTGTACTAAGAGAGAGAGAGAGTTACTTTCCTATTTATTTATTTCATTTTTTTTGATGAGTATGAGAGTTTATTGCTTGTGATCTTGACTATGGAAGGGTAATTGAAAAATGGAGGACAGTTTTGAATGTGTAGTTTTTGGACTTGTGAGAAAAAGAAGGTTTACATGGGAGTGGGTTTTTTATATTAAGGGGGTAAAGATTTGGTATTTGCATATTTACCACCAACTGATCAATCATTACATCAATGAAAATGTAAATGAGCTGTTATTTTGGGGCTTTTGGAAAACAACAATGTGGCAGAACTTGAAAAATGAAGTCTCATCAAAATGGTTTTGATCCTTTTGTAGTTGTCACTGGCCATTGAATGCATTAGTCTGCCTAAATTTTCAGCATTGTCACGGGCTTTATAATTTTGTTCAAACATTTCTTACTATTGTTGATCATGACAGGTAGGGACACCAAAGACACACAGGAGGTACCTGGGCTCGTGTTAATGGTACCTATGGACCAATGCCACGGGGCACTCCAAAGGGCTTCCTGGGGATGCCATTCAACACAACTGTGAGTTGAATCACAAATTCACATGGATGGTTTAGTAAATAGATATTTTTATTTGCATCAGGTCTTTCAATTAATTACCATATTATTTTGGAACTTGCAGGCTATAGATGGTCTGTACTGTGTGGGAGATAGTTGCTTCCCAGGACAAGGTGTTATTGCTGTTGCCTTCTCTGGAGTGATGTGTGCACATTGTGTAGCTGCTGACATTGGTAAGCAGATTTTAGATGCCTTCATTTGAACAGAATGTTTGCCATCGGCTGAAAATGAAGTCTGATATTCTTATAGGGTTTAGTTATTCTAGAACCAGAAATTTTGGGTAATGGCAGCACTTTGCCTATGATTGGCAGAGCTCTCCTGGTTGACAAAATTGTAATCCTATATTATTGTACTTGAAACAAAATTGTAATTCTATATTATCGTACTTGAAAGAGTAAAAAAATTTCAACTTCTTTAAGCTCACTTTTGATCACAGCTGTTTATAGATTCCCACAAAGCTGAGTAGTGATAAAACAAAGTTGAATCACCATATTGTTTATTTTAGCTTCAACTTTGAATAGCTTCTTTCATTTGATTAGGGATTTTTCATTTTCCTTTCTTCTGTCCTCAGGACTTGAGAAGAATTCCCCGATATTGGATGCTGCTCTTCTTAGATTACTTGGTTGGTTAAGGACATTGGCATAATCACTACTTATATGATAGAAATACAAGAAACATCATCATCATGTACGGGGAGCAAATATTCAGGCGAGCCCGTACTCCTTTCTTCCAAGCTCCTGCCTGTCCGATCGACCTGCGAGCACAACGGCGGTGAGCTATCCGGCGGTGTGTGGCCGGAAAACCCCCCCGACGATCAAGTTAGAACACACACACATGCGATAGATAGAGAGAAGGGAGAGTGTAGAGTGTTTATCTCACCAAACGTTCATCTACCTCGGCATGGGGGCGCAGACTTGCTTATATACCTTCTGCGCCCCAAATCTACTCCCACTAGTCTCTCAACACGTGGTGCTGCTATCCCATCTGTCAGCACAAATCTTGCTAAACACCACCTAACCAAACCGCCAAATTTCACTTCATCGAGCTTGGCAAAGCGAAGCTTTCGCTATCAACGGCCATATTGTGCGATTAGCAGAGCGCCCGTCATAGATTTCAATGACGATCGAGCTCGGTTGCATCCCTAAGATAGCTAAGCTCAGACAGACGTCGGTTAACTGTCGCTTTTTGCCGAGCTAACTCGCCTTTGTGGAACCCGGTGAGGCAATGGATATCTCGTGAACCCTCACTTGACCGGTTTACGTACATGAAGCCAAGCGGCTCGGTCCAACCTTTCGACAGCCCATGCTACCACGGCCCAATGTGTCCGCCCAATCTGCTGGCCATTCCCACGCCCAATCCAGATCACAAATCTCCTCTCAATTGCCTTTAATTCCGCCCACGCATGCGTGGACCGGATTACTGCTCGACCGGATATCACCTCGGTCCTCGGTTTTGCAAGAGGTCAATCGGCTACTTTCCTTGTTCGGTTCTTTGACTCGCCACGACGGCTCGTCTGACCTTCATGTCTCTTCAACTCTGACGCTGCCATTAATGGGGACACGTGTCATGCATTGATTGGCCTCGAGCAGCCAACCATCGCATCCGTTGGCATTCAAATTTTTGGCGGCCTTTCCTCCTCTATAAACATGCCTCATCCCTCTTCGATTCACTCTTACCGATCCTCCCCCATTCCAAGCGTTCCAGAGCTCCTGTGCCTCTTGCAAGCCTCGTTCCTGCCTTTTCTTGCATTTGTGTTCGAAGAGGAAGCTCCTGCCCTTAACTGGTAAGTCTTTTGAGCCTCCTTTTTGCTATTTCAGTTGGTATTTCACATATTGGAGCGCTAAATTCGTAGGTTTTAGGACAAAACCCTCCCAAAACCCTCACTCTCTTCGCTGTTCTTCGTCTTCACTAATGAACACATGAACACACAAAGATCTGGAGCGGACCGGGCTCCAGATCGCCTTTTGATTCCAAAAAACACCAAGACCGAGCAACTTACAAGTTTGCCAAAACCTTAGTAGAAATCGAGATAGACAGAGGACTTGGCCGCTCGACCGGGCTAACAACTGGTCCGCTCGAGCGACCGAGCTCCTTGGTTTGCCTTTGCAACCGAGGTGGTCTGGCACTCTTCATGATCGAGCTAAAGTCAAGCTGATTTTGCGCGACTGCGATCCCACTTATACTTGACATCCTTTTCCTGCAGAGTCCAAGGGGACCACTGACCAAACACCGAGGCTCTCAAAGACCGAGCAGCCATCAAAACACCAGTCTGTACCAAACCACCTTAGCCGAGCTAAACCAGTTGGCTACACATGGGGCGCTTCCGCTTCCTTGTTGACACTTCGGCTGGCTTGGCCGCGTTCCGGGAAGAGTACGGTATCCCGGCCGATGTTCACTTAGAGCTCGCTGAGATTGAGACAACCCTTTGGGGCAGATTAGACCAGTGTCCCTTCACCGTGCTGTCCATAATTGAAGGTGGCCTCCGCTTCCTGGTCAACCTATTGATGACCGAATTCCTGCGCCGCACCGGGCTAGTACCCACCCAAGTCTCAATCAACACTTACCGAATAATAAACGGGGTCCACGAGTTGAACAACCGGCTAGGAACCAACTTAGGTTTAGCTGAGATACTCCGTCAGTACACCCTTGGGCACATGGGCGACGACCTCGCTTATTACTTAAAAATTCGACTGGGCAAAGAAAAGATAGTGACCGGCACCCCAGATAAGGACTTACACGATGACGACTTTTTTTGGGTGTCTGGTAACTATGAAATGTTCGACGATCGGGCTGGTTCATTAGCAAAAACTTCGGTGAAACATGTAAGCCGTGCTAACTTGCTCGGTCAATTGCTTTTCTTTAATATTCTGTACTCAACATTTCTTCTTCCTTTGCAACAATCCAAGCCTTGCAAGCCAACTACCAATATCCGAACGAAGCAGCCATCAGGACCGTGCTCCGTTATTGCAACCGGGATTGTAACGAGCTCCTCGGTTACGTTCCTACATACAGATACTCAGCTCCACGATGGAGTAAGGTCACAGACTTTCTCCAGGTTCGCCGCCTCCTCCGCATCCAACACTAACGGACGTGCTTTCTAATCCAGCTTAACCGAGGCGTAAGAGATGGCCAAGAGAAGTCGATTAAGAACCTCCTCAAAGAACTTCCACCGAGATACCAACCATCCTAACCCGCTTCCCATCACGGCCAATCCAATGGGCGTGGTTGGCATCTCTCCGCCGCAAGCAAGCTAAGACACTCACGGCCGGCAAAAGATCTCGCAGATCCTTCGTCGAGCCGTTGTCGAGCTCAATACCGGCGACCGCCACCGTCGACCAACACCGCTCGAGGCCCTAGCTCAAACACCGGGCAAGAAGATCCCATGACAATCGTGAAGGGAGACAAAGAACACCTTCTTGCCTTTGACCACTCCAAGGCCCTTCTCCTACCGAGCGTGGTCGGCGACCATGTTCCGGACACCCAGGTAAAGTCGTCGGTCAAATCCATGACCAGGTAAGATTCTCAAACTAGTGCTCAAAATTTGACCAAGTGTTTGTCCGGTTTCTTTCTAATCGCCTCTTCTTGCAGCCATCCGTATAACACTTGGTCATGGAGCGATTCACCGATCATGCGAAGGTGAATGATTCTCAAGTCGTTACCACCTCCAAACCGAGCTTGGTGGGCCAAGTCTTCATTTCAAATTGCTAATGCCGACAACACTAAGTTGCTTTGGCCACTTACGCCACGAAAGAGAAGAGATGCATTAAAGGTCGAGCTGGAGGCCTTGAAGCAATCGAAGGAGAAGGAGCTGGAGGACGCCAATAATGCTGGCTTCAAGGAGGTCGAGGTGAGCTATACAAAGCAGGTTCACGCCACCCAAGATATCTACTTCAAGGCGGGTTGGAAGGCTGCTTGTGAACAGCTCGGCCAAGGAGCTGGGACCGACATATTTGCCTCTCCTCCAGCTGTCTTCCTGCCAACTTATCTTGTGCCATAGGCCAACGATGTCTTCAGTGCACTGCAGGCTGAGGCTGAGGCTGAGGCCGAGGCAGCAAGCGAAGAAGAGGCCGAGGAAAATGCTGAGGGGGGAAACCACCTAGAGCAAATTTTCAAACTAAGCTCAAGGCCAAGACGACGCAAGAATAATAAACCAGAACCATGGGATGAATTCACCGATTTATCTCCCTTGGAGTAGTTTTTTTTGTCTTCTTTCTTTGTCTGAACATGTAACTGGGCTACGTGCCCTACCTTTTGTACTTATCTTTCACATCAATGAAAAAAGTTCTATTTTCATCAAGTGTTTGCACGGTCTTCAATCGAAATAACTTCAACCGAACAAAATACCTTGGCAAGGCTAACCATCTTTCTTAACTTAATTAACCGGAAAAGACATCTCGGTTTCAAGCCTATAGTTGAGTAAATCGTCAACTGTTTTAACCGGAACAATACATCTCGGTTGTTAAACTTAAAGTTGAACAAAACATCAACTCATTCAACCGGCTTAAACATCTCGGTTGAGAATCTCAGAGTTGAGCAAATCATCAACTCGTTCAAATCATCAGAATCATCAACTTGTTCAACCGGAGTAAATCATCTCGGTTGCAATCTTAGAGTTGAGCAAATCATCAACTCGTTCAACCGGAGTAAATCATCTCGGTTGCAATCTCGGAGTTAAGCAAATCATCAACTCGTTCAACCGGAGTAAATCATCTCGGTTGCAAGTCGCAATTTAAAAGCAACAATCAAAAGAATCATTTCGGCAAAGACGAGACACTTCTATATATTGACAAAAAGAATGTTACATTCTGAAGTGTAAGGCAAAAAATTCCTTTGCACTAAAAGAAAACAAAAGCTAGAAATAATACAGTTTCAGGTTGGCCGCATTCCCTGGCCGGGGTATTCCTCGTCCCTCCAAGTCCTCCAAGTGGTATGCCCCCTTGCCTGCCAGACCGGTGATCTTGTAAGGTCCTTCCTAGTTTGCCCCTAGTTTGCCTTCACCTGGCACCAGGGTATTGCCCATGACTTTCCTCAAGACCCAGTCACCTACTTTGAACGGTCTGGGGTGCACCATTTTGTTGTATTTTTTTGAAAGCTCTTGTTGGTAGGCGGCCACATGGATGAGAGCTTTTTCTCGGCGTTCTTCCATTAGGTCCAATTTCAGGGCAATGGCTTCAACGTTCAGCTCGGGCTCAAAACCTTCACTTCTGAAGGTGGGCATACCAACTTTCAAAGGGATGACCACCTCCATGCTATATGCCAAGGCAAAAGGAGTCTCTCCGGTATAGCGCCGCGGGGTTGTTCGGTATGCCCAAAGGATACTTGGAAGTTCCTCTGTCCACTTTTCCTTGGCTTTCTCAAGCCTTTTCTTCAACCCATCCAGAATGGTCTTGTTTGATGCTTCGGCTTGACCACCATTAGACTACGGGTAAGCCGGGGTAGAATTGTGGAATTCAATCTTCAAGTCTTCGCAAAATCCCCTGAATAGGCGGCCGTCAAATTGGGTGCCGTTATCCGAGATCAGAATTTTGGGGACGTCAAACCGTGTTACCACATTTTGCCAGACAAACCGCTTGACGTCTTTCTCCTTGATTGTCGCCAAAGGCTCGGCTTCAACTCACTTGGTGAAGTAGTCTGTAGTCGCGATGAAGAACTTCCGATTACCTGGTGCTGTTGGGAGTGGTCCCACTATATCCAGCCCCCACATCGCAAAGGGCCATGGGCTGGTGAGAGGGAGAAGTTCTCTGGCCGGTTGGTGGATTTGGTGGGCAAACTTCTGGCACTTCTCACATTTGCGAACATACTTTTGTGCGTCGGCTTGCATTCACGGCCACCAGTAGCCTTGCGATATAGCCCGGAAGGCCAGAGATCGGCCCCCTATGTGACTGCCACAGATGCCTTCGTGGATTTCATATAGGAAGGCTTCCACGCTGCTCGGGTGCACACACTTCAAATAGGGACCGGTGAAAGACTTCTTGTATAAAGCGCCTGATGGAGAGCCAAAACCGCTCTGACTTCACCCGGATTTTATGTGCTTCCTTCTTTTCGACTGGAAGGGTCCGTTCTCTGAGAAAGAGGATTATAGGGTCCATCCAAGAAGGACTTAACTCGGCGCAGAGTACTTTTGTCTGCTCGGCTTCCTCAATACTGGGCCTTGGAAGGAACTCAATCAATAGAGGGTTGGGAAATGTGCTATCGACCATGGAAGCAAGGTTGGCCAACTCATCGGCTCGGCCGTTTTCTTCTCGCCAATCTGCTGGACCCTTATTGCCCTGAAACGCTGATGTGGTCTCTAACCCGAGTTGGGTACTTCACCATTGTCTCATCCTTAGCTTCTTAAACCCCAGAAACTTGGTTGACCACAAGTCGAATCATCAGAACCATTAGCTCGGATGCTTGCATCTAAAGCGCTCTTGAGTCGCCAAAGTGCTTCATACTCACCGTTGTTTGAGGCAGGAATCCGAGGGTGATAGAATGTTCGATAGTCGACCCATCCGCAAAATCAAAACGATACCTAACCCCAAGACCGCGATTCGTTCGAGGCTCCATCAACAAAAGTTTCTACATTTCGCCAACAAAGAGCTTCCAACAAATCAAGGGTCCCGAGAGGCTTGAAGGTTGACGGGATCACGGTGGTTTTGGTCGTTCGGCCAAGTTCTGTCTTTGGCGGTTCCACTTGACCCCCTCGGATCTTCGGTCGGACCAAAGAAGTTGATACGTAATGCCTAAGTCCGTAGGCGAATCGCCGGGTTGTAGTATTATGTCGGCTGCAGGCTCTGTGTGGAGCGGTTCCACGTCTTCCCTCCTTGGTGAGGTGCAGACAAGAATACCCAACTCCGTCATTGCATCATTGGGCCGTGGTATTGTACTAACCGAAGGTTCCTCGGTGGGGTGCACAAGTTCCGCGTTGCCGTCATCGCCTACTTGTGTTATTGCGGTCTGGCCTGCATTCACATCCTCATCTGCCGCAGCAATATCCACCGGGCATACCGGATGAGTTCCAGGTGAGAATTCAGCAACGAAGTCGGCCAATGTTTGAGTTTTTATGGCAGTTCGTGGCTGGAATTTGACGTCGAATTGTCCCAATTCAACCGCCCACTTGAGGATTCGATCAGAGAAGTCTGCCCGTTCGAACAAAGTCTTAAGGGGGAACTCGGTCAAAACGATGATTGTATGGGCGTGGAAGTACTGCGCCAACTTCCTAGAGGCCACCATCAATGCCAATGCAAGTTTTTCCAGCGGCAAGTATCTCGACTCTGCTGGCAGCAAAGTTTTGCTAACGTAGAAGATCGGGAGGTGCTTGATTCCTTCTGACCAACAAAGATCAAGACCGACGCATGCCGAAACGGCCAGTAAAGGTAAAGTTCTCACGGTTTCTTGGTGACCAACAAGGGCGCTGTAGAGAGATACTTCTTGAGCTCGGCCAAAGCGCGGTCACATTCTTCATCCCATGAGAACTTTGATTTCAGAGCTTGAAAGAAAGGGCGGCAGCGATCTGATGACCGGCTTATAAATCGGTTAAGCGCAGCGGCCATTCCGGCCAGATGCTGCACGTCCTTAGCCGAGCTAGGGTCTTATGAATTTCAGGCCTCGAAGTTGGGGGTCTACTTCGATGCCTCGGTTTGTGACTAGGAAACCTAAGAATTTTCCGGATCCCACGCCAAAGGCACACTTAGACGCATTCAGGCGTAGCTTGTGTTGTTTAAGAATGGCGAACATCTCGGCCAAGTCGGACAAGTGGTCTGCTTGATACCCCTAACCACCATATCATCAATGTAAGCCTCCATTGTCCGACCTAGTAGAGGAGCGAACATCTTGGTTACCATCCTTTGGAAAGTTGCCCCGGCGTTCTTCAAACTAAAAGGCATGACTCGGTAGCAGAAGGGTCCCCTTGGTGTAGTGAAGGAGGTGATCTCGCGGTCGGGGCCATGCATGGCAATCTGATGATAACCGCGGTAGGCATCCAAGAAACTGAGCCTGTTATGTCCAGCTGTTAAGTCCACGAGCTGGTCTATTCTAGGCAGTGGAAAGCTGTCTTTAGGGTGAGCCCGGTTGACGGTCTTATAGTCGACACAAACTCGCCACTTCCCATTCTTCTTTGGTACAACAACTATGTTTGAAATTCACCGAGAGTAGTGCACTTCCTGAATAGCTCGTGCCTTAAGCAAGTTCTTCATTTCCTTTGCAACTACCTCGGCGTGATGCAGCGCCGATCTCCTTGTTCGCTGAATGACCGGCTTGGCTCCGGGGAAGACGTTCAGGTGATGGCAAATAAAACTCAGATCGAGTCCGGGCATGTCATAAGGCGACCATGCGAAGATTTCGATATTGGCCATCAAGAACTCAACCATCTCGGTCCTTTCTTGTGCGGTAAGGCTTGAGCCGAGCAAGAAGAACTTGTCCGGATTTTCTGTATCGATTCGCACTTCGACCAACTCTTCGACGGCTTTGTCCTCGGCCCTAGTTCCCACATCGTCAAGGACTCTTTGGTCTTCCGGTCCCTCAATCATTTGGACGAAACCTTTGGCAGCTCGGCTCCTGTTGACTGCCACGAAGCATTGCTTTGACATGACTTGATCGCCCTAAATCTCCTCAATTGCCCCCATAGCCGAGGGGAATCTCATCACCTGATGGAAGGTGGACGCCACAGCTTGCATAGCGTGAAGCCATACCCTACCAAGGATCAGGTTGTAAGTAGATGGCACTTGCAACACTCAGAACTCCACTTGCTTGACCACGGATCCCGCTTTGACCGGCAAAATAATTTTTCCCAAGGGCCACTCCGGTTACGAGTTCAAACCGAATAGTGGCGAAGTTGCCGGAGCCAAGTCTGTATCTCGGAGTTTGAGTTGCTTGGATGCGTCGTAATACATGATCTCGACCGAGCTTCCCTGATCGATCAAGATACGCTTGACGTCAAATTCCTTGACGCGTAGTGTCACCACTAAGGCATCATTGTGCGGCATCTGAATGCGCTCCAAATCCCTTGTAGAGAAACTGATCATGTCTTTGTCTTCGGTCTTCCCCCTCTTGATGGCAGGCTGGACCGATAAAACTTCCCACATGTGTTCGACCTTCTTAATCATGCCACGGAGCTCGCAGACACGCGCCGGCTCCACTATGCCGTGGATGACATTAACAACCTCGCGAGGGCGCTCGGTCACCAGTGCATGCGGATCAACCGGGGCTTGATTTGCCTTCACGCCCCCGTCGATGTAAAGATCTAGGTGTCCTGCTGCAACCAGCTCTTCCAAGTGTTGCCTCAAAGGCAAACAGTCCTCTGTCCGGTGGCCGCGTTCCCGGTGAAATGTGCAACGGTAGTGCGGATTGAAACCTTTCTGTCCGTCACGTAATCCTTGTCACGGATTTCACTAAGTATGCGATAAATTGGAATCTTAAAAACCGTGGTAATGCCTGTCTTGGCCTTCAATTTTCTGTTTGCATCAGCGACGTCATCTTGGGGGTAGTCATCTCGGTCATTTCGACGACCCCTACCCCGGTTTCTGCGATTTGAGCCACGGTCTGATTCCTCTGAGCGGTCATTTGAACGGTTTGCCTCTGTCTGATCACAGGCACCTTGCCACCGGCCTCATTGCTACCGGTGTTGTTTCTGGTAGATGCTGTCGCATCATCTTCTACTCGATTGTGCTCATTGATGCGCTGCATTAGCTGTCACATAGATGTCGGTTGATGCATCGTAAGCGAGTCCCACAGTCTATGACCGACCGGGAGACCACGCTTGTAATTCGTGATTGCAAGGTTGACCGCAATCCAAGATCTCAAGTTAAAGGTTTGCCAAGATCTCGAGTTGTATGCTTGAGTGTGTCGCCGCTCCATCTTGACACCGAGAAGGTGGTCAACTTCCTTTGGCATCTTGGTGTTAGTTTTGAAGGCCACAAATGCTTCCACCAATCGATGCCACCTTTCTATGCTCCTCCGCAAATTTCTCAAACCATTTCAAGCCCCGCTGGCCCAAGCTCGACGGGAAGATTAGGTACATAAGGGCGTCATTTCGCCTATGTCCGGCCATAACCTGTTGGAAGTGGTTTATATGCATATAGGGATCGGTTTTTCCGTCGTAGAGCGTGAACTTTGGCTGGTGGAACCCTGTCGGAAGCGGTGTTATTTCTATTTCCAGGGAGAAAGGTGTGGCGCTCAACCTTGCCAAGTTTACGTCTAAAAGGGGAGGCGCAGCTAGGCGGAATGGAGGCATTCCGACCTCTTCACTGACATGTCCCCCATAGGATAGCCGCTGGAACGCCGGCACTCTCTGAGATTCCCGCCGGCGAGCCCATTACTTCAAGACTGCACGCAAGTCCTCTGAGCGAGCGGAATAGGAATACCTCGACGCCGCTGCCGGACGAGGGTTGATAGGTGCCGCTTGCGCTACCGACATCTGCGCGCGGAATCTCCAACCTTGTAACTTCTGGTGATTGAGATGGACGGAGTTTGTCAGCTGCTCGCATGATCGGCGCGGTTTGGGTGCGCCATCGTGGTCTCCCACTCCACCACACCCTTCCCTTTAACATGCCGCTGAGATCCTCCATCTCCGCCGCCATTCTCCCATGATTGCGGCGTCCTTAGCTTGTGTTCCCGTTCAAGGTATGATTCTCCCGCCGATTCTCTCCGCCGCGACCCGAGAATGACCAAAGCTTCTTCCGCGCTTATCTCGCGCATTTCTTGAGTGTCCTCCTGGGGATGTCTCCAGGTCCGCCATTGGAGGAATGGCGGGATGTCCTTCTCCGCCCGCTCGACTCGGTAACTCCGTTGATGGCGCATAACGGAATCTGCCGTTGTTCGCCATGGACAGCGATCAGATGAGTCTGAAAGACAAGGTTTTATCTGTCAACTTCCCACAGACGGCGCCAATTGTACAGGGAGCAAATATTCAGGCGAGCCCATACTCCTTTCTTCCAAGCTCCTGCTTGTCCGATCGACTTGCGAGCACAACGGCGGTGAATTACCCGCGGTGTGTGGCCGAAAACCCCGACGATCAAGTTAGAACACACACAAAGCGATAGATAGAGAAGGGAGAGTGTAGAGTGTTTATCTCACCAAATGTTCATTTGCCTCAAAGATGGCGCAGACTTGCTTATATACGCGATCGCCCCAAATCTACTCCCATTAGTCTTCAACACGTGGTGTCTTATTCCATCTGTCAGCACAAATCTTGCTAAACACCACCTAACCAAACCACCCAATTTCATCGAGTTCAAGAATCAAGCTTCTCGCTATCAATGGCCATATCAGGCCTAGCTGTGAGCGCTCATTCGCCAGACTCAATGACGACCAAGCTCGGTTGCATCCAAGATAGCGAGCTCGGGACAGCTCGTCAAGTTAACTGGCTTGCTTTCCCCGCCGAGCTAACTCGCTGCGGAAACCCGCTGAGGCAGCGGATATCTCGGTGAACCTCACTTGACCGGTTTTGTACCATGAAGCCAAGTTGGTCCAACCTTTCGACAGGCCCATGCTACCACGGCCCAATGTGTCCGCCCAAATCTGCCCGGCCATTCCCACGCCCAGTCCAAATCACAAATCTCCTCTCAAATAGCTTCTTTCATTTGATTAGGATTTTTCATTTTCCTTTCTTTGTCCTCAGGACTTGAGAAGAATTCCGATATTGATGCTGCTCTTCTTAGATTACTTGGTTGGTTAAGGACATTGGCATAATCACTACTTATATGATAGAAATACAAGAAACATCATCATCATGTGGAAGGGAAACCGCCGCCAGATCTGAATTGCAACCACCTACTGTAAGTTGAGGCATGAAGACGCTTGCTTTATACCCTTGAGTTAGTTGGTGACTGTCAATGCTGAATCCGTGATATTATGCAACATTGATTTTAGTCAATTGTGGAAATTTAAATCTTCAGTTGTAACTTTTATTTATACAGACTTCAGGCTGTAAATAAAGAAAGTTTTAGATTGTAATTCATGATTTGATACAGAACTTGTTTAATTATTGCAAATGGTTCTTCATATAGAAGTTAATTGTAATGTGGTACCCTAATTCATGGATTGGAAAGTTCTAATAAATCATTGACCTGGCCGCGCTTAGTTTACTTGGGTGAATGCACGTTAAATTGAATTTGAAAATCCTCCCATACCAAGATTTGAAATCTAGTTACAAAATGGAGGTTGCAAATTTTCAAGGAGATGCTATTTGAATTCAACTTACTAAAGCCAAACTAAAACAAAGTGGAATGAGGACAAAAATAAAATAATATGTAGTTAGATCACTTGTTGCTTCAACTACAAACACCAAATATGCTTGTAGCTTTCCAACTACTAAGTTTGAATAACTTTATGAAGAATTGATCAATAATGACCATCCAACACTGAATTTTAAATTCAACATCAATTCTGAGACTTCCAATAATTAAGATATAGAAGTGCATAAACCAATTCCAGTTTCCAATACCAAATGCAAAACTGAATTTTAGAGATGCTACCTGGATTTAATAGATATGTATGAGTAGCAGTTGGTTACAACAGATAAAGTACTCTCACAAATGTGAAGGACCTATCTGTATATTGAGTTCGAAATGTATGTAAAACCAACCACAAGGAAACTTTGGGCAGTTACATCCACGTACATGCCTGTGATAATATATAATGTTCTCCTTTATGGTATTTTCCGCTACATTAAGGGTTTAGGTTTCTTAGAGGCGCAAAAAAGCTCATAAAAGTTCTGGATCAGTGGTTTAGTTTCCGATTTGTGACCCTGTAACTCAGAGTCTTCTCAAGATAGCTCTTCGATTGGTAGAAAGCACAAGCTAGCTAATGTGCTCAGCTTTGTCCTCACTTAAAAAATCTTCTCTCCTTTAACCTCCCAGCTAGAGCTTCGTCCTTCGCAAAGATAGGTATGCCAAGAGACGGTAACCAACAACCATGGCCAGGAGGCAACTAACTTCAGTTAAACCGCTGTCTATTTTCACTCCATTGATTGAGTCAGTAATGTGTTCGTACTGCACCTTCAGAAGAAGTTTGTATGTGTGATAGTTGAAACACAGATAGCGAGCCATGATATGAATACTGGAACTTTCTGCAACAGAAATATTTGTTAATTAATCTAAGACCTCAGATAGATATTTGTTTTGTTTGAGTACTTTCTTTCGAGAATTAAAGATGAGGTAAATTTTAACTTTTAAGCAAATTGCATGCTTACTGCCACAAAGTATCCACCGCCAACATGAAGGTCATTACTGTTACAGAAGCCAAAGTTGTTGCTCTTTTAAGTCCATCAGTGTAGCCCCAATAGCTAGTCCAAGTCCCTGCCATTGCACCCAAGCTTGTTATGAAGCATTGTAGTAGTATATGGTACCTTGTTGATCTTGTTAACAAATGGTTGCCTAATTTAGGACTGGGCTGAGCACATAAATTCATTCAGGGTTGTTTGGTGCATTTATATGAGCTACTTATATCCTCTCTTTTTCTTTTTGGGAGTTCGTACAAACTGTTTGGTGTAACTTTTGCTTAAAGCTTATTAAGCGGAAATAGCTTAAATAAGTTGAAACAATTTGATTATCTAGAAGGTGCTTTTGGCTTCTTCTTTTCTGATTAGCAACTTTCAACTCACAAGAAGTTGCACCAAACAGGTGTCAAAGATTCAAGCACAAGATCTTCTTACTTTGAATGTTACCATATTAA